>CM061135.1:133405785-134144506 GCA_030789695.1 Scilla litardierei | reverse complement strand
CAGCAACGACACCGGGAGTCGCTGGGATCTTCACCATCACCGGCGATCAACATTCCTCGCTGCGCTACCCGCGGCCTAGGAATTTCCAGACGACGTAAAGCTCCACCTTTTCCAGATCTGACGGCGGATCTTCGTGCAAACGTCAAATCAGGTTGGTTCCCTAAATTTGTAGTAACCCATACCATAGACAATCAACCCCTAATTAAAATCAGCAACATAATCAAACTAAATTTACTTTTCTGCTCCTCTTAAAACGTTGTGCAACCGTAGAAATCGACGAATGGACTTTATGCATGTACACATAGGATAGATCGTCGATTAGGATAATTACATTAAAAATGTGATTTTTGACGATTAGGTTAGTCCCGATAACCTAGACACAACCCTAATATGGATTATTGAATCGTGATCTGACACCGTCGCCGTGTCACGATTTTCAGACGCAACTTCACCGATGAGACGTTTGGACGAGACGTACCTGGGAGACGACGCACTCGCCACCGCAGGCAAGTGTACCACTTGCGTTTTTGGCCATGTTTAGGCCTTCGTCTTGTTAGGATTGTTAATCTAGAAACATGAACCGGACGTGAAATGATAGCGTCCGGGACGCCCTTGATGGCTCAGATTTGACAACGAAATCTGAGTCCAACAACAACAATTTTGACATCACAGGATTGACATGCGTGTGCATGAGTTGTGGACACCCTAGTATAATCCCTCCCGTTTCTGTCGTGTCTTGTTCCGTTCCGTCTGCACAGCCCGCTGGGCAATAGGGCACTCGCCAAGCCAGAGCGAGTGATCCCTTGTACTAGTTCACAGCCCGATGGGCAATTGGGCACCTGTCAAGCTAGAGCAGGTGATCCCATGTATTGATACACAGCTCAGAGAGCAATAGGGCACTTGTCAAGTTAGAGCAAGTGATCTCTTGTCCTGTTACGATTCTTGGGGTTTTTGGGGTAGGGTTGAGCATGCAATCGGCAAGAGGGTCTGATCCCCCTCGAACCGAACACGCATGAACCCTTTCGTGTCTTGTCTTGTCGTGTCTAGCTTTCCATATTTTGTCTTGTCTTGACACCTGTAGGCTAGTCCCGTGGTCGGTAGCACTCGCTACGACCACTACTTGTCGTGTTTACTGTCTTGTTGCGTGTACTTCTGTTGTTAAAACCTCAGCATGTTAATCAACCAGTAAAACGTTGTTAAGTAATTGGTGCACTTGTAGTTCGGTCTAACCTTTTCTTGTAGACCTTACCTGACGTATAGTTCCTTCTTTTGGTGCTGTACGTCAGGGATTGAGCCAGAGTACGTTGAGGAGACTGACTTGCCAGCCGACGTGGAGCCAGAGAGTGTCGATCCTGAGTACGACCCTGAGGAGGACCAGAGCTAGAGACTCCTCGTTGCAGTTTCTGGAGACTTTCATTACTTTTAGTTGGGTGCGTAGCACCTTTTGTTTCTTGTCTAGGTTGGGTGCTTGCACCATTAGATTTACTTTTCTGCTGTTGTAGCCCTTCGGGCGTTGAGACTTGGTACTCTTGATATGTTGGAATAAAATGTGATATTCTTTCCTTCTTGTACTTTTATTGTTCTGTACTAACATGCAGGGACCTGTACCTTCGTCTTGGTACCACACAGACGCTTATTGGGTCAGGGCTCCGTAGCCCTGGCCTAAGCGGGCCTAGTCACGCTTCGCCTCCACTGTTTTGGGAAGCGGGGCGTGACATTATGCCCCTTAGCATGTTCCGAAAATTGAACAAGGGCACCAACTTGAAGCCGACCGACATGAGAATTCAACTTGCGGACTGTCGGATTACTATACTGGTAGGGATCGCAGAGAACATTCCACTTCAAGTCCCGGGAGGGATATGCTTGCCTTGTGATTTTGTCATCATGGACATCAAGGAAGAGGGCGACACTTCGCTCATACTTGGACGCCCGTTCCTCGCAACCGCCGGTGTTATCGTCGACGTGCGTGAAGGAACTCTATCCTTGAATGTCGGGAACATCGAAGTCGAGCTTCACATACCCAATGCCATGAAACATATGCCCTATCACGAGGAGTTAGACTATGTGGATCTCCTCGATGAAGTGATTGAAGAAGCAATCCCCCACTCTATTGGTGCTCTCCATGACGATGGCTTCGAAGAAGGCCAAGCTTCGGGTGAAGAAGAGAAGTTGGATGACCCTCCAGATAGCTCCATGGACGATGATGAAGGTGACGCTGATGTCGCAAGAATACGAGAGCTTTGAAGCTCTCGACGGCCAAGAATCCGAAGAAAGCTCCACCGAATGGAAGATCGGTGTCACCGGCCAAGAAGAAGATAGGAACAAGCTCTAGCTTGGGGGACTTATCCCCCAACATTACCCATGATGAGGGGGCATCGAGGAAGACCGATGATCATCACGACCCAAATCCAAGCGGCCTTCCCGAAAAGTTCGACGGGCGTATCTCGTATGCGCCCAACATCACGAGCTAAACGAATATCTAAAGGGGTCGAGCTCATGACCTTAAACAAGCGTTTGTCGGGAGGCAACCTGACAGTTTTTGCATTGTTTTTATTTGATCTTCATTTTTGGTTTAGACTTTTATTAGTGTTTAGAGTCTTGTGTCCATGAAAATCGTGACAACGGGTCCTAATTTTCATGACAGGAGAAGGATAAAGTGAGATCACTCATATGGAGGATGATCGAGGCAAGGAAGAGCGCTCCAGGAACGCGCTCAGGCCTTAGGAGGAGGAAGAATCTGACTGGGGGAAAAAACAGAGACTGGAACAAAAATGAAGAGTCGTTGCAGAAAACAGCACATCACTCGGCCGAGTAGCATATGCCACTCGGCCGAGCAAAGACTCCACTCGGCCGAGTGGAGCACCAATCAGGGAAGTTTCTGCAGGCCAACTCTCTGTCAATTTCTGTAAGTTTTAGTTTTAATTGCCACTCGGGCGAGTGACTTGTCACTCGGCCGAGTGAAACAGATACCCTCCCAGTTCAATAAGATTGCCGAGTGGCAGATCCACTCGGCCGAGTGGAGTTTTTCCATTCGGCCGAGTGAAGCAAAGCCACTCGACCGAGTCGTAAGTGGCGAAGATAATTTGAAAAAAATTTAACTGCACGTCACTCGGCCGAGTGAAATCATCACTCAGCCGAGTCATAACCAACCTATATATAAGCGGCTGCAGGCTGCGGGCTACGCAAAAATCGAAACGGAAAAAATCCCAAATCATCGCCCGAGCCGCAGTCGGTTCTCATCCCGTCGCCCGATTCGTCGCTTCCTCGCCCGAGCCGGCCACCACCCACCAGCGACCGCCCCCAGTCGAACGCCGACGACCGGTCGAGCACCTCACCGTCGGTCATCGCCGGCGCCGCCGCCATTTCGCCGTAATCCCTCGGTTTTGCCCCCAAATCCAATTTTCTCGCCTTTTTCTCCAATCCGCATGCGTTTTTAGCCCGATTTTGAAATTAATTTTCATATCTATCTATTATCCCCCATCTCCCCCATATATATTGAATATTATTCGCTGATTTGATCGTTTGATTTGTAGGCTAGCTTGGGAGAGCTTTGGGGAGTTTTTGGACGCGCATTGAGCTTCGCAACGGAGGCGTCTCTTCGCACACACTACTGATTTGCTCTCGTGGCATGTTCAGGTACATTCGTTCCATCACTTCGCACACCGCATTACTTATTTGGTTGGGACACGTCTCGCGGCACACATGCAGCCGCGCACTAGGCCACGTACACGGGGAGCCGCTTCGAAGCGGAAGAGGACCGATGATCCAGGTCCCTCTTCTGCTAGGGAGGACTCCCCTCCACCTAGCCCGCCACCGCCACCGCCACCTACAAAGCCGATCCTTGTTGATCTCGTCCCTCCACCCACTCCCGCCGTCGGGCCGATGGGGATTACGTTTCGAAATGACACACACCGCGCCAGATTCGAGCGTATCTACCATCGCTCGATAGTACCCTCTAGGTTTGCACACCTAGCCAACCTTGACCGCCTAGGGGTACTTGAGGGGCTTTTCACGTGGGATGGCGTGATTTTCTGTCGGTGTCGGATACTTACATCCGTCTGACACTAGAGGTCCTCAGTTCTATTGACCGGACCCCTGGAGGATGCTTCTCCCGATTGATGGATCGAGAGTACGAGATCACTCTCGACATGCTTAGAGCATTTTTCCAGTGGCCCACCGTCCCTGACCCTGACCGAGCCTACGCTCCCACGCACATCCCACCCCCGTCGTTCGACACCCACACCTTCTGGACACGGATCACGGGATCCCCACTTGCCTTTGACCCTAGTAGGGCCAAGGCCTCAGCTATCATCCACCCCTGCCTTCGCATTGCCAGCGCCTTATGGCGACTACTTTCCTCGCGAGGTACGAGCCCGGGACCATGTCTACGCCAGAGCTCTACATGCTCTACGCAATGACTCGCCCTAGGGTTCTAGATAGGGGTGCGACGATTTGGTCCCCGCCGTCGAGATCAACATTGCCAGCTGGTTTTTAGACCGCATTATCATTTCGGTGAGCGCTCGCTCACCTATCTGTTGCGGCGGTCTGATCACCCTTTTGGCCCTTATGACCGGCGTGGACCTACTTGACGACTTGCATCGACCTCCGGGCCCCACCGCACTTTCCATAGATGTTATGGCCTGGATGAAGATGCTTCGTCCCCACGGTCGCCAGCACTGGGTATGGTTGCACGGTCCCTTCAGCGCTGTCTACATGGTTCTTCCGAGCCCCGCTCGGACACACATTGGACCAGCTCACGGGGACTAGATTCCAGCTATGGATCTCCTCATCCCCGCTGCATACGTGCTTGAGCCCGAGGATGCTGAGCAGGCACCCCCTGCACCACCTATTGACCCCGTGATCCCTCAGCCTGCACCTGCACTGTCTGCACCTCAAGACACCTCTGTCCACATGTCTGTCAGTGTCGGGAGCACCTTAGCTGAGCCCACCACCACCACCACCAAGCCTATGTCCGTCGAGCCCATTTCCACACTGAGCCCCGAGCGTCCACCCACCATTCTTGAGAGCGACGAGTCTTCCTTTACCGCTGCAGTGGAGACCCTCTCCCGATTGTTGTCCTCGACTCCTGGGGAGTCATCTTTTGTGCCCTACACCGCCTCCCCAGTCGTCGACCTTTCGGTCTCCACCGCCCCTGTCTTTACCGAGAGCGTCGTGACATCTGTCCCCACATCTGCGTCACTGACCTCTCCTGCTGCCTCGTCGCCCATTTTGCATTCCACCTCTGCTGCTACTTCTGCTTCAACCCAGCCTGCATCCCAGCCTCACACCGAGGCTGGGCATCCCTTAGCGAGCACAGCACCCCTTCCACACTTTTCTGCTGGCCCCGTCCTCTACACTGCCCGCCAGAGACAGCCTCACACTTCACCTGTTAGACCTGTGTGTCCTTCTGCTCCACCACCCCCAGACACTCTAGTTCAGAGCATTCGTGCTCTTGAGGGGGCCGTTAGTGGATTTCGAGGAGACTTTAGGGCTCTCTCCACCACGGTCAGCGCCGTGCAGACCCGCGTCACCATCCTTCCCAGTATTCAGGCTTGCCTGAATCAGATTTTGGCGCGTCTGCCTCCACCACCCACAGCCTCCCAGCAGCCACCACGCCCACCACCTCCACCACCACCTCCACCACAGGACGGTGCTGGTGCAGCGCCACCACCAGCTCAGGCACACTCTTGATGCCTCTGATATTTTTGTCATTTTGCTGCCCGTTTGTTCTTGGGCCTGGTGATTTATTTTTTGCCGCCCTCCTCCACGTACTATTTTGGTGCCTTCCTGATCATATCTTTTTTATATCTTTTTGGGAGTGAGGGAGAGACTTTTTGGGGACACTTATATTTGCACCATCCTGATCTTTGCATGCATCACATTCATTCACATCTTATTTTCTTGCAGTTTTTCTTTCTTTTTCATCATGCATGCATCCTCACCCACCCCATCTATTTCACGTCTCTCGGTGTGCCACACTTTGCACATTGAGGACACTGTGCACTTTAGCTTGGGGGAGTGCGTTCTCACACTTTTTGCTTTTCGTCACCTTTTATTTTTATTTTTTCCACCTTTTCTTTGTTTTTACACCACTTTCACTCACTTTTTTCGTTTTTTTATCATGCATCACGTTTTCTTATTTTCTTTGTGTGCCGCATTGTACATAGTAGTATCCATTTTCTTTTATCTTTATTTCTTTCATCTTTTGCTAGAGATGATTTTTCTGTGATGATGATAACGTGGTGTTAGCTTATCTCTATGTGCATGCTATTTTGTCACGTCATAGCTTTTGTTTCAGATATCATATTCTATGTCCTGCTTTGCATTTGAAATAGTAACCCACTCTTTTTCTGTATGAATATGGATGAAATTCTGTTATTAGCTGATGTCTGATGATTCATATGTATGCTTTTCATAGAAAACACACCAATCTTCACGCATTGATTGCTTATATCTGGAGTACTACTTTCCTTTCTCATATCACTTCTTATTGCATGAATTGTACGCTTCACTTTCAGGTTGATTGAATGTTTGCTAGGACGATATATCTGGACTAGTTTACTTTTTGAGATTAAACTGAGTAGATTATATTACTCTGCTGAAAGTTGTTATGCACGTCCTATAGAGTGAACCGAGCGATACATTTATTTCTTTCTCCACATATCTTGAGCATCATTTCTCTATTTGAAATTCATTGGTGAATCCCCCCCTTAGCAAGTCTATTATCGGCATTTCCCCCGCTATTAATTTTCAAGCTCTGAATCCCCAAAATCAAAAAAAGAAAAAAATATATATACCTGTATATCCTTCTCTCTTTTGATTTGGGATCGCTTATGTATATATGTTTATTCAAAAAAAGATAAAAATTGAGAAAAAGAAAAGAAATGAGAAAAGAAGTTTATAAACGATCCCATCTCATACTCTTTCTCTCTTTCTTCCCTCTTTTGTTTTTTATTTTTTTGGAGCTTCAAAAGAAATGGGGAATGTATATATTGATTTGTTTATGCCACCACGCTTATGGATAAGCTTGGGGGAGAGGATCCAATGATGTGTGAGAGAGTGACTACTTGACGGTGCATGACAACCTAGGCTAAGTAATCTTCTATACTCGGTGAGATTGCTAAAGTTTCACGAAATCCAGAAATCGACACTTAGCATTCATTTCATGAAAACCATACTTTTCTATTCTTACTATTCCATATCATGTGATATCTCTTATACTCCTTATAGAAAGCATTCAATTGAAAAGTGTGTGATCTATGGTTACGCATACCGCTTTAGATGCTTCAGACGATGTTAATCCTAGAATGATTCCATATTTCATGCTAATTTGATATTTTGGGGTTTTCTATTTCGAATGCATCATTATACTATGATATCGAAATAAAAGTCTGTGACGTGTGTTTTATATTCGATGTATGCTATATGGGTAAGCAAAACCCACGTTCTGAGAAGAATGATCTAGTACCCCCCTTCTTCGCTTTCTATTCTATTTTTATTTTTCATTTTCCTTCTTTTCCATTATTTTGCCCGTCGGGTTTGCTTTTTACTCATCTTCCTCGAGGACGAGTAAGAGGTAAGCTTGGGGGATTTTGATCACTCCGTATTTTACACCCTTTTTCTGCATGTTTGTATGCCACTTTGATCGCTCATATCGCGCTTTTCACTATTATTCGACAATATTGCGATGCTTTTCACGATTTCTTGTTTTTGTCGTATTTCAGGAGATATGGAGCGATTCGGAGTGATTTTGAGATCAAGAGGATTTGCACCCACTCCGGAGTGTCACCCAAGGCTCTTTTGAGGGCTATTCGGCGATGGAAGACAAGTGGAAGAAGAAGGAACTTCATAGGAGCGATGAGGAAGCGAAATGATGGAGTTTGGGCATCTACAGCCGAGTGAAACACCCACTTGGCCGAGCAAGAAGACCACTCGGCCGACCAGACCGGACACGCACCACAGAAGGAAACCAGCGGCACTCGGCCGAGTGACACTCGGCCGAGTATGGAGATCCCCTCGCCCGAGTGGCATGGGAAAATCCACATCAAAAGAGGCCGACTGAGGGTTCCGACTCGGCCGAGTACTGAATGCCCCTCGGCTGAGTGAGTAAAGCCACTCGGCCGAGTCACCTCCGAAGACAGACCCCCGAAAATCCCCGACTTACTGGAAATGTACAGGGTTTGTCACTCGGCCGAGTGACATTTGTCACTCGGCCGAGTGACATTTGTCACTCGGCCGAGTGAGCCGCCCCGCCTGCTACGTAAACTGCGATTTCTGGGCTGCGCAGGGGCATTTTTGTCACGATTTTTTGGGCGATTTTGAGGGGTATTTAAACCCAGTTTTTGCCCTAGTTTAGGAGGACTTTTTGATACTTTTTGGCAGCCTTTTTGAGAGCTTTTTAGATCATTAGATTTAGCTTTTCTCTTGGAGATTAAAAGTTTATTCTTGTTCGATGCTATTGGGTTCTCATTGGTTTGTCTCTTTTCTTATTAAAAACTCTATTTTTGTTGATAATTTCTCTATTGCAATGAATTGTGCTGAATTTGTTATTGATTTTCTCATGAATTGCATGATGATTAGTGAGTAGTTCTTTCGTCTTAGGTCATAGGGATGAACCCTATGAACCCTATTTCTAAATTGTGATGAATTGGTAAAATTCTTGCTAGAATTGATTAGGGTTAGGTTGGGATTGATTAATTATGGATAGCTAGGGATTCATATTGATTGGGATTTGCAAGAGATTGGGTCCCAATTGATAGGAAGCCCTAGAAATTCGATTTAGATTTACGATTGGACTTCCCTAGAATTGGTTTGCAAGAGATTGGGCCAAAGCTAGGATTTTTAATCGTGTTTCTATACCAATATCTGTTTGCAAGAGATTGGACGGGTAGGAACTATCTCAACCTAGGTCGTAGCTCGAGTTTGCACGAGAGTGGGATCGAGATACGGTTGAACGATGTTGTTCTTCACGCTATCGGCTTAGGTTAGGGTTTGCAAGAGATTGGGCCCTACCCTAGGTTCTCTATAGACCGGCAATAGCGCGAGAGCGTGAGCTTGGTTCTACATCTAGTTGCGACTAGTTCACCTAAAATTTAAGTCTAGCAATGATGCAACCTACGTATCCTAACGATGAGATATGGTCCGTAGTGGGGATTCCCTATCCCTAGGTGCTTTATTTTATTGATATTTCTATCGACATTCGAACGATTGTGACAAATTTTACTCCAAATTATTCTCGACCCTTTTGATAGCTAGGTGATTGGAAGGAGACACTGTTATTGTTCCTCCCTGAGTTCGATACCCGCTCGCCGCTACACAGTGCGCTTGTGGTAAGACTACAAGTCGCTCGTCCCAGGTGCGTGTGCATACCGGGGCGCGATCAAGGACTAGTGGCACCCACCAGGCCTACCTGACCGACTTTAGATGTGCTTGCTCGCATGCACATCATCAGGCCGCACGGTGAGCGCCACTAGATCTATCTTTTGAGCACCTACCGCAAGCACCATATGTTTTTGCCCCACCCTGATCTTACTGGTGTATCCCCAGTCATGCTCGACTGGGTCATACCTGGCATTTTCCCCATCCCACCCATCCACGAGCTTGAGCCCCCATGAGGACCAGTCACCACAGAGGACACCGATGACTGGGTGCTCAACTCTGATGAGGATCCCGATATCGCTGCCATTCTAGCCGCCCAGCCCGTAAGTACTTCTGTCCCAACAGCTGTCAGTGCTCCCGTCACCACCACTTCTACGCCCACCTCCACCGTAGTGACTTTCGGGGCTGTCCACACCTCTATCCCCGAGGTCACTACCTCACTTTCTTCCGTTTTTGGACCTGAGGGCACGTCTGTTACTGCTGTCCCCACCACTGTTGTCCCCACCTCTTTTGACTCTGCTAGCACCATATCTGTCCCTGTGGACCCCATCACTTTCAATCCTATCACTTCGGCATCCACAGCTACACTTCCTAGCACTACTTCTGTCCCCGCATCAGCTATCTTCACTGAGAGCATCGTGGTGTCTCTTACCACTTCTGTTGCCACAACAACTCTCATTTTTGATGATGATGTTGCTACTTCACACTCTGCACTAGATCTCAGATCCATTCCATTCCCATCTTCTTCCGAGACCCCTCCATATGCCACCCTCTCCCTATTTTGGTTTTAGGCCTCATGGCGCACACGCCCGAACCCATTCTGAAAGAGGTCCACCTAGGGATGCACGTCCACCTCCTAGCTCCTGCCATACTGATGCACGTCTTACTACGGTGGAGACCGAGGTCGCTGCCTTGAGGAGTGCCTTTGACACCCTCTCGCGCACGGTCGACACACACCAGCATTCAGTAGAGCGGGACCTCACTACCATTATCGATATTTTGAGGATGCAGCATGCACCAGCTATTATACTCGCCCTTGCTCCTCCAGCCAGACCCGATCATGTTTCTCCTGTCACACCCGCACCGCTCAACGTGCCTCTTTCTCAGGCTTCTGCAGGGCCTGTCACCCTTTCCGTTGAGCGGGATGCGCCTTTTGTTGACCAGCCTGCCGACATACACATCGAGCCTGCATCTTTTGTTCCATCTTCTGGTCCTCAGCAGCGGGACCCATCATCACCTCCAGAGGGTGGTGCCCCTGCTTAATCATTATATTATTTTTGCTCATGTTCTCCCCTACATATATTTGTGCCCATCTGTCTTTTTGGGGCCTTGATCTTACATAGCTTGGGGGGAGAACCCCATTTTGCTCCACATGCATATACCATCATTGCATCATTCGCATCATCTGTGTGCTTCTACATATTATAGGCATTAGGACATGCATATGCATTTTTCTCTTTCTTCTGTATAGCTTCCTTATTTTTATTTTTTTTATTTTTATTTTCCACCCACCCCACCCCCAGCATCATTTTCCCGCCTTGCACGCGTGTTTTCAGCAGGAGGACATTGTTGTGTTTAGCTTGGGGGATGAGCGCTATTGCTTTTTATTTTTAACTTTATCTTTTCCCTTTCATTTTACCCCTTTTATTTTTATTTTCCACCCTTTTTACACCGTTCTTATTTTTCCCTTTAGCTTGCTTGCTTGTTTTTATTTTATTATACCGCTTTTCTTTTCCCTTTATGCTAGATATATTCCAAATGATGATATCTCTTTTAGCTTTAGCAGCCTTCACGATGCTTATATCTCTTGTCATGCTATTTAGAATATTTCAGGATCTTATTATCCTTGTGCTTGCATATATATCTCTTTTGATGACTTCTCTAAATGAATGCATGAAATTTATTGAAGCTGAATGTATAGATTAGTATTTAGTATGCTTTTGTTGGAAATGCACCAAGATTCATACATCATTGGTATATCTGAAGCATCAGTTTTACTGTCTTATTCACCTTCTGGTGCATGCCTGATATGATTGTAACTTTACTGCTTGACTTCATTAAGAATATCCATGCTTGCATATGAATTTTAGTTGATGTATTATCTTATTGCACCATTTGTGCACATCTTAGAGTGAACCGAGTGTTACATTATATTTCTTTCTCCATATATCTCTTTATTTCTATACATGTCACTTGAGTTCACTCCTTGCAGCTACTTATACCGCGGCTATTCCCAAAAATCCATTACAAAGAAAAGTTAGCTCCAAAAAGTCCAAAAACAAAAAAGGAGCCAAAAATCAAAAAATACAGATCAAATAGATCCTACAAAAATCCAAAAAGAAAAAAAGAAAAAAGGAAAAAAGAGAAAAGAAAAAATCTTCAGTTTCATTACTTGGAGCTACAAAAATTACTTAGGAAAACCAAGGCCAAAAATTCCATTTTCTCCTATCCTTTTCCTTTAGATGTGATGCCTCAAGCTAAGCTTGGGGGTGAATTCTTTTGACCATATGAGTGAGTACGACATTAGAGTGGAATTGTGCATGAATGGGGATGTTTGATAATGCTTAAACTTAGCGGAATAACTTAGCTTGGAGATTTCTTATGAATCGATGCGAATATGTGAATGTCATGACTTCTATTCCATTCTTTATTGCTTGCTTGGCGTGGTTCTTATATACTTCATTTATAACCTTTGATTGAAAAGTGCATCGCCAACATTCATATATTAGATCCTATGAATTGTATGAAGTGGATATGAATTGATTGTATGAATTTAGAGAGTCCCTTTCTTTGCTCTTAAAAGCTTGCAAGTACCGAAATTTTTATAAGATATGAAATCTCTATAGCATGTGTTTCATTTTTCGGAGTATCGTGATATGTAGCTTATGGCTTGAGATCTGACTGAATAATTTAGCACCACCTCCATTTTTCATCCTTTTCCTATTTCTTATTTTTTCGCCCGGCGAGCCTCCTATTCGTCTTCCTCGAGGACGAGTAAGAGGTAAGCTTGGGGGATTTTGATGTGTCCATATTTTCCATCACTTACTGCATTATTTCATATCATATTCGCCATCCAAAGTTCATATTTTCATACATTATCGCGCTTCTAACGCTAAATCCGAGTTTCGTGTAGATTTGTGGATTTTCAGGAACTTTGGAGCCAATTGAAGCTATTATAGGACACGGACACATCCGAGACGTCCGGAGAATCATTGGCCAGATTCCATAGGTGTTCAGCAAGGTAAGGAAGTGTAGGATCCTGTCCAAAACAGAGTTAGGATCGATAATATGAAGTTTAGACTTACGCTTGCGTATGCGGCACGGTAGTCTACGAACTTCGCCTTCGGATTCGCCACGACGGATCGAGTCTTCTCACGAACGGAGTAAGGCTACTAATCTACAATCTAAATCTCTACTTTAGATTAAGAACTTGGATAAGAGGGAGAGAAAGGATTTCTGCAGAGCTTCGCTAGGATGAAGATGCATGCATGAATTTCATGCAAAAGGTGTAAGAAATGGCTTACCCTTGGGTCTTATTTATAGCCCCCAAGGTAGTTATTTTAGGGTAAGTTGTTCCTTTGGAACAACTTAATTAAGGTGTACCATGATACATGGCACATTATAAGCTTAAGTTGTACCATATGCATGGTACAACATAAGCTTAAGATATTCCCCCTTTATAAGCCATATGTCGCATGCACTTATGCATATATAATGCGACTTTCCCACTCATCCAAAGATCCTCTCCGCAAGGGAACAGATTCCCTTTGTACACGACTTCGTGTACGCGACGTTCGAGGTCCGTATTCCCTCTTACATCCCCCACAAGGGTGTACAAACGTCTTCCATATCCAACATCTCCCACTCACACTTGAGGGGATTGTAAGAGAACGTCTTTCCCTTAGTTCTTTCATCTATCATACCGAGAAATAGACCGTGCGACCGTCATGCGCGTAGAGTCTGTTGTTGTGCACTTGTTAGAGATACACAACGACCTCGAAGGTGCAAAGTTGAGTAGTTCAACGCATGCTTTACCCTAGATTATTTCTTCACATTTCTTATACTTTATATTCAACAATTGAATCCCATCTGGATCACAATTGGCTGGCCAGCTTTGAATCATTAAAGTCCAACTGTGAATATGAAATCAATCTTCCTCTTCTTGCGAACCTTCTGATCTTGACTTGATTCGCTTTTCTAACGTGCCCCGCCGAGCCGAATTATCATAGCCCATAAGTAACACGCTAAGATAGCGATCATCTCGTCAAATCTAAAGGAACCAATTGGAGTCCTTGAGGGTAAGAGCTAAGACCCGTATGGCCTTTGAGTCTCACATAATAGCAAACACTATTGCTACTAACTCAGTGGTCGAAATGCATACGTGGTATGAACACGTATTACAACATCACTCCTTTCCCAGGGAGAGTATGTCTTAATGATGTTGTACGGATGAAAAGATCAGACACCACAGTGCCTATCTTTTTGAGTCCCTTTACTACTCGTGAAATATTCACGGACTCTCATCCTGCATAAGACAGATAGAATTTAAAAAATCCTACGAGATCTCTTTCAAATATCCTTGTGATATAGATCTCAGATCTTTTGTAAGCATCCATATGATGCAGATCTTTCATTCGACTATCTTGTTTAAGTCATGACTCTAAATCATTCGTCTAATGATTTTGACTTTAAACTAGTCTCATCTCTATCTTATCCATCTGATAACATAAGGCGGTTGCTCATGTGAGAGAGCCAACCTTTATCTGTCCGACATACACACAATTCAGCTGAGATTTCAAAGAATGTACACAAACATGCAATGTTTGAAAAAGAACTTATTCTTTTATTAAATTTGATCTTTCTTAGACATGGGAATATATATTGGTACAACTCAGCTCGTACGCAATCCTTGGGATGATAAGTGTTTATAAAACACATTTCTGGGGATCGCTTTCGTAAGCTGATCCTCTATCATCTCATGCGTAGATATGTACCTTATGTCTACCTTCTTGGTTTTATCATGGTCTTTTGCAAATCTGCAGTTCCTTTAAGATACTGCATTATCCTCTTAACCGCTTTCCAGTGTTCTTGCCCTGGGTTGGATTGGTAACAGTTTACCATTTCCAACGGCAAAACAGATGTCCGGTCTCGTACACACCATAGCGTACATAAGACTATCAACTGCACTGGAATATGGAACTTTTTCCATAATTTCCTTTTCCTTTTGGTTCTTTGGACATGATTCCAGATATAAATTATCGCATATGCTTATATGAATATCAATGGACTTGCAGTCCTGCATATTAAATCGTTCTAGAACCATCTTTATATAAGTCTCATGTGAAAGAGAAAGAAGTTTCTTCAAACGATTCCTTGAAATCTTAACTCCAAGGATATATGCGGCTTTTCCTATGCCTTTCATCTCAAATACTGATGAAAGCCAAGCCTTGATACTCATCATAAAGCCCTTGTCATTTCTGGCTATTAAAATGTCATCTACATATAGAGACATGATAATATACTTGCTTTTAATCCTCTTGATATATACTCAGTTATCTTCATCAAGCATGGAAAAATCCATTTGATAAGACAACTTCTTGAAATCGTATATACCATTGCCTCGAGGATTATTTAAGACCATATATGGACTTACGAAGTTTACAAACCTTATGTTCGTTTCCTTCTTTTACAAACCCTGTTGGTTGTTCCATATAGATCTCCTCGTCCAATTCTCCATTGAGAAAGGCAGTCTTTACATCCATCTGATGTAATTCGAGGTATAAGCAAGCTACCATTGCCAGAATCATGCGAATCAAGGTAAAACGCACAACAGGTGAGAAGGTCTCTTCGTAGTCTATCCCTTCCTGTTGCGTAAAACCTTTCGCGACAAGGCGAGCTTTATATCTGTCAATAGAGCTATCAGCCTTATGCTTGATCTTGAGAACCCATTTGTTCCCAATTGCTCTATGTCCTCTGGGTAAGTTAACTAAGTCCCAGACTTGGTTAACTTTCATGGATTTCAATTCCTCCTTCATCGCTTCCATCCATTTGTCTTTCGCAGGGCATGATGCGGCCTGTTTGAAAGTAGCAGGCTCGTCATCATCTTGTAGTAAAGTCATAAAGGTTTACGGAAATTCATCCTCAAATCTTAGAGGAGCCAACCTTGTACGACTACTACGTCGTATTTGAGATTTCTTCAAGTCCTTGTTGACTCGAAGTTAGATCAATTCTAATATCACTCCCCCTTGGAATGTCGTTAGAATTGCTCCCACTTGGATCATTATTCCCGTATGGAATAGGATAATCGTCATTCGTATAATCCATTGGTGAAGGTTGAAACGTATTTTCGTTTTCACCAAGAATTCTCCCACTCGAATGAGGTAATCCTTCTTGATCATAAATCTCAAATAAAGATAAGTCCTGACTTATCTCGCCCTGTCTTGGAAACTCGTTTTCCAAGAAAGTGACATCCCTCGACTCAAACTCAATTAGCCCACCATTGTCTTCCTGACTAACAAACATATAACCTTTGGAGTTTTCTGCGTATCGTATAAAGATACGTTTACTTCCCCTTGGCCCAAGTTTGCCATACTTATGGGAGGAAATATGTGCGTAGAATGCACAACCCCAAGGTTTCAAAATGTCTAAGTCAGGAGACCTTTCGTCCACAACTCATGAGGAGTGGAGCTAACTGATTTCGAGGGTACGCGGTTCAAAATGAAAGCGGCCGTCAATAATGCATTACCCCAAAAAGTGATTGGCAAGTTAGCTTGCGCCATCAATGAACGGACCATTTTTCATTAAAGTCCTATACCTCCTTTCTGCAACACCAATTTGTTGAGGAGTATAAGGCATAGATACCTGATGTACTATGCCTTTTTCATCACAAAAGTTCCTTTAAACTTGTTGATTGATATTCACCGCCTCTATCGGTTCGCATGACCTTAATCTTGAGATCTAATTGATTCTCCACTAAACTCATATAGTTTTTAAAGCAGGTTTAGTGCTTTCACTTTTGTGGGATATCAAATAGATATGACCGAATCGGGTGAAATCATCAATAAAAGTGATAAAAAATAGGACTTCCCGCGTCTTGTCTTGACATTCATCGGACCACATATGTCCGAATGGATAAGCTGTAATGGAACCTCGGCCCTTGTGCCGGTTCCAAACGGCTTGCGACAAGATTTCCTCACAAGGCAATGTTCGCAGGTCGACATTTCAACCTTTGAAACATTGGATAGAAGGCCACGTTTGGCAAGTCTATCTATACGCATAGGTCCATTATAACCAAGCCTTGCGTGCCAACAAATTATATTAGACTCATTAGTCAAAGAATTTGTCACAAGGAAATTTTCATTACATGAGGAAATACATTGTACTTATTACAATAAATCCTTTGAAATACAAACCCAGTACCAATAAAGGAATTATTACAAAATAGGTCCATATTACAATCATGAAGGAACCAACTATATCCCAGACCCATTAAATTGACCACAGTATTAATATTCCTTTGAATATATGGAATGAAGAGAACATCATAAAGTAGGAGAGTGTGGCCGTTGTCCAAGTCTAGCTTGCAAATCCCAACGCCTTTCTCTACAACACGTGTGTTGTATCCTACATTGATCCACTTCATTCCTTGGGGTATCCGGTGATACTCCACGAAGGACCGTCTGTCCTTTGCTATGTGGTCGGTGGCACCTTGTCACTTCCACTCGTACACGAACGAGCATAGTGACCGAGCTTGTTGCATTTGAAGCACTTGATCCTTTTCAAGTCTTTCTTCTTGTGCCATTTCTTGTGCCCACCCTTATGTTTGGGTTCCTTGGTAGACTCAGGTTGCTTATTATGTTCATTAGAAGACTTCGAACGATCTTTACGTTTCTTTCCCCCGTGTGAGGAACTAGCAACCATGTGCACTTCTGCACTTGGCTGGGCAGCCGCAAGCCGCTCTTCCTCTAATTCGAGGTGCTTGGAAACATCGTTGAAGGTCTTGATGCTCTCATTATGAGTGAGATGCATCTTCATCTGATCCCACCCATTTGGTAGGGAACGTATGACTGCTTGGATTTGTTGCTCATCAGTGAGCACATGACCTGCGTCCTTTAACTCCGAGATAAGGTTAGCCATATGTCGCAGATGTTTCCCCATGGAATGATCTGGACATTTCTTGTATGAATCGAACCTTATAGTTAAGGCGCGAAGTTTGGACACCGATGTGCCACCGAACTTCTCCTCTAGCTTGGACCATATGTCCATGGCTAGGTCATGTTCTCGGAAGATGCGCATTATGTCATCAGCCATACTGCTTAATAACGTAATGCGTGCTATCTTGTTCTTCCGAGACCAAGCATCAAAAGCTTCCTTGTCTCGTCTGTGTTGGGCCATAGTGCCCAACTCAGGTTCAATCATTACGTTCTTTAGAGTTTCGAGCACTTCTTGCTCCTCTAAAACGTATTGTATCTTGATGGACCAAAGTTTGTAATTATCGCCGTTGAGTTTTTCACCTTTGTTTAACTCAGCGACGATATTCTTTGAAGCGGAAGACATTTTACTTTTAAAATGCTGCAAAAAACACAAAACCGAAGGTTTGATCAAAACATTGCATAAAAATTCTTAAAATATAACTCCCACTTGAAATGATAATAGAATATCCCATTTGGATAGTTCTAAAAATTCAAATCCCACTTGGAATTATATTATATTTGATAAGTTACTTTCGAAAAATATTGAAGATGTTGTTCTAGAATCGAAAAGGTGTCTTCGATTCCAATCACCATCTAGAACAACCTTCAATATTCCCCCATCACTTATCAAACAATAGTACTCTTATAGTACTAGCAGCGGAAAACGAGTTTGAAAACGTATTTTTCAGATATAATTCCCACTTGAAATGATAATAGAATATCCCATATGGATAGTTCTAAAATCAACTCCCACTTGGAATGATATTCATAATTTGATAAGTTACTTTCGAAAAATATTGAAGGTGTTACTCTAGAATCGGAAAGGTCACTTTGTTTCCAATCACCATCTAGAGTAACTTTCAATATTTCTCCCTCACTTTATCAAATGTTAGTACTCTTATAGTACTTTGCAGCAGAAAAGCGTTTTTGAAAACTTATTTTTCAAAACGTATGAAAACGTATTTTTCAAAAAAAAATTGAATATTTCATCTTAGTACCCTTATGATACTTAGTGAAACATTCGGCACTTCCTGACCATTTGTCGGGAGTGAGCCGTAGCCGTGCCTAGGTCGGATCCCCCTTTTGGGATTTTCTGCAAACTATCGTCGCTGGCTCCCGTATGGATCCAGGCGTTTCTCCCCGTATGAGAGAATTTTGATGCAGATGACTGTCGTTTGGCCCCGTATGGGCTAGTCGGCACGTTCATGTTCAACCAAGGCCTTTTGCCGAATTGGTCTGAATCAGGGCCGGCCAATGCCGATCAGTCCGACCCCCGGCCAGACCCTGACCGTTGCCAGGGCCAACCGTGGCCCTGGCAGTGGCCAGGGCCGGCCATTGGCCAGGCCCTGGCCTGAGGCCAGGGCGCTGCCCTGGCCTCTGCCAGGGCGGCCAGGCCCCTGGCCGGGGGCCAGGGCCCCTGCCCTGGCCCCGGCCAGGGCGGCCAGGCCCTGGCCTGAGGCCAGGGCGCCGCCCTGGCCTCTGCCAGGGCGCCGCCCTGGCCTCTGCCAGGGCGGCCAGGCCCCTGGCCGGGGGGCCAGGGCCCCTGCCCTGGCCCCGGCCAGGGCGGCCAGGCCCCTGGCCTGAGGCCAGGGCGCCGCCCTGGCCTCTGCCAGGGCGGCCAGGCCCCTGGCCGGGGGGCCAGGGCCCCTGCCCCGGCCAGGGCGGCCAGGCCCTGGCCTGAGGCCAGGGCGCCGCCCTGGCCTCTGCCAGGGCGGCCTGGCCCCTGGCCGGGGGGGCCAGGGCCCCTGCCCTGGCCCCGGCCAGGGCGGCCAGGCCCTGGCCTGAGGCCAGGGCGCCGCCCTGGCCTCTGCCAGGGCGGCCGGGACCAGGGCCCCTGCCCTGGCCCCGGCCAGGGCTGCCTGGCCCCTGGCCGGGGGGGCCAGGGCCCCTGCCCTGGCCCCGGCCAGGGCTGCCTGGCCCCTGGCCGGGGGGGCCAGGGCCCCTGCCCTGGCCCCGGCCAGGGCGGCCAGGCCCTGGCCTGAGGCCAGGGCCCCTGCCCTGGCCCCGGCCAGGGCGCCGCCATGGCCTCTGCCAGGGCGGCCGGGGCCAGGGCCCCTGCCATGGCCTCTGCCAGGGCGGCCGGGGCCAGGGCCCCTGCCCTGGCCCCGGCCAGGGCTGCCTGGCCCTGGCCTGGCCGCGGCCAGGGCCTTCTGGCCCTGGCCGTGGCCGGCCAGAGCCGGCCGGCCATGGTCCGGCCATGGCATATTGGCCTTGACCGGCCATGGCCCTTTGGCCATGGCCGGTTTCCCCTTTCATGGGGTGGCCGCACACCCCCGCCGGAGGGGGTTGCCGCGGTGGTTATTGGCCGTAGCCAACCCTCTATTTATGGGGAGAGGGGTGCATGGTCTTCATAACCCATTTGGCCATGGTGCACATGCACTAAAATTCATCTTCCCCGATGGGAATAACCACCACCTTCTTCTCCGGTGAAGCACCCGTTCGTCGAGGAAGTAGTTGTCCTCCAATGGCCGTGTGCCAAAAAATTGAACCCACTTCAAAAATTCATAAACTACGCGCTCCACATGAAGAGAGCGCCCATTCCCTATGAATGGAGACTCAGCATCCATGAGGAGAGCGAGTTTGACGATATGAACGGTCGGTTCTTCCCGTCACGGAGAGTTCCTGCCATATCCGTAATGACAGAAGACCCTAACGTGAAAAGAACAACCGCTGTGTTCTCTCCGTCACGAAGCGTTCCTACCATATCCGTAATGGTAGGATACCCATCAGTGAAAAAGACAACAACTCGTTCATAGTTTCTCCGGGGCGAACCCGTATGGCTCTGATACCAATGTAGGATCCTGTCCAAAACAGAGTTAGGATCGATAATATGAAGTTTAGACTTACGCTTGCGTATGCGGCACGGTAGTCTACAAACTTCGCCTTCGGATTCACCACGACGGATCGAGTCTTCTCACGAACGGAGTAAGGCTACTAATCCACAATCTAAATCTCTACTTTAGATTAAGAACTTGGATAAGAGGGAGAGAAAGGATTTCTGCAGAGCTTCGCTAGGATGAAGATGCATGCATGAATTTCATGCAAAAGGTGTAAGAAATGGCTTACCCTTGGGTCTTATTTATAGCCCCCAAGGTAGTTATTTTAGGGTAAGTTGTTCCTTTGGAACAACTTAATTAAGTTGTACCATGATACATGGCACATTATAAGCTTAAGTTGTACCATATGCATGGTACAACATAAGCTTAAGATATTCCCCCTTTATAAGCCATATGTCGCATGCACTTATGCATATATAATGCGACTTTCCCACTCATCCAGAGATCCTCTCCGCAAGGGAACAGATTCCCTTTGTACACGACTTCGTGTACGCGACGTTCGAGGTCCGTATTCCCTCGTACATCCCCCACAAGGGTGTACAAACGTCTTCCATATCCAACAGGAAGAAGATTGGAGGAGAGGAGGAGAAGAGAGCGAGAGTTGAGAGCTTTAGGGGCAATTGGAGTCTGTTTCACAGGCTACTCGGTCGAGTCGATTAGCACTCGACCGCGCTGACACGAAGAAATCACAGCGAGAACGAACATGCCCCACTTGACCGAGCAGATAGCCAGCTCGACCGAGCTGCATCCAAACAGAGCGACTATTCTGAGCCATTCTCCAAGCACTGTAGCTCGACCGAGCAACCAAGCGTACTCGACCGAGCAGACCATCTACTCGAACCGAGTCGCCACCAAACAGAACAGTGTTTTGAGGAGAGTTCAGGCCTACTGTAGCTCGACCGAGTGGAGGGAAAACTCGACCGAGTAGCCCGAATCAACCCAGAGCCAAATAAGCAACAAAGCGGAGCTGTATGTCAGCTCGATCGAGCGGCGCCACTACTCGACTGAGTAGGGCACCGCGGCCAGATTAGTTAGTGGGCCCAAGTGCCCATATTTTCTGATTTTTGTGGGGTCCATACCCCTTGTATATAAGCAGGATTTTAACCCTATTTTAAGGAGAGACTATTTTCTTTAGTTTAGTTTTAGAGAAGAGAGTTCTTAGCCGTTGCTATTTTGTAGAAGAAAAAGTTCATAGTTTTATTAGTCACTTTTGCTTGGAAACTTGTGCCCTTAATTCTCTGCGTGTGCTTGTTGATCTACGACGATTTGGTAACGATCTTCTCTCTTTACATGCTTTATTTAATGTCTTCAATTGTGATGTTGATCTCTCTAGCCTTTATCGAATTTTCTATTGTCATCTCTATGATCCATGAGTAGTTTTTTCTAGGCTAATGGATTAGCCCTAGGATCTTAGGATTTAGATGTAAAGTTAGGATTTTTATGTTGATTTGGTATAAAAGGGATGTGATTTGGTTGATCTAGCCAAGTTTATAGGAGATTCCAAATAGGGTTCATAACCACGATAGTGGAACACACTTTGGACGGATATCCTATGAACTTAATTAGTATGTTAGTGAATCCAATTAGGATTCGTGACCATGATAGTGGCGCACACTTTGACGGGATCTATCAACATCCTATATCACTAATTGATGTCTACGATAGTCGTGTCAATGAGAGCCACCAATTCACAGATTGAAGCTCTATCCACGATAGTGGCGTGAGTAGAGATTGAGAATAGTTGTCGATCGTAATGCACGGATCACTTGTGAGGCCATCCATGATGGTGGGGCTAAGCACGGGGTACGTTAGACGAGTGGCACGACGATAGTTGGCTATGAGTTCTACATTTTAGATGCGACAATCTCTCCCTAATAAAGCCAATCCTACGTAAGAACCCTAACCTAGCATCGACATCCGACGATTCTAGTGGTGAGTCCTAATGCCCTAGTCTTTTTTGTTGGATCCTGTGGATGGCAAACAACACTAGAAGGGGGGTTGAATAGTATTGTATAAAAATAAATTTTCTCTTTCTAATTGGTTAGCACAATTCAAAGCCTTCTAATGTTGCCTAAGAAACCAAGTAGAGCGATCTACGCTTGGTTCTTAATCAACTTAAGTAATCTTAAACAACAGTTCAAAGATAAAACTCTTCTAGTAGTCGACTCCCTAATAACAGTAGTCGACTCCCAGAGGGAAATTATGCACAGCTCAGTTAAAAGAATGAGATATATGCGATTGCTGATAATACTAATGTTATATATATATTCACAACTGATTCAGAAAGTTAATCTTTGCAACAACAAGCAAATAATAATATGAGTGCAAGAATAAACAAACACAGAGAGAATCAAACGCAAACACAAGGATTTTTATCCTGGTTCCCCACAACCCTGGGTACGTCCAGTCCCTGACCAATCCGGTACGAGATTTCCACTATCTGCCTTGGCAAATACAAGCACCTAACTCCACTCATTAGGATTTTCCCATACACCTAGCCTTGATCAGGATTTTCGATTGCAACACTGCAACACCACAGCACCTAGACTTGTCTAGGATTTCCAACACCCTTACAACAAAGGGCAATTCACAAAATGAAAATTTATATCCAACTCACCACAATGTTTGGTGGAGTTTGGATTTACACCCAAATTCTATAGCCAATAGTAATGGATAACAATGTGTATTCGTGGCTTAATAGAATATGACTTTAGATCACCTATGAATTAAATCTTTGTGATCTAAATCAATGTTTTCAAAAATTCCTTTCAAATAAAATCAGAGAATAGAGAACATGAATTTTTGAAAAACAATAGCCAAAATAAAAGTTGATCTCAGAAAATAGTATCTTAAAGAAAAACGAGATCAAGAATATAAAAATAGATTTTGGCTAAGAGAAATGAGAGCTGAGAATTTAGAGATCCTTTAGAATTTTGCACAAGAGAGAATTTTTGATTTCAAGTATTGTGTGTTGATCTCACAAAATAATCCTCTATTTATAGGTAAAACGGGAGGATTTGAAACTCAAATTCGTTTAACTTTTGCCCCGAGAATCATGGAAGCAATAAGTTAGAGAGATATCAAAAGTCAGGTCAAACGTTGAATTTCGACAGCTGGTAGTCGACTCCCTAGGACTGGTAGTCGACTCCCAGAGTGTTTTCAGTAGAAAACACTTCTCAGTTGGTAGTCGACTCCCACTTCTTGGTAGTCGACTCCCAGAGGGGGTTTCTTCTAAAACTTTGCTAGTAAGTCATGTAGTTAGCTCCAGGGTGTAATGGAATATAACTACCAAGATGATAAGTGACTAGCAAAAGCTCTCAATAGTTTTGAAAATGATTTTAAAAGTATGTAAAATATTTAACTTCGAAATCATTTGTGTGTGTGTGTGTTATCTATACTTTTGGCTTTAACATAACCCTAAGAAAGACACAACTCACACACTGTAGACTAGGACACATTCTCTCGAAGCTTGACCAGATGATGATGTAAATGCGAGCTGTCATGCCCCGCTTCCCGAAAATGGAGGCGAGACGTGAAAAAGTCCGCACGAGAGTGGAGCTGTGAAGCCCCAAACCCGATAAGCGTCAATAAAACATAAGCAGGTCCATGTAACCACAAACGGAACAACAATAATAACACAAGGAGAGACAGAAATAAAATCTCAAATCTCAGAATTTGTCCAACATGAAAATTTAGTTCAACATCCAGAAAAGCCACCAGGCTAAAAGGAAAGAGTCTAAAGGCCTAACACACGGCCAATAAAACAAACACCAACATAGCATGGGTGCTACGCACCGATAACTAAAAGCAGTCTAAAACAAAAGGGAAAGCTCTACGAGGACACTAAGACTAATCTCCAGTGTCCACGAAGTCCTCGATCAACGTGGGTTCTGACTCGGCGTCAACACACACCGCGTCCTCAGCGACAAACTCAGGCTCGGGATCTAACATGTGTCACCCAAAAGAGAAAAGGGGCACATGTCAGCAAGTCGAAAGACTTGTGCAAGGAAACTGAAAGAAAGGTAACTAACAACCTAGCAGTTAAAGTATGGTGCATGGCATGGCAAGTATCGTATGGAAGTAACAAGTGAAGCACAAGTAGCAAGTAACAAGTGGTAGGTGTGACATGTATTGTCAAGTAACAAATACAAGGGATCACCCACACACATGTGAGCACCCTATTGCCCGCAGGCTGTATTCAAGTACAAGGGATCACTCACACACAGGTGAGTGCCCTATTGCCCGCAGGCTGTATTGAGCTCGTTTTCTGGACCACGAGCCAGATTTGTAATTGGCTTAGGGTTGTGCCCGCAAAACGGCTGCCTAGCCGAAACAAGTAGCACTAGGATGTAGCGATGCTACGCAATCACGATGAGTGTTCAAGCATGCAATGACATGAGCAGATATTCGCGTACCGTTAATTGAATTTAAACATGACATGCAAAATGCAATGACATGAACAGATATTCGCGTACCGTTAATTTAAATTAAATATGGCAGTTAAAGATGCATGGATGACATGAACAGTTAATACGCGTACCGTTAAGTGAAACTAAACGTGACATACAAGCATGATGAAGGTGACGGACCAAGCTTCGTTGTCAAGCTAGGTCAATGGCGTCCAGACGACTATCCTTTCACCGTCTAGTCTCTTTTACGCTAAAGCAAGGTAATGGCCTAAGACATGGCCCAAATCAAGAGATGCAAGTTTCACTTGCCTGATACCGACGGGGACGGTCGACAAGCACGTCACACAAATGTTATCTACGGTGAATGGACCACTGCTATAGAGAAACAGCATTAGAAAAGATATCTAGAACCGGTTTCTTAATTGAATCCTATGATGTCTAATAACCATTTTTATTAGGGTTTCACAATATCAATGTGGGTTGTGAAAACATTAAAGGATCGAACACTACCGTATAGAAGCGGAAGATCGACGCCGAGCAACCACGGCAACGGATGAACGATCCGGGAACCACGGCTCAGATCTGAAATGACGGGGAAAATCTGGAGAAAATGGATTAAAGGGGTTTTTGGAGAGGAGATTGAAGCTTGGCCAATGGAGGTGAGATGGAGCTTGGGATGGTGGAGATAGGCTTGAGGTGAAGGAGGAAGGGTTTGGGGAAGATGGAGAAGGATTTGGGGAAGACAATGGCTCAGGAGAAAAGAAAGAAAGTAAAAGTGATCGGGTCTATTTATAGGAAGAATCCGGCGGCTGCCCAGAAATTAGGGTTTCGACACTGATTAGTCGGTCAAAGAGCAACCACTGACCGACTAGTTCGGGAACTAGTCGGTCGGTTGACTAATGCAGACCGACTAAGTGTAAACAGTAACTCCTGTACAAAATAGGATTTAGATTTAGTCGGTCAAAGAACAACTACTGACCGACTAGTTTCTCATCTAGTCGGTCGACGAACGTTCTTAGACCGACTAAGAATGAACAGTACTTGGTATCAAAAATGATCATAGAGCTAGTCGGTTAAAGAACGATTGCTGACCGACTAGTTTGCAACCTAGTCGGTCGATAAATGTTCTTAGACCGACTAACGATAAACAGTAACTCCTGAATAATTAACAAAGCCCACTAGTCGGTCCATGAAGGTTTGCCGACCGACTAAATCGTCATCTAGTCGGTCGGTTCCCCTTCTTGTACCGGCTAACGTGCACAGAAAGTTCCGAAATGGAGCGCGAAGCTCCGGGATCGATTCCTAAGACTCCTAGGCTTGATCTAACAATAAGATATGACCGATATGAAGCCCGTCACGAATGACTTACTCCAAAATCGACGATTCCAAGGAAGAAACTAGAAAATCACGACGAAACGATCGAAAATGAAAGCTACGGAGACGAAAACCACACATGAGGAGAAAATCCACCAAAACATATATATATATATATATAATATAAATAATCCAAATACATGAAAACCAGTCGTTACATCCTCCCCAACTTAAGAAAAATTCCGTCCTTGGAATTTCCCAACACTCACGTGTCCGGGAACAAAAGTGGGAAACGATCTCGCATCTCATCCTCGTTCTCCTAAGTAGACTCTCCTGGTGAGCCGTGTCGCCACATCACCCTCACAAGATTGACAACCTTGTTCCGAAGTGACTTCTGACGCCTGTCCAGAATCTGCACTGGCTGCTGGTCATACGTCAAATCAGGACGAATGGTAATCTCCGAGAAATCCACAGCATGAGATGGATCGCTAATGTATCGACGAAGCTGCAACACATGGAAAACATTGTGAACTCCTTCGAAAGATGGCGGCAAGGCTAAGCGGTAGGCTACCTCGCCAACTCTCTCCAGAATGTCAAACGGTCCAATGTATCGCGGGCTCAACTTCCCTCGCTTCCTAAAGCGAATCACTCCACGATTCGGGGAAATCCTCAGAAACACATGATCCCCTGGCTGAAACTCCAAAGGATGACGTTTAGCATCTGCCCAATGCTTAAAACGGTCCTGAGCAATCCTCAACCTCTCCCGAATGTTCCTGACAACATCCACAGCCTCCACAACCATCTCAGGTCCCAACAGCTCCCTATCACCAACGTCATCCCAACTAAATGGCGATCGACATTTCCTCCCGTACAATGCGGCAAAAGGCGCCATGCCAATGGACGCCTGGTAACTGTTGTTGTAAGAGAACTCTACCAAGTGTAGATGGTCCTCCCACGAACCCTTGAAATCCAACATGCACGCTCTCAGCATGTCCTCCAAGATTTGAATCGTCCTCTCGGACTGGCAATCCGTCTGCGGATGGTACGCCGTGCTGAAACTCAGACGCGTACCCAAACTCTTCTGTAAACTCTGCCAGAACTGAGATGTGAACCTCGTGTCTCTGTCCAACACGATACTCACAGGGACTCCATGAAGTCGTACGATCTCCTGCATGATTCACGTTACATCACTATCTAAACTAGGAAAAAGGAAATAGAAGCGGAGAGTAAAAGAATTTACCTCCATATATCTCCTTGCTAGCACCTCAGTGGACTGTCCAACTCGGAATGGAATAAAGTGCGCGGATTTGGTCAATCAATCTACGATCACCCAAATCGCATCATTCTGCTTCGGACTCCGAGGCAGTCCAGTCACAAAGTCCATAGTGATGTGTTGCCACTTCCACTCAGGAATCGGAATCGGTTGCAGCAACCCTGCCGTACGCTGATGCTCTACCTTCACTTGCTGGCAAACCAAACACTTGGCTACACTCCGAGCCACACTCCTCTTCATTCCATGCCACCAAAAGTTTAGACGAAGATCCTTGTACATTTTGGTCCCACCAGGATGCACAGAATACGGTGAACTGTGTGCCTCCACCAACAACTCCTCTCTGATATCCCCAGCTAGCACACACAACCTGGCTCCAAACCTCAGCGAGCCATCCTCATGAATCAAAAAGTCAGTCTGCAGATGAATTGGGTTGAATATTGCATATTAAACCCCCCATTTAGCCCTATTTTGTGACTATATATGATGCCTAAGTGGTCTCTAATATGTTCGTATTTTATAAACCATCATTTATTAGAGAAATCACCTTATTTGAGCACAAAACAGAAATTAACGGCGTATTTCTGTACTTTTTATATTTTTCATGGCTTGGTCTCGATCTCACGATTCCAACGACTATTTATTTGCATTTTTCTGATATCTGTGCTAATTACTGTGAATTTTTGAATGCAGAATACTATTAAAAGGAAGAAATACGCGTTAAATACGGTTGTAAATACTGAAATACAGCCCGCTCCGTATACCTCGGAGGCCACGTGGCGAAATCTATTCCGTCCAGTCTTCATCCAACGGCCAGAACACGTGGACGACGCGGCCGGTTAGTGACCGTCGATCAACGATCTAACGGCTATCCTTGAATCAAATCCGAGCGGAGCTGGGAGCCATCCTCTGGCCACGTGGTGTGTATCCAACGCCTCCCGCACATATCGGATGGCATCAGCGAATCGGAGACGCGGCGTTCTAGAATCCGTTGGATTCTGATCCAACGGATGCTATTATCCCGATGGCGACTCGCGGAGCGGGCGAGCGATCGACCTTTAATCGCCACGTGGCGGCTCGACGACAGATCTAGCTCTCGATCGAACGGTGCACGAAGGAGCGGTGACGTGGCGTCTTGAAACCCGCACGATCTGAGATCCAACGGGCCATTTGAATTCGAAGCGAACTCGGGAAGAAGCGGGCGCGACTTGGATCCGCTATGGCTCGCCACATGGCACTCGGAGGGAAGATCCCGCCTTTTGATCAACGGACCAGATCAACTAGCGGCTATTGGATCGGGTTCGGATGCGTAACGAAGCGGTTTTCGAACCCGTTAAGCCCCCAAACCCGCAATGCTATTATATAAGCGTATTCCTAGGGTTTTTGGGGGTATTCTGGCGTATTTTGGGACTTTTGGAGCGGCTACTGTGCGTATTTCTCCAGGAGAAAATTCTGAAAATTTCCAGAGGCTGATCTCCCTATTCTCAGAGAGTTTTGGGTTCTAAAGTCGAGATTTGGTGACAAATTCTTGAACTTATACCCCGTATTTGGTGTATTTCTTTGTATTTTGCTACCTAAACGATGTATTTTGCTATCAAATCTGATTTTTATTGCACCATGCATGGCTAATCTCTTTGTGCTATGGTTGTGATGTAGTTAGGAGTATGTAGTTTCTAAATCTCATGTCTTTAGCCTTATTATCATGTCAAAATTGCTAGTTATGTTGATTTCTACAACGTATTTGATGGGTATTTGCTTATTGTCGATATTGTTGATGTGCCCTATGGCTAGGCCCTGATAAGGCTAGCCAATTTGTGTTCTCTAATCTGAACTTATCGCTGCGATTATTGTTTAATGAGATCAACATTGCTAGTAATACGTTTAAGGCTATTTTGACTAGTTTTCATCGATTTATCTTCCGACGCCTTCACGCCTTGACCGGGTGAAGCGTCGTGTGATATTAAAAGACGTGAAATTTCAGTGACTATAAACTCCTAATGAACTCACAACCGTAGCATACTTGTCTCATCGAATACCAAACTTTCGTGATACCGTAATACTTGTAGGAACCACTTTCTTTGCTACAAATCTTTGCATTATTCTTCACCTTCACAAAGGTGGTTGTTTTCTTAACCGTATATTTTATTTGATTAGTTGAATTTGTGTTATATCAGGTCGACTTGTCCTGAGGATTCGACTCTGGACTCTCCAGGTACTACTTGCACGATCTCCTACGCTTGGGAGTAAAGCTCATATTGTTTTGAGAGATGCAAGTTTTTGGCGCCGTTGCCGGGGACAACGGTATCTTTGATCCACATTTTCAGCTTTTCAGAGGAGTACTCGGTGAGATCCTTCCACTTTATAGCTTAGTTTTATTATTGAAAACAAAAAAATATCTCTTTGCTAGTTTATGTGGCATAGGACCTCCACTTCACACAGATTGATAAGAATTGAAAACATGGCTAATAATAACGAACAACCTCTTGTACACCCACAAGAATTACCATTGAGTGCTACTTATATGCCCACTAGAGTTGCTTCTGAATCATGTATTGTTTTGCCTGAGGGTGCTCATTCTTTTTCGTTTAAAGCTGGGGTGATCCAGATCCTTCCCTCTTACCATGGAGAGGATAGGGAAACCCCTTACTTGCATATTAAAACGTTTGAAGACGCATGCTCTACACAGTTGGATGGAAAAGTCAGTAATGATGTTGTTTATCTTAAACTTTTTCCGTTCTCATTGAAAGACAAGGCAAAGAATTGGTTCAATGCATTGCCTCCTAGATCTATTACTTCTTGGCTAACAATGCAAACTGAGTTTCTGAAAAAATTCTTTTCTTTGGCCAGGACGCAGGCTTTAAAGAGGCACATCATGTCTTTTTCGCAGAAGGAAACTGAAGCCTACGATCAAACTTTGGAAAGATTTAAGGAACTTCTGTTGGCGTGCCCACATCACAGTTTTGACAAGGGACGCACCATTGGATTCTTTTACGATGGATTGCAGCCGAATACGAAGCAATATGTAGAGATGATGTGCAATGGAGCTTTCTTTGAGAAGACCCCGACGGAGGCTTGGGCATATTTGGAGAACATTGCAGAGAATGCAAGAAGATGGGAGCCACCTTCAGAATTTGACAGGTCCATTTCTACACATCAAACAAAAGGTGGCTTGCAGACTTTGAAGCCCGAAGATGCATTGAAGGCACATGTGGAGGCATTGGTGACGCAAAAGCTACAAAATATTGATCTCAGAGCAGCAAAGGCAGTCACATCAGAGCCATACTGCATCATATGTGAGAAGCCAGTTCACGATACTACCGTCTGCCCACTGATCCCAGCAATTAAAGAATTGGGCAGAAATCCAGAATCAGAGGTGAATTGGGTGGCAAATCAAGGCTACAACACCAATTGGAAGAACCCATCAAACCAAGGAGGTGCTTCATATCAGCAGAAGCAACAGACATCCACTCCCTATTACCATCCCAACCACTCTAACTATCAAGGAAAAAGGGAGCAGAACAATGAAATTCAGAGTCTCACTGCTGCAGTTCAACAGATGGCTCAGATGCAACAACAGCTCACTGAGAATTTTTCGAGATTTATAGCATCACAAGACAAAGGTAAATTACCTGCTCAGCCTATTGCAAATCCTAATACGAATCCTTCTTCTTCTTTTTCAGGAAACAACGTCAAACCATGTCAGGCAGTGACTACATTGCGTAGCGGACGTGAAATTGAAAAACCAGAAATGCCTAGACATGAACAACCAGCTGAGGAGAAAGAGGAGGCACAAGCACCTGAAAGTTTGCAGGTTGAGGAAGAGGTAGCAGAAAAAGAGCCAGAACCATATGTACCTCCAGCTCCGTTCCCACACAGACTTGCTCCACCATCAAAAGACAGGTATCAGGCAGAGATAAGAGATATCTTCAAGCAGGTAAAAATTAATATCCCATTACTTGATGCAATCAACCAAGTGCCTGCATATGCTAAATTTCTGAAGGAGCTATGTACTGTAAAGCGGAGTCTAAATGTGAAAAAGAAAGCATTCTTAACACAACAGGTAAGTGCAATGGTACAACATGACACTCCTCCTAAATATAAGGATCCAGGTTCTCCCACTATCCCATGCATTATAGGAACTAAGAAATTTGGAGATGCTTTACTTGATTTGGGTTCTAGTGTTAACATTTTGCCTTACTCTGTTTATGTACAGTTAGGATTGGGGGAGCTGAAGACGATGCCTGTGGTTTTACAGTTAGCAGACAGGTCGGTAAAAATCCCACGAGGATGCGTGGAGGATGTGTTGGTCCAGGTTGACAAATTCTATTATCCCGTGGACTTTATCGTCCTTGATATTCATGGGCCACAATCAGGTAGTTGCACTCTGATTATATTAGGACGTCCATTCCTAGCAACTTGCAATGCTATGATAAATTGTAGGGATGGACAATTGAAGATAAGCTTTGGTAACATGAAACTTGAGCTGAACATTTTTAAATCATGTAAGTTACCTGCGAATGTTGATGACGTGAAAGAGGTATGCTTTATTGAGAGCTTAATCGAAGACTATTTTGATGCTAAGTATGAATGTTCGTCCAATTTTATTGATTATAATTTCGACGATATTGATGAATCTTATTTTGTGCAGGGCAAAAATGAAATATCAAGGGATGCATGGGTGCCAAAATTCGAGACATTGCCAGTGGAATTGCCACCATAACAACCTTCAGAGATTGAGCATCCAAAGCTAGAATTGAAACCTCTGCCAGACTATTTGAAATACGCTTTCCTTGGAAAGGAGGAGACCTTCCCTGTAGTAATATCCTCTAAACTCAACGCCTGAACAAGAATGTTCTTTGCTTGATGTGCTTAGGGAACACAAAGGGGCCATTGGATGGTCTATTGCAGACATTACAGGTATAAATCCCTTAATTTGCACTTATCATATTTATCTTGAGGATGATGCCAAACCAACATGTGAGATGCAACGTCGATTAAATCCTACTTTGAAAGAGGTTGTTAAGGGGGAGATTCTTAAGCTACTTGCTGTCGGTATAATATATCCTATTTCAGACAGCAGATGGGTTAGCCCCATACAGGTGGTTCCAAAGAAATCAGGCCTCACAGTGGTAAGAAATGAGAGTAATGAGCTTATACCGATGCGGACCACCACAGGTTGGAGGATGTGTATTGATTACAGAAAGTTAAATGCTAAAACACGAAAAGATCACTTTCCATTACCTTTCATTGATCAAATCTTGGAAAGAGTAGCAGGTAACGAATTTTATTGTTTTCTAGATGGTTATTCTGGCTATTATCAGATAGAGATTGCTCCAGAGGATCAAGAGAAGACTACCTTCACTTGCCCCTTTGGAACTTTCGCTTTTAGGAGAATGCCTTTTGGATTATGTAATGCACCTGCTACTTTTCAGCGTTGCATGTTGAGTATCTTTAGCGATATGGTTGAGAGGATTATGGAAGTGTTTATGGATGATTTCTCTGTATATGGAACTTCATTTGAAAATTGTTTATCTAACTTAGCTCTTGTCTTGCACAGGTGCCAGGAAAAGAACCTACTGTTAAACTGGGAAAAGTGTCATTTCATGACAACTGAGGGTTTGGTTCTTGGACACCTAGTCTCCAAAGCAGGTATTCAGGTAGACAGAGCAAAAGTTGAGGTGATTGAGAAGTTGCCTACACCAAAATGTGTCAAGGACATACGATCCTTTCTAGGCCATGCAGGATTTTATCGAAGATTCATAAAGGATTTCAGCGCCATCTCCCGCCCCCTCTGCCACTTATTAACTTTAAATGCTGATTTCATATGGACACAAGAGTGTCAAGTTTCATTTGATAAATTAAAGAACTCACTTGTTTCCTCCCCTATTTTGCAGGTTCCAGACTGGAGTATGCCATTTGAAATCATGTGTGATGCAAGTGACTACGCAATGGGGGCAATGTTTCCTCCCCTATTTTGATGATCCTTATCTTTTTAAATACTGTGGAGACCAAATTGTAAGGAGATGTGTACCCGACCATGAGTTTGATAGTGTTTTACATTTTTGCCATGATGGGGTATGTGGGGGGGGCACTTTTCAGCTCATAAAACTGTTGCCAAGATTTTACAGAGTGGTTTTTATTGGCCTAGTATGTTTAAGGACGCCTATGCCTATTGTAAATCATGTGTGCGTTGTCAACAGTTGGGGGGAATTACAAAAAGAAACATGATGCCATTGAATCCCATGCTAGAAATAGAATTATTTGATTGTTGGGGTATTGATTTCATGGGGCCTTTTCCACCATCTTTTGGATATATATTTGTATTGGTTGCCATTGATTATGTTTCTAAATGGGTGGAAGCTATTCCTTGCAGGTCCAATGACGCTTCCATTGTGCTGAAATTTTTGAAAGAGAACATCTTCTCGCCCTTTGGAGTGCCAAAGGCCATTATCAGTGATGGAGGTTCTCATTTCTGTAATAGGCTCTTTGCAAATCTATTGAAGAAATTTAGGGTGACACATAAAGTTTCAACACCTTACCACCCTCAAACAAATGGGCAAGCAGAATTGGCGAACAAGGAAATCAAGAACATTCTTCAGAAAACAGTGAACCCAACACGCAAAGATTGGAGTCTTCGCTTGCCTGAAGCTCTATGGGCCTACAAGACAGCATACAAGACTATCTTAGGGATGTCACCGTTTCGTTTGGTTTATGGAAAAAATTGCCATCTTCCTGTTGAATTAGAGCATAAATATTTTTGGGCAATTAAAACACTTAATTTACTGGATGACTCATCAAATGTTTCTCGTAAATTGCAGATCATGGAGCTTGATGAGATACGACGTGAGGCATATGAAAATGCAAAGCTCGCAAAAGAAAGGATGAAAGCTGTGCACGACAAGATGATCCTTCGAAAGGACTTCAAAAGTGGAGACAAGGTTTTGTTGTACAATTCAAGACTCCATATATTTCCAGGAAAGTTGCGCTCAAAATGGACGGGACCATACTTTGTCAAAGAAGTTTTTTCACATGGAGCGGTGGTCTTGGTGAATGAGAAGGATGGCCATGAATTCAAAGTCAATGGACAACGTCTGAAACACTTTCAAGAGCTTTGGGCCAGAGAGGATACCACCATTGACCTCACAGATCCACCTTCGGGTGGTAACTAATCAGGTGTGTTCTTTCCATGATCCCCTCTCCTTAACATTGAGGACAATGCTTATTTTAAGTTGGGGGGAGGGTATAAACTTTTAGTTTTTTTTTATGATATATTTTTTTTAGTAGTTCCCTTTTCAAAAAAAAATTTCTTTTTATAAAAAAATGGGGTTGAGTCAAGATTTATCACCAATGCTTATTACACCTAGAAATGAACCTCATGTGATGAAAATTCTCGAAATCCATTCACCACTTTGTACATATGATTTATTTTCCTCCACCACTATTGTTACATATTTCATTCTCATTCGACATGAATGCTATTACTCATGGTAAATCTCTCTTGATATATCTCTATGGTAGGATTGAATGATGACTTAATGAATCTTGAAGTTATGAATTAGCAAGTCGTATGCTTTCAATGGAACACACCATCACAAAATGACTTAAGCATTGCTTTTTATCTCATATTCATTGCTATTTGCATGCTTTGTGTGATCTTGGGTGGAAAGTCTACACTGTCTTTTGAAATGATTAGGATAACCCATTCTTGTGAAAGAATAAAGAAAAGGAAGCCATCTTGCTAAGTTATTTATGCACACACAAAAGAAAGAATAAAATAAGATGAATGAAGAAAAATGAATGAACGAATAAATGTGTCATTAAAGAAATAACTTGGTTGGCTCGAGTAGTACAGTCCGAGGGGTCCTTCTTGGCCTAATGCCCTATTATCGTCTAATTTGGGAGCCATTGACTGGAACCTCAATCATTTGATGGAGCGATCCAAGTTATACATTTTTTTCTGCGAATGTTGCTTGATGCGCGTTACGCGGAACGATTAAAAAAGAAAAAGAAAATAGAGGATAAGTGTGCATAATTAGCGAGTCAAGAAAACTTCCAAAGCTTAAAGAAAGCACAAGATATGGCGTGATTTCCTATGAATGAAAATTGACGTGTGTATGTCTTGATACCACTTTATTTTTTTTATGCTTGCTTTGCATGATACATCTACACTCCAAGTTAGAATATTTGAAAGTTTGGTGTGAGCCATTGATTTTGAATACTATGAGCTAAGATGTAATGGATAGTAAATTTAAGTCTATTTAATAACCATTTGAGATACTTGCTTTTCATCGTTAAACCCATGAGTACAATTATATAATGAGCATGAAATCTTGGCATTAGTGTGTGATCATATTCTTTTGTCTTTGTAGTATGGTGGTGAGTAAATCGAGATCTGATACGGTGATCTAGGTGTATATTTGATATCGTATTTCGCTCTTTTTGCTAGAGACTAGCAAAACGCTAGTTGGGGGTGTGAATTGGGTTGAATATTGCATATTAAACCCCCCATTTAGCCCTATTTTGTGACTATATGATGCCTAAGTGGTCTCTAATATGTTCGTATTTTATAAACCATCATTTATTAGAGAAATCACCTTATTTGAGCACAAAACAGAAATTAACGGCGTATTTCTGTACTTTTTATATTTTTCATGGCTTAGTCTCGATCTCACGATTCCAACGACTATTTATTTGCATTTTTCTGATATCTGTGCTAATTACTGTGAATTTTTGAATGCAGAATACTATTAAAAGGAAGAAATACGCGTTAAATACGGTTGTAAATACTGAAATATGGCCCGCTCCGTATACCTCGGAGGCCACGTGGAGAAATCTATTCCGTCCAGTCTTCATCCAACGGCCAGAACACGTGGACGACGCGGCCGGTTAGTGACCGTCGATCAACGATCTAACGGCTATCCTTGAATCAAATCCGAGCGGAGCTGGGAGCCATCCTCTGGCCACGTGGCACGTATCCAACGCCTCCCGCACATATCGGACGGCATCAGCGAATCAGAGACGCGGCATTCTACAATCCGTTGGATTCTGATCCAACGGATGCTATTATCCCGATGGCGACTCGCGGAGCGGGCGAGCGATCGACCTTTAATCGCCACGTGGCGGCTCGACGACAGATCCGGCTCTCGATCGAATGGTGCACGAAGGAGCGGTGACGTGGCGTCTTGAAACCCGCACGATCTGAGATCCAACGGGCCATTTGAATTCGAAGCGAACTCAGGAAGAAGTGGGCGCGACTTGGATCCGCTATGGCTCGCCACATGGCACTCGGAGGGAAGATCCCGCCTTTTGATCAACGGACCAGATCAACTAGCGGCTATTGGATCGGGTTCGGATGCGTAACGAAGCGGTTTTTGAACCCGTTAAGCCCCCAAACCCGAAATGCTATTATATAAGCGTATTCCTAGGGTTTTTGGGGGTATTCTGGCGTATTTTGGGACTTTTGGAGCGGCTACTGTGCGTATTTCTCCAGGAGAAAATTCTGAAAATTTCCAGAGGCTGTTCTCCCTATTCTCAGAGAGTCTCTTTGTGCTATGGTTGTGATGTAGTTAGGAGTATGTAGTTTCTAAATCTCATGTCTTTAGCTTTATTATCATGTCAAAAGTGCTAGTTATGTTGATTTCTACAACGTATTTGATGGGTATTTGCTTATTGTCGATATTGTTGATGTGCCATATGGCTAGGCCCTGATAAGGCTAGCCAATTTGTGTTCTCTAATCTGAACTTATCGCTGCGATTATTGTTTAATGAGATCAACATTGCTAGTAATACGTTTAAGGCTATTTTGACTAGTTTTCATCGATTTATCTTCCGACGCCTTCACGCCTTGACCGGGTGAAGCGTCGTGTGATATTAAAAGACGTGGAATTTCAGCGACTATAAACTCCTAATGAACTCACAACCGTAGCATACTTGTCTCATCGAATACCAAACTTTCGTGATACCGTAATACTTGTAGGAACCACTTTCTTTGCTACAAATCTTTACACTATTCTTCACCTTCACAAAGGTGGTTGTTTTCTTAACCGTATATTTTATTTGATTAGTTGAATTTGTGTTATCTCAGGTCGACTTGTCCCAAGGATTCGACTCTGGACTCTCCAGGTACTACTTGCACGATCTCCTGTGCTTGGGAGTAAAGCTCACATTGTTTTGAGAGAGGCAGCAGACCGGCTTCTACCTGCTCCTGAATCTTCACCAGCTTCGGATCCTCAGCCTAGCCAACCTTGATCCGATCCACGATCGTCGACTGTATCTGCATACACATCAACGAAGAAGCCTCTCCAGGAAGAACAATCTCCACACCAGACTCGCAAAAATCCTGCTGCAATCTCCACTGCGAGGTCAAAATCATCACCGCTGGAAGCCTACTCAGCGCATCAGGAACCACATTCACCTTGCCAGGGTGATACTGCAAATCAATCTCATAATCCGCCATGAGCTCCAACCATCGACGATGTCGCATGTTGAGCTCCTTCTGAGTAAAAATATACTTCAAGCTTTTGTGATCGGTGAAGATTTTCACTTTCTCACTCAGCAGGAAGTGCCTTCAAATCTTAAGAGCAAACACAACAGCAGCCAACTCTAAATCATGCGTCGGGTAATTCTTCTCATGAACCTTGAGCTGACGTGAAGCATAAGCCACCACATGTCCATGCTGATGCAAAACACAACCGAGACCCTTGCCAGAAGCATCGCAAAAGATCTCAAATCCTCCACTGCGATCAGGCACAGCAAGAACTAGGGCAGTCGTCAACCTCTCCCTCAGAACACCAAAAGCATTCTCACAATCACCCGACCAAACAAAAGGTACATCCTTCCGTGTCAATCTGGTCATCGGCTCAGCAATACGGGAAAAGTCCTTAATGAAGCGCCAATAATATCCTGCCAAACCAAGGAAACTCCGAATCTCAGATGCTGACAGCGGAACAGGCCACTCCCTGATGGCCCTAATCTTCTCAGGATCCACTGAAATACCATCTCCAGAAACCACATGCCCGAGAAAGGCAACTCTGTCCAACCAAAACTCGCACTTGGAAAACTTAGCATACAACCGATGCTTCCTCAAAATCTCCAACACTGTCCTCAAGTGCGAGGTATGCTCCTCCTCCGACTTCGAATAGATCAGAATGTCGTCAATAAAGATAACGACAAACTTGTCAAAAAAAGTCGTAGAAAATCAGATTCATCAGATTCATGAAAACTGCTGGTGCGTTAGTTACGCCGAAGGGCATAACCATGAACTCATAGTGTCCATACTTCATCATGAAAGCTGTCTTCGGAACATCATCTTTCTTCACCTTCAACTGATGATAACCACTTCTCAAATCCAATTTAGAAAACACCCTCGAACCTCCAAGCTGATCAAAAATATCATCGATGCGAAGCAACGGGTATTTATTCTTAATGGTCACCGCATTCAACTCCCGATAGTCCATGCACATGCGACGCGAACCATCCTTCTTCTTCACCAGCAAGACCGGTGCTCCCCACGGAGACACACTAGGGTTGATATAACCCTTCTGCATAAGTTCATCCAACTGCCTACGCAACTCTTCCAACTCTGCTGGCGCCATACGATATGGTGCCTTCGAAATGGGCTGTGCTCCCAGAATAAGATCAATAGAAAAGTCCAGAGCTCGATCAGGTGGCAAACCAGACATCTCCTCGGGGAAGACGTCATCAAAATCTCGCACCACAGCTGGCCTCTCCAACTCCATCTGCATAGCCACAATCTCCACCGGCCTGGCCCGAAATCTGACAGGACCAAGCGAGCTGCTACCATGGCTGAACTCAAACACTGGGTGTCCGGGAATCTCGAACACGACCTTCTTCCTTCGACAGTCGATCGTAGTATAGAAGCTCGCAAGCCAGTCCATCCCAAGAACTGCATCGTAGTTGATGATGTCGTGGACAATGAAATCAACATAAAGCTCATGTCCACAAACCACCAATGGGCAAAAATTGCACCCACGATACACCGAGACCACACCATTCCCTGTAACGATGTTCCAACCCTTGGGAAGAGAGGACGTCGACAAGGAATGCTTCTCCACGAAGCTCCGAGAAATAATGCACATCGATGCACCTGAGTCAAAGAGAAATCGTGCAGGAAATGTGCACACCAAAATCACACCTACAAACAGTCTAACAATCAAATCCTATTCTAGCAACAAACATGAGTAAGCAACCAAACATAATCTAACAATCAAACATAACTAAGGAAGAAACAGCTAGGAGGGAAGTTACCTGTGATAACCTCATCCATGGCCATGCTCTCCTCCTCAGTCATCAGGAAAGCTTGCCCTCTCGGCGGAACAGCCTGCTGAAAGGCATGTCTCTATGGAACAAGGGGCGCTCCACGTCCAGCGGGCACAGGAGCTCGCTGCTGCAACGGCTGTGCTGCAATAGGTGCCCGCCAAGGCTACTTCGACTTGGGGCACTCCCTGATGGTATGGGCAGGATCTCCGCAGACAATACACTACCCCAGGAACCTCCTACACTGATCCCTGAGGTGCCCGGTCTTGTCGCAGAAATGGAAAGTCTTCAGAATAGGCCCTCCTGGCCTCTTGAACTGAACAGGCTGGATCGGCCTGAATCCAGGTCTAACCGCCACTCTGACCTGCTCCACTGGCTTCTTCCCAGCACCAGAAGCATGTCCTCTCCTCTGGCTCAGGTTCAACTCCTGCCTCCTCGCAGCGACCAGAACCTTCTGGTAAAATTCCAGATCAGAGGAAGACACAAAACTCTGAAGCTCCAAAGCAAGTCCCTGTATGAACCGCTGAGCTTTCTCATCGGCATCTTGCACCATCTTTGGTGCAAACCGACTGAGCCTCGTGAACTCTTGGTGGTACTGATCCACTGACAAGCTCCCCTGCTTCAGATCTATGAAGCGCTGCAGCATCACCTGCTTAGCTGCCTTCGGGAAGAACTCTCCATCATATCTGGTCTTGAAGGTAGCCCAAACTATAGGCACCTCCAACATCTTCTCCTCAGCATCCCACCAGTTTCTGGCATTATCCTTCAGCTGCCTCTTAGCCAAATCAACCCATCCAGCAGGGTTAATCTTCGCCATCGCCAGGCTATCCTCAATGTTCCTCATCCACTCATCCGCAGCCAAAGGACCTTCAGAACCATCAAAATAAGCAGGACCCAGCTCCCGAAACTGCTTCACTCCCGGCTCAGAGCAAGGGGCATCCTGGATTGCCCGACCAGCTCGAACAACTGGAGCATTCTGGACTTGCAGGAGCACGCCCTACTACACCTGCATCATCTGAAGCATCATCCGCATCATCTCTCCATTGGTGGGTTCCCGCTCAGGCTCCTCGTCATGAGGGGGCGCACCACTACCTCCACCTCAGGTGAATCGCCTTCCTGCCATCTAATGACACAGAAAACGAAACAATTAGACTCATAGCTTATGACTCGGATGTCGAACTTAGTTTATTGGACATTCCAATATTATTATCGTTATTCCGAAAATCGCAGTTACAAAATGGACCTGCATGGGCCACCAACAAAACTTGTCACGCCCCACTTCCCTAAAATGGAGGCGAGACGTGAAAAGGTCCGCACGAGAGTGGAGCTGTGAAGCCCCAAACCTGATAAGCATCAATAAAACATAAGCAGGTCCCTGTAACCACAAACGGAATAACAATAATAACACAAGGAGAGACAGAAATAAAATCTCAAATCTCAGAATTTGTCCAACATGAAAATTTAGTTCAACATCCAGAAAAGCCACCAGGCAAAAAGGAAAGAGTCTAAAGGCCTAACACACGGCCAACAAAACAAACACCAACATAGCATGGGTGCTACGCACTGATAACTAAAAGCAGTCTAAAACAAAAGGGAAAGCTCTACGAGGACACTAAGACTGATCTCCAGTGTCCACGAAGTCCTCGATCAACGCGGGTTCTGACTCGGGGTCAGCACACACCACGTCCTCAGCGACAAACTCAGGCTCGGGATCTAACATGTGTCACCCAAAAGAGAAAAGGGGCACATGTCAGCAAGTCAAAAGACTTGTGCAAGGAAACTAAAAGAAAGGTAAACTAACAACCTAGCAGTTAAAGTATGGTGCATGGAATGGCAAGTATCGTATGGAAGTAACAAGTGAAGCACAAGTAGCAAGTAACAAGTGGTAGGTGTGACATGTATTGTCAAGTAACAAGTACAAGGGATCACCCACACACATGTGAGCGTCCTATTACCCGCAGGCTGTATTCAAGTACAAGGGATCACTCACACACAAGCGAGTGCACTATTGCCCGCAGGCTGTATTGAGCTCGTTTTCTGGACCACGAGCCAGATTTGTAATTGGCCTAGGGTTGTGCCCGCAAAACGGGTGCCTAGCCAGAACAAGTAGCACTAGGATGTAGCGATGCTACGTAATCACGATGAGTGTTCAAGCATGCAATGACATGAGCAGATATTCGCGTACCGTTAATTGAATTTAAACATGACAGGCAAAATGCAATGACATGAACAGATATTCGCGTACCGTTAATTTAAATTAAACATGGCAGTTAAAGATGCATGGATGACATGAACAGTTAATATGCATACCGTTAAGTGAAACTAAACGTGACATACAAACATGATGAAGGTGACGGACCAAGCTTCGTTGTCAAGCTAGGTCAATGGCGTCCAGACGGCTATCCTTTCACCGTCTAGTCTATTTTACGCTAAAGCAAGGTAATGGCCTAAGACATGGCCCAAATCAAGAGATGCAAGTTTCACTTGCCTGATACCGACGGGGACGGTCGACAAGCACGTCACACAAATGTTATCTACGGTGAATGGACCACTGCTATAGAGAAACAACATTAGAAAAGATATCTAGAACCGGTTTCTTAATTGAATCCTATGATGTCTAATAACCATTTTTATTAGGGTTTCACAATATCAATGTGGGTTGTGAAAACATTAAAGGATCGAACACTACCGTATAGAAGCGGAAGATCGACGCCGAGCAACCACGGCAACGGATGAACGATCCGGGAACCATGGCTCATATCTGAAATGACGGGGAAAATCTGGAGAAAATGGATTAAAGGGGGTTTTGGAGAGGAGATTGAAGCTTGGTCGATGGAGGTGAGATGGAGCTTGGGATGGTGGAGATAGGCTTGAGGTGAAGGAGGAAGGGTTTGGGGAAGATGGAGAAGGGTTTGGGGAAGACAATGGCTCAGAAGAAAAGAAAGAAAGTGAAAGTGATCGGGTCTATTTATAGGAAGAATCCGGCGGCTGCCCAGAAATTTGGGTTTCGACACTGATTAGTCGGTCAAAGAGCAACCACTGACCGACTAGTTCGGGAACTAGTCGGTCGGTTGACCAACACAGACCGACTAAGTGTAAACAGTAACTCCTGTACAAAATAGGATTTAGATTTAGTCGGTCAAAGAACAACTACTGACAGACTAGTTTCTCATCTAGTCGGTCAACGAACGTTCTTAGACCGACTAAGAATGAACAGTACTTGGTATCAAAAATGATCATAGAGCTAGTCGGTTAAAGAACGATTGCTGACCGACTAGTTTGCAACCTAGTCGGTCGACAAATGTTCTTAGACCGACTAACGATTAACAGTAACTCCTGAATAATTAACAAATCCCACTAGTCGGTCCATGAAGGTTTGCCGACCGACTAAATCGTCATCTAGTCCGTCGGTTCCCCTTCTTGTACCGGCTAACGTGCACAGAAAGTTCCGAAATGGAGCGCGAAGCTCCGGGATCGATTCCTAAGACTCCTAGGCTTGATCTAACAATAAGATATGACCGATATGAAGCCCGTCACGAATGACTTACTCCAAAATCGACGATTCCAAGGAAGAAGCTAGAAAATCACGACGAAACGATCGAAAATGAAAGCTACGGAGACGAAAACCACACATGAGGAGAAAATCCACCAAAACATATATATATAATATAAATAATCCAAATACATGAAAACCAGTCGTTACACGAGCTTCTCTTGAGCTTCTATTCCATTTGAGCGTGAGCTTCATCATCGAGCTAGTAACGTTTTGTCCTTGTCTTTGCTAAGTGAGCGTAGATTGTGCTTCTTCGGAGTATGTATAATGCTTTCCATTTATCGCATAGTCTGCACACTCAATGGTAGTGTAGTTAGTACACTTAGCTTCATTTGGTGTGCTCATCATCAAAACCACTTGGGGTTGGAATTCAATTTCCATCATTTTTATATTGTTGATAATCTTGATAAGAGATATTCTGTGACAGCCAATTTGAATATGCCTGCTGACTTTGTTCTAAGATCTGGAAAATACCCAAGTTAATTAACATCATCTCCTTGTGGGTCCGATATCTTTCTATACTTCAAAGCCTGACACCGTGCACTTACGATAATTTCTGGGGTTAATTTAGGAACGCATCTAGCCCTTAGCACTGTTAGCGGGGATTTATCTCCGTGTGATTCGTGTCATAACTAGGTGGGTTTTGAGGTTAATTCCGGCCCCATCAACTACGGAGATACTCCTTCAACTCTGAGAAGGCCCTCTTGCAACCTTCATCCTACTCGATGAATTTTTTATCGAGTGAGGTGGACGTTATTGCCTTCATCATCACTTTGAAGAAGGGTAAAGACTTCTCAGCCGATTTTTGAAAGAAATCGACCCAGAGCCGCTATCCTTCCATTCAACCTCTGAAGCTCTTTGATGGTAGTGGGATCCTTCATTGATACGACCGTCACAACTTTATCAGGATTATCCTCAATTCCTCGATTCATCAGCATGAATACGAGGAACTTTCCTGATCGAACCCCGAATGTACATTTTGCAGGGTTCAATCGAAGGTTGTAGCGACGTATTTGTGCAAACGTCTCTCCGAGATCTGCAATATGATCCATCAGTTACCTCGATTTGACCAGCATATCATTGACATAGACCTCCAAGTTTCGCCCAATTTGAGCCTTGAAGACCTTGTCCATCATACACCGATACATCGCTCCTGCATTTTTCAAACCAAACAGCATCTTTTTATAACAAAAAATAGCTCGATCGGTGATGAAGGATGTCTTTTATTCGTCTTCAGGTGCCATTTGGATCTGGTTATAGCCTGAGAAAGCATCCATGAAGCTCAGAAGCTCATAGTCAGAGGCAATGTCGACAAGATGGTCGATCCAAGGCAGAGGGTAGATGTCCTTTGGGCAAGCTTTGTTGAGATTGGTGAAGTCGACACACATCCTCCATTTACCGTTCGTCTTCTTCACCATCACAACGTTGGAGAGCCATTCGGGATATTGGACTTCCCGAATGAATCCTGCTGCTAGGAGTGGTTCCACCTACTCGAATGACGGCTTTCATCTTGTCGCCCCCCATATTCCTCTTCTTCTGCTTTACAGTCCTGGAAGTCGAGTCAACCTCCAGCTTGTGGGAGATCACCCGAGGGTCAATGCCAGGCATATCCTCGGGTGACTAGGCGAACACATCAACATTCTCCCTTAGGAGAGTGATCAACTGTTCCCTTAGGTCGAAAGGAAGCATCGACCCAATGGAGACAGTCTTTCCTTCTCCTTCAAGGATCTGAATGTTCTCTGTTTCTTTGACTGCTAAGGGTCTTCGCTCGTCGTATTTCTCCTTGTTGCCGAGGTCATCTGGATCTACTTGCTCTACCCTTCTCAACGAGGTAGACAGGAGGTAACGTGATCAAGCTTGCATCTGGTTCCCTTTAGACATCCCAATTCCCTTAGAAGTTTGGAACTTAGTCATCTGGTGGAAGGTTGAGACCACTGCCTCAACTTCGTTGAGCAATGGCCAGCCAATAATTGTTGGATATTGGACTCCCCGGATTTGGTTTTGGATGATGAACAAACATAAATATATCGTGAACTAACACTTTGTGAGCGCAGTTATGGAGATCGTCACCAAATTCATATGAATATCATTTACGACGTCTCAAGACTTCTCAAAGCACGTGATCGTATGCCTAAAGCTTCGTTGAAGCTTATGGACCAATTTAGAAGTCATGAAGATTCGATTGAAGCTATTGAAGACGGTATCGTCAAGTTTTATTTATAGTCTTTAGCTTCTTTCGTAGAATGTTAAGCCTTGAGTAGGTCTTACGTTTTAAATCTTCATAACGCTCATATCTTAGCTCTAGGATCTTAGTAGAAGTCCATACAATCCTTCCCGAAGCATCGCGCTTCGATTCGCGACTTCTTGTGCATGTTAGTTGGTTCAAGAAGAAGAACTGACCGACTAGATGGTGATCTAGTCGGTCGGTAAAGCTTCTTGGACCGACTAGTTCTTCTAAGTCATTTCCAAGCTCTTTACTGTTTACAGTTAGTCGGTCTAAGTTGACTCACCAACCGACTAGTTTGTGAACTAGTCGGTCAGTGATGCTTCTGTGACCGACTAGTTGAGCTTTCCCTGTTCATGCACATTTGAGCCTATGCTACTGTTTATCATTAGTCGGTCTGTGTTCATTGATCGACCGACTAGTTGATGAACTAGTCGGTCAACTTTCCTTCTTGGACCGACTAGTTTAGTTTACTGTACATGCCAAATTTTCACCATACTTACTGTTTATCGTTAGTCGGTCTAAGCTCATTTGGCGACCGACTAGTTGGTGAATTAGTCGGTCAACATTTGTTCTTGGACCGACTAAGTCTATTTCTGCTTAGACTTCAGTTTTATCTGTTAGTCGGTCTCAGTTGAGTAACCGACCGACTAGTTGTGAAACTAGTCGGTCAGCTACTCTTCTTGGACCGACTAGTTCCTTATGTCTGTACTTTGATCTTTTCTCAGTTCACTCATTAGTCGATATAAGTTAATTGACCGACCGACTAGTTGATGAACTAGTCGGTCGGTGGTTGTTCTTTGACCGACTAGTTGGGTTCAGAAAAGAGCCGTTGGAGCATTTAATGACTCGAATTTCTTTCTCTCTCTCCTCTATCCTATATATACTTGATGGGCTGCATTCATTGCTGCCAAGGCTGATATTATTGCAAGTTTAGAGATCAAGAGAATTCATTCCAAGCTCATTCAAAGCTCACTCGTTCCATTCAATAATCTCTCCTCACTCTTACTTCCAAAGAGAGATTCATTGAGTGTGAAGCCTTCCAAGCCAAGTGCTTGATTCTAGGTCACCAACATCCCCAAAGCTCTCCATCGCTGATCTACATCTTGGAGCTAGGGTTTGGTGCCACTTCTTCCTCAAAATCATCCTTGCCCTAATTCGTAAGCAATACTCAAGGCATAGGTATTTTGTTCTGTAAGAAGTTTTCTTATTTCATTTCATATTTGATTTGTAAGTTTCACTCTCGGTTGTGAGAGTGTGGTTGTGATCTCGGGTTGTGGGAGTCACAAATTACATTTTGTATGATTTGACTTGTGGAGGATTTTCACAAGTATTTCATAGTGGAAATCTTGAGTTAGGGTTTCTAACTCAAGTATCCGGAGGGGATCCGGGTGGTTGGGACGTAGGATCACCGGGAACAAGTCGGGGAGACTTGGGTGGATCCGAACCCAGTAACATCTCTTGTTAGCATTGTTAATTTTGTTGTTGTCTTCAATTTAAGCTTCCGCAAATTGATTTGGTAGTTGTTTGCATTATAATTAGGAATTATACTCCTTGTTATTTTTAAAGTACTAGTCACCCCCCCTCTAGTACTTGTGCAGTAGCTTGTAGGGCATTACAATAATCCCGTTATAAGCGGAATTAATCTTTACCATGATGAAATCAGTCAGGCGAGTGACCTGATATTGGGGCATTTGATCGCACCCGGATATACACCCAGAAACGACTGTAGTCTTACCGCAAGCGCACGGCGTAGTGGCGAGTGGGTATGGAACACATGGAGGACAATTGACAGTACACTACTTTGTTCACCTAGCTATTGATGGAATAAGAATAGTTTTGATGGTAATGTCACAATCTTTCAAATAGCAAATAGAATTCAATATAATAAAGCGTCTAGGGATAGGAAATCCCCGCTACGGACCGTTTCTTATCCTTGTGGATCATGAATATCAATGTTGCAAAGCTTGAATGTAGGTGAACTAGTCGCAACTTAATGTAGAACCAAGCTCACGCTCTCGTGCTATTGCCGGTCTATAGCAACCTAGATTGGGGCCCACTCTCGTGCAAACCCTAACCTAAGCCACTAGCGTGAAGATCGACATCATCGTCCAATCGCAACTCGAGCCCACTCTCGTGCAAACTCGAGCTACGACCTAGGCTATGATAGTATGTATTCGTCCAATCTCTTGCAAACGAATATTAGTATAGATTTATAATAAAAATCCTAGCTTTGGTCCAGTCTCTTGCAAACCAAATCTAGAGAATCTCAATTATAAACCTAAATCAAATATCTAGGCCTTCCCATCAATTGGTATCCAATCTCATCAAATCCCAATTGATGGAAATTCCTAGCTACTCGCAATAAATCAATCACAACCTAACCTTTCTTCAATCCTAGCAACAATTTTATTTATTCATCACAATTCAAAGATCGGGTCCATAGGATTCATCCATATGCCCTAAAACGACGAAACTACTCACAAATCATCGTGAAAATCTCTGAAATAAAGAATAAGATCATAGCACAATTCATTGTAGAGAAGAGACAACTCATAAAAATAAGAGTTTTAGCAAGAAAGAACAAACCAAAATTGTCGTTTATGATCTCCAGCTGAGATTTACAAAAGGAATAGCCGTCAAAAAATAATAGAAGTCTCTATAAACTAGGGATAAAACTAGGTTTAAATACAAGCCAAATTCGTCCAAAAAAAATCCTGACAGATTTGCCTCTGCGCAGCCCAGAAATCCCAATTTGCATTGCAGTCGGACTGCGTCACTCGGCCAAGTGACCTATGTCACTCGGCCGAGTGACAGACCCAATAAACGATAGAAAGTCTGGGAAATTTGGGGGTCTGTCTCTCTGACTGACTCGGGCGAGTGGGCTTCTTCACTCGGTCGAGTGAGCAATCTTGCTCGGCCGAGTAGGTCTTCTCAGAATTTCCAGTAACTTCGCCGCTTCTCGGAAGAAAATCCATGTTCTACTCGGACGAGTGAGCTTTCTCACTCGGACGGGTGAACTTCCTTGTTCGGCCGAGTGAACTCTGAAAATTGGCTGCTCGTATCCGTTTCACTCGGTCGAGTGCACTGGCTGTTCGGCCGAGTGAGATGTATCTGCGCTCTTTTCTTCTCCTCCTCGCCTCCTCGTCGCTTCTTTTGTTTTCCTTCCTCTTCCACTCTTCCTCTAGCACTACTAAATCCTCAAATAAGCTGTGGGTGACGCTCCGATGTGCGTGAAAATCCTTTGATCTCATATTTGCTCCAAATCGCTCCATATCTCCTGAAATACGACAAAAATAAGAAATAGTGAAAAGCAACACGATATCGTCAAATAATCATGGAAAATGTAATATGGGCGATCGAAATGACATGAAAACATGCAGAAAAAAGGTGTAAAATTAGGAGCGATCAAAATCCCTCAAGCTTACCTCTTACTCGTCCTCGAGGAAGATGAGTAAAAAGTGAACCCGGCGGGTAAAAATAAGGAAAAAGGAAAAAGAAGATGGAAAAGAAAACCGAAGAGGGAGGTGCTAGATCATTTTCTCAGGACGTGGACTTGCTTCCTCAAATAGCATACGGCGAATAAAAACATGCCAAAGATTTTTATCTCGATATCATGATCATATAGGGATGCATTTAATATAGAAACCTAAGAATATCAAAACAATACGAAATATGATATCATCCTAGAATTAGCATCGTCTGAAGCATCTAAAGCAATATACATAATCATAGACCACACACTTTTCAATTGGTCGCTTTCTATTTGGAGTATAAGAGGTATCACACAATATGAAGCAATAAGAATAGAAAGGAGTGGTTTTCATGAAATGCATGCTAAATTTCAATTCCTGGACTTCGTAATACTTTAGTAATCTCCCTGAGTATAGAAAATTACCTAGCGTAGGTTGTCATGCACAGACAAGTAGCCACTCTCTCACACATCATTGGATCCTCTCCCCCAAGCTTATCTATAAGTGTGGTGGCATCAAATCTAGCAATAAGACTTTCCCCATTTTTGAAGCTCCAATAATAAAAGAAAAAGAGGGAAGTAAGAAAAAGAAATGAAATGGGATCGTATATGTACTTCTTTTCTCTCTCTTTTTTCTTTCTTTTCTTCCTTCTTTTTTTTTCTTTTTTTCAATCAAATATACAATAAGGATCCCAAATCAAAAGATAGAGAGATATACATGTATTTTTTTTCTTTTTGATTTTGGGGGTGTTGGAGCATGGACTTTTATAGCAAGAGGGATATGCCAATGTAAGATTCGCTAAAGGAAGATTCACCAATGATTTTAAATATAGAAATAATGCTCAAGATATGTGGAGAAAGAAAAGTATGCAACGCTCAGTTCACTCTATAGAATGTGCACGACAACTTTCAGCAGAGTAACGTAATCTACTCAGTTTGATTTCAGAAAGTAAACTAATCCAGTTATATCAACATAGCATACATCAGTCAACCTGAAAGTGAAGCGTACAATTTTCATGCAATAAGAAGTGATATCAGAAAACAAAGCAGTACTCCAAATATAGGCAATCAATGCGTGAAGCTTGGTGTGTTTTCTATGAAGAGTATATAATATAAATCATCAGACTCGGCTAATAGAAGAATTTCATTTACATTCATATAATGAAGGTGCGGGTTACTCCCTCGAAAGCATAGCAAGCATGGCATATGATATCTGAAATAAAAACAATGACATGACAAGATAATATGCATATAGAAATAAGCTAATTCAACGTCGTCGTCATCACAGAAAATTCATTTCTAGCCAAAAGGGTAAAGGAAATAAGGATAAAAGAAAAATGAAAACTACTGTACATATGCAGCACACACAAAAGGTAAGAAAACGTGATGCATGAGGAAAAAACGAAAAAGTGGGTGAAAATAAATGTAAAACAAAGAAAGGTGGGAAAATAAAAGTAAAAGTGAAGAAAATGAAAAGTGCGTGAGACACTCACTCCCCCAAGCTAAACTGCACAGTGTCCTCAATGTGCTAAGTGTGGCACACCGAGAAAAAAGAATGATATGGGTGGGGCGGGTGAGGATGCATGCATGATGAAAATAAAATAAAATGAGATGGATATGCAAGTGATGCATGCAGAGATCAAGATGGTGCAATATAAGTGTCCCCAAAAATACCTCCTCTCTCCCAAAATGATATAGACAAATAAGAGCAAAAAGTGACCAAAACGTGTGTGGAGGAGGGGTGCAAAATCAGCAGGTAGAAAATATCCAGAATAGCAGCAGCAAAAGTATGAGAGGCATCCAGTGTGTGCCTAAGTGGGTGGTGGAGCACCAGCACCGTCCTGTGGTGGGGGGTGGTGGCTGCTGGGTAAGGGTAGGTGTAGTGGCATGTGGCGGCTGTGATAGTCGCGCAAGAATCTGGTTCAGGCAAGCCTGAATACCAGGAAGTAAAGCGACGCAGGACTGTACAGCACTGACGGTAGCAGAGAGAGCCCGGAAGTCTCCTCTGAGTCCACTAACTGCCCCCTCTAGAGCATGCAGGTGCTGAACTAGGGTGTCGGGGGGAGGTGGAGCAGAGGGTCGAACAGGTGAGGAACGGGGCTGCCTCGCACGGCTACCGTAAATGACTGGTGCAACTACCTAGTGGGGCTGTGGTGTTGTGCTCATAAAAAACGCTCAGCCTCTGTGGGAGGCTGAGACGTAGGAATGGTCGAAGAAGAAGGAGCAGCAGCAGAAGCTGAAACGGTGACAGAGGGCGAGTAGGACAGAGAGGTCGCTGACACAGAAATGGGGACAGACGTCACGACACTCTCGGTGAAGACAGCTACAGTGGAGACAGAAGTGTCGACGGCTGGGGAGGCCGTGAAGTGTGCAGAAAATGACTCCCAGGGGTCGAGAATAAGAAAGTGGAAAGGGTCTCCACTGCGGACGCAAAAGAGGGCTCGCCACTCTCAATAATGGTGGTGGGACGCTCAGGGCTCATAGCAAAAATGGGGTCGATGGACATCGGCACAGAGGTGGTAGTGGTGGTGGACTCAGCAAGTGTACTCCTGACACTGACAGAAGTGTGGACAGAGGTGTCGGGAGGTGCAGACAGATCTGGTGCAGGCTGAGGTATCTCCGGGTCCAGAGGTGGAAGGAGGGGCTCCTGCTGAGCACCCTCAGGCTCTAGCACGTACGCAGCTGGGATGAGAAGATCCATCCCTGGAATCCACTCCCCACCTGCAGGTCCAATATGAGTCCGAGCGGGGCTCGGAAGAACCATGTAATCAGCGCCAAAAGGACCGTGCAGCCATACCCAGTGGTGCTGACCATGAGGACGCAGCATCCTCATCCGGGCCATAACGTCTATGGAAAGGGAAGTGGGGCCCGGTGGTCTAAGCAAGCCAGCTGGAAGGTCTACTCCGCACAAGGGAGCCAGAAGGGTAATCAGACCGCCACAACAGATAGGCGTCCTAGCACCGACAGAGATAATGATGCGGTCTAAGTACCAACTAGCTATATCGATCTCAATGGCAGAGAGTAAAACGTATCCACCCCTCTCGAAGGCCCTCGATCGAGTCATCGCGTAGAGCATGTAGAGCTCCGGCGTCGACATCGTCCCCGGCTCATACCTCGCTAAGAAAGTGGTCGCCATAAGGCGCTGTGCAATGCGGAGGCATGGGTGGAGGATAGCGGAGGCCTTGGCCCGACTAGGGTCAAAGGCGAGGGTGATCCCATGAACGTGTCCAGAAGGCGTGTGTGTCGAATGACGGCGGTGGGATGTGTATGGGACTATAGGCTCTGTCTGGGTCCGGAACTGGGGGCCACTGAAAGTAGGCTCGGAGCATGTCGAGAGTGATCTCACACTCACGATCCATCAGTCAGAAAGAGCAACCCCCAGGAGTCCTAGCAATAGAACTCAGAACCTCTAGTGTCGGACGGATATAGGTGTCCGCTGACACCGACAAAAAGTCACGCCACCCCACATTGTCATACAACTGGAGCAACCCCTCAAATACCCCTAGGCGCTCAAAGTCTGCTATATGCATGAACCTAGAGGGTACGATCGAGCGATGGGAGATACGCTCAAATCTGGCATGGTGTGCGTCATCTCTGAACGTAATCCCCATCGTGTCGAAAGCGGGGGTGGGCTGTGCCGGTGGTGGAATAGGTGCGGTAGGAGGCGGAAGTGTGGGTGGTGGCGGGCTAGGTGGAGGGGAGTCCGCCCTAGCGGAAGAGGAGCCAGGATCGCTGGACCTCTTCCGCTTGGAAGCGAGCGCCCGCGTGTGCTACCTAGTGCAGGGGCGGCATGTGAGTCGCGGAGCATGCCTACCCGAATGCGAAGTGCTATAAATAAGGAAAGAGTGTACCTGATCACGATGCGAGTGCAAGCAGTGGATGCGTGCGAAGAATCGCCTCCTCTGAGAAGCTCCAAATCAGCCCATGTATCTCCCCCAAGCTAGCCTGAAACGCAAATTCACAAATTAGCAATGAATATCAATAAGTATGGGGTAAGATCAGAGATAATAGATATATATATATATATATATATATATAAATTAGATTTTGGGGTTGAGTTGGGCGTACGAATTGGAGAAATGGAGAAAAAGGGAATTTTGGGGCGAAATTGGGGATGCGCGGCAGAGGGGAAGCGGCACCGGTGACGTGGAGTCGGCGGCGACCGTCGACGCTGGGCAACGACTCGGGCTAGGGGGCACGACTCGGGCGAAGGCGGGGTTGGCTCGGGCGAAGGAGGGGGAAGTCGAAGGGCTCAGGGGAAAATTTTGGGAAATTTTGAGTTTCGAGATTTGAGCCCGCGACATTTCGTTTATAAAGGTTAAGTCACTCGGCCGAGTGACGCGTTCACTCGGCCGAGTGGCACAGTTAAAAAATTTTTCGAAAATTTTCCATAGAAGTCATAGCACTCGGGCGAGTAGACAATGCCCACTCGGCCGAGTGGTAAGGCCACTTAGTGTTTTTCAAGTGTTGAAAGTGTCAGATACATTCGGTCGAGTGACATAATCACTCGGCCGAGTGGCATATAAAATACAGAGAGGGGTTTTCAGAATCTTTCCTGATCAGTACCCTGCTCGGCCGAGTAGGGTCTTCACTCGGCTGAGTGAAAATTTCACTCAGCCGAGTGGGCTGCTGTTTTCAACTCCAACTCTCTATTTTTGCTCCACTTTCTGTTTTTCTTCTCTCCGTCAGTTCCTTCCTCCTCCTGAGGCCTGAGTGCTTTCCTGGAGCACTTCCCTTTTGCCATGGTCATCCTTCATTCAAATGATTCCTTATTCTCCATCTCCTGTCATGAAAAATAGAGCCCGTTGTAAGGATTTTCATCGACTCTTGACTCTAAACACTAACAAAGATCTAAAACAAAAATAAAATGAAAAATTCAACTAAAAATAAGATAAAATCGTCGGGTTGCCTCCCGACAAGCGCTCGTTTAAGGTCTTGAGCTCGACCCCTTAAGATACTCGTTTAATGCTCGATGTTCGGCGCATGTGAGATGCACGCATCAAATTTGCCGGGAAGGCCACTTGGATTTAATTGTTGTTGTTCATGGTCGTTCCTCGGCTCCCCCTCATCATGGGTAGTAATGGGGGATGATTCCCCCAAGCTTGAGCTTTTCCCGTTCTTTTTCTTTGCCGGTGACGATAATTTCTTGTCCGGCGGAGCTTTCTTTGCATTTTTCGTCGTGGAGAGCTTGCATAGCTCTCTAATTCTTGCGACATCAGCGTCGTCTTTGTCATCAACCAAAGAATGATCTGGCGGGTCTCCCAACATTTATCCACCCTTAGAAGATTGGCCTTCTTTGAAGCCATCATTGTGCAAGGCGCCGATATCATATGGCATAGCATCATCAATGACCTCATCGAGGAGGTCCACGTAATCCACTTCCTCTTGCCAAGGCATATGCGTCATCGCTTTAGGAATGTGGAGCTCAACTTCAATGTTTCCTACGTTCAAAGACAAGGTGCCCTCTCTCACGTCAACTATCACGCCGGCGGTGGCCAAGAAGGGGCGTCCAAGAATTAGCGACGTATCGCCCTCCTCCTTGATATCCATTACCACGAAGTCGCACGACAAGCAAATTCCTCCCGGAACTTGGAGCGGTATGTTCTCCACGATTCCCACCGGCCTAGTGACCCGACCGTCCGCGAGTTGTATTCTCATGTCCGTCGGCTTTAGGTCGGTCCCCGTATTCAATTTCTTAAACATTGTTAGGGGCTTAGGCTCACTCTTGCTCCCAAATCTACCAAAGCCTTTTGTAGCGGGACTCCTCCAAGCGTGCAAGGAATGAGGAAGCTTCCGGGATCTTTGAATTTTGTAAGCTCCTTCTCCTTCTGGGTAAACCATGTACCTTGCTCGGCGAACATTATATTCTCCTTTCGCTTCTTTTCCGCAATCAAGTCTTTGAGAAACTTAGCGTAAGACGGGATTTCTACAATAGCATCCAAGAAGAGGATATTTAGGCTCACTCCTCGCAAGTACTCTAGAAATTTGGCGAGCCGCTTCTCAATCTTTGCCCTTGCCAACAGTTGTGGGAAGGGTACCAGTGGCATATAGTTGCGCTCCTCACGTGGCTTTACGATTTCAGAATTTTCACCGTCTTTTGGCTCTTTTAGGCACTCCTCCTCATTAACCGGCTCCTTGTCATCCAAAATTTCCTCCCCCGGCTCCTTAGTTTGAACCATGGCGGGAGTAGTGTCCTTCCCGCCCCTAGTAGTTACCGCCACCACCGCATTGATGTGGCCGGTATTGCTCCGTGAGTTTGGTTCCGGTTGAGCCGACAATTGTTGAGTATTCTTATTGAGCAATGCTAGTTGCTACGATAATTGTGCCAGACAGTGTTGAGAGAGTCTTGTTGGGCCGTCAATCTAGCATTTACCTTCTTTTGTTCGGCCATGAATTCATCAACCCTTGCTTCATGGTCCGACCTCGGCGGTGCTTGTGGTGGGTTAGGTGCTCTCCACCCTTGATTGTACCCGGAGGTCTATATGGCCCCGCTTGTTGCCTCGATTGGAAGTTTTGTTGTTGAGGCCCTCTCGGTTGATATTGCTGTTGTTGTGGAGGCCGAGCTTGAGGTTGTTGCGGTGGTGGATTCAAGGCCCCATCATTGTTAGCATATGAAAATCCCGGGCGATTTCTCGTAGCCGGGCTTGCCCAATAACCGACGTTTCCCGCAACATATTGAGCTCTCTCCCTCTCCTTGCTCTCCTCCAACATACATAACATGAGCTTGGTCTTGCCAATCGCTCATGCTTCCTCCCGGTGTAGAAATGGTAGGGGCTCCATGCTGTTCACTAATCAACTTCTCCAATCTCTCCACGACCTTGTGGAGAGAATCAAACTTTGTAGATAGCTCCGCTACGGCCTTTGCCTCATAAATACTTGTCGGCTTCAAGGATGACGAAGAATGTCCCCTCTCGTCGCCCCATTGTTGGTTATTCGAGGCCATCTCCTCGAGTAGGGCCGTAGCATCATCCGGCGTCTTAGACAAGATAGCTCCATTGGCGGTTGCATCGATTATTTGCTTGGTGCCCGGTTGCAATCCGTTGTAAAAGCTATGCACAAGTTCCCATGCTTCAATACTATGATGGGGGCATTGGTGTTGGAGATCCTTGAAACGCTCCCATGCCTCAAATAGGGTTTCCTGAGGTCCTTGCTTGAAGGACATGAGCGCGCTTCTTATCTTGACGGTCTTGGATGGTGGGTAGAATTTGTTAACAAATGCGCTCGCCAACTCATCCCATGTGGTAAAGATCCCCTCCGCTTGCGTCCTCAACCAATACAATGCTTTTTCTCGAAGAGTAAATGGGAAGAGGCGCAGTCGAATAGCGTCGGTCGGCACATCGGGCATCTGAAAAGTAGCACATTTTGACAAGAACAACTGTAGATGGTAGTGTGGGTTCTCTTGGGAGTTCCCATGAAATGGGTCTTGTTGCATCAACACCACAAGTCCCGTTTTAAGCTCAAAGTTCTTGTCTGCCGCCAACTCCGGCATCACAATAGACGAGGTAGTAGAAGTAGTCATAGGCCGTAGCCTATCTCGGATAGAGACAAGCCTAGACATGCATGCCGCTAACTCCTCTGGTGTCTCCCGAGCGGTCATATGATCTTCCTCTATAGCAAGTCTCCTCTCGGCTCTAAGCCTCCTTGCCGTACGCTCGATCTCAGGATCAAATAATATGTCTTCTTGATTTGCCTTTGATCTCATGTGATCTCATGTACATGCACAGAAAAAGAGAGTCTTGATGGAATTGTTAGCATGATAGAGGAATAAAAAGTAAAAAATAATAAAAATAAAAAGAAATAACTAAGCAAAGAAAATAAAATATCGTCGCCTCCCCGGCAACGGCGCCAAAAACTTGGTCGCCCCCGGATATACACCCGGAAACGACTGTAGTCTTACCGCAAGCGCACGACGTAGTGGCGAGCGGGTATCGAACACATGGAGGACAGTTGACAGTATCCTACTTTGATCACCTAGCTATTGAGGGAATAAGAATAGTTTTGATGGTAATGTCAAATCGTTCAAATAGCAAATAGAATTCAATATAATAAAGCGTCTAGGGATAGGAAATCCCTGCTATAGACCGTTTCTTATCCTTGTGGATCATGAATATCAATGTTGCAAAGCTTGAATGTAGGTGAACTAGTCGCAACTTAATGTAGAACCAAGCTCATGCTATCTCGCTATTACCGGTCTATAGCAACCTAGATTGGGGCCCACTCTCGTGCAAACCCTAACCTAAGCCACTAGCGTGAAGATCGACATCATCGTCCAATCGCAACTCGAGCCCACTCTCGTGCAAACGTGAGCTATGACCTATGTTATGATAGTCTGTATTCGTCCAATCTCTTACAAACGAATATTAGTATAGATTTATAATAAAAATCCTAGCTTTGGTCCAATCTCTTGCAAACCAAATCTAGAGAATCTCAATTATAAACCTAAATCGAATATCTAGGCATTCCCATCAATTGGGATCCAATCTCTTGCAAATCCCAATCGATGAAAATTCTTAGCTACTCGCACTAAATCAATCACAACTTAATCTTTCTTCAATCCTAGCAACAATTCTATTTATTCATCACAATTCAAAGATCGGGTCCATAGGGTTCATCCCCATGCCCTAGAGCGACGAAACTACTCACAAATCATCGTGGAAATCTCAGAAATAAAGAATAAGATCGTAGCACAATTCGTTGTAAAGAAGAGACAATTCATAAAAATAAGAGTTTTAGCAAGAAAGAACAAACCAAAATTGTCGTCTATGATCTCCAGCTGAGATTTACAAAAGGAATAGCCGTCAAAAAATAATAGAAGTCTCTCTAAACTAGGGATAAAACTAGGTTTAAATACAAGCCAAATTCGTCCAAAAAATCCTGACAGATTTGCCCCTGCGTAGCCCAGAAATCCTAATTTGTGTCGCAGTCGGACTGCGTCACTCGGCCGAGTGACCTATGTTACTCTGCCGAGTGATAGACCCAATAAAAGATAGAAAGTATGGGAAATTTGGGGGTTTGTTGCTCTGACTGACTCGGGCGAGTGGGCTTCTTCGCTCGGCCGAGTGAGCAATCTTGCTCAGCCGAGTGGGTCTTCTCAGAATTTCTAGTAACTTGGCCGCTTCTCGGAAGAAAATCTCTGTTCTACTCGGGCGAGTGAGCTTTCTCACTCGGCCAAGTGAACCTCCTTGTTCGGCCGAGTGAGCTCTGAAAATTGGCTGCTCGTATACATTTCACTCGGCCAAGTACAGCTCTTCACTCGGCCGAGTGAACTGGCTGTTCGGCCGAGTGAGCTGTATATAGGCTCTTTTCTTCTCCTCCTCGCCTCCTCGTCGCTTATTTTGTATTCCTTCCTCTTCCACTCTTCCTCTAGCACTGCTAACTCCTCAAATAAGCTGTGGGTGACGCTCCGATGTGCGTGAAAATCCTTTGATCTCATATTTGCTCCAAATCGCTCCATATCTCTTGAAATACGACAAAAACAAGAAATAGTGAAAAGCAACGCGATATCGTGGAATAATCATGGATAATGCAATATGGGCGATCGAAATGACATGAAAACATGCTAAAAAGGTGTAAAATAAGGAGCGATCAGCGTTCTAAGGGTCACCGGTAGCGTGATGATGCCTGCTACCGGAGCTCAAGTCCGGTGAAACCCACAAGAGGTCCAGGACATTCTCTCAACTCGGACAAGGCCAATTTCATCTTCTCTAGTGTGGTGAAGAAGAGTATGTCACACGAGCTCCCGGTGTCGATGAGTAATCTCTTCACCGCCACTGTGTCAATAGGGATGGCAGTAATGGCCTGACCCGCCCGGCCCGACCCGGCCCGACCCGGTTTTGAGCTGGCCCGACCCGACCCACAGCCGGGTCGGTGCAAGCTTGGGCTTTGTATGCGACCCGGCCCGACCCGGCCCGACCCAGTAAACTATAAAGGTTCTAAAAAACCTTACTATTTTGATGCGGACCATGCAGTCAGCGAATAACCCATAACTCATACTCTATGCCACGGTTCTCCTAATTGGGCCAATTCCCAATTCCAAATTACCAAATAAATCAAAATTCTCTCAATTCACAAATAAAATTTTTATTTGGGATTCATATGGATGGCACTAATGACCTGACCCGATCGGCCCGACCCGGCCCGACTCGGTTTTGGTAAGAAAGAACCCGCCCCGCCCCGGCCCGCGACCTGCCCCGCCCCGGCATGTAGATGGGTCGGGGCAAGCTTGGGTAGTTAAATACCCACCCCGCCCCGCAATATTGACATTCCTATGTGTCAATGACGGCACTGATGACAACGGCATCGTCGTGCGGCAATTCCACACCCTCCAAATCCTCGTCAGAGAAGGATATTGGTGGCGTAGAGTTTCTTGGACACTTCTTCCCCACTACCATAGTCATCAATCTTCCAGCATAAGAACGTTGGAGGAGGTTGTTACTTCTAGGTTAGGTGGACCTCCTAGTATCATGTCAAGAACTCTGGTACTAGGAGATGCCTGATTCGGGGTAAATATTGCATATATTACACCTCGTCTAGTTCTATTTTGTGTGTATTTGACGCATATTTGGTCTCTAATACAATCGTATGTTGATTATTATCATTTATTAAAGAGTAATCTTATTCTATGCACAAAACATTATTTTACTGAGTATTCTGGTTCTCTCATATTTTTCATGTATAGATCTCGGTCTCACAATTCCAATGACTATTTATTTGTATTTTTCTGAGATCTGTGCTAATTTCTATGAATTTTTGAATGCAGAATACCAATTAAATAGAGAAATACAGCCTAAATATGGCTGAAAATACGAAATACGGCCTCAAAGACATTTGGCTCACCGCTTAAAGGCGGGACATGTTGTGTGCATATTTTTCATGTTTATACCAAGCATTTCCATGTCATTTCGATCTCCCGAATCCATATTTTCATATTATAACACGCTTTTCTCGATATTCTTGATCCTTTCGATGTTTTATGTGTTTTCAAGAAATTCGATGCGATTTGGAGCAATATGGGGTTCTGGGCACAACATCGATGCCAAAGCTCGCTTCGCCTTGCCACGACGATCCAAGAAGGCCAAAGAAGCAAGGGAAAGGAGTAGGAGAAGAGAGGAGAAGAGAAGAGGAGAATGGAGAGAAGAGAAGAAAAGAGGAGAATGGAGAGAAGAGAAGAGAAGAGAAGTCAGTTTCCAGATCGCTCATGCGCTCGGCCGAGCTATGATACACCAAGGATGCACCTTCGGGGTGCTCGGCCCGCTCGCCCGAGCGACTAGCCCGCTTGCCCGAGCTAGCCATCAGAAGAGCCCATCAAATGAAGACTTGGGGCTCTAGAAATTTTAGAATTTAATTTGCTCGTCCGAGTGACATGGCGCTCGGGAGAGCGACTTAACTCGCTCGCCCGAGCGGCCCCTTCGCGAGCGCCAAGCGGAGCGGTACACAAGGCACCGCTCGGCCGAGCAACTACTGTGCTCGGCCGAGCGGTATGTCGGCAGACTCCATTTTGACTTAAGTTAATGGGTTTTGAGTTGATTTTCTTGTAAAACCCGAACCCAAACTATATGTATAAATAGTGAATATTTTTTAGAGTAGGTTAAGCAGTTTTTTCTGTAGCAAAAACCCTTAAAGCTATTTTGGGAGCTCTCATTTGGTAATTTCTTTTGCAATCTAAATCTTTTTTTGTGGTTGGATTTTCTTGATTTCTTGACTATTGCTCTCATTTCTCTTATTCTCTCTATTGAAATCAATTTCATGCAATTTGACCGGTTGGATATGTCTAACTCTATTGCTATTGTTTATAGAGCTTTTTGCCATGTTAGAGTAGTGGGTTTCTTGGGCTTAGGGACGATCCCTAGGATCCTAGGGATCGGATGTTAGGTTAGACCCCCGTTGGTTCAATCAAGGGTTGCCATATGGTGGTTTAAACAAGGGTTTTGAGGATTTGCCTTAGGATCAGGGTATCGCGAAGGCGGCTCTGTATCCTAGGGAGAATCCCCACGAATTCGATTTGGACTTAGCGGCCGTTCCTAGGGTTTGTGATCACGAGAGTGACTCAGGAGCTAGGGCAACCGCTAATCCCCAATCCGCTAGTCAGCGATTGCGAGAGCACGCCGATTGCTAGAACCGACCATAGGGTAGCGTCGCAACCCGTAGATCACGAGAGTGCATACGGAATTACAGGCAGGACCAATAATGCACACATCCCCGTGTGAAGCCGACTACGAGAGCATGATTTCGCGTAGGGGAGACGAGTAGGAACAACGAAAGTTAAATACTCGTTCTCATCTATGGATGTGACACTCCTACCCTAACCCATTGTCTGATGTAAGGCCATTTAACCTAGCATCCGTGACCGAAGGGCCTAGCGGGGAATCCCGAAGGCCTTCGACGTTTAAATTCTTAGTTAACTCTCGACTTCCTCAATCAACCAATCAATCAATCGTGACAACCCCCGACCACATAATCTCCTCCTTCCATATAAAGCTAAGCGTCAAACCATCGCCTCCCTGAGTTCGACAATCTTTCTATACTATAGCGCACCGTGTACTTGCGGTGATTCGTGCCACCGTGGTGCAAACCTGGGGATATAACAAGTTTTTGGTACCATTACCGGGGAGGCATTCTGCCAAACTATCTATTTATCACAATTAGGTTGTTAGACTTCGAATAAAAACAAAAATTTATAAAAGGAAACAAAAGGAGATTTTCCCTACAACCGCTTTATTATTATCTTTATCTCCTTGTACCACTGATATCTTTTCCAAGTTGTTTGTTTTTGACTAGTCAGGTACAATGGAACAATTTTGGGATCATTCAGGCGAATATTATTCGGCATAGTATGCAGCTCCAATGAAAGAATACAGATATTATCCACAGGACCCATTCTATCAGATGGATGAATATTACCACTACTCAGAGTGCTATGCCTACTACGAGTCTTGTGACGTGGAGGGACACACGCCTTACGAAAGCCATGTTTGTCTCTTGAGTCCAGACCATCCCATCAATTTGGCACTCGCACAGATGGAGGAGAGCAAGGCAACTCTTCAATTTCAACATGAGGAAACATGTGCCAAACTGAATAAGACCCTTGACCAACTGCAACAGGTGGTCGATGATACCAGCAGGACTCTTCCATCTCATGATCCCGAGGGAGAGAACGAGGACACATTCTCTGGCATATTGAATAGCATTGTGGATGAAGTTTGGTCCATCGGTCCAATGACGCTAGTTGCAAGTGATCCTTCTAAGCGTAAAAATTTCACAATTTTATTACTCTTCACATCTCTTCTGCAGGTATCATTGATGATGGTGTCCACACTCGAGTTGAGGGTGACAGGATATACGTGTATACCGTGGAGGAGATGCCTAAGGCCATAGTGTCACCTGCACCTATTGAGGAGGAGGCCGAGGCAGTGCATGTCGAGGAGGCCGTGCTAGCAGAGCCAGAGCAAACCGTTGAGGGGGACACTATTCGGGACAAGGATACATATATTCACGTAGATCCCGAGTATTGCACACCTTCAGATGAGCTTCTACAGCCGCATCCACCATTTACTACGGTAGAGGACCGCCCACCAGAGCTTACTGCTCCCACTCAGGGAGATATTTTTACCCATTTCCATATTAGAATCGTGTATTCCATTTAATATTTATTTTGATTCAGATGTCTTTGACACATTGTACCTTTTACAGGACACATATGATTACAGACCAGAGGATGTTTGGACGTGTCACTGCTTGAGGAACCTACCGAGGAGCACAACGAGGAGTCGCCTAATAAGACTCATGCTTATATGCCGGAGTTGCCTGAAAAGCCCGAAACGAACGACGAGGATTTGCCCGTAGTGGTGCATAAGATCAGAGATACAATCTCAGGGAAGTATCATCTACCAGATTCAATTTCCATTATTTATGTTGATGATTTTTTTCGGATTCATATATCACATGGGAGAATTTTCAGAGACGAACTGACGCAGCTCGTCTCCTACAGGGTATAGATAGAATCCTTGGGGAGATGCTAGGGGCTGCATTGCTAGAGTTCGTTGCTATCTATGGAGACACGCAGCTGGCAGAGCCACGGAAGGTGCAGTTAGATCAGCTGCCTGCACCGGTAAAGATACTGGATTCGCCTTTTGCTATAGGTGGTAACAATCCAGTAGTGTAGATATAGTGCAGATTTTTATGCTTTGAATAATCATGAATCCTCTCGACAGCAAGAGGACCGTATAAGACTTTTATGCTTTCCTAGTTTAATAAATCCACCCCATATGTTGGTTGCTCAATTATCTTTGTACCCCACCCTATTTTATGATTTAATTGCCCACCCTAATTTTATGGTGCTTACTTTGCCTCTCTCCCTATTTTTATGCACATCTGTCCACACCGGGCACCATATGAAATAGCTTGGGGGAGAGATATTATTTTGTTGTGTAACTCCCTATTTTGCAGTTGTCCCATATCCATGTCATACACACATTGAGGACAATGTGACATTTAAGCTTGGGGGAGTGCACAGTGCACACACTTTGCTTCGTCGTGATAAACACTTTGAAATTCTCAAATGAACCGTTTCACCTCTCTATTTATGTCTCGTATGCTTCATTTTTCATGGAATATCGTGGATTTATTTTTTTATGAACTCTGATATCTGTTAGATTAGAGTTTAATTCCTTGATTAGAGTGTTATCGTTAATATGATTTTTCATAGTAGAATCCATAGTTTCACAACCATATTCTCGAAACAGTTAAGCTAAAAATGAATGAATCAAATCAGAAAATTATTCGACTCTTGCGTGATTTGATTAATAATTCTATTCCTTCATGGATGTTTAGTAATTCAAAAGAGATAGGATAACCCCACGACAACCAAAGTAGTGATGATTAGAATTACTGAAACCGAGCCATGTCTAGATTCTATGCTTTTTCTTTTTCTTTTGTGAATAACCAATAAATGATCGTTAATCATGCTTTGCATTCCATCGCATTTACGTGAGTTTGCAAAAATCCCAATAATACAAAAATCAAACAAATATCCTAAATAAAAGGCCCTAAGGGTTCTTTGTAACCCAATGCCCTAAGACCGTCTGGTCTGGGATGCATAGGTCGAATATTGTATATTTTGATTTATCTCGTGTATATAAGGAAGAAAAAAATATGTACATAAGAAAATTGTATAGCCAAAAACAACTGTAAAAAGAAAAATTCAATATCCTTACCCCGCTTTCTATATAGAATAGAGATTTCGCAAAGTTGATGGATTCTAAGAGTCATGAAACGGGCGTAGTGTGGTGACACCCTACCTTAATTGAATTCACTAACTCATTCCGTGAAACTTAACAAAATACCACGCATGCTTGAAAATGTTTGATCATGACATATTTATACTGCTTAGAGAATGAGTTGTGGACATTGGTTTCATCTCTGTGAACTTAGTATATTCCATGATAAACTATGATATGATGTAGCTCTTTTCTCATTTAATTATCGAGTTCATCACTTTTATTGAAATCCACAATATGATCATTTAAGCGAGACTTAAGTATTTTGTGTGTATGTGTGTTCTTTTTACATATTGATGTGTGTTCACGTAATCTTCTATTCCTTGGGTTCATATTTTGCTTAGTTTTAAGAATGAGCCCCTTGTCTCCATCACATGTCATCGCCTCACCTCTCCATCGTATTTCACTCCCGGGTTCGCTTCTTACTAGTCTTCCTTGAGGACGAGTAAGAGGTAAGCTTGGGGGATTTTGATGTGTCATAATATTCCACATTTTATCTATATGTTTACACGTCAAAATGATTGCTTAAATCCCGATTTTATATGCTTTTACGCTTTAATGTCGATAAGTGGAAATATTTGACTTCGAAAGTGTTTTATGCATTTCAGGGAATATCAAGCGATTTGGAGCATATTGGAGAGAAGGACATGATCGTCGACGTCAGAGCATCAATGGTGTCATATCTGAGGAGCTCATGTTGATGGATGGGAGCAATGAAGGAGAGAAGAAGAGAGAAAGAGGAGAAGGAAGAGAAGAATTGAAGGAGATGCCAAGAGCTCAAGGGGCACTCGGGCGAGCAACTTGGCTCGCTCGGGCGAGCAACTTGGCTCGCTCGGTCGATCTAGCTATCAAAAGGGCCCAAAAATATGCTTTCAACTCTCTGGAATTTTAGCGCTTAATTCGCTCGGCCGAGCGACCCAAGCCGCTCGGCCGAGCGGAGTAGAAATGGTCAACATTGATGGAAACTGGACAGCTCTTCACTCTTTCCAATTCTTCTATCACCGGGTATTTTACAATATTTTTCTAATATTTTTCCCAGATAGTAGACTTCATATCGGTTCCAACTCCATGAAGAACGTGCCAATCGGAGGTTGGATAAGCCCTAGGGAATTTCTACAAGTTGGTAAATCTGTGCTGGAATCTGTGCTCGGGTAGACACGTGTCATAGCTCGGCCGAGCGACCTCCAAATGCCAGCCTGAGCTACCTGGACAGAGAGCACGGGTCCAACTCGATTTAGGGTTATTTTGGGGGATTTTTTAGTGTGTATATGTATGTATGTATGTATGTATGTATGTATGTATGTATGTATGTATGTATTTGAGCAGCCATTTGGGGCTATCTTCTCTTAGGTTAGGATAGCTAGTTTTTAGGGTTTTCAGAGGTTAGGCTATGCTTAGGCCCCCCTCTTGGATGTCTATGTGCCGGATCTTCATTAGATAAATATTCTTTCTTTGTAAATTTCTTTTGTTATCTCTCTTATGTTGGATATGGAAGACGTTTGTACACCCTTGTGGGGGATGTACGAGGGAATACGGACCTCGAACGTCGCGCACACGAAGTCGTGTGCAAAGGGAATCTGTTCCCTTGCGGAGAGGATCTCTGTATGAGTGGGAAAGTCGCATTATATATGCATAAATGCATGCGACATATGGCTAATAAAGGGGGAATATCTTAAGCTTATGTTGTACCATGCATATGGTACAACTTAAGCTTATAATGTGCCATGCATCATGGTACACCTTAATTAAGTTGTTCCAAAGGAACAACTTACCCTAAAATAACTACCTTGGGGGCTATAAATAAGACCCAAGGGTAGCCATTTTCCTAACACATTTTGCATGAAATTCATGCATGCATCTTCTTCATAGCGAAGCTCTGCAGAAATATTTCCTCTCCCTCCATCCAAGTTCTTAATCTAAAATAGAGATTTAGATTGTGGATTAGTAGCCTTACTCCGTTCGTGAGAAGACTCGATCCGTCGTGGCGAATCCGAAGGCAAAGTTCCGAGACTACCGCTCCGCATACGCTAGCGTAAGTCTCCACTTTAATTATCGATCCTAACTCTGTTTTGGTAGGATCCTACATTAGTATCAGAGCCATATGGGTTCGCCCCGGTCAATCCACCGCCCCGTCGAAACTACGAACGAGTCGTTGTCTTTTTCACGAATGGGTCTCCTACTATTACGGATATAGTAGGAACGCTTCGTGACGGAGAGAACGCAGCGGTTGTTCTTTTCACGTTAGGGTCTCCTATCATTACGGATATGGTAGGAACTCTCCGTGACGGGAAGAACCAACCGTTCACGTAGTACGTTATTCATTTTTGGCACACGGCCATTAGGAAATAACTAATTTCTCGACGAACGGGTGCTTCATCGACGAACGGGTGCTTCATCGAGGAAGATGATGGAAGTTATTTCCATCGGGTAAGAGGAAAATTTGGTGCATGTGCACCATGGCCAAATGGGCTATGAAGGCCATGCACCCCCTCTCCCCATGCGGAGGGGGTTGGCTACGGCCAATAACCACCGGCGACCACCCCATCAAGGGGGAGGAATGAGTGCGGCAACCCCATTTAAAGGGGGTGGCCGGCCATGGCCAAAGGGGCCATGGCCGGCCAACGCCGAATGGCCTTGGCCATGACCGGCCATGGCCAGGCCGGCAGTGGCCGGCCATGGCCAGGCCGGCAGTGGCCGGCCATGGCCAGGCCGGTAGTGGCCGGCCTTGGCCAGGCCATGCCGGCCAGGCCGGCCCTGGCAGTGGCCAGGGCCGGCCCTTGGCCGGCCTGCCGGCCCTGGCAGAGGCCAGGGCCGGCGCCCTGGCCACTGCCAGGGCCGGCGCCCTGGCCTCAGGCCAGGGCCTGGCCGAGGCCAGGGCCGGCGCCCTGGCCTCAGGCCAGGGCCTGGCCGAGGCCAGGGCCGGCGCCCTGGCCTCAGGCCAGGGCCTGGCCGAGGCCAGGGCAAGTGCCCTGGCCCCGGCCAGCGGCCTGCCGGCCCTGGCAGAGGCCAGGGCAGGAGCCCTGGCAGAGGCCAGGGCAGGAGCCCTGGCCCCGGCCAGCGGCCAGGCCGCCCTGGCAGAGGCCAGGGCAGCGCCCTGGCCTCAGGCCAGGGCCTGGCCGAGGCCAGGGCAGGAGCCCTGGCCCCGGCCAGTGGCCTGGCCGGCCGGCCCTGGCAGAGGCCAGGGCCTGGCCGGCCCTGGCCGAGGGGGCCAGGGCCCCTGGCCGGCCAGGGCAGAGGCCCTGGCCGGCCCTTGGCCAAACCCCGGCCAGGGTGCATTTCGAAAATTGGTCGACCAATTTTGTGTTTTTGGTCGACCAATCTGGCAGAAGGTCTGGGTCGACTGCAAACTTGCCTACTGACCCATACGGGGTGACAAAAGGCATTGGCCAAACTCGGATGTGCCGATTAGCCCATACGGGGCTAATCACAGTGCCGTCTAGTTCATACGGGACTAACGTTTTAATGAAGTTTTTGGGCTCTACTCCTTGAAGATTAGCCATAGTGCTCTACTTCATGCGAGATTAGCCATGTCATTGTGCTCTACTCTACGGAGATTAGCCAATGTACTTGTGACGTTGTGTTCTACTCTACGGAGATTAGCCAACGTGCTTTCAAATTTTTGGAAAAAGATGTTTTTCAAATAGGTTATGTCCCGTCCTTAAATCGGGACAGCGCAATTTAGAATTCCAAGTCCTACCACGATCCGGCCATGGTTATCTAACCCATGGGTGTGTAGAACAGGTCTCGTGGCTTGGCAATTGTTGCGTTAAAATTCTTTGCGCTAATTCTCACCTATTCTATTTTGAAAGATATGTTTTTCAAAGTAATTTTCCGCTGCTAATACCATACGGGTATTATTTCTGATTTCTTTTTACTTAAGATAAGTAAGAGGGATACTTTGAAAGTTACTTCTAGATGGTAGTTGGGAACGTAGTGAACTTCTTGATTCTAGAGTAACATTTCAACGCATCCAAGGAACTTATCAAGTGTTTAAAGAATCGAAACTTTATGCATTGAATTTTGATCGTGTTTTTTCATTTTTCTTTGCAGTTTTTTGAATCGAATATGTCTACCGCTTCTAAGAATATTGTCGCAGAGCTTAACAAAGGTGAAAAGCTCAACGGCGACAATTATAAACTTTGGTCAATTAAAATCCAATATGTTTTGGAGGAGCAAGATGTGCTCGAAACACTCCAAAACATAATGGTAGAACCTGAGTTGGGCAATACGGCCCAACACAAGAGGGACCGGGAAGCTTATGACACTTGGACTCGAAAGAACAAAATAGCACGTATTACGTTACTGTCCGCGATGGACAATGACATAATGCGTCTATTTCGGGAATTCGATCTAGCCAAAGACATATGGTCTGAGCTAGAAGTAAAGTTTGGTGGAACTTCGGTTACCAAACTCCGCTCCTTGAATATTCAATTTGATTCGTACAAGATGCGGCGAGATCATTCTATGAAAAAGCATCTCCGCCACATGGCGAATCTAATATCTGAATTAAAGGATGCGGGTGTTACGCTGTCTGACGAACAGCAGATCCAAGCAGTCATTCGTTCACTCCCAGATAGCTGGGATAACATGAAAATGCATCTCACTCATAATGAGTGCATTAAAACTTTAAGCGATGTATCGAAACACCTCGAACTCGAGGAAGAGCGGATTCAAGCCGCAAAACCAAGTGCAGAAGTGCACGTGGCCGCTAGTTCCTCACATGGAGGAAATAAGCGGAAGAATAAACGCTTAAGGTTTGTGAACGAACGTAAGCAAGAACCGGAGACCTCAAAGAAGACAAAGAACAAAAAGTGGCAAAAGAATGTGCACTCAAAGAAGAAAAACTTGAAGAAGATCAAGTGCTTTAAGTGCAACAAGTACGGTCACTTCGCCCGTACATGTACGGATGGAAGTGATAAGGTAACTTGTAGGGCTAGTTACATATGTGTTTCTAGTTCCATGTTTCTTGCTGAATCTAACTATTTTTGGTTGATTGATTCAGGGGCCACAGACCACGTTGCGAAGGACAGAAGGTTCTTCGTAGAGTATCGAAGGATAACTCAAGGAACAAAGTGGATATACGTCGGCAACAACACTCGTGTTGAAGTCAAAGGCGTCGGAACATGTAAGCTAGTTCTCGACAACGGCCGGACATTATTATTGCACGACGTCCTCTTTGCTCCAGATATTAGAAGGAATATCGTTTCCGTGGTCATGTTAATGTCTTTAGATTATGAGTGGAGGTTCTATAAACAATATGTTGACCTTGTTTGTAATAATTCTTTGATTGGTTCTGGTAATGTTTGTAATGGATTAATTGTTTTAAATACAATGTATGATGATTCTTCTTCCATTAATGAAAGTTTCCATTTAACAAATGTTTCTAACTCTGAGTCTGAGATCATTTGTTGGCATGCAATACTTGGTCATATTGGACCAACTAGAATGGATAGACTTGCCAAAAGTGGCTTGCTATCTAATGTTTCAAAAGTTGAAATGTCAACTTGCGAACATTGTCTTGTAGGGAAAACTTGTCGCAAGCCGTTTGGAACTGGCACAAGGGCCGAAGTTCCATTACAGCTTATCCATTCGGACATTTGCGGTCCAATGAATGTTAAGACAAGACGCGGGAAGTCCTATTTCATCACATTCATTGATGACTTCACCCGTTTCGGACATATCTATTTGATATCCCACAAAAGTGAAGCTTTGGCTTGCTTTAAAAACTATATGAGTTTAGTGGAGAATCAATTAGATCGCAAGATTAAGGTTTTGCGAACCGATAGGGGCGGTGAATATCAATCAATAAGTTTTAAGGAACTTTGTGATGAAAAAGGCATAGTACATCAGGTAACTATGCCTTACACTCCGCAACAAAACGGTGTTGCGGAAAGAAGGAATAGGACATTGATGGAAATGGTCCGATCAATGATATCTCAGGCAAATTTGCCTATCACCTTTTGGGGTGACGCATTATTGACGGCAGCATTCATCTTAAACCGTGTACCCTCGAAGTCGGTAAGTTCCACTCCTTATGAGTTGTGGAACAATAGAACTCCAGACTTAAACATTCTAAAACCTTGGGGTTGTGCCTCTTACGCACATTTATCCTCTCACAAATATGGCAAACTTGGGCCACGTGGGAGGAAGTGTATCTTCATCCGATACGCTGAAAACTCCAAAGGATATGTTTTCGTCGGTCAAGAGGACAATGGGGGTCTAATAGAATTCGAATCGAGGGATGTTGTCTTCTTGGAAAAAGAGTTTCCAAGACAGGGTGAGATAAGTCAAGACTTATCCTTGTTTGAGACTTGGGATCAAGAAGGATCGGAACGTTCGAGTGGGAGAATTCTTGGTGAAGAAGAAAATACGTTTCAAACTTCACCAATGGATGATACGAACGATACCAATCCTATTCCGAGTGGGAGTGATGTTATTCCAAGTGGGAGTGATGTCATTCCAAGTGGGAGTGATCAAACTCAAACAAGACGTAGTAATCGAATGAGGCTAACACCTCTGATATTTGAGGATGAATTTCCTCAAACATTCATGACATTACTACAAGATGATGACGAAACTGCAAATTTCAAACAGGCCGTCACATGCCCTGCTAAAGATAAATAGATAGCGGCAATGGAAGAAGAACTTCAATCCATGAAAACAAACCAAGTCTGGGACTTGGTTAATTTACCTAAGGGACGTAGAGCCATTGGGAACAAGTGGGTTCTCAAAATCAAGCATAAGGCTGATGGCTCCATCGAGAAATATAAAGCTCGCCTTGTTGCGAAAGGTTTCACGCAACAGGAAGGAATAGACTACGAAGAGACTTTCTCTCCTGTCGTGCGTTTTACCTCCATTCGCTTAATTCTGGCAATGGTGGCTTGTTTGGACCTCGAGTTACATCAGATGGATGTAAAGACTGCTTTTCTTAACGGAGAACTAGATGAGGAGATCTACATGGAACAACCAAACGGGTTTGTACAAGAAGAAAACAAACATAAGGTTTGTAAACTTCGTAAATCCATATATGGTCTTAAACAATCCTCAAGGCAGTGGTATATGCGCTTTCAAGAAGTCGTCTTGTCGTATGGTTTCTCCATGCTCGATGAAGACAACTGCGTATATATTAAGAGGATTAAAAACAAGTATGTAATTATGTCTCTTTATGTAGATGACATACTTATAGCCGGAAATGATAAGCGTCTTATCTTGGATATCAAAACTTGGCTTTCATCCGTCTTTGAGATGAAAGACATGGGTGAAGCTGCATATATCCTTGGGGTTAAGATCTCAAGGAATCGTTCCAAGAAACTTCTTTCTCTCTCTCAAGAGACATATATAAAGAAAGTTTTAGAACGGTTTAATATGCAGGATTGCAAGCCAATTGATACTCCAATAAGCAAAGGCGAGGGTCTATGTTTGGAGATGTGTCCCAAAGATCCAAAAGAAAAGAAAGCTATGGAAAAAGTTCCATACTCCAGTGCTGTCGGGAGTCTGATGTACGCCATGATGTGTACCAGACCGGACATTTGCTATGCTGTTGGTATGGTAAGCCGTTACCAATCCAACCCAGGACAAGCACACTGGAAAGCGGTGAAGAGGATATTAAGATACCTCAAAGGGACTGCGGACTATGCGTTATGCTATCAAGGCAATACCTTGAGACTCGAAGGCTATACCGATGCTGATTGGGCGGGTGATCTCGACGAGCGAAGATCTACCTCAGGCTTTGTTTACTTGCTCGGGAATGGTGCAATATCCTGGAGCAGCAAGAAGCAAACCTGCATCGCCTTATCAACCATGGAAGCCGAATTCGTAGCATTCAGCATGGCGGTCCAAGAAGCTGTTTGGCTTAGGAAATTCTTAGACAGGCTGACGAATGCCTCTGACTCGAGCACTGTTCCTATATACAGTGATAGTCAAGCTTCGATTGCCTATGTCAAAGATCCTAAATTTCATTGTAAGACCAAACACATTGACATTCGATTCAAGTTTGCAAAGGATTATGACAAACGGAAGGAAGTAGACATAGGATACATATCCACGCATGAGATGATAGCGGATCCCCTTACTAAGGCGATCCCCAGAGATGTGTTTTTCAAACACTTATCATCTATGGGAATGCGTAGGTGCTGAGCTGTATCATGTAATATTTCCCATGTCTATAGAAGATCAAAGTTTAATAAAAGAAAGAAGTTCTTTTATATATTGCATACAAGTTTCTTACAAATGATTTTAAACATTTGTGTTTAAGTCTCAGCTATTTTATTGTGTGTATGTCGGACAGATTAAGGTTGGCTTTCTCACATGAGCAACCGCCTTATCTTATCAGATGGATAAGATAAAGATGAGACTAGTTTAAAGTCAAAATCATTAGACAAATGATTTAGAGTCATGACTTAAACAAGATAGTCGAATAAAAGATCTGCATCATACGGATGCTTACAAAAGATCTGAGATCTGTATCACAAGGATATAAAGATCTCATTGGATTTTTTAAATCCTATCTATCTAATGCAGGATGAGAGTCCGTGAATATTTCACGAGTAGTAAGGGGACTCAAAAAGATAGGCACTGTGGTGTCTGATCTTTCATCCGTACAACATCATTAAGACATACTCTCCCTGGGAAAGGAGTGATGTTGTAATACGTGTTCATACCACGTATGCATTTCGACCACTGAGTTAGTAGCAATAGTGTTTGCTATTATGTGAGACTCAAAGGCCATACGGGTCTTAACTCTTACCCTCAAGGACTCCAATTGGTTCCTTTAGATTTGACGAGATGATCGCTATCTTAGCGTGTTACTAATGGGCTATGGTAATTCGGCTCGGCGGGGCACGTTAGAAAAGCGAATCAAGTCAAGATCAGATGGTTTGCAAGAAGAGGAAGATTGATTTCATATTCGCATTTGGACTTTAGTGATTCAAAGCTGGCCAGCCAATTGTAATCCAGATGGGATTCAATTGTTGAATATAAAGTACAAGAAAATGTGAAGAAATAATCTAGGGTAAAGCATGCGTTGAACTACTCAACTTTGCACCTTCGAGGTCGTTGTGTATCTCTAACAAGTGCACAACAACAGACTCTACGCGCATGACGGTCGCACGGTCTATTTCTCGGTATGATAGATGAAAGAACTAAGGGAAAGACGTTCTCTTACAATCCCCTCAAGTGTGAGTGGGAGATGTTGGATATGGAAGACGTTTGTACACCCTTGTGGGGGATGTACGAGGGAATACGGACCTCGAACGTCGCGCACACGAAGTCGTGTGCAAAGGGAATCTGTTCCCTTGCGGAGAGGATCTCTGTATGAGTGGGAAAGTCGCATTATATATGCATAAATGCATGCGACATATGGCTAATAAAGGGGGAATATCTTAAGCTTATGTTGTACCATGCATATGGTACAACTTAAGCTTATAATGTGCCATGCATCATGGTACACCTTAATTAAGTTGTTCCAAAGGAACAACTTACCCTAAAATAACTACCTTGGGGGCTATAAATAAGACCCAAGGGTAGCCATTTTCCTAACACATTTTGCATGAAATTCATGCATGCATCTTCTTCATAGCGAAGCTCTGCAGAAATATTTCCTCTCCCTCCATCCAAGTTCTTAATCTAAAATAGAGATTTAGATTGTGGATTAGTAGCCTTACTCCGTTCGTGAGAAGACTCGATCCGTCGTGGCGAATCCGAAGGCAAAGTTCCGAGACTACCGCTCCGCATACGCTAGCGTAAGTCTCCACTTTAATTATCGATCCTAACTCTGTTTTGGTAGGATCCTACATCTTATGTGTTTTCATTGTTGAATCCTTTATTGCTTTCATTTTATTTGCTTGTGATGTAGATTCTTGCTGTTTCTATCTCTTGTGTAATGATTGAGTAGTTTATTGCTAGGATTAGAGATGAACCCTAGGATTCTAGAGTTAGGGTGATGGGTTAACCTTAGTTGGACGAATATAGGGTTGCTCTACGGTAGTTTGGATAATGGGTTTTGGGGGATTAGCCCTAGAATTGGATGATTGCGAAAGTAGCTCCACGTTCTAGGGACGATCCCCACGAATTTGATTTGGGCTTAGTGGACGTTTCTAGGGCTCGCGATCACGATAGTGACTCGAGGGCTAGGGCGATCACTAATTCTCGATCTGCTAGTCGGTGACTACGAGAGTAGCCTGACTGCCTGAACCAACCGTAGAGTGGTACCCCAGTCTATAAATCATGAGAGTGGATTCGGATTTGTGGTACGGGAACCAAGTGTCGAGCGTAATGCACGCCTCCCCATGCAAAGCCGACTGCGAAAGCACGACTGCGCATGGGGAGGCGTTAGACGAGCTTGACGACGAAAGTTGAACGATCGTTCCCATCTCCAGATGCGACACTCCTACCCACACGTCATTCGAAGAATGGATCCTTGACCCGTTATCAAAACCCCAAAGCCCTAACGGGGATTCCCGACATCCTAGCGATCTTTCTCTCGATTGTTCCTCTTTGTTCTTTTTGTTTTATTTTTATGTTGAGACTAGGTCATGCCTTGCTGATCGTGACACCCTCGCATTCCACTTCCATCGCCATTACGACATTCCTTCGTAATCCATCTCCACCCAATAAGACATTGAAGCCTAACCCAGCCTAGGATCGATAGGTAGTGTGACAATCGCCTCCCTGTGGATTCGATACCCGGTCGTCGATATATTTATAAACCGTGCGCTTGCGGTAAGACTGATCACTCCATATTTTACACCTTTTTTCTGCATGTTTACATGCCATTTTGATCGCTCGTATCGCGTTTTTCATGATTATTCGACAATATTGCGATGCTTTTCACGATTTCTTGTTTTTGTCGAATTTCAGGAGATTTGGAGCGATTTGGAGTAATTCTGAGATGCACCCACTCCGGAGTGTCACCCGTGACTCTTTTGAGGGGAATTCTGCGATTGGAGAGGAGTGGAAGAAGAACGAACGTCGTAGGAGCGACGAGGAAGAAAAAATACGAAGATTGGGCATTTTCAGCATGCCACTCGGCCGAGTGAAGGAGTCACTCGGCCGACCATCGACAGCCCGCTCGGCCGACCAGATCGAACACGCAACAGATTGAATATCAGCATGCACTCGGCCGAGCATCGCCAGACCACTCGGCCGAGCACGGAGACACCACTCGCCCGAGTGGCATCACGACGACGACAAGCAAAAATCCCAGACTTACTGTAATCCGTCAGTCAGCTCCCGAGTTCCGACTCGGCCGAACGAAGAAATCACATCGGCCGAGTGAAAGAAAGTCACTCGGCCGAGTGACTCCCGAGGAGCCGACCCCCAAAAGTCCGAAGTTACTGGAATCCGTCAGGGTTTGTCACTCGGCCGAATGACATTTGTCACTCGGCCGAGTGAGCCGCGCTGCCTGTAGCGTAAATTACGATTTTCAGGCTGCGCAGGGGCAATTTTGTCACAGTTTTTTGCGCGATTTTGGGGGGTATTTACCCCCAGTTTTTCACCTAGTTTACAGAGCTTTTTCAGAACTTTTTGCAGCCTTTTTTAATATACTTTTTAGGAGATTAGATTTAGTTCTTTGGAGAGAGATAAAAGTGCTATTTTGTTGGATGCTATTGAAACTTCATTGGTTTGTCTCTCTTTCTACCAAAAACCTCATTTTTATTGATATATTGTCTATTGCAATGAATTCTGTTGTTTTTATTATTGAATTTCTAATGATTTGCATTATGAATTGTGAGTAGTTTTATCGTCTTAGGGCGTAGGGATGAACCCTACGAACCCTATTTCTAATTTGTGATGAATTGGTGAAATACTTGCTAGAATTGATTAGGGTTAGTTTGGGATTGATTTAATACGAATAGCTAGGGATTCATACCGATTGGGATTTGCAAGAGATTGGATCCCAACTCGATAGGAAGCCCTAGAAATTCGAATTGGGTTACAATTGGATTTCTCTGGAATCGGTTTGCAAGAGATTGGACCGGAACTAGGGTTTTCGATTGCAATTCTATACCAATACCCGTTTGCAAGAGATTGGACGGGTAGGAACTATCCCAACCTAGGTCGTAGCTCGAGTTTGCACGAGAGTGGGCTCGAGATACGATTGAACGATGATGTTGTTCTTCACGCTAGCTTGCCTAGGTTAGGGTTTGCAAGAGATTGGACCCTATCATAGGTTTGCTATAGACCGGTAATAGCACGAGAGCGTGAGCTTGGTTCTACATTTAGTTGCAACTAGTTCACCTGGATTTCAAGTCTAGCAATTGTGAAACCTACGAATCACAATGACGAGATACGGTTTGTAGCGGGGATTCCCTATCCCTAGGCGTTTTTATTAATTTGATATTTTCTTTATACGATTGAACAACTGTGACCGCTTTACTGCGAATATTTCTCGACTGTTCTTATAGCTAGTTGAATTGAAGAAGACACCGTCATTTGCCCTCCTCGTGTTCGATATCCGCTCGCCGCTACACCGTGCGCTTGCGGTAAGACTAGCGAGTCCCCCGCCCTGGGTGTGTGTTCGGGGCGGTCGATCAAAGACGACATTCGTACTTCCGGGTGCAAATCCGGAACCGAACAAGTTTTTCAAAATTTGCACCCATTCCCCGGCCGATGATTTCTAGGGGCGTCGTTGCCGGGGAACAAGTATTCGATCTCGGATGCTAGGTTAAATGGCCCTACGTCGGACGATGGGTTAGGGTAGGAGTGTCACATCCATAGATGAGAATGAGTATTTAACTTCCGTTGTTCCTACTCGTCTAACTCACCCCTACGCGAAACCGCGCTCTTGCAGTCGGCTTCACACGGGGATGCGTGCATTAAGCTTGACACTTGGTCCCGCCCCGCAATTCCGTATCCACTCTCATGATCTACGGGTTGCGATGCTACCCTATGGTCAGTTCTAGCAATTGGCGTGCTCTCGCAGTCGCCGACTAGCGGATTGGGGATTAGTGGTCGCCCTAGCTGTCTAGTCACTCTCGTGATCACGAACCCTAGGAACGGCCGCTAAGCCCAAATCGAATTCGTGCGTATTCTCCCTAGGATACGGAGCCGCCTTCGCGATACTCCGGTCCTAAGGCCAATCCCCCAAAGCCCTTGTTCAAACCACCATATGGCAACCCTAGATTGATCCAACTGGGGTCTAACCTAACATCCGATCCCTAGGATCCTAGGGATCGTCCCTAAGCCCTAGAAACCAACTACTCTAACATGGCGAAAGCTCAAAAAACAATAGCAATAGAGTTAGACATATCCAACCGGTCAAATCGCATGAAATTGATTTCAATAAAGAGAGCAAGAGAAATGAGAGCAATAGTCAAGAAATCAAGAAAATCCAACCACAAACAAAGATTTAGATTGCAAAAGAAATTACCAAATGAGAGCTCCCAAAATAGCTCTAAGGGGTTTTGGTTCCGAAAAAAACTGCTTAACCTACTCTAAAAAACATTCACTATTTATACAATACAGTTTGGGTTGAAGTTTTACAACAAAATCAACCCAAAACCCAAAACAGTTAAACTTGAAAATGCATGATTGATTAAAAAATTGAGTGAAAATTGCATGATTGTGTGAAAACGTCTATTTTCATAATGGATGGTAATTCAATTGGGTTTGGATAACCCACGACACTTAAGCAACATCTACTGAATATTTTGACACCGAGCCAGTCCCAATTCTATACTTTTTATTTTTTTATATATAGCCAATTACTATCCTTGATCGTGCTTTGCATTCCATCGCGTTTACATGAGTTTGCAAAAATCCCCCAAAAATAAAAAAAAATCAAAAAATCAAAAAAATAATACACACGAATAATAGGCTCGAGGGGTTCTTTGTAACCCGATGCCCTAAGACCGTTTGTTTTGGGATGCATAGACCGCCTCTTGTATATATTGAGTTATCGCGTGTATATAAGAAAATAAAAGTATGTATATATATAAAGAAAATTGTATAGCAAAAAAACAACTGTAAAAAGAAAAATCTCACATCTCTACCTCACTTCTATATAGAATAGGGACATGACAAGGTCAATGATTTCTAGGGACTGTGAAAGAGTTTAGTACGGTGATTTCTAGATTTAATTGAACCCACCATCTTCGTTTATGAAAATTAATTAAAATCATCTTGCATGCTTGAATGAATTGATCATGATACCATTCCCTGCTTAGAGGATGAGTTGTGGAGATTTAGATTCGAACAATGGATTTTGTATATTGAATGCATGCTACAATAGGAACTTCCCTCTATTTCATATCATATATTCGAGTTCACGCTATTCATTGAAAAATCCATTTTATATATAATCCATAATAGACTTGATGAATCCTCATGAGTAGTGCATTTCTAAATTATAAAGTTGAAGTGTTGTTGCGTGTTATGAGATGAGGAGATGATTTAGTCGCCTTTCCTATCTTTTAGTTTCCCTTGCACTTCTTTGTTTTTACCCTCCGGTGAACTTCTTATTCGTCTTCCTCGATGACGAGTAAGAGGTAAGCTTGGGGGATTTTTGGTGTGCCCATATTTTCCATGTTTATACCATGCATTTCCATGTCGTTTTGATCGCCGGAATCCATATTTTCATATTATATCGAGCTTTTCTCGATATTCTTGATCCTTTCGATGTTTTATGTGTTTTCAAGGAATTCGACGCGATTTGGAAAGATATGAGGTTCTGGACACAACGTCGACGCCAAAGCTCGCTTCGCCTTGCCATGGCGACCCAAGGAGGCCAAAGAAGCGAGGGAAAGGAGTAGGAGAAGAGAGGAGAAGAAGAGAGGAGAATGGAGAGAAGAGAAGAGAAGAGAAGTCAGTTTCCAGATCGCTCGGTCGAGCGCATGATGCACTCGGCCGAGTTGTGATAAGCCAAGGATGCACCTTCTGGGTGCTCGACCGAGCGACATGCTCGCTCAGCCAAGCGACCAGCCCGCTCGCCCGAGCTCACCGTCAGAAGATCCCATCAAATGAAGACTTTGGGCTCTGGAAATTTTGGAATTTAATTTGCTCGGCCGAGCGACATGGCGCTCGGGAGGCGACTTAACTCGCTCGCCCGAGCGACATGGCACTCGGGAGAGCGACTCAACTCGCTCGCCCGAGCGGCCCCTTCTAGTGCGCCAAGCGGAGCGGTACACAAGGCACCGCTCGGTCGAGCGACTACTTGCTCGGTCGAGCGGTATGTCGGCAGACTCCATTTTGACTTAAGTTAATGGGTTTTGGGTTGATTTTCTTGTAAAACCCGAACCCAAACTATTTTGTATAATTAGTGAACGTTTTTTAGAGTAGGTTAAGCAGTTTTTTCTGTAGCAAAACCCCTTAGAGATATTTTGGGAGCTCTCATTTGGTAATTTCTTTTGCAATCTAAATCTTTGTTTGTGTTTGGATTTTCTTGATTTCTTGACCATTGCTCTCATTTCTCTTGCTCTCTCTATTGAAATCAATTTTATGCAATTTGACCGATTGGATGTGTCTAACTCTATTGCTATTGTTTTTAAAGCTTTTGCCATGTTAGAGTAGTGGGTTTCCAGGGCTTAAGGACAATCCCTAGGATCCTAGGGATCGGATGTTAGGTTAGGCCCCCATTGGATCAATCTAGGGTTGCCATATGGTAGTTTGAACAAGGGTTTTAGGGGATTGGCCTAAGGATCGGAGTATCGCGAAGGCGGCTCCGTATCTTAGGGAGAATCCCCACGAATTCGATTTGGGCTTAGCGGCCGTTCGTAGGGTTCGTGATCACTAGAGTGACTCGAGAGGTAGGGCGACCGCTAATCCCTAATCCGCTAGTCGGCAACTGCGAGAGCACGCCGATTGCTAGAACCGACCATAGGGTAGCATCGCAACCCGTAGATCACGAGAGTGGATACGGAATTGCGAGGCAGGACCAAGAGTCAAGCTTAATGCATGCATCCTCGTGTGAAGCCGACTACGAGAGCACTGTTTCACATAGGGGTGCGTTAGACAAGTAGGAACAACGAAAGTTAACTACTCGTTCTCATCTATGGATGTGAGACTCCTACCCTAGCCCATCGTCCGACGTAGGACCATTTAACCTAGCATCCGTGACGGAAGGGCCTAGCAGGGAATCTCGGAGGCCTTAAACGTTTAAATTCTTAGTTAACTCTCGACTTCCACAATCAACCAATCAATCAATCGTGACAACCCCCAACCACATACTCTCCTCCTTCCATATAAAGCTAAGCGTTAAACCATCGCCTCCCTGAGTTCGACAATCTTTTTATACTATAGTGCACCGTGCACTTGCGGTGATTCGCGCCCCCGTGGTGCAAACTCGGGGATCGAACAAGCCACGTGGTGCAAATCCAATATGGCTCCCACTTTATCCGACGGCAGACTAAGTTAGCGACATGGCTTTCACTCAGTCGTAGATCTTCGATCTGACGGCCATGATCGAACCGAGCACGGGTGATAGTAGCGTATCTGAGTGGCCACATGGCTCAATATCAACCGCTTACTGATCAATCAAACAGATGGGAGCAACTCAAACGGAGAGGGAAAGTGGAGCAGATCGCGATCTAAACTGGGTGACGTGGTGCAACATCATCCGTCCAATCTATCATCCAATGGTTGAGAGCAACCTGAAGAGGGTTCGGATCCATAGCGAAGAGATTGGAGTTTTTCGCGCCACGTGGCACGCCCACGTTCGATCCCGCCTGGATCGAACAGCCAGAATTGTAAGCGAGTTGCAAGTTGAGGACTAATGCGAATTTAGGCGGGTTTTGAACCCGCTAACGTCCCAAAACCTGCAATGCTATTATAAAAGCATATTTTAGGGTTTTGGGGGGTATTCTTTGCGTATTTTAAGCTCTAGAGCACGTATTTGACCTTGATTTTTGGAGGCCCTAGAGACAGAGGCTAGGGGATATTGTTCAAGGAGATCTAGGGTCTAATTGGAGGAATTTGGTGATAAAGCTCTTAACTTTTCTCTCGTATTTGGTGTATTTCTCACGTATTTTGAGTATTTGAACACGTATTTGTCTATGAATATGGTTTATTTTCTTTCCATGTGTCGCTAATCTATATATGTGTTGGTTATGATGTAGTTAGGTCTTTGTAATCCTTGATTTAATATCTTTTCCCCCTACATTCACATCAAAATTGCGTATTTCATTGATTTCTACGTATATCTTGTTTGAGTATGTTATACGGAGACGTGTACATGCTTGAATCGAATATGATCTGAGTAAGACTTATTTGTGATGTGATCCGAGAGGACGTATCGTGACCCGAGAGGGCACTTTTGCATATTTTCTTCATGAAACCGATGTTATACGTAGTTACTCTTTGGCACGTTTTTATGCGCTTTATTGCCATACTTTCTGACGTTCTCATACGCTAGCCGGATGAGACGTTGAGTTATAGAAAATATATTAATACTCATTGATTGCATATACCCTAATGAAATCACAACCAATGCATACTCTCCATATTAGTACAATAGTATCGAATTCACCGTAATTATCATAGGATTTTGTTTTCGTATTTAAAACCCTCGACACCATTACTTTTATACTTGAAAAGTGGTTGGTCATTATTGTTTTAGTACTCTTTATAAACTGAAATTTGTGGTTTTACAGGTCAGTTGTCCTGTGGATACGATACCTGGACTCACCAGGATTATTACTTGTTTCGATCTCCTACACTTGGGAGTGGCGCTCACATCTTTTGAGACGAGTCAATGCCACGTTGTAATCTTCAGATGTAAATGGGTGAGTCGACATTATCAAAGTAGATGATTAATGGGGATGTTGATCGCGCCCCAGATACACTCCCGAGACGAGACTCGCTAGTCTTACCGCAAGCGCACGGTGTAGCGGCGAGCGGGTACCGAACACGAGGAGGGCAAATGACGGTGTCTTCTCCAATTCACCTGGCTATAAGAACAGTCGAGAAATATTCGCAATAAAGCGGTCACAGTCGTTCAATTGTATAAAGAAAATATCAAATTAATAAAAACGCCCAGGGGTAGGGAATCCCCGCTACAAACCGTATCTCGTCATTGTGATTCGTAGGTTTTACAATTGCTAGAATTGAAATTCAGGTGAACTAGTTGCAACTAAATGTAGAACCAAGCTCACGCTCTCGCGCTATTGCCGGTATATAGAAAACCTAGGGTAGGGTCCAATCTCTTGCAAACCCTAACTTAGGCAAGATAGCATGAAGAACAACATCATCGTTCAATCGTATCTCGAGCCCACTCTCGTGCAAACTCGAGCTACGACCTAGGTTGGTATAGTTCCTACCCGTCCAATCTCTTGCAAACGGGTATTGGTATAGAATTGCAATCGAAAACCCTAGTTTCGGTCCAATCTCTTGCAAACCGATTCCAGAGAAACCCAATTGTAACCCAATTCGAATTTCTAGGGCTTCCTATTGATCGGTCCATATTTTACACCCTTTTTCTGCATATTTGCATGCCATTTCGATCACCCATATCACGCTTTTCACGAGTATTCGACGATATTGCGTTACTTTTCACTATTTCTTGTTTTTGTCGGATTTCAGGAAATATGGAGCGATCGGGAGCAAAAAGGAGCTTAAGGGACTTGCACCCACTCCGGAGCGTCACCCAAGGCTCTTTTCAGGGCTATTCGGTGATGGGAGATGGGTGGAAGAAGAAGGAACTCCGTAGGAGCGACGAGGAGGAGAAACGGAGAAGATTGGGCATTTTCAGCACGCCACTCGGCCGAGTGAAGGAGTCACTCGGCTGAGCAAAGAAGCCCGCTCGGCCGGCCAGATCGGACATGTAGCAGATTGAGTATCAGCGTGCACTCGGCCGAGCATCGCCATCCCACTCGGACAAAAACTTGATCGCACCCCGGATACACACCCAAAAGTGCGACCGTGTAGTTTTACCGCAAGCGCACGGTGTAGTGGCGAGCGGGTATCGAACACAGGGAGGTGGTGTTGGCTCCAATCTATCCTAGGTTGGTTTGACTACGAATGTTTTATTGGTGGAGATGGCTATGGTATGATATAATGGAAATGGTGGTGGATGTCGGTGTCGACGATAAAGAAATCGGTCAGATATCGGTTCAAATACAATATAATAAAAGAGGGAATTTGCCTTGCGGCGATCCTGTCACAATCGTCGGGCAAAGTATGGGGATGTAAAATCAAATAAAAACGTCTAGGGCTAGGGAATTCCCACTACGGATCGTCATATATCATCGTAAATAGTGAATCTCAATATTACTGGACTTGCGTTGAGGTGAACTAGTCGCAACTTAATGTAGAACCAAGCTCACGCTCTCGCGCTATTGCCGGTCTATAGCAAACCTAGGTTAGGGCCCAATCTCTTGCAAACCCTAACCTAAGCCACTAGCATGAGGATCGACATCATCGTCCAATCGCTCCTCGAGCCCACTCTCGTGCAAACTCGAGTTACGATCTAGGTTGTGATAGTTCGTATTCGTCCAATCTCTTGCAAACGAATATGGGTATAGAATCACAATTAAAAATCCTAGCTTTGGCCCAATCTCTTGCAAACCAAGTCTAGAGAAATTCAATTGTCAATCTAAATCGAATTTCTAGGGCTTCCCATCGATTGGAATCCAATCTCTTGCAAACCCCAAATCGATGGAAATCCCTAGCTATCCGTAATAAATCAATCACAACCTAACCTCCTAGCAATTCTAGCAATTTGGAAATTCATTCATCACAAATCTGAAATTAGATCCATAGGGTTCATCCCCAAACCCTAGAACAACAAATCTACTCTAGCATAGCAATAAGGATATGAGAATCAATAGAAATCATTGCTTGCATACAAAAAGATAGAAAAACAAAGATTCAAATAAAAAGAAGAAAATACTTAGCTTGATGAAGATCTTCAATCCAAAATACAAGCTTTTAGATCCAAGAGGGGGCCTAGGGCATGGCCTAACCTCTAAAATAATCCTAAGAAAAACATATGGAGGCTAAGAAAACATAATGGGGATCCCCCTCTAATGGTGGCTACAAACCCCTTAAATACTCTCCCAAAACCCTAGCAAATAACCCTAGAAAACCCCTCAAATTCGTGCCCAAAAACAGCCCAAACCGCAACTTAAAATCTGGGCCCAGGCCGCACTCGGCCGAGTGGAATATGTGACCCGGCCGAGTGGAAATTCCAGCACTGCAGCATCAACTTGCAGAAATTCCCCAGATTTCATCCGACCTCCGATTTGCGCGTTCTTGGCGGCGTTGGAACCTTCATGAAGTCTACTATCCATAAAAAATATGAGAAAAATAATTTGATTGCTGGAATGATAGCAGATGTCAAAAGAGTGGGAGGCTGTCTGAAAATCTGGGCGCTGCGTGTCCTCGGCATCACTCGGCCGAGCGGACTTCTCTACTCGGTCGAGTGGGCTTCTCTACTCGTCCGAGTGATAGACCCTGTAAAATTCCAGTAACTTTGAGGTCCTCAGGGGTCTGTCTCTGGGGGTGGCTCGGCCGAGTGGCTTTCCTCACTCGGCCGAGGGGCATTCGGTAATCGGCCGAGTCGGAACCCTCAATCGCCTGACGGATTCCAGTAAGTCTGGGATTTTTGCTTGCCGTCGTCGTGATGCCACTCGGGCGAGTGGTGTCTCCATGCTCGGCCGAGTGGGATGGCGATGCTCAGCCGAGTGCACGCTGATACTCAATCTGCTGCGTGTCCGATCTGGCCGGCCGAGCGGGCTTCTTTGCTCAGCCGAGTGACTCCTTCACTCGGCCGAGTGGCGTGCTGAAAATGCCCAATCTTCTCCGTTTCTCCTCCTCGTCGCTCCTACGGAGTTCCTTCTTCTTCCACCCATCTCCCATCGCCGAATAGCCCTGAAAAGAGCCTTGGGTGACGCTCCGGAGTGGGTGCAAGTCCCTTAAGCTCCTTTTTGCTCCCGATCGCTCCATATTTCCTGAAATCCGACAAAAACAAGAAATAGTGAAAAGTAACGCAATATCGTCGAATACTCGTGAAAAGCGTGATATGGGTGATCGAAATGGCATGCAAATATGCAGAAAAAGGGTGTAAAATATGGACCGATCAAAATCCCCCAAGCTTACCTCTTACTCGTCCTCGAGGAAGATAAGTAAAAAGACGAACTCGGGAGAAGAAAAGTAAGGGAAATGAAATAAAAGAATACGAAGTGGAAGGGGTCGCTAGATTATACTCTCAGATCTCAAGCCATAAGCTACACATCACGATGACTTGGAAAATACAAATCGCATGCTATAAGGATTTCATATCTTACATAAACATGGTACTTGCAAGCTTTTAAGAACAACAAAAGGGATTCTCTAAATTCATACAATCAATTCATATCCACATCACGCATTTCATAGAATTTAATATACAAATGTTGGCGATGCACTTTTCAATCAAAAGTTATAAATGAAGCATATAAGATACACACCAAGCATGCAATAGAGAATAGAATAAAAGTCATGGCACTCACATATTTATTTCAAATCATGAAAAATCTCCATATCTAATATATTTTGCAAAGTCTAAGCATTATCGAATATTCCCATTCATGCACGTCTCCACTCTAATGTCATACTCACTCATATGGTCAAATGAATTCACCCCCCAAGCTTAGCTTGAGGCGTCGCATCCAAAGGAATATAATAGTGGAAAATGGGATTTTTGCCTTGGTTTTCCCAAGTATTTTGTGGCTCCAATAATGAGATAGAGAAATATTTTTTTTTTCTTTTGGACTTTGTTTCTCATTTTTCTTTTTGGATTTTTTGTAGGAGCTATATGATTTGTATTTTTGGATTTTGGCTCCTTTTTGGCTTTTTGGACTTTTGGAGCTAACTTTTTCTTTTGTGGGGATTTTTGGGAAATAGATGCGATATAAGTGGCTTTAGGAGGTGAACTCAAGCGACATGCAGAGAATAAAAAGATATATGTGGAGAAGGAGATAATGTAACACTCGGTTCACTCTAAGATGTGCACGAACGGTTCAATAAAATAATACTTCAACTAAAACGCATATGTAAGCATGGATATTCTCAATCATCTCAATAAAAGGTGAAGTCAAGCGGTAAAGCGCACAATCATATCAAGCATGCAACAGAAGGTGAATAAGACAATAAAACTGATGCTTCAGATATACTAATGATGCGTGAATCTTGGTGCACTTCCAACAAAAGCATACCAAACACTAATCAATACATTCAGCTTCAATTAATATCATGCATTCATGTAGAGGAATCATCAAAAGAAATAGATTTGCAAGCATATGTGAATAGCAAGACTATGGAATACTCTAAGTAGCATGGCAAGGAATAATAAGCATCGTGATGGCTACTAAAGCAATAAGATATATCATCATAAGGAACAAATCTAGCAAAATGAGGAATAGAAAATAAAGAAATAGAAAATAAAAGAGAGGAAAGAAAAGAAAATCAAGCACACAATATGATGCATGAACACACATAAAAGGAAAATAAGATGGAAAATTCGAAAAGATGATGCAAAAAAAGTTTGAAAAATTTTAAAAATCCTAAAATAAAGTAAAAATGCAACTAATGCATCTAAATGGCATGGAAATGCACTCCCCCAAGCTTAAACTTCACATTGTCATCAATGTGATCATAATGAAAGAATATGAGGAACAACGATAAATATGAGGGAGGTGAATGAAAAATGATGAAATGAATGACATGAAATTCTAATGCAACTACTTGCACATACAATGATGCATGAGAGCGCTTTCCCCCCAAGCTTATACCAAACAATCATATTCAAGTGACTCAATCAAAAATGTCATGGCTTTGCAAAGCGTGATCAAGTCAAATGAATAAGAAAGTGAGTATTCACTTGAAAGAAAAGCTCGATGGTGGTGAGCAAAAGGATGTGGCGTATCAAAATATGGAGAGGTGAATTAATATATATAATGGGTTTGGGGTGTAAAAGATTTTTTGTTGCCATCATATGAGGTGATATTTATTCAAGCAAATCTATACGGTGCTCTCGCTGTCGAGAGAATTCGTGTTTATTCAAAGCATAAAAATTTATACACTACTGGATTGATATCACCTATAGCAAAAGGCGGATCCAGTATCTTTACCGGTGCAGGCAACTGCTCCAACTGCTCTTTCCGTGGCTCCGCCAGGTGCATGCGTCCACGGACTCCAACGAACTCCAGCAATGCATCCTCCAGCATTCCCACAAGGACTCCACCTGTACCCTGCAGAGAATAGGATGCATCAGTTCGCTGCAAAAAATTCACCCTCATAATAAAAGTATCCCAAAGAGGATCGTCTATAGAAATGTATGGAATAAATAATGGTGGACGATACTTCCCTGGAAATAATCCAATATCCTCACGTGCCGTGATAGCTGTCTCCACGGTGTCTTCTCTATGCTGCTCAGGTAAATCTAGATCATAGGTGTGGACCTCATCGAGATGCTCCTCTTCATCGTCAGACTCATCCCAGTGCACCTCTTGATCATATTCATATGCGTCCATGGGTGCTAACTCCTCGCTCTCCTCCTCATATACGTCCCATCGTACCTCTTGATCGTATGTACATGAATCCTGCAAAAGGCATGATGAATCATAAAAAACATCATACACTGAAGGGAAATCAAAGATAAAGGGCGAGGGAGTAAAGAGATCTCCCTGAAGGGGGGCCAAAAGCTCCGTGGGGTAGTCCTCTGCGTCAGTGGGAGGATGAGGTGGCTGCGGAAGCTCTAATGGAGGAGGATAGTGCTCGGGATCCTCATGAATGGCTGTGTCCTCGTCTCGATGCACGACCTCCTCGGTGATAAGCTCTGGCTCTGTGTGTAAGGCCTCCTCAAAAGCATGCTCTGACTCTGTATGTGAGGCCTCCTCGGAAATATGCTCTGGCTCGATAGTGTGCTCCTTTGCCTTCTCATCAACTATCAATGTAGGCTCTCTCTGGGATGGTGATGCTGGCTGCTCAGGTGTGTCAACTTGTGGGGATGTATCATGTGGAGGGGAATGCCCGCAAGCAATCCGAAAATATAGTCTATCCCCCTCAAAACTGGTATGGATGTCCTCTTCTATTGTTCCTGCAGCTGAAACACGGTTCATAACAAAATCTGCAAATCGTAGCTCAAATGCATCACCTGCTGTAATGCTCTCTGAACCGGTGAACCTCACTGACTCCAAGAGACCCTCCAATAATCTCTGAAATGCGTCCTCCTCTGGCTGCGCATATGACTCAGTTTCTGCTTCCTTCACTGCCTCTTCGTCCATCCACTCTTCATATGCAATAGATGTATCGTAGGAAGTGGGATCGACGACGGCACATTCTGGCTCTGGTAGTAAGTCTGGCGATGCTTCTTGCCCATAAAATGAAGAAGCAGAACTGATATCTTTGGAAATCCCTTCAACCTTAAGCATGAGCATATTCATTTCAAGTTGCCTCTTCACCCGTTCCAATAGAAGGTTACCCTTTTCAAGCCCGGCTTGCACTTCAACCTGGTGTGCATGCATCTCATCAAAAAAAATCCTTTGTCTCTCATCAAGCTCGGGCCAGTGCATCTCCTCAAAAAGGTATTCGCCCATCTGAGCACTCTGATCAAAATAGTATTCTCCCATCTGAGCACTCTGATCATAATAGTATTCTCCCATCTGAGCACTCTGATCAAAATAGTAATCTCCCGTCTGAGCATTCTGATCAAAATCTGTGGTCCACGTAGTATAATCCATAGCACCTGATCAACAAAGATAAATACCTGGAGAAAAGATATCAGTGGCACAAAAGAATATAGAAATGATAATAATGGTGGCAGGGGTGAAAATTTCCTTTTTATTTATTTATTTTTTTTCGTAGTCTAATCAACCTAATTGTGACAAATTGGCACCAACGCAATCGCCTCCCCGGCAACGGCGCCAAAAACTTGATCGCACCCCGGATACACACCCAAAAGTGCGACCGTGTAGTTTTACCGCAAGCGCACGGTGTAGTGGCGAGCGGGTATCGAACACAGGGAGGTGGTGTTGGCTCCAATCTATCCTAGGTTGGTTTGACTACGAATGTTTTATTGGTGGAGATGGCTATGGTATGATATAATGGAAATGGTGGTGGATGTCGGTGTCGACGATAAAGAAATCGGTCAGATATCGGTTCAAATACAATATAATAAAAGAGGGAATTTGCCTTGCGGCGATCCTGTCACAATCGTCGGGCAAAGTATGGGGATGTAAAATCAAATAAAAACGTCTAGGGCTAGGGAATTCCCACTACGGATCGTCATACATCATCGTAAATAGTGAATCTCAATATTACTGGACTTGCGTTGAGGTGAACTAGTCGCAACTTAATGTAGAACCAAGCTCACGCTCTCGCGCTATTGCCGGTCTATAGCAAACCTAGGTTAGGGCCCAATCTCTTGCAAACCCTAACCTAAGCCACTAGCATGAGGATCGACATCATCGTCCAATCGCTCCTCGAGCCCACTCTCGTGCAAACTCGAGTTACGATCTAGGTTGTGATAGTTCGTATTCGTCCAATCTCTTGCAAACGAATATGGGTATAGAATCACAATTAAAAATCCTAGCTTTGGCCCAATCTCTTGCAAACCAAGTCTAGAGAAATTCAATTGTCAATCTAAATCGAATTTCTAGGGCTTCCCATCGATTGGAATCCAATCTCTTGCAAACCCCAAATCGATGGAAATCCCTAGCTATCCGTAATAAATCAATCACAACCTAACCTCCTAGCAATTCTAGCAATTTGGAAATTCATTCATCACAAATATGAAATTAGATCCATAGGGTTCATCCCCAAACCCTAGAACAACAAATCTACTCTAGCATAGCAATAAGGATATGAGAATCAATAGAAATCATTGCTTGCATACAAAAAGATAGAAAAACAAAGATTCAAATAAAAAGAAGAAAATACTTAGCTTGATGAAGATCTTCAATCCAAAATACAAGCTTTTAGATCCAAGAGGGGGCCTAGGGCATGGCCTAACCTCTAAAATAATCCTAAGAAAAACATATGGAGGCTAAGAAAACATAATGGGGATCCCCCTCTAATGGTGGCTACAAACCCCTTAAATACTCTCCCAAAACCCTAGCAAATAACCCTAGAAAACCCCTCAAATTCGTGCCCAAAAACAGCCCAAACCGCAACTTAAAATCTGGGCCCAGGCCGCACTCGGCCGAGTGGAATATGTGACCCGGCCGAGTGGAAATTCCAGCACTGCAGCATCAAATTGCAGAAATTCCCCAGATTTCATCCGACCTCCGATTTGCGCGTTCTTGGCGGCGTTGGAACCTTCATGAAGTCTACTATCCATAAAAAATATGAGAAAAATAATTTGATTGCTGGAATGATAGCAGATTTCAAAAGAGTGGGAGGCTGTCTGAAAATCTGGGCGCTGCGTGTCCTCGGCATCACTCGGCCGAGCGGACTTCTCTACTCGGTCGAGTGGGCTTCTCTACTCGTCCGAGTGATAGACCCTGTAAAATTCCAGTAACTTTGAGGTCCTCAGGGGTCTGTCTCTGGGGGTGGCTCGGCCGAGTGGCTTTCCTCACTCGGCCGAGGGGCATTCGGTAATCGGCCGAGTCGGAACCCTCAATCGCCTGACGGATTCCAGTAAGTCTGGGATTTTTGCTTGCCGTCGTCGTGATGCCACTCGGGCGAGTGGTGTCTCCATGCTCGGCCGAGTGGGATGGCGATGCTCAGCCGAGTGCACGCTGATACTCAATCTGCTGTGTGTCCGATCTGGCCGGCCGAGCGGGCTTCTTTGCTCAGCCGAGTGACTCCTTCACTCGGCCGAGTGGCGTGCTGAAAATGCCCAATCTTCTCCGTTTCTCCTCCTCGTCGCTCCTACGGAGTTCCTTCTTCTTCCACCCATCTCCCATCGCCGAATAGCCCTGAAAAGAGCCTTGGGTGACGCTCCGGAGTGGGTGCAAGTCCCTTAAGCTCCTTTTTGCTCCCGATCGCTCCATATTTCCTGAAATCCGACAAAAACAAGAAATAGTGAAAAGTAACGCAATATCGTCGAATACTCGTGAAAAGCGTGATATGGGTGATCGAAATGGCATGCAAATATGCAGAAAAAGGGTGTAAAATATGGACCGATCAAAATCCCCCAAGCTTACCTCTTACTCGTCCTCGAGGAAGATAAGTAAAAAGACGAACTCGGGAGAAGAAAAGTAAGGGAAATGAAATAAAAGAATACGAAGTGGAAGGGGTCGCTAGATTATACTCTCAGATCTCAAGCCATAAGCTACACATCACGATGACTTGGAAAATACAAATCGCATGCTATAAGGATTTCATATCTTACATAAACATGGTACTTGCAAGCTTTTAAGAACAACAAAAGGGATTCTCTAAATTCATACAATCAATTCATATCCACATCACGCATTTCATAGAATTTAATATACAAATGTTGGCGATGCACTTTTCAATCAAAAGTTATAAATGAAGCATATAAGATACACACCAAGCATGCAATAGAGAATAGAATAAAAGTCATGGCACTCACATATTTATTTCAAATCATGAAAAATCTCCATATCTAATATATTTTGCAAAGTCTAAGCATTATCGAATATTCCCATTCATGCACGTCTCCACTCTAATGTCATACTCACTCATATGGTCAAATGAATTCACCCCCCAAGCTTAGCTTGAGGCGTCGCATCCAAAGGAATATAATAGTGGAAAATGGGATTTTTGCCTTGGTTTTCCCAAGTATTTTGTGGCTCCAATAATGAGATAGAGAAATATTTTTTTTTTCTTTTGGACTTTGTTTCTCATTTTTCTTTTTGGATTTTTTGTAGGAGCTATATGATTTGTATTTTTGGATTTTGGCTCCTTTTTGGCTTTTTGGACTTTTGGAGCTAACTTTTTCTTTTGTGAGGATTTTTGGGAAATAGATGCGATATAAGTGGCTTTAGGAGGTGAACTCAAGCGACATGCAGAGAATAAAAAGATATATGTGGAGAAGGAGATAATGTAACACTCGGTTCACTCTAAGATGTGCACGAACGGTTCAATAAAATAATACTTCAACTAAAACGCATATGTAAGCATGGATATTCTCAATCATCTCAATAAAAGGTGAAGTCAAGCGGTAAAGCGCACAATCATATCAAGCATGCAACAGAAGGTGAATAAGACAATAAAACTGATGCTTCAGATATACTAATGATGCGTGAATCTTGGTGCACTTCCAACAAAAGCATACCAAACACTAATCAATACATTCAGCTTCAATTAATATCATGCATTCATGTAGAGGAATCATCAAAAGAAATAGATTTGCAAGCATATGTGAATAGCAAGACTATGGAATACTCTAAGTAGCATGGCAAGGAATAATAAGCATCGTGATGGCTACTAAAGCAATAAGATATATCATCATAAGGAACAAATCTAGCAAAATGAGGAATAGAAAATAAAGAAATAGAAAATAAAAGAGAGGAAAGAAAAGAAAATCAAGCACACAATATGATGCATGAACACACATAAAAGGAAAATAAGATGGAAAATTCGAAAAGATGATGCAAAAAAAGTTTGAAAAATTTTAAAAATCCTAAAATAAAGTAAAAATGCAACTAATGCATCTAAATGGCATGGAAATGCACTCCCCCAAGCTTAAACTTCACATTGTCCTCAATGTGATCATAATGAAAGAATATGAGGAACAACGATAAATATGAGGGAGGTGAATGAAAAATGATGAAATGAATGACATGAAATCCTAATGCAACTACTTGCACATACAATGATGCATGAGAGCGCTTTCCCCCCAAGCTTATACCAAACAATCATATTCAAGTGACTCAATCAAAAATGTCATGGCTTTGCAAAGCGTGATCAAGTCAAATGAATAAGAAAGTGAGTATTCACTTGAAAGAAAAGCTCGATGGTGGTGAGCAAAAGGATGTGGCGTATCAAAATATGGAGAGGTGAATTAATATATATAATGGGTTTGGGGTGTAAAAGATTTTTTGTTGCCATCATATGAGGTGATATTTATTCAAGCAAATCTATACGGTGCTCTCGCTGTCGAGAGAATTCGTGTTTATTCAAAGCATAAAAATTTATACACTACTGGATTGATATCACCTATAGCAAAAGGCGGATCCAGTATCTTTACCGGTGCAGGCAACTGCTCCAACTGCTCTTTCCGTGGCTCCGCCAGGTGCATGCGTCCACGGACTCCAACGAACTCCAGCAATGCATCCTCCAGCATTCCCACAAGGACTCCACCTGTACCCTGCAGAGAATAGGATGCATCAGTTCGCTGCAAAAAATTCACCCTCATAATAAAAGTATCCCAAAGAGGATCGTCTATAGAAATGTATGGAATAAATAATGGTGGACGATACTTCCCTGGAAATAATCCAATATCCTCACGTGCCGTGATAGCTGTCTCCACGGTGTCTTCTCTATGCTGCTCAGGTAAATCTAGATCATAGGTGTGGACCTCATCGAGATGCTCCTCTTCATCGTCAGACTCATCCCAGTGCACCTCTTGATCATATTCATATGCGTCCATGGGTGCTAACTCCTCGCTCTCCTCCTCATATACGTCCCATCGTACCTCTTGATCGTATGTACATGAATCCTGCAAAAGGCACGATGAATCATAAAAAACATCATACACTGAAGGGAAATCAAAGATAAAGGGCGAGGGAGTAAAGAGATCTCCCTGAAGGGGGGCCAAAAGCTCCGTGGGGTAGTCCTCTGCGTCAGTGGGAGGATGAGGTGGCCGCGGAAGCTCTAATGGAGGAGGATAGTGCTCGGGATCCTCATGAATGGCTGTGTCCTCGTCTCGATGCACGACCTCCTCGGTGATAAGCTCTGGCTCTGTGTGTAAGGCCTCCTCAAAAGCATGCTCTGACTCTGTATGTGAGGCCTCCTCGGAAATATGCTCTGGCTCGATAGTGTGCTCCTTTGCCTTCTCATCAACTATCAATGTAGGCTCTCTCTGGGATGGTGATGCTGGCTGCTCAGGTGTGTCAACTTGTGGGGATGTATCATGTGGAGGGGAATGCCCGCAAGCAATCCGAAAATATAGTCTATCCCCCTCAAAACTGGTATGGATGTCCTCTTCTATTGTTCCTGCAGCTGAAACACGGTTCATAACAAAATCTGCAAATCGTAGCTCAAATGCATCACCTGCTGTAATGCTCTCTGAACCGGTGAACCTCACTGACTCCAAGAGACCCTCCAATAATCTCTGAAATGCGTCCTCCTCTGGCTGCGCATATGACTCAGTTTCTGCTTCCTTCACTGCCTCTTCGTCCATCCACTCTTCATATGCAATAGATGTATCGTAGGAAGTGGGATCGACGACGGCACATTCTGGCTCTGGTAGTAAGTCTGGCGATGCTTCTTGCCCATAAAATGAAGAAGCAGAACTGATATCTTTGGAAATCCCTTCAACCTTAAGCATGAGCATATTCATTTCAAGTTGCCTCTTCACCCGTTCCAATAGAAGGTTACCCTTTTCAAGCCCGGCTTGCACTTCAACCTGGTGTGCATGCATCTCATCAAAAAAAATCCTTTGTCTCTCATCAAGCTCGGGCCAGTGCATCTCCTCAAAAAGGTATTCGCCCATCTGAGCACTCTGATCAAAATAGTATTCTCCCATCTGAGCACTCTGATCATAATAGTATTCTCCCATCTGAGCACTCTGATCAAAATAGTAATCTCCCGTCTGAGCATTCTGATCAAAATCTGTGGTCCACGTAGTATAATCCATAGCACCTGATCAACAAAGATAAATACCTGGAGAAAAGATATCAGTGGCACAAAAGAATATAGAAATGATAATAATGGTGGCAGGGGTGAAAATTTCCTTTTTATTTATTTATTTTTTTTCGTAGTCTAATCAACCTAATTGTGACAAATTGGCACCAACGCAATCGCCTCCCCGGCAACGGCGCCAAAAACTTGATCGCACCCCGGATACACACCCAAAAGTGCGACCGTGTAGTTTTACCGCAAGCGCACGGTGTAGTGGCGAGCGGGTATCGAACACAGGGAGGTGGTGTTGGCTCCAATCTATCCTAGGTTGGTTTGACTACGAATGTTTTATTGGTGGAGATGGCTATGGTATGATATAATGGAAATGGTGGTGGATGTCGGTGTCGACGATAAAGAAATCGGTCAGATATCGGTTCAAATACAATATAATAAAAGAGGGAATTTGCCTTGCGGCGATCCTGTCACAATCGTCGGGCAAAGTATGGGGATGTAAAATCAAATAAAAACGTCTAGGGCTAGGGAATTCCCACTACGGATCGTCATACATCATCGTAAATAGTGAATCTCAATATTACTGGACTTGCGTTGAGGTGAACTAGTCGCAACTTAATGTAGAACCAAGCTCACGCTCTCGCGCTATTGCCGGTCTATAGCAAACCTAGGTTAGGGCCCAATCTCTTGCAAACCCTAACCTAAGCCACTAGCATGAGGATCGACATCATCGTCCAATCGCTCCTCGAGCCCACTCTCGTGCAAACTCGAGTTACGATCTAGGTTGTGATAGTTCGTATTCGTCCAATCTCTTGCAAACGAATATGGGTATAGAATCACAATTAAAAATCCTAGCTTTGGCCCAATCTCTTGCAAACCAAGTCTAGAGAAATTCAATTGTCAATCTAAATCGAATTTCTAGGGCTTCCCATCGATTGGAATCCAATCTCTTGCAAACCCCAAATCGATGGAAATCCCTAGCTATCCGTAATAAATCAATCACAACCTAACCTCCTAGCAATTCTAGCAATTTGGAAATTCATTCATCACAAATCTGAAATTAGATCCATAGGGTTCATCCCCAAACCCTAGAACAACAAATCTACTCTAGCATAGCAATAAGGATATGAGAATCAATAGAAATCATTGCTTGCATACAAAAAGATAGAAAAACAAAGATTCAAATAAAAAGAAGAAAATACTTAGCTTGATGAAGATCTTCAATCCAAAATACAAGCTTTTAGATCCAAGAGGGGGCCTAGGGCATGGCCTAACCTCTAAAATAATCCTAAGAAAAACATATGGAGGCTAAGAAAACATAATGGGGATCCCCCTCTAATGGTGGCTACAAACCCCTTAAATACTCTCCCAAAACCCTAGCAAATAACCCTAGAAAACCCCTCAAATTCGTGCCCAAAAACAGCCCAAACCGCAACTTAAAATCTGGGCCCAGGCCGCACTCGGCCGAGTGGAATATGTGACCCGGCCGAGTGGAAATTCCAGCACTGCAGCATCAACTTGCAGAAATTCCCCAGATTTCATCCGACCTCCGATTTGCGCGTTCTTGGCGGCGTTGGAACCTTCATGAAGTCTACTATCCATAAAAAATATGAGAAAAATAATTAGATTGCTGGAATGATAGCAGATTTCAAAAGAGTGGGAGGCTGTCTGAAAATCTGGGCGCTGCGTGTCCTCGGCATCACTCGGCCGAGCGGACTTCTCTACTCGGTCGAGTGGGCTTCTCTACTCGTCCGAGTGATAGACCCTGTAAAATTCCAGTAACTTTGAGGTCCTCAGGGGTCTGTCTCTGGGGGTGGCTCGGCCGAGTGGCTTTCCTCACTCGGCCGAGGGGCATTCGGTAATCGGCCGAGTCGGAACCCTCAATCGCCTGACGGATTCCAGTAAGTCTGGGATTTTTGCTTGCCGTCGTCGTGATGCCACTCGGGCGAGTGGTGTCTCCATGCTCGGCCGAGTGGGATGGCGATGCTCAGCCGAGTGCACGCTGATACTCAATCTGCTGCGTGTCCGATCTGGCCGGCCGAGCGGGCTTCTTTGCTCAGCCGAGTGACTCCTTCACTCGGCCGAGTGGCGTGCTGAAAATGCCCAATCTTCTCCGTTTCTCCTCCTCGTCGCTCCTACGGAGTTCCTTCTTCTTCCACCCATCTCCCATCGCCGAATAGCCCTGAAAAGAGCCTTGGGTGACGCTCCGGAGTGGGTGCAAGTCCCTTAAGCTCCTTTTTGCTCCCGATCGCTCCATATTTCCTGAAATCCGACAAAAACAAGAAATAGTGAAAAGTAACGCAATATCGTCGAATACTCGTGAAAAGCGTGATATGGGTGATCGAAATGGCATGCAAATATACAGAAAAAGGGTGTAAAATATGGACCGATCAAAATCCCCCAAGCTTACCTCTTACTCGTCCTCGAGGAAGATAAGTAAAAAGACGAACTCGGGAGAAGAAAAGTAAGGGAAATGAAATAAAAGAATACGAAGTGGAAGGGGTCGCTAGATTATACTCTCAGATCTCAAGCCATAAGCTACACATCACGATGACTTGGAAAATACAAATCGCATGCTATAAGGATTTCATATCTTACATAAACATGGTACTTGCAAGCTTTTAAGAACAACAAAAGGGATTCTCTAAATTCATACAATCAATTCATATCCACATCACGCATTTCATAGAATTTAATATACAAATGTTGGCGATGCACTTTTCAATCAAAAGTTATAAATGAAGCATATAAGATACACACCAAGCATGCAATAGAGAATAGAATAAAAGTCATGGCACTCACATATTTATTTCAAATCATGAAAAATCTCCATATCTAATATATTTTGCAAAGTCTAAGCATTATCGAATATTCCCATTCATGCACGTCTCCACTCTAATGTCATACTCACTCATATGGTCAAATGAATTCACCCCCCCAAGCTTAGCTTGAGGCGTCACATCCAAAGGAATATAATAGTGGAAAATGGGATTTTTGCCTTGGTTTTCCCAAGTATTTTGTGGCTCCAATAATGAGATAGAGAAATATTTTTTTTTCTTTTGGACTTTGTTTCTCATTTTTCTTTTTGGATTTTTTGTAGGAGCTATATGATTTGTATTTTTGGATTTTGGCTCCTTTTTGGCTTTTTGGACTTTTGGAGCTAACTTTTTCTTTTGTGGGGATTTTTGGGAAATAGATGCGATATAAGTGGCTTTAGGAGGTGAACTCAAGCGACATGCAGAGAATAAAAAGATATATGTGGAGAAGGAGATAATGTAACACTCGGTTCACTCTAAGATGTGCACGAACGGTTCAATAAAATAATACTTCAACTAAAACTCATATGTAAGCATGGATATTCTCAATCATCTCAATAAAAGGTGAAGTCAAGCGGTAAAGCGCACAATCATATCAAGCATGCAACAGAAGGTGAATAAGACAATAAAACTGATGCTTCAGATATACTAATGATGCGTGAATCTTGGTGCACTTCCAACAAAAGCATACCAAACACTAATCAATACATTCAGCTTCAATTAATATCATGCATTCATGTAGAGGAATCATCAAAAGAAATAGATTTGCAAGCATATGTGAATAGCAAGACTATGGAATACTCTAAGTAGCATGGCAAGGAATAATAAGCATCGTGATGGCTACTAAAGCAATAAGATATATCATCATAAGGAACAAATCTAGCAAAATGAGGAATAGAAAATAAAGAAATAGAAAATAAAAGAGAGGAAAGAAAAGAAAATCAAGCACACAATATGATGCATGAACACATATAAAAGGAAAATAAGATGGAAAATTCGAAAAGATGATGCAAAAAAAGTTTGAAAAATTTTAAAAATCCTAAAATAAAGTAAAAATGCAACTAATGCATCTAAATGGCATGGAAATGCACTCCCCCAAGCTTAAACTTCACATTGTCCTCAATGTGATCATAATGAAAGAATATGAGGAACAACGATAAATATGAGGGAGGTGAATGAAAAATGATGAAATGAATGACATGAAATCCTAATGCAACTACTTGCACATACAATGATGCATGAGAGCGCTTTCCCCCCAAGCTTATACCAAACAATCATATTCAAGTGACTCAATCAAAAATGTCATGGCTTTGCAAAGCGTGATCAAGTCAAATGAATAAGAAAGTGAGTATTCACTTGAAAGAAAAGCTCGATGGTGGTGAGCAAAAGGATGTGGCGTATCAAAATATGGAGAGGTGAATTAATATATATAATGGGTTTGGGGTGTAAAAGATTTTTTGTTGCCATCATATGAGGTGATATTTATTCAAGCAAATCTATACGGTGCTCTCGCTGTCGAGAGAATTCGTGTTTATTCAAAGCATAAAAATTTATACACTACTGGATTGATATCACCTATAGCAAAAGGCGGATCCAGTATCTTTACCGGTGCAGGCAACTGCTCCAACTGCTCTTTCCGTGGCTCCGCCAGGTGCATGCGTCCACGGACTCCAACGAACTCCAGCAATGCATCCTCCAGCATTCCCACAAGGACTCCACCTGTACCCTGCAGAGAATAGGATGCATCAGTTCGCTGCAAAAAATTCACCCTCATAATAAAAGTATCCCAAAGAGGATCGTCTATAGAAATGTATGGAATAAATAATGGTGGACGATACTTCCCTGGAAATAATCCAATATCCTCACGTGCCGTGATAGCTGTCTCCACGGTGTCTTCTCTATGCTGCTCAGGTAAATCTAGATCATAGGTGTGGACCTCATCGAGATGCTCCTCTTCATCGTCAGACTCATCCCAGTGCACCTCTTGATCATATTCATATGCGTCCATGGGTGCTAACTCCTCGCTCTCCTCCTCATATACGTCCCATCGTACCTCTTGATCGTATGTACATGAATCCTGCAAAAGGCACGATGAATCATAAAAAACATCATACACTGAAGGGAAATCAAAGATAAAGGGCGAGGGAGTAAAGAGATCTCCCTGAAGGGGGGCCAAAAGCTCCGTGGGGTAGTCCTCTGCGTCAGTGGGAGGATGAGGTGGCTGCGGAAGCTCTAATGGAGGAGGATAGTGCTCGGGATCCTCTTGAATGGCTGTGTCCTCGTCTCGATGCACGACCTCCTCGGTGATAAGCTCTGGCTCTGTGTGTAAGGCCTCCTCAAAAGCATGCTCTGACTCTGTATGTGAGGCCTCCTCGGAAATATGCTCTGGCTCGATAGTGTGCTCCTTTGCCTTCTCATCAACTATCAATGTAGGCTCTCTCTGGGATGGTGATGCTGGCTGCTCAGGTGTGTCAACTTGTGGGGATGTATCATGTGGAGGGGAATGCCCGCAAGCAATCCGAAAATATAGTCTATCCCCCTCAAAACTGGTATGGATGTCCTCTTCTATTGTTCCTGCAGCTGAAACACGGTTCATAACAAAATCTGCAAATCGTAGCTCAAATGCATCACCTGCTGTAATGCTCTCTGAACCGGTGAACCTCACTGACTCCAAGAGACCCTCCAATAATCTCTGAAATGCGTCCTCCTCTGGCTGCGCATATGACTCAGTTTCTGCTTCCTTCACTGCCTCTTCGTCCATCCACTCTTCATATGCAATAGATGTATCGTAGGAAGTGGGATCGACGACGGCACATTCTGGCTCTGGTAGTAAGTCTGGCGATGCTTCTTGCCCATAAAATGAAGAAGCAGAACTGATATCTTTGGAAATCCCTTCAACCTTAAGCATGAGCATATTCATTTCAAGTTGCCTCTTCACCCGTTCCAATAGAAGGTTACCCTTTTCAAGCCCGGCTTGCACTTCAACCTGGTGTGCATGCATCTCATCAAAAAAAATCCTTTGTCTCTCATCAAGCTCGGGCCAGTGCATCTCCTCAAAAAGGTATTCGCCCATCTGAGCACTCTGATCAAAATAGTATTCTCCCATCTGAGCACTCTGATCATAATAGTATTCTCCCATCTGAGCACTCTGATCAAAATAGTAATCTCCCGTCTGAGCATTCTGATCAAAATCTGTGGTCCACGTAGTATAATCCATAGCACCTGATCAACAAAGATAAATACCTGGAGAAAAGATATCAGTGGCACAAAAGAATATAGAAATGATAATAATGGTGGCAGGGGTGAAAATTTCCTTTTTATTTATTTATTTTTTTCGTAGTCTAATCAACCTAATTGTGACAAATTGGCACCAACGCAATCGCCTCCCCGGCAACGGCGCCAAAAACTTGATCGCACCCCGGATACACACCCAAAAGTGCGACCGTGTAGTTTTACCGCAAGCGCACGGTGTAGTGGCGAGCGGGTATCGAACACAGGGAGGTGGTGTTGGCTCCAATCTATCCTAGGTTGGTTTGACTACGAATGTTTTATTGGTGGAGATGGCTATGGTATGATATAATGGAAATGGTGGTGGATGTCGGTGTCGACGATAAAGAAATCGGTCAGATATCGGTTCAAATACAATATAATAAAAGAGGGAATTTGCCTTGCGGCGATCCTGTCACAATCGTCGGGCAAAGTATGGGGATGTAAAATCAAATAAAAACGTCTAGGGCTAGGGAATTCCCACTACAGATCGTCATACATCATCGTAAATAGTGAATCTCAATATTACTGGACTTGCGTTGAGGTGAACTAGTCGCAACTTAATGTAGAACCAAGCTCACGCTCTCGCGCTATTGCCGGTCTATAGCAAACCTAGGTTAGGGCCCAATCTCTTGCAAACCCTAACCTAAGCCACTAGCATGAGGATCGACATCATCGTCCAATCGCTCCTCGAGCCCACTCTCGTGCAAACTCGAGTTACGATCTAGGTTGTGATAGTTCGTATTCGTCCAATCTCTTGCAAACGAATATGGGTATAGAATCACAATTAAAAATCCTAGCTTTGGCCCAATCTCTTGCAAACCAAGTCTAGAGAAATTCAATTGTCAATCTAAATCGAATTTCTAGGGCTTCCCATCGATTGGAATCCAATCTCTTGCAAACCCCAAATCGATGGAAATCCCTAGCTATCCGTAATAAATCAATCACAACCTAACCTCCTAGCAATTCTAGCAATTTGGAAATTCATTCATCACAAATCTGAAATTAGATCCATAGGGTTCATCCCCAAACCCTAGAACAACAAATCTACTCTAGCATAGCAATAAGGATATGAGAATCAATAGAAATCATTGCTTGCATACAAAAAGATAGAAAAACAAAGATTCAAATAAAAAGAAGAAAATACTTAGCTTGATGAAGATCTTCAATCCAAAATACAAGCTTTTAGATCCAAGAGGGGGCCTAGGGCATGGCCTAACCTCTAAAATAATCCTAAGAAAAACATATGGAGGCTAAGAAAACATAATGGGGATCCCCCTCTAATGGTGGCTACAAACCCCTTAAATACTCTCCCAAAACCCTAGCAAATAACCCTAGAAAACCCCTCAAATTCGTGCCCAAAAACAGCCCAAACCGCAACTTAAAATCTGGGCCCAGGCCGCACTCGGCCGAGTGGAATATGTGACCCGGCCGAGTGGAAATTCCAGCACTGCAGCATCAACTTGCAGAAATTCCCCAGATTTCATCCGACCTCCGATTTGCGTGTTCTTGGCGGCGTTGGAACCTTCATGAAGTCTACTATCCATAAAAAATATGAGAAAAATAATTTGATTGCTGGAATGATAGCAGATTTCAAAAGAGTGGGAAGCTGTCTGAAAATCTGGGCGCTGCGTGTCCTCGGCATCACTCGGCCGAGCGGACTTCTCTACTCGGTCGAGTGGGCTTCTCTACTCGTCCGAGTGATAGACCCTGTAAAATTCCAGTAACTTTGAGGTCCTCAGGGGTCTGTCTCTGGGGGTGGCTCGGCCGAGTGGCTTTCCTCACTCGGCCGAGGGGCATTCGGTAATCGGCCGAGTCGGAACCCTCAATCGCCTGACGGATTCCAGTAAGTCTGGGATTTTTGCTTGCCGTCGTCGTGATGCCACTCGGGCGAGTGGTGTCTCCATGCTCGGCCGAGTGGGATGGCGATGCTCGGCCGAGTGCACGCTGATACTCAATCTGCTGCGTGTCCGATCTGGCCGGCCGAGCGGGCTTCTTTGCTCAGCCGAGTGACTCCTTCACTCGGCCGAGTGGCGTGCTGAAAATGCCCAATCTTCTCCGTTTCTCCTCCTCGTCGCTCCTACGGAGTTCCTTCTTCTTCCACCCATCTCCCATCGCTGAATAGCCCTGAAAAGAGCCTTGGGTGACGCTCCGGAGTGGGTGCAAGTCCCTTAAGCTCCTTTTTGCTCCCGATCGCTCCATATTTCCTGAAATCCGACAAAAACAAGAAATAGTGAAAAGTAACGCAATATCGTCGAATACTCGTGAAAAGCGTGATATGGGTGATCGAAATGGCATGCAAATATGCAGAAAAAGGGTGTAAAATATGGACCGATCACCTATCGAGTTGGGATCCAATCTCTTGCAAATCCCAATCGGTATGAATCCCTAGTTATTTGTATTAAATCAATCCCAAACTAACCCTAATCAATTCTAGCAAGAATTTCACCAATTCATCACAAATTAGAAATAGGCTTCGTAGGGTTCATCCCTACGCCCTAAGACGATAAAACTACTCACAATTCATAATGCAAATCATTAGGAATTCAATAATTAAAACAATAGAATTCATTGCAATAGACAATATATCAATAAAAATGAGGTTTTTGATAGAAAGAGAGACAACCCAATGAAGTTCCAATAGCATCCAACAAATTAACACTTTTGTCTTTCTCCAAAGAACCAAACCTAATCTCCTAGAAAAGTATTCTAAAAAAGCTGCAAAAACTATGAAAAAGCTCTCCTAAACTAGGTTTAAAACTGGGGTTAAATACCCCCCAAAATCGCCCAAAAAACTGTGACAAAATTGCCCCTGCGCAGCTTGAAAATCGCACTTTACGCTGCAGGCAGCGCGGCTCACTTGGCCGAGTGACAAATGTCACTCGGCCGAGTGATGGACCCTGACAGATTCCAGTAAGTCTGGACTTTTGGGGGTCGTCTCCTCGGGAGTCACTCAGCCGAGTGACTTTCTTCACTCGGCCGAAGGGATTTCTTCACTCGGCCGAGTCGGGACTCGGGGTGCACTGACGAATTACAGTAAGTTCGTGTTTTCTTCTGCCGTCGTTCTGATGCCACTCGGGCGAGTGGTGTCTCCGTGCTCGGCCGAGTGGGATGGCGATGCTCGGCCGAGTGCACGCTGATACTCAATCTGTTGCGTGTCCGATCTGGCCGGCCGAGCGGGCTGTCGATGCTCGGCCGAGTGACTCCTTCACTCGGCCGAGTGGCATGCTAAAAATGCCCAATCTTCGTATTTTTGCTTCCTCGTCGCTCCTACGACGTTCTTTCTTCTTCCACTCCTCTCCAATCGCAGAATTCCCCTCAAAAGAGTCACGAGTGACACTCTGGAGTGGGTGCATCTCAAAATCACTCCGAATCGCTCCAAATCTCCTGAAATACGACAAAAACAAGAAATCGTGAAAAGCATCGCAATATTGTCGAATAATCGTGAAAAACGCGATATGGGCGATCTAAATGGCATGCAAACAAGCAGAAAAAAGGTGTAAAATATGGAGTGATCAAAATCCCCCAAGCTTGCCTCTTACTCGTCCTCGAGGAAGATGAACCCGGTGGATAAAGATAATGGAAACGATGGAAAATGGAAAATGTAAAATGAAAAACAAAATAGAAAACGAAGAAGGAAGCTGCCAGATCATTTTTCTCAGGACGTGGATTTTGCTTACTCATATAGCACGCATCGAATATAAAACACATGGCAAAGACCTTTATCTCGATATCATAATATAATGGTGCATTTGAAATAGAAAACCCAAGAATATCAATATAACATGAAAAATGGAATAATTCTAGAATTAACATCGTCTGAAGCATCTAAAGCGGTATACAAAATCGTAGATCACACACTTTTCAATTGAATGCTTTCTATAAGGAGTATAAGAGATATCACACAATAGAGTAGTAAGAATAGAAAAGTGTGGTTTTCATGATATGAATGCTAAGCGCAGATTTTTGGATTTCGTGAAACTTTTAGCAATCTCGCCGAGTATAAAATATTACTTAGCCTAGGTTGTCATGCACCGTCATGTAGTCACTCTCTCACACATCATTGGATCCCCTCCCTAAAGCTCATCCATAACCGTGGTGGCATAAACAAAACAATATTTATATTCCCCGTTTCTTTTGAAACTCCAAAAGTAAAAGAAATAAAAATAAAAGCAAAAAGAGGGAAGAAAGAGAGAAAGGGTATGAGATGGGATCGTTATGAACTTCATTTCTCTTTTCTTTTCTTTTCCTTTTTTTCGATTTTTTTTTCATAACATATATACATAAATGATCCCAAATCAAAAGAGAAAGATTTACAAGTATATTTTTTTTTCTTTTTGGTTTTGGGGAATTTGGAGCATGGGATATAATAACGGGGGAGATGCCAATAATAGAATTGCTAAGGGGAGATTCACCAATGAATTTAAAATAGAGAAATAATGTTCAAGATATGTGGAGGAAGAAATAAATGTATCTCTCAGTTCACTCTATAGGACGTGCATGACAACTTCAGCAGTGTAATTTAATCTACTCAGTTTAATCTCAAAAAGCAAACTAGTCCAGATTTATCAATGCTAGCAAACATTCAATCAACCTGAAGTGAAGCGTACAAATCATGCAACAAGAAGTGATATGAGAAAAGAAAGCAGTACTCCAGATATAAGCAATCAATGCGTGAATCTTGATGTGTTTTCTACGATAGCATACATATGAATCATCAGACATCAGCTAATAATAGAATTTCATCCATTTTCATACGGAAAAAGAAGTGGGTTACTATTTCTAAATGCAAAGCAGAACATAGCATATGATACCAGAAACAAAAGCCATGACATGACAAAATTAGCATGCATATAGAGAAAAGCTAACACCACGTCATCGTCATCACAGAAAAATCATCTCTAGCAAAAGATGAAAGAAAAATAAAGATAAAAGAAAACAGAACTATTTACAATACAGCACACAAAGAAAATAAGAAAAACGTGATGCATGGTAAAAAATAAAAAAGTGATGAAAAATGGGTGCAAAAGCGGAAAAACGTGAAAAAACTAAAAATAAAGGCGATAAAAGCAAAAAGTGTAAGAACTCACTCCCCCAAGCTAAAGTGCACAGTGTCCTCAATGTGCAAAGTGTGGCACACCAAGAGACGTGTAATGGGTGGGGTGGGTGAGGGTGCATGCATGATAAAAAAAGAAAGGAAAAAAACAAATAGAAAACATGCTGTGGATATGAATGACGCATGCAAAGATCAGAGTTATGCAGGTAATGTGTCACCAAAAATACTCTCCCTCTCTCCCAAAAAGATATAGAATGATATGAGCAAGATAGGGACCAAAACAGTGTGTGGAGGAGGGGGCAAAAAAAATCTCCAGGACCAGCAGAGAATGGGAAGCATAAAGACAAAACTATCAATGGCATCAAGAGTGTGCCTAAGCTGGTGGTGTTGCACCATCTCCATCCTATGGCGGAGGTGGGCGAGGTGTTTGCTGGGTGGGTGGGTGTAATGGAGGCAGTCGCGCCAGGATCTGATTCAGGCAAGCCTGATTATCAGGAAGCATGGCGACGTGGGACTGCACGGAACTGACCGTGGCAGAGAGAGCCCTAAAGTCTCCTCTGAGTCCACTAACAGCCCCCTCAAGAGCACGAAGGCTCTGAAGTAGAGTGTCAGGGGGAGGTGGAGCCGAGGGACGCACAGGTCGAACAGGTGATGTGCGGGGCTGTCTCTAGCGGGAAGCGTATAGGATGGGGCCAGCAGGGTAGTGTGGAAGGGGTGCTGTGCTCGGTAAGTGATGTCCAGCCTCGGTTCGAGGCTGGGACGCAGGCTGGGTCGATGCGGCAGCAGCAGCAGCAGCAGAAGTGGAGGGTAAAGTGTGCGACGAGGAAGCAGGAGAGGTCAGTGACACAGAAGCGGGGACAGATGTCACGACACTCTCGGAAAGGACAGCTGCGGTGGAGACAGAAGGGTCGACCACTGGGGAGGAAGTGTAGGTCCCAAAAGGTGACACCCCAGCGGAGATCAAACTGGATAGGGTCTCCACGACGGCAGCGAAGAAAGACTCACCTCTCTCTAGTATGGTGGGTGGACGCTCGGGAAGAAGTGAGGAAATAGGCTCAACCGAGATAGGCACAGCAGTGGTGGGGGTGGTGGTAGACGTGGTGGGCGTGGTGGACGACTCAGCAAGGGTACTCCCGACACCGACAGAAGTGTGGACAGAGGTGTCGAGAGGTGCAGACAGTGCAGGCTCAGGCTGAGGGATCACGGGGTCGACGGGTGCAGGGGGTGCCTGCTCAGCTCCCTCGGCCTCAAGCACGTAGGCGACGGGATCAGGAGATCCATCGCTGGAAGACAGTCCACGTGCGCCGGTCCTATATGTGTCCGAGCGGGGCTCGGGAGAACCATGTAATCGGCACTAAAGGGATCGTGCAACCATACCCAGTGCCACTGGCCGTGGGGACGAAGCATCTTCATCCGGGCCATGACATCTATCGAAAGTGCAGTGGGGCCCGGGGCTCGTCGAAGGTCGCCAGGTAGGTCCACGCCGGTCATAAGGACTAGAAGCGTGATCAGACCGTCGCAGCAAATAGGTGAGCGAGCGCCCACCGAAATGATGATGCGGTCAAGAAACCAACTAGCGATATCAATCTCAACGGCAGGGACCAGGTCGTCGCTACCCCTATCCAGAACTCTAGGGAGAGTCATCGCGTAGAGCATGTAGAGCTCAGGCGTAGACATCGTCCCAGGCTCGTACCTCACTAAGAAAGTGGTCGCCATGAGGCACTGGGCAATGCAGAGGCAGGAGTGCAGGATGGTCAAGGCCTTGGCCCTACTAGGGTCAAAGCCAAGATGGGATCCCGTGATCCGTGTCCAGAAGGTGGAGGTGTCGAACGACGGGGGTGGGATGTGCGTGGGAGCGTAGGCACGGTTAGGGACAGGGACAGCGGGCCACTGGAAGAATGCACGAAGCATGTCGAGAGTGATCTCGCACTCTCGATCCATCAGGCAGAATGTGCATCCTCAAGGGGTCCGGTCAATCGAGCTCAGGACCCCAAGTGTCGGTCGGATATAAGTATCCACCGACACCGCAAGAAAATCACGCCATCCCACGTTGTCGTACAACATGAGAAGCCCCTCTAGTACCCCTAGGCGGTCAAGGTCAGCTAAGTGCGCGAACCTAGAGGGGACGATTGAGCGATGGCAGATACGCTCGAACCTGGCGTGGTGTGCGTCGTTTCGAAACGTGATCCCCATCGGCCCGACAGCGGGAGCGGGGGGAGGGACAGGATCGGCTGGGATAGGCTGTGTGGGTGGTGGTGGCGGAGGTGGGCTAGGTGGAGGGAAGTCCTCCCTAGCGTAAGAGGGACCGGGGTCATCGGTCCACCTCCGCTTGGGGGCAGATCCCCGTGTGCGTGGCCTAGTGCGGGGCGGCATGTGTGCCGCGAGTGCTCACCCAACAAGAATAATATGCGGCGTGCTAAAAAAATGGAACGAATGTACCTGAACACGCCGCGAGAGCAATAAGTGGTGCGTGCGAAGAGACACCTCGCCGCGAAGCGCAAAACGCATCTGAAAACTCCCCAAAGCTCCCCCAAGATAGCCTGCAAATCAAATGATCAAATCAGTCGATAATATTCAATATGTATGGGGGAGATGGGGGATAATAGATAGATAAGAAATTTAATTTGGATTTTGGGCTCAACGGGTATACGGATCAAGAGAAACGGGAAGAAAATGGGTTTTCAGGGCAAACCGAGGTGATAGGGGGCGATGGAGGCCGGCGCCGGCGAGATGGAGGGTCGGCCGGCCGGCGGCAAAGTGAGATCGGCGATCGCCGGCGGGGTCGACTTGATTCGGGCGCGGGGGGTGCGAAGCAGCGGGTAAGGGAGGCGAAGAGACGAGGGCTCGGGTGAAAATTTGGGGGAATTTGGTTTTTAGAAAATCGCGCCCGCCTCTCCGCTTATAAATAAATTGTTGCGACTCGACCGAGCGACAATGTCACTCGGCCGAGTGCGTAAACGAAAAAAAAATTCGAAAAGTCTTGTTCCCACTTACGACTCGGCCGAGTGGCTTTGCTTCACTCGGCCGAAGGGGGAAACTCCGTTCGGCCGAGTGGCACTGCCACTCGGCAATTTTTTTAGGCTAGGAGGGTATCTGTTTCACTCGGCCGAGTGACTAAATGTACTCGACCGAGTGGCAGTTAATACTGAAATGCACAAAAAAGACAGAGAGTTGGTTCCGCAGACTTCCCTGGTTGGTGCCCCACTCGGGCGAGTGGGGTCCTTTGCTCGGCCAAGTGGCATATGATACTCGGCCGAGTGGCGTGCTGTTTTCTGCTTCGGGGCTCCGTTTTCGCTCTACTCTCTGTTTTTCTTCCTCCAGTTGGTTTCTTCCTCTTCCTAAGCCTCGAGCCCATTCCTGGAGTGCTCTTCCTTGCCTCTATCATCCTCCATATGAGAGATCTCCTATTCTCCTCTCCTGTCATAAGAATTAAGACACGTTGTCAAGATTTTTATAGGCAATTGACTCAAAACACTGATAAAGTCTAAAACCAAAATAAAAACCAAAATAAAAATAATGCAAAAACCATCGGGTTGCCTTCCAACAAGCGCTCGTTTAAGGTCTTGAGCTCGACCCCTTTGGATTTTCAAATTAGCGTAGGGATGTTGGGTGCGTATGAGATGCACCCGTCGAATTTGCCGGGAAGACCACTCGGATTTGGATCGTGGTGGTGCATGGCCTTCCTCAGCGCCCCTTCATCATGGGCAATGTTGGGGGATGGCTCCCCCAAGCTTGAGCTTGTTCCGGTCTTTGACTTCGCCGGTGACACTGATCTTCGAATCGGTGGAGCATTCTTTAGATTCTTCAATGTCGAGAGCTTGCAAAGCTCTCGTATTCTCGCGACTTCAGCATCGCCATCATCATTCACCGTGGAGCTATTGGGAGAGTCCTCCATCTTCTCCTCTTCGACCAAATCTTGGCCTTGTTCAAAGCCATCATCATGGAGTGCACCGATGGAGTGGGGGATAGCCTCTTTTATAACCTCGTCAAGGAGGTCCACATAATCTAGCTCCTCATTGTTGGATCTGGATCGTAGCCTAGAGGGGGGTGAATAGGCTAATAAAAATATTCGTGCAACCCACAAACAATCCCACGCAGTTATAGGCACAGTCAGGGCAATAAAAAAAGTAATCACAGAATACGCACAGATATACCCTGGTTCGGTCGTCCCCACGACCTACTCCAGCCCCCGAAAGCAACTACTAGATAGATATGTAATCAAGTACAGCTACAATGAGTCAAGATCCCAAATCTACACTCACCTAGCTCGTACGCACACCACGTGCTCTACACTATCAATCTAGTCAGATGCTCTCCCTCTGTGACAACTCCCAAAGTCGTCAGGTCCCCGAAAGTAACAAGTAACGGTAAAGTTTCCCCTACGAAGAGCTAACACAATACTACACAATATAATAAACAAGAGAGTTTAGAATGCTCAGATCGTGTAGCTGTGTCGTCTTCGTCAATCAGCATGGGCCAGACGTCGTCTGGCAAGTAGTAGTAGTCTCTCGACAACGGCAACTCAAGTTGCGGCTTTGCCCCAATGATGGATGATTGTGGTTTTGGCACAAGGGGATGCAATCAAGATCAGCTTCTGAAACAAAGGGTCGGCAATGAGTATAATAGGACCAGCTTCAATATGAGTCAGCAATGCTTTGTGCTTGACGGCATTGTGAAATCCCGGTCAACGAATTTGATGGCACACCAAAGCTCTCTCAGAAATCAATGCACCAATGGGATTTTTAAGAGAGAGACAAAATAATGGGAAGAGTACAGCTCTGTGCACAATCAAGGCACCCCAAAGAAATTCGGCCCTGCACACAAAGAAAAATCAGTATTTTAAAAATAAAAACACTCAATACTTACATTTATCACATGAAGCTGCTCTTTTGGAATTTGTAACGTGGGGCTTTAAATATTTCGGTCGGCCTCTTAAGTTTTTGGGGGTGCTCTCTGAAACAAAACTCAGCCTCCCTGAATTTTGCGGCTAAACCTTGATGCTATTTGGAGAATTCTCGGATGCTGTCAAAAATTTTGAAGATGCAGCGGCTGGGCTTTGAAATTGATTGTTTTCCTTAAAATTTGGTTGGCCTTTGGAATTCTTTTTATAGGATGTAAAATCAAAATGTGGCCAGCTCTTCTGTTTTTGAGATCTCCAGTACTTGCGGCACATGAAGGAGCACGATAGCAATGGCGGCCGGAGATCAACCACGACTTGGAGATGTGAATGCCGATGGCTCGGTGAAGGGCTACGGCAGCGACGAGGTCGGGAGACTTGTCGAGGAGATTATGGCAGCCAGTTGAACTCGACGGCGACACGGACAAGTTGAGAATCTCGATCAGCAAGGGGAACACGGTAACTCGTTGAGGCGTTGTGGCAGTGGTGCTTGAAGGATTCACGGGCTTTGTTTATTATTATTTGTAACATAGGTCAGCCACCGCATTCCTTCGTTTTTCCGCACCTAGCACTCAATAATCACAATACCTTTAAATACTGCTTGTTGACCTAGGCCTTTAACTTGTGTTGTTTTACTGAATTGCCATTCCACTTTAATTTCAATACTGCTCCGTTTGATTCCTGCCAACAAAAGAAAGCAGTGCTTTTTAAAAAACAAAGCCATATAAAAACAAATCAATATCTAAAGTATGCTGGTAGAAAGAAAAGTATAAAGTTTGATATTAAACAATGTGTAAGGTTTGCTCCTTAAGATAGCAAAGCAAAGTCCTTAGGTACATGCACATCCCTTTGTATTTTGCATTTTTGAACTCCACCAAATAATCAATAGGGCATCTTCTCCTCTTTAGTTTCTGTTTCTCAACCAACCATCACTCTATAGCAATTTCTTTCTCTTGTTATCTTCATGGACATCGCTTCTCCTTTTGAATTTCTCTACTGCACCCACACAAAAAGAGTTTTCCAATTGGATGCGTAAGTTTGTTCCTGAAATACACTTAGCAAACACATCAAAAACATTCACACAAATTTGTTATCATCAAACGCGAAGTCACCTATCGTTGTATCCAACAATCTCCCCCTTTTGATGATGACAAACCACATATGAGATTTGAGCAATTAAGTTTCCAAATAGTGTGTGTGAAATTGTGACGATAGTGGGTGACATGCAATGAGATATAGTGATGTGCAAACAATGATTAACAGAGTTAACAAAATGCATGCTCCCCCTATTTTTGTGCTTCCCCAATATTCATTAATGCTCCCCCTTAATCGAACACGTATATGTTCATGAACATTAATATCAAATCTTTCCCAAATTTTTCTCCCCCTTTGTTATCATCAAAAGTCATACCACGAAGTCAAAATCATATACCATGCAAAAAGAGAGTATTATTAACCATTACCAATAATGGCATGCATACACTCATAGAATAATCAAAGTCAAAATCCAATGAAATTAGACAACTAAGACTTCAACACCAACGTGTAAAGTGTGATGATTAAAATTGAAGCACATATGGAGAATCATTAAGAAAGTCAGCCGGAACCAATCCACATTTTCCAAATAACATTCTATCACCTAGGATTGATTTTTCCCACCTCATTAAAAATGAGTTCAATGTATCACACTCCAAAACATAGCCTATAAGGACGATTAGATGTGGGGGTGACATTGCTTGATGAGTAAATACACCAATGCTAAAGTTTACCCATAAAGCTTATGTTGGATACTCGTGGGTAATACCGTTGCCACGGATTGTATCCATTTTTCATACAGAGCAATTATTCTTCTTTTTCATTTTTTTAAAAAACTTATAACAACACTTTCTTTTGCTCAATTTTTATCCATGGCAAGGTAAATCATATCCCTTAGATTTTCAGTTAAGTTTTCCTCCTACATTCACTTTCCATACTTCATAAACGATATCTCCAAATGTGCAACAATAATAACACATGTGAAAGTGAAGTAGGTGTTGGATATGGAAGACGTTTGTACACCCTTGTGGGGGATGTACGAGGGAATACGGACCTCGAACGTCGCGCACACGAAGTCGTGTGCAAAGGGAATCTGTTCCCTTGCGGAGAGGATCTCTGTATGAGTGGGAAAGTCGCATTATATATGCATAAATGCATGCGACATATGGCTAATAAAGGGGGAATATCTTAAGCTTATGTTGTACCATGCATATGGTACAACTTAAGCTTATAATGTGCCATGTATCATGGTACACCTTAATTAAGTTGTTCCAAAGGAACAACTTACCCTAAAATAACTACCTTGGGGGCTATAAATAAGACCCAAGGGTAGCCATTTTCCTTACACATTTTGCATGAAATTCATGCATGCATCTTCTTCATAGCGAAGCTCTGCAGAAATATTTCCTCTCCCTCCATCCAAGTTCTTAATCTAAAATAGAGATTTAGATTGTGGGATTAGTAGCCTTACTCCGTTCGTGAGTAGACTCGATCCGTCGTGGCGAATCCGAAGGCGAAGTTCGTAGACTACCGTGCCGCGTACGCAAGCGTAAGTCTAAACTTCATGTTATCGATCCTAACTCTGTTTTGGACAGGATCCTACATTGGTATCAGAGCCATATGGGTTCGCCCCGGTCAAACCATCGCCCCGTCGAAACTACGAACGAGTCGTTGTCTTTTTCATGAATGGGTCTCCTACTATTACGGATATAGTAGGAACGCTTCGTGACGGAGAGAACGCAGCGGTTGTTCTTTTCACGTTAGGGTCTCCTATCATTATGGATATGGTAGGAACTCTCCGTGACGGGAAGAACCGACCGTTCACGTAGTAAGTTATTCATTTTTGGCACACGGCCATTAGAAAATAACTAAATTCTCGACGAACGGGTGCTTCATCGACGAACGGGTGCTTCATCGAGGAAGATGATGGAAGTTATTTCCATCGGGTAAGAGGAAAATTTGGTGCATGTGCACCATGGCCAAATGGGCCATGAAGGCCATGCACCACCTCTCCTCATGCGGAGGGGGTTGGCTACGGCCAATAACCACCGGCGACCACCCCATCAAGGGGGAGGAGAAAGTGCGGCAACCCCATTCAAAGGGGGTGGCCGGCCATGGCCAAAGGGGCTATGGCCGGCCAACGCCGAAAGGCCTTGACCATGGCCGGCCATGGCCAAGCCATGACCGGCCATGGCCGGGCCGGCAGTGGACGGCCTTGGCCAAGGGCCTGCCGGCCAGGCCGGCCCTGGCAGTGGCCAGGGCCGGCGCCCTGGCCACTGCCAGGGCCAGGTCGGCCCTGGCAGAGGCCAGGGCCGGAGCCCTGGCCACTGCCAGGGCCAGGCCGGCCCTGGCAGTGGCCAGGGCCGGCGCCCTGGCCTCAGGCCAGGGCCTGGCCGAGGCCAGGGCCGGCGCCCTGGCCCCGGCCAGCGGCCAGGCCGCCCTGGCAAGAGGCCAGGGCAGCGCCCTGGCCTCAGGCCAGGGCCTGGCCGAGGCCAGGGCAGGAGCCCTGGCCCCGGCCAGTGGCCTGGCCGGCCGGCCCTGGCCGAGGCCAGGGCCTGGCCGGCCCTGGCCGAGGGGGGCAGGCCCCCTGGCCGGCCAAGGCAGAGGCCCTGGCCGGCCATTGGCCAAGCCCCGGCCAGGGCAGAGGCCCTGGCCGGGAGAAGTTGCAGTTCGAATATTGGTCGACCAATTTTGTGTTTTTGGTCGACCAATCCGACAGATGGTCTGGGTCGATTGCAAACTTGCCAAATGACCCATACGGGGTGACAAAAGGCATTGGTCAAACTCGAATGTGTCGATTAGCCCATACGGGGCTAACCACAGTGCCGACTAGTTCATACGGGACTAACGTTTTAATGAAGTTTTTCATTGGGCTCTACTCCTTGAAGATTAGCCATAGTGCTCTACTTCATGCGAGATTAGCCAAGTCATTGTGCTCTACTCTTCGGAGATTAGCCAATGTACTTATGAAATTGTGCTCTACTCCTTGAAGATTAGCCGTAATGCTCTACTTCATGCGAGATTAGCCATGTCATTGTGCTCTACTCTACGGAGATTAGCCAATGAATTTATGACGTTGTGCTCTACTCTACGGAGATTAGCCAATGTATTTTTTTGAAAAATACGTTTTCAAAAACGCTTTTCCGCTGCTAAGTACTATAAGAGTACTAACATTTGATAAAGTGAGGGAGAAATATTGAAAGTTACTCTAGATGGTGATTGGAAACATAGTGACCTTTCCGATTCTAGAGTAACATCTTCAATATTTTTCGAAAGTAACTTATCAAATACTTATTTTCCGCTGCTAGTACTATAAGAGTACTATTGTTTGATAAGTGATGGGGGAATATTGAAAGTTGTTCTAGATGGTGATTGGAATCATAGAGACCTTTTCGATTCTAGAACAACACCTTCAATATTTTTCGAAATTAACTTATCAAATATAATATAATTCCAAGTGGGATTTGAATTTTTAGAACTATCCAAATGGGATACTCTATAAATTCAAATCAAGTGGGAGTTATATTTTAAGAATTTTTTATGCAATGTTTTTGATCGAACCTTCGGTTTTGTGTCTTTTGCAGCATTTTAAAAGTAAAATGTCTTCCGCTTCAAAGAATATCGTCGCTGAGTTAAACAAAGGTGAAAAACTCAACGGCGATAATTACAAACTTTGGTCCATTAAGATACAATACGTTTTAGAGGAGCAAGAAGTGCTCGAAACTCTAAAGAACGTAATGATTGAACCCGAGTTGGGCACTACGGCCCAACACCGAAGAGACAAGGAAGCTTTTGATGCTTGGTCTCGGAAGAATAAGATAGCGCGCATTACGTTATTAAGCAGTATGGCTGATGACATAATGCGCATCTTCCGAGAACATGACCTAGCCATGGACATATGGTCCAAGCTAGAGGAGAAGTTCGGTGGCACATCGGTGTCCAAACTTCGCGCCTTAACTATAAAGTTCGATACATATAAGAAACGTCCAGATCATTCCATGGGGAAACATCTGCGACATATGGCGAACCTTATCTCGGAGTTAAAGGACGCAGGTCATGTGCTCACTGATGAGCAACAAATCCAAGCAGTCATACGTTCCCTACCAAATGGGTATGATCAAATGAAGATGCATCTCACTCACAATGAGAGCATCAAGACCTTCAACGACGTTTCCAAGCACCTCGAATTAGAGGAAGAGCGGCTTGCGGCTGCCAAGCCAAGTGCAGAAGTGCACGTGGTTGCTAGTTCCTCACATGGGGGAAAGAAACGTAAAGATCGTTCGAAGTCTTCTAATGAACGTAATAAGCAACCTGAGTCTACCAAGGAACCCAAACATAAGGGTGGGCACAAGAAATGGCACAAGAAGAAAGACTTGAAAAGGATCAAGTGCTTCAAGTGCAACAAGCTCGGTCACTATGCTCGTTCGTGTACGAGTGGAAGTGACGAGGTAACTTGTAATACTAGTTACATATGTGTTTCTAGTCCACTATTTCTTGTGGAATCTAATCCATTTTTGGATAATTGATTCAGGTGCCACCGACCACATAGCAAAGGACAGACGGTCCTTCGTGGAGTATCACCGGATACCCAAGGAATGAAGTGGATCAATGTAGGAAACAACACACGTGTTGAAGTGAAAGGCGTTGGGACTCGCAAGCTTGTCTTGGACAACGGCCTCACTCTCCTACTACATGATGTTCTCTTCATTCCATATATTCAAAGGAATATTAAAACTGTGGTCAATTTAATGGGTCTTTGTGATAGTTGGTTCCTTCATGATTGTAAAGTGGACCTATTTTGTAATAATTCTTTTATTGGTTCTGGGTTATGTATTTCAAAGGATTTATTGTAATAAGTACAATATATGATTCCTCATGTAATGAAAATTTCCTTGTGACAAATTCTTTGACTAATGAGTCTAATATAATTTGTTGGCACACAAGGCTTGGTCATATTGGACCAACGTGTATGGATAGATTTGCCAAACGTGGCCTTCTATCAAATGTTTCAAAGGTTGAAAAGTCGACCTGCGAACATTGCCTTGTGGGGAAATCTTGTCGCAAGCCGTTTTGGAACCGGCACAAGGGCCAAGGTTCCATTACAGCTTATCCATTCGGACATATGTGGTCCGATGAATGTCAAGACAAGACGCGGGAAGTCCTATTTCATCACTTTTAATTGATGATTTCACCCGATTCGGTCATATCTATTTGATATCCCACAAAAGTGAAAGCACTAAACCTGCTTTAAAAACTATATGAGTTTAGTGGAGAATCAATTAGATCGCAAGATTAAGGTCGTGCGAACCGATAGGGGCGGTGAATATCAATCAACAAGTTTAAAGGAACTTTGTGATGAAAAAGGCATAGTACATCAGGTAACTATGCCTTATACTCCTCAACAAATTGGTGTTGAAGAAAGGAGGTATAGGACTTTAATGAAAAATGGTCCGTTCAATGATGGCGCAAGCTAACTTGCCAATCACCTTTTGGGGTGATGCATTATTGACAACTGTTTTCATTTTAAACCGCGTACCCTCGAAATCAGTTAGCTCCACTCCTTATGAGTTGTGGAACCAAGGGTCTCCTGACTTAAACATTTTACCTTGAGTTTGTGCATTCAACGCACATATTTCCTCCCATAAGTATGGCAAACTTGGGCCATGGGGAAGGAAATGTATCTTTAAACGATACACATTAAACTCCAAAGGTTATTTTTTTTGTTAGTCAGGAAGACAATGGTGTGCTAATTGAGTTTGAGTCGAGGGATGTCACTTTCTTGGAAAACAAGTTTCCAAGACAGGGCGAGATAAGTCAGGACTTATCTCTATTTGAGATTTGTGATCAAGAAGGATTACCTCATTCGAGTGGGAGAATTCTTGGTGAAAACGAAAATGCTTTTCAACCTTCACCAATGGATTATACGAATGACGATTATCCTATTCCATACGGGAATAATGATCCAAGTGGGAGCAATTCTAACAACATTTCAAGTGGGAGTGATATTAGAATTGATCTAAATTCGAGTCAACAAGGACTTAAAGAATCTCAAATATGCCACATCATGCCCTGCAAAAGACAAATGGATGGAAGCGATGAAGGAGGAATTGAAATCCATGAAAGTTAACCAAGTCTGGGACTTAGTTAACTCACCCAGAGGACATAGAGCAATTGGGAACAAATGGGTTCTCAAGATCAAGCATAAGGCTGATGGCTCTATAGATAGATATAAAGCTCGCCTTGTCGCGAAAGGTTTTACGCAACAGGAAGGGATAGACTACGAAGAGACCTTCTCACCTGTTGTGCGTTTTACCTCGATTCGCCTGATTCTGGCAATGGTAGCTTGCTTATACCTCGAATTACATCAGATGGATGTAAAGACTGCCTTTCTCAATGGAGAATTGGACGAGGAGATCTATATGGAACAACCAACAGGGTTTGTAAAAGAAGGAAACGAACATAAGGTTTGTAAACTTCGTAAGTCCATATATAGTCTTAAATAATCCTCGAGGCAATGGTATATACGATTTCAAGAAATTGTCTTATCAAATGGATTTTCCATACTTGATGAAGATAACTACGTATATATCAAGAGGATTAAAAGCAAGCATGTTATTATGTCTCTATATGTAGATGACATTTTAATAGCCAGAAATGACAAGGGCTTTGTGATGAGTATCAAGGCTTGGCTTTCATCAGTATTTGAGATGAAAGGCATAGGAAAAGCCGCATATATCCTTGGAGTTAAGATTTCAAGGAATCGTTCGAAGAAACTTCTTTCTCTTTCACAGGAGATTTATATAAAGAAGGTTCTAGAACGATTTAATATGCAGGACTGCAAGTCCATTGATATTCATATAAGCATATGCGATAATTTATATCTGGAATCGTGTCCAAAGAACCAAAAGGAAAAGGAAATTATGGAAAAAGTTCCATATTCCAGTGCAGTTGATAGTCTTATGTACGCTATGGTGTGTACGAGACCGGACATCTGTTTTGCCGTTGGAAACGGTAAGCTGTTACCAATCCAACCCAGGGCAAGAACACTGGAAAGCGGTTAAGAGGATAATGCAGTATCTTAAAGGAACTGCAGATTTGCAAAAGACTATGATAAAACCAAGAAGGTAGACATAAGGTACATATCTACGCATGAGATGATAGAGGATCAGCTTACGAAAGCAATCCCCAGAAATGTGTTTTATAAACACTTATCATCCCAAGAATTGCGTATGAGCTGAGTTGTACCAATATATATTCCCATGTCTAAGAAAGATCAAATTTAATAAAAGAATAAGTTCTTTTTCAAGCATTGCATATGAATTTCTTAAAGAAATGTTTGTGTACATTTTTTGAAATCTCAGCTGAATTGTGTGTATGTCGGACAGATTAAGGTTGGCTCTCTCACATGAGCAACCGCCTTATCTTATCAGATGGATAAGATAGAGATGAGACTAGTTTAAAGTCAAAATCATTAGACGAATGATTTAGAGTCATGACTTTAACAAAGTTAGTCGAATGAAAGATCTGCATCATATGGATGCTTACAAAAGATCTGAGATCTGTATCACAAGGATAAAAAGATCTCATTGGATTTTATAATCCTATCTGTCTTATGCAGGATGAGAGTCCGGAAATATTTCCTGAGTAGTAAGGGGACTCAAAAGATAGGCACTGTGGTGTCTGATCTTTCATCCGTACAACATCATTAAGACATACTCTCCCTGGGAAAGGAGTGATGTTGTAATACGTGTTCATACCACGTATGCATTTCGACCACTGAGTTAGTAGCAATAGTGTTTGCTATTATGTGAGACTCAAAGGCCATATGGGTCTTAACTCTTACCCTCAAGGACTCCAATTGGTTCCTTTAGATTTGACGAGATGATCGCTATCTTAGCGTGTTACTAATGGGCTATGGTAATTCGGCTCGGCGGGGCACGTTAGAAAAGCGAATCAAGTCAAGATCAGAAGGTTCGCAAGAAGAGGAAGATTGATTTCATATTCGCATTTGGACTTTAGTGATTCAAAGCTGGCCAGCCAATTGTAATCCAGATGGGATTCAATTGTTGAATATAAAGTACAAGAAAATGTGAAGAAATAATCTAGGGTAAAGCATGCGTTGAACTACTCAACTTTGCACCTTCGAGGTCGTTGTGTATCTCTAACAAGTGCACAACAACAGACTCTACACGCATGACGGTCGCACGGTCTATTTCTCGGTATGATAGATGAAAGAACTAAGGGAAAGACGTTCTCTTACAATCCCCTCAAGTGTGAGTGGGAGATGTTGGATATGGAAGACGTTTGTACACCCTTGTGGGGGATGTACGAGGGAATACGGACCTCGAACGTCGCGCACACGAAGTCGTGTGCAAAGGGAATCTGTTCCCTTGCGGAGAGGATCTCTGTATGAGTGGGAAAGTCGCATTATATATGCATAAATGCATGCGACATATGGCTAATAAAGGGGGAATATCTTAAGCTTATGTTGTACCATGCATATGGTACAACTTAAGCTTATAATGTGCCATGTATCATGGTACACCTTAATTAAGTTGTTCCAAAGGAACAACTTACCCTAAAATAACTACCTTGGGGGCTATAAATAAGACCCAAGGGTAGCCATTTTCCTTACACATTTTACATGAAATTCATGCATGCATCTTCTTCATAGCGAAGCTCTGCAGAAATATTTCCTCTCCCTCCATCCAAGTTCTTAATCTAAAATAGAGATTTAGATTGTGGGATTAGTAGCCTTACTCCGTTCGTGAGTAGACTCGATCCGTCGTGGCGAATCCGAAGGCGAAGTTCGTAGACTACCGTGCCGCGTACGCAAGCGTAAGTCTAAACTTCATGTTATCGATCCTAACTCTGTTTTGGACAGGATCCTACAGTAGGTGGTGTAGAAATCAAGTTGTTTTTAATCATTGAACATGCCATGAATATTTAGAAAGATGAACATGCACATGTAGCAAAAGTAATAATACACCAATTTCTACATAGATATGAAAATCATTCGTGCATACTTTAATAATGAATCAAAGAGAAAAGATACACATTTAAGCACCAAATATTTTTTTGTTTTTTGTTTTATATATAAAGCATGAAGTACTAAAGCAAACATGAAATGCAATCACACAAACAAAAAAAAACCATGCACACACAGAAATGCAACTACTAGCACACAAACAAAGAAAAAAAAGGTCACGCACACAAAGAGACTATGAAGATATTCATTAAGTTCAAAGAATGAGATATACCTTCGCGTCGCCGTTTGACTAAGGAGCTAAAAAGTAATGAGACATTCAATTTATCACTCCTCGTCAAATTTCCATCCACCTACAAAAGAGGTGTCGTGTGTGACCTTGGAATCCAACAAGGTCCACTCACGTTAGTCATCAAAGATTTAGGAACACATATTTGTTTGAACTTAATGTTTTTGTTCCTATATTTGCAATGATATGAAGTATGACCAACGCATCCACATGTAAAGCACTTTGCATGACAATTTCCAACTTTTGTTGTTTCAATGTGAACTCTTCTATAATTTGATTTTTCAGCATTTTTAGAACCATATCCTAGTCCTCGTCTATTATTGCCATAAAGTTGATTTCCAAGTATAATGTCCAAACTTTGTTTACCAATGGAAAATCTCTTTAATGACAATTCTAAATTCGCAACTTTGGATTTCAAATGATCATTTTCGTTCACAAGCAAAGTGCATTTACTAATGAAAGCTTTCTTGTTTTCCTCTTCTTTCTTTTCAAAATCCCTCATTTTTCCTTTAAGTTCAAGATTTAGCATGTTAATATTTTCAGAAAGCAATTCATTTTCAACTTCAAGCTTTGTCTTATCAAGTTTATACATGCTAATATCCTTTAGTAAAGAGGGACATGAAAGACAATCCGTTTTTTTAGACAAGCTAGCTTTCTCTTTTTCTAACATAGTAATGGTAGATTTGCATGCAACAAGCTCTTGTTTAATATTTTTCATTTCTATAGACATGTCATACTCAGTTTGTTGCATATCAAAATTATCATTCCTATAACATTCCACATCAGCTTCTAGCTCATCAATTCTATGTTGCATTCCTTTACAGATTTCTAAGAATTCAGCTTTAGTGGGAGATTCTACCTCATTGTGTTTGGCCATTAATGCCATGCATGAGTGAGCTTCATGTTCCTCATCCTCCTCCTCAGCTTCGCTATCCATGTCCCACGTCAGCACTTTCGTTTTTCCTTTTGCAACTTGAGCTGTGTGTTGTTGTGGGAAATCTTTTATGTGGTGCCCTTTCTTCCTGCATTTAAAACATTCACTTCTATTAATAGCTTTCTGATCATAGGAATTTCGACTAAAATTAGAATTATTAGAACGAATGAACCTTTTTCCCATCTCAGCTCTTCCTTGATCAGTCTGAATGTATCTCCTGAAGTTTCTGACCATTAAAGCTTGCTCTTCATCAAGATCGTCATCGTTAGCTTGAAGAGCTAATGGTGTGGAAACTTTGGTCTTCTCTTCAGGTTTCTCTCTGGCTTCTATACTCTGCAACTCAAGCTCGTGTGACATTAGGTTGCCTATCAAGTCCTCCACTTTCATTGCTGATAAGTCCTTAGCTTCTTGAATAGCGGTGACTTTAGGCCTGAACGAGCTTGGTAGCGCCCTTAAGATCTTTCGTACCTGTTCATGGCTAGATTATGGCTTACCGAGGGAACTGGATTTGTAGACGATGTCTGTGAACCTCGCAAACATCTCTTTTACAGATTCTGTTGGTAGCATGCGGAAGCTCTCGTATTCTGTGCAAAGCAACGCAAGTCTGGATTCCTTCACTTGCGATGTTCCCTCATGTGTCACCTCCAGAGTATGCCAGATTTTCTGCGCAGTTAGACAATGTGAGATCCGATTAAACTCAGATTTATCAAGAGAGCATATAAGCGCATTCATAGCTTTACCATTAAGAGTATAAAGTTTTTTATCAGCTAAATCCCACTTGTCTTTAGGCTTAATCATAACAGTGTCTTCAATTTTAATAGTGGGTAGACTATAACCATTTTCAACAATATCCCACACATCATAATCTACAGACACCAAATAGATTTTCATCCTAGCCTTCCAATATGCAAAGTCTACACCGTTAAACTTGGGGGGGCGGGCTATAGACTGGCCTTCAGCAAAAGCACAATCAGATATATTCATGGTCATCTAAAAATCTAGACTAGATCCTCTAAACCTGCTTTGATACCACTTGTTGGATCTGGATCGTAGCCTAGAGGGGGGTGAATAGGCTAATAAAAATATTCATGCAACCCACAAACAATCCCACGCAGTTATAGGCACAGTCAGGGCAATAAAAAAGTAATCACAGAATACGCACAGATATACCCTGGTTCGGTCGTCCCCACGACCTACTCCAGCCCCCGAAAGCAACTACTGGATAGATATGTAATCAAGTACAGCTACAATGAGTCAAGATCCCAAATCTACACTCACCTAGCTCGTACGCACACCACGTGCTCTACACTATCAATCTAGTCAGATGCTCTCCCTCCGTGACAACTCCCAAAGTCGTCAGGTCCCCGAAAGTAACAAGTAACGGTAAAGTTTCCCCTACGAAGAGCTAACACAATACTACACAATATAATAAACAAGAGATTTTAGAATGCTCAGATCGTGTAGCGGTGTCGTCTTCGTCAATCAGCATGGGCCAGACGTCGTCTGGCAAGTAGTAGTAGTCTCTCGACAACGGCAACTCAAGTTGCGGCTTTGCCCCAATGATGGATGATCGCGGTTTTGGCACAAGGGGATGCAATCAAGATCAGCTTCGGAAACAAGGGGTCGGCAATGAGTATAATAGGACCAGCTTCAATATGAGTCAGCAATGCTTTGTGCTTGACGGCATTGTGAAATCCCGGTCAACGAATTTGATGGCACACCAAAGCTCTCTCAGAAATCAATGCACCAATGGGATTTTTATGAGAGAGACAAAATAATGGGAAGAGTACAGCTCTGTGCACAATCAAGGCACCCCAAAGAAATTCGGCCCTGCACACAAAGAAAAATCAGTATTTTAAAAATAAAAACACTCAATACTTACCTTTATCACATAAAGCTGCTCTTTTGGAATTTGTAACGTGGGGCTTTAAATATTTCGGTCGGCCTCTTAAGTTTTTGGGGGTGCTCTCTGAAACAAAACTCAGCCTCCCTGAATTTTGCGGCTAACCCTTGATGCTATTTGGAGAATTCTCGGATGCTGTCACAAATTGTGAAGATGCAGCGGCTGGGCTTTGAGATTGATTGTTTTCCTTAAAATTTGGTTGGCCTTTGGAATTCTTTTTATAGGATGTGAAATCAAAATGTGGCCGCCTCTTCTGTTTTTGAGATCTCCAGTACTTGCGGCACATGAAGGAGCACGATAGCAATGGCGGCCGGAGATCAACCACGACTTGGAGATGTGAATGCCGATGGCTCGGTGAAGGGCTACGGCAGCGACGAGGTCGGGAGACTTGTCGAGGAGATTACGGCAGCCAGTTGAACTCGACGGCGACACGGACAAGTTGAGAATCTCGATCAACAAGGGGAACACGGCAACTAGTTGTGGCGTTGTGGTGGCGGTGCTTGAAGGATTCACGGGCTTTGTTTATTATTATTTGTAACATAGGTCAGCCGCCGCATTCATTCTTTTTTCCGCACCTAGCACTCAATAATCACAATACCTTTAAATACTGCTTGTTGACCTAGGCCTTTATCTTGTGTTGTTTTACTGAATTGCCATTCCACTTTAATTTCAATACTGCTCCGTTTGATTCCTGCCAACAAAAGAAAGCAGTGCTTTTAAAAAAACAAAGCCATATAAAAACAAATCAATATCTAAAGTATGCTGGTAGAAAGAAAAGTATAAAGTTTGATATTATAACAATGTGTAAGGTTTGCTCCATAAGATAGCAAAGCAAAGTCCTTAGGTCCATGCACATCCCTTTGTATTTTGCATTTTTGAACTCCACCAAATAATCAATATGGCATCTTCTCCTCTTTAGTTTCTGTTTCTCAAGCAACCATCACTCTATAGCAATTTCTTTCTCTTGTTATCTTTATGGACAGCGCTTCTCCTTTTGAATTTCTCTACTGCACCCACACAAAAAGAGTTTTCCAATTGGATGCGTAAGTTTGTTCCTGAAATACACTTAGCAAACACATCAAAAACATTCACACAAGTTTGTTATCATCAAACGTGAAGTCACCTATCGTTGTATCCAACACTCATGATATGGCATGTGCTTCATAGCCTTTGGTATATGGAGCTCGACTTCAATGTTGTCGACATTCAAGGTAAGAGTCCCTTCCCGCACATCAACGATTACACCCGCGGTGGCTAGGAATGGGCGTCCAAGTATGAGCGATGTATCACCCTCTTCCTTGATATCCATTATCACAAAATCACAAGGCAAGCATATGCCTCCCGGAACTTGGAGTGGGATGTTCTCCACGATCCCAACCGGCCTTGTAATCCGACAGTCTGCGAGTTGAATCCTCATGTCGGTTGGCTTTAAATCCGTGCCGGTATTCAACTTCCAAAACATGGTGAGAGGCATGAGGCTCACACTAGCGCCCAAATCAACCAATGCTTTTTGTAAGGGGACGCCCCCTAGAGTGCAAGGAATCCGGAAGCTCCCTGGATCTTTAAATTTGGCGGGCTCCTTTTCCTTCCTAGTGAACCAAGTTCCTTGTTCCGCGAGCATGATCTTCTCTTTTCTTTTCCTTCCCGTAATCAAGTCCTTTAAGAACTTCATGTAGGATGGGATTTCCACTATGGCATTAAGGAAAGGGATATTGAGGCTCACCCCTCTCAAGTATTCGAGGAACTTGGCTAGCCTCTTCTCGATCTTGGCTCTAGCTAGCCGTTGAGGGAAAGGTACTGGTGGCATGAATCGGCGCTCATCAATAGGTTCCTCCACTCTAGATTTTGCTCCTTCTTGCGGCTCCTTCTCTTTTTCCACCTCAATTGCCGGCTCGCTCTCTTCTAGAATCTCCACCACGGGTTCCTTGACTTGAGTCATGACGGGAATGGTATCCTTCCCACCCCTTGTCGTAACCGCAACAACCGCGTTGATATGGCCGGTGTTGCCCCGTGGATTTGGCTCGGGTTGAGCCGGTAATTGTTGGTTGTTTCTATTGAGCAACGCAAGTTGCTCCCCAATTTGAGCGACGACTGTGGTAAGAGAATCTTGTCCCGCCTTCAACGTGGCGTTAATCTTTCTCTGCTCCACCATAAACTCCTCCACCTTAGCTTCAAAATCCGAACGTGGTTGAGCTTGCGGAGGGTTGGGATTTCTCCAACCTTGATTATACCCGGGTGGCCTATAAGGTCTCACTTGTTGCCTAGGTGTGAAGTTTTATTACGGTGGCCCCCTTGGTGGATAATTCAGTTGTGGTGGTGGAGCCCGAGCTTGAGGAGGTTGTTGTGGCGGGGGGTGCAAGGCACCATCATTATTAGCATAGGAAAAACCCGGATGGTTTCTAGCGGCCGGGTTGGCCCAATATCTGGAATTCCCCACAACATACTAAATTTGCTCCAAAGCTCCTTCTCCATGCTCTCCTCCTACATACATGGCTTGGGATTGGTCTTGCCAAACACTCATATGGTTTGTCGGTGCGGATGTAGAAGGAGCTCCATGCGGCTCGGTAATGTATTTCTCCAATCTCTCCACTACCTTGTGGAGAGAGTCAAATTTGCTAGCAAGCTCTGCCACGGCCTTGGCCTCATAAATACTCGCGGATTCAAGGAGGACAAAGAATGTCCTCGCTCGTCGCCCCACTATTGGTTGTTGGAGGCCATCTCCTCTAGCAAGGCCGTAGCTTCATCGGGGGTCTTTAACAAAATGGCTCCGTTGGCGGTAGCATCAATAATCTGTTTTGTGCCCGGTTGGAGTCCATTGTAGAAACTGTGGACAGGCTCCCAATCCTCTATGTTGTGATGGGGGCATTGATGCTGCAAGTCCTTGAAGCGCTCACATGCCTCATAGAGAGTCTCCTGAGGTCCTTGCTTGAAGGACATGAGAGCACTTCTTATCTTCACCGTCTTAGAGGGCGGGTAAAATTTGTCGACGAAGGCACTCGCCAATTCATCCCAAGTGGTGAAGATTCCTTCAGCCTACGTCCTCAACCAATATAAGGCCTTGTCCTTGAGTGTGAAGGAGAAGAGGCGCAGTTTGATAGCATCTATGGAGACGCCCGGTATTTGGAAGGTGGCACATTTTGATAAAAAGAGCTGGATGTGGTAATGAGGGTTTTCATGGGAATTCCCATGAAAAGGGTCTTGCTGCATCAGAACTACCAATCCAGTCTTCAACTCGACATTTTTGTCGGCCGCCAACTCCGGCATAGCTATAGACGAGGTCATGGAGGAAGTCTTAGGCCGAAGCCTATCTCTAATGGAAATGATCCTCGCCATTCGCGCCGCCAATTCTTCAGCTGTCTCAGGATGGGTCATAAAATTCCCTTTCGTATCGAGTCTCCTCTCCGCTCTGATCCTCCTCAATGTACGTTCGATCTCCGGATCGTATAGTATTTCTTCGGGGTCCGCTGTGGATCTCGTGTACATGCAAGGAAAAACAGAGTTTCAAAGAAATAGTTAGCACAAAGGAAGGGTAAAATAAAAATAGAAATAATAAAACAAAAAGAAAAATAGCTAGGTAGGTAGAATCAAACACTATCGCCTCCCCGGCAACGACGCCAAAAACTTGATCGCGCCCCGGATACACACCCGAGACGAGACTCGCTAGTCTTACCGCAAGCGCACGGTGTAGCGGCGAGCGGGTATCGAACACGAGGAGGGCAAATGACGGTGTCTTCTCCAATTCATCTGGCTATAAGAACAGTCGAGAAATATCACAATAAAGCGGTCACAGTCGTTCAATTGTATAAAGAAAATATTAAATTAATAAAAACGCCTAGGGGTAGGGAATCCCCGCTACAAACCGTATCTCGTCATTGTGATTCGTAGGTTTCACAATTGCTAGACTTGAAATTCAGGTGAACTAGTTGCAACTAAATGTAGACCAAGCTCATGCTCTCGCGCTATTGCCGGTCTATAGCAAACCTAGGGTAGGGTCCAATCTCTTGCAAACCCTAACTTAGGCAAGCTAGCGTGAAGAACAACATCATCGTTCAATCGTATCTCGAGTCCACTCTCGTGTAAACTCGAGCTACGACCTAGGTTGGGATAGTTCCTACCCATCCAATCTCTTGCAAACGGGTATTGGTATAGAATTGCAATCGAAAACCCTAGTTTCGGTCTAATCTCTTGCAAACCGATTCCAGAGAAACCCAATTGTAACCCAGTTCGAATTTCTAGGGCTTCCTATCGAGTTGGGATCCAATCTCTTGCAAATCCCAATCGGTATGAATCCCTAGCTATTCGTATTAAATCAATCCCAAACTAACCCTAATTAATTCTAGCAAGAATTTCACCAATTCGTCACAAATTAGAAATAGGGTTCGTAGGGTTCATCCCTACGCCCTAAGACGATAAAACTACTCACAATTCATAATGCAAATCATTAGGAATTCAATAATAAAAACAATAGAATTCATTGCAATAGACAATATATCAATAAAATGAGGTTTTTGATAGAAAGAGAGACAAACTAATGAAGTTCCAATAGCATCCAACAAATTAACACTTTTGTCTCTCTCCAAAGAACCAAACCTAATCTCCTAAAAAGTATTCTAAAAAAGCTGCAAAAAATATGAAAAAGCTCTCCTAAACTAGGTTAAAACTGGGGTTAAATACCCCCAAAATCACCCAAAAAACTGTGACAAAATTGCCCCTGCGCAGCTTGAAAATCGCACTTTACGCTACAGGCAGCACGGCTCACTCGGCCGAGTAACAAATGTCACTCGACCGAGTGACGGACCCTGACGGATTCCAGTAAGTCTGGACTTTTGGGGGTCGTCTCCTCGGGAGTCACTCAGCCGAGTGACTTTCTTCACTCGGCCGAAGGGATTTCTTCACTCGGCCGAGTCGGGACTCGGGGTGCACTGACGAATTACAGTAAGTTCGTGTTTTCTTCTGCCGTCGTTCTGATGCCACTCGGGCGAGTGGTGTCTCCGTGCTCGGCCGAGTGGGCTGGCGATGCTCGGCCGAGTGCACGCTGATACTCAATCTGTTGCGTGTCCGATCTGGCCGGCCGAGCGGGCTGTCGATGCTCGGCCGAGTGACTCCTTCACTCGGCCGAGTGGCATGCTAAAAATGCCCAATCTTCGTATTTTTGCTTCCTCGTCGCTCCTACGACGTTCTTTCTTCTTCCACTCCTCTCCAATCGCAGAATTCCCCTCAAAAGAGTCACGAGTGACACTCCGGAGTGGGTGCATCTCAAAATCACTCCGAATCGCTCCAAATCTCCTGAAATACGACAAAGACAAGAAATCGTGAAAAGCATCGCAATATTGTCGAATAATTGTGAAAAACGCGATATGGGCGATCTAAATGGCATGCAAACAAGCAGAAAAAAGGTGTAAAATATGAAGTGATCAGATGTCGACTCGAATTTCCCACAGACGGTGTCAATTGTTAAGGCTGATTTGGGTTCAATATTGCGTATTTAGCCCCCCATTTAACCCTATTTTGTGCTTATGTGATTCTACATTGCTCTCTAATCCATACGTATTTTCTACACATTTATTTATTAGAGAAAACACACTATTTGAGCACAAAACAGCATTTAACAAAGTATTTCTGCACTTTTTATATTTTTCTTAGCACCTTCTCGATCTCACGATTCCAACGACTATTTATTTGTAATTTTCTGAGATCTGTGCTAATTACTGTGTATTTATGAATGCAGAATACCAATTAAATGGAGAAATACGCTTTAAATACGAAAATACGGGCCACGTGGCTAAATCGTGGCCGCTCATTCTTCATCCAACGGCCGAGATCAAGGGGATTAATAACAGCGACGCGGCTAAATACGGGCCGTTCGATCTCAATCAAACGGCTCTCGACGGCCAGAAACGCAGCAGCGGGCGGTCGCATTCGAGGCCACGTGGCGGCGCATCAGCGAGCCCGACATTTGAATGAGCGGTCGAGATCACTTGCATCACGCGGGGGAAAATAAAGCTGAACGAGAATTTTGGAGAGCCACGCGGCATCCGAGTGACCGTCGATGGCGAATCGGACGACTCACAGCCGCGTAGCGAACGAAGCAGCGATCGAAATTTGTTCGGCGACGTGGCTGCTTCCGGTCGCTTGGATCTCGATCGAACGGCGGAGAACACTCCCGCCTGAAGCGAAACGGAGCGGCTACGCGGAGTCATCGCGACCGCCCAAGTGTGATCCAACGGCACAGATGAACGCGGATCCGAGTTCGAAGCGGATGCGGGTTTTTGCATGATTTTTGAAGGCCACGTGTCGAGCTCTGGAACGATCCCGCTGCGATCGACGGTCGCAAATTGCCCCGCTTTAGATCTGCGGCCCAGATCTATTCGGGTTCGATTACTGTGCGGGTTTGAACCCGTTAAGCCCAATAAACCCGCAATCTTATTATTTAAGCGTATTCTAGGGTTTTTGGGCGTATAAGGGGCGTATTGGAGCACTTAGGAGCCGTATTTTCTTCTGCAAAAATTCTGTAAAATTCCAGAGCCTAGTTTCTAATTTCCATAGAGTTTTGAAGACTTTTCAGAGAGATTTGGTGATATTCTCTTCAACTTTAGCTTGTATTTGGGTGTTTTAGCTTGTATTTTGCCTCTAAACTTCCGTATTTTGCTATGAAACTTATGAATTTGTATCTGAAAATTGTGTATTTCTGCACCATGAGTAGCTAAATATTTTATGTGCATGGTATGGATTAATTAGGTGATGTGAATCGTATTCTTTGGTTGTATTATTGCGCTTAATCGTCGTATTTGCTAAAGTTTTAATCGTCGTTCTTAAATCTACTATTTCGTATTCCAAAAGAATTGTTCTAGTAGATGATCACCCCACAAGGGTGAGATTTGATCTCTCCAAAAGAGAGCTTCATACTTCGTATATACGTTTACAACTTTAGCGATATTTTATTACAATTGATGCGTTAACTCCCAAAAGGATATCTTCCGACGATTCGCTCCCAAAAGGAGGTTTCGTTGTGTTATACTTGATCAACCAAAGCTTACGATTCGCTGATCCTAATGAACCCATGCCATGTACATGCCTTTTTATATCTATTTTTCACGAATTAGAGTTCGTTGTTTGCATTGATCGCACGTAACAATTCCATCACCACACACTTTTTATACCACCTTCACCATCACTATTAAAGTGTTTAGATTTTATTCGTAGTTACTCTATTTGATTTGGACTTGTGGTTTCAACAGATTCTCTCGAGGATTCGACATCTGGACTCCCAGATTTTACTACTTGAACGGACTCTTGCGCTTGAGAGAAGCACCTTTCGGAGCCCACCAAGTTTTTGGCGACGTTGCCGGGGAGAACGGTTTGTTACTACGGTTTAATTCATTCAGAGGACCTTCGGTGAGATCCTTCCACTTTATTGTGTATAAACTTTTGTTTGCTTTCATAAAAAAAAATATTTATGCTAGTTTATGTGGCATAGGACTCCTAGGACACATAGGTTGACTCGACGTTTTGATATGGCTAATAATAATATGGATGAAAACTTTAGCAACAACAACGAAAATAATGTGCAACCTGGAGTGCCTAGGACTTTAAAAGATTTACTTCGACCCACTAGGACTAGCACGGCTTCATGCTTTGTTTTGCCTGCCGATGCAAATTCTTTCAATTTTAAACCTGGGGTGATCCAACTCTTACCCACCTTTCATGGGTTAGACAAGGAAAATCCATATCTTCATATTAAAGGATTTGAGGAGGTTTGCTTGACATGCTTTGATGGGAAAACTAGCGAGGATACGATATATCTTAAACTGTTCCCATTCTCATTGAAAGACAAAGCTAAGAATTGGTTGAATGCATTGCCATCACGTTCTATTACTACATGGATTGATTTGCAGGCTGAATTTCTAAAGAAGTTTTTTCCTATTCACAGGACACAGGGACTGAAGCGGCAGATTATGAACTTTGCCCAGAAAAGCGAGGAAACATTCTACCAGGCATTTGAAAGATTCAATGAGTTGCTGCTCGCTTGTCCGCATATTGGCTTCGATAAAAGCAGGATTATTGGCTTCTTCTACGATGGACTGCAGCCGCAAATGAAGCAATTTGTAGAGATGATGTGCAATGGAGGATTCTTTGATAAAGAGCCAGACGAAGCTTGGACGTACCTGGAGGAGATAGCAGAAAATGCGCAGACATGGGACACCACTTCAGACTACGAGAGAGGAGGCCATTCTGCACCATCCCAGCCTACGCGAGGAGTGGTTTATAATTTGAAGCAAGATGATGCGTTGGAGGCAAAGATGGAGGCCATGATCTCAAACAAGCTTCATGCAATGAATTTGAAAGAGGCCAAGGCAGTTGAGATAGAGCAGATTTGCGCACTCTGCGACGTTGGTGGCCACGACACTAGTGCTTGTCCTACACTTCCAGCCATAAAGAGCATGTTAGGAAATCCTACTGGGGTGAATCAAGTTTCTTCGAACTACCAGAACTTCAATTCCAACAAGGGGTGGCGCAACAATCCAAACTTGAACTGGGGCCCCAATCAGCAGACTCAGCAGCAGCAGGCTCCCCCTCCGTTCCGACAACCTCAATACAACAACAACAACAATTATCAAGGTGGGAACCAGAGGAGGGACCATGAGCCAGTGCAACAACAGCAGATGCAACCATTTGGCGATGCGCTTCAGCAACTTATCCAATTGCAACAAGCTCAGATGCAGCAGCAGCAGGCTCAATTTCAGGCTCAGCAGACTCAGAATCAGCAGATGAGCGAGAGCTTGGCGAGGCTTACAGCGACATTAGAAAAAGGTAAGCTTCCATCTCAGTCAATTCCAAATCCTAATATGGGCTCATCTTCTTCTGCAGGAAATAATATGAAGCCTTGCCAAGCGGTGTCCACTTTGAGGAGTGGAAAAGAGATTCAGAAGCCCGATCCACCGAGCAAACAAGCTGAGCAGGAAGAGGAAATTCAGATCCAAGAAGAGGGAATTAAAGAACAAGAGGAGGTGCAGGAAGAGAGCACGGATGTGGGTGTGAGCAAAAGCGTCATTAAAGAAAAGGAACCCACAGCATATGTACCTGCAGCACCCTACCCTCATCGGCTACTTCAGAAAAGCAAAGATAAGTATCAAACTGAGATTCGTGAAATTTTTCAGAAGTGCCAGATCAATATTCCATTGCTTGATGCTATTAATCAAATACCTGCTTATGCTAAATTTCTGAAAGATTTGTGCACTGTTAAAAGAAAGTTAAACGTGAAAAAGAAAGCATTCTTGACTGAACAGGTTAGCTCTATTGTGCAACAAAATACACCACCTAAATTTAGAGACCCTGGATCACCCACCATCACTTGCACCATTGGCACTAAGAAAATTGGAAATGCTTTATTGGATTTAGGTTCTAGTGTCAATATTTTGCCATATCCTATTTTTGTGCAGCTTGGGTTAGGACAGCTAAAGCCTACATCTGTTATATTACAACTAGCTGATAGATCTATTAAAGTTCCTAAGGGATGCATTGAGGATGTCCTCGTTCAGGTGGACAAATTTTTCTACCCCGCGGACTTTATAGTTCTAGACATCCAGGGACCCCAAACTGCCAATGCTACTCCTATCATCTTAGGTAGACCATTCCTAGCGACATGCAACGCTTTAATAAATTGTAGAGATGGTCAACTGAAACTAACTTTTGGCAACATGACTTTGGACTTGAATATTTTTAATACTTGCAAGTTGCCACATGTGGATGATGAGATTGAGAGGGTGCATATGATTGATTCGTTGGTGGATGATTATATTTGTTCTGAATTTTGTGATGATGCTTCTATTGTTGAGACTTTTATTGGTGATTCTGATGACATATCTTTTGTGCAGGAGAACGTGAAGGAGCTCAATGCGGTATGGGAGCCTAGGTTCGAGGCTTTGCCACCTAATGCATCAATTCAAATTTCGTCTGAGGTGGAGGATCCAAAGCCAGAGTTGAAGCCACTTCCTGACTATCTTAAGTATGCTTTTCTTGGCGATGAAAACAGCTTCCCTGTGGTAATATCTTCTAAACTTTCTTTAGAGCAGGAAAGCTCATTACTTGATGTGCTGAGGAAACATAGAGGTGCTATTGGTTGGTCCATTGCTGACATCAAAGGTATAAGCCCTATTGTATGCATGCATCACATTTATTTAGAGGATGACGCCAAACCCACTAGAGAAATGCAACGTAGGTTAAATCCAACATTAAAAGAAGTGGTTAAAGGCGAGGTACTAAAATTATTGGATGCAGGCATTATATATCCTATTTCTGACAGCAAGTGGGTTAGTCCTACACAGGTTGTTCCTAAAAAGTCTGGCCTCACCGTGGTTAAAAATGAGAATAATGAGCTTATCCCAGTTAGAACCACCACAGGTTGGAGGATGTGCATAGACTATAGGAAGTTGAACTCCCGAACTAGAAAAGATCATTTCCCTCTTCCATTTCTTGACCAAATTTTAGAGAGGGTAGCTGGACATGAATATTATTGCTTTCTAGACGGTTATTCAGGTTATTACCAGATTGAGATTGCACCTGAGGACCAGGAAAAGACCACTTTTACCTGTCCCTTTGGTACTTTTGCATTTAAATGAATGCCGTTTGGTTTATGTAATGCTCCAGCTACTTTTCAGCGATGCATGCTTAGTATTTTTGATGATATGGTTGAGAAAATCGTTGAGGTATTTATGGATGATTTTCAGTATATGGTAGCTCTTTTCATGATTGCTTGGCTAACTTGGCTCTTGTTCTTGACAGGTGCATTGAAAAGAACCTCCTATTGAATTGGGAGAAGTGTCATTTTATGACCACAGAGGGACTTGTCCTAGGTCACCTGGTTTCTAAAGATGGTATACATGTAGACAGAGCCAAGGTAGCGGTAATTGAGAAGCTACCAAGTCCTAAATGCGTGAAGGACATCAGATCATTTTTGGGACATGCAGGATTTTATAGGCGGTTCATCAAAGATTTTAGCGCTATATCCCGCCCTCTTTGCAACTTACTTACTTTAAATGTGGACTTTATTTGGACACCTGAGTGTCAACTTTCTTTTGAAACTTTAAAAAAGTTGCTGATTTCTGCTCCTATTTTGCAGGTGCCAGACTGGTCCCTACCATTTGAAATAATGTGTGATGCAAGCAATTACGCAGTTGGTGCAGTCCTAGGCCAAAGAAAAGACAAATTTCCAGTGGTGATTTACTACGCCAGCAAGACATTAAATGACGCTCAAAGGAATTATACAACAACAGAGAAGGAGTTGCTGGCAGTAGTCTTTGCGTTGGAAAAATTCAGGAGCTATATTTTAGGATCACCAATTTTGATATATACTGATCACTCTGCTTTAAAATATTTATTGTCTAAAAAAGATGCTAAGCCTCGATTGATACGATGGATTTTATTGTTGTAGGAGTTCAATGTCACAATCAAGGACAAGAAAGGCGTGGAGAATCTAGTAGCTGACCATTTATCACGTTTGACAGTAGGCCTTGATTCAGCGGATGTGCCTTTGAAGGACTCCTTTCCCGACGAGCATCTTTTTAGCGTCTCCACCTCTCCATGGTATGCTGATATCATTAATTATCTTGTAACTGGTAAGACCCCTGACACTTGGTCTCTTCAAGACTTTAAACGGTTCAAGTACGAGGTAAAATATTTCTTCTTTGATGATCCGTACTTATATAAATATTGTAGTGACCAAATTGTTAGGAGATGCATTCCTGATCATGAAATAACCAGTGTGATACAATTTTGCCATGATGGGGTATGTGGTGGACACTTTTCAGCGAACAAAACTGTGGCAAAAATCTCGCAATGTGGCTTTTATTGGCCATCTATGTTTAAAGACACATTTCATTATTGCAAGACTTGTGCTGCATGCCAACAATTAGGGGGTATTACTAAACGTAACATGATGCCTCTGAACCCCATTTTAGAGATTGAAATATTTGATTGTTGGGGCATAGACTTCATGGGACCTTTCCCACCTTCATTTGGATATGCCTATATTTTGGTTTGTATTGATTATGTTTCTAAATGGGTGGAAGCTATTCCTTGCAGGTCGAACGACACTTCTGTTGTGCTTAAGTTCCTCAAAGAGAATATTTTCTCTAGGTTTGGAGTGCCCAAGGCCTTGATCAGTGATGGAGGGTCTCACTTTTGCAATCGCATGTTCGCCACTTTAATGAAGAGGTTTGGGGTCACACATAAGGTTTCTACTCCGTACCACCCCCAAACCAATGGTCAAGCAGAGTTGGCAAATAGAGAGATCAAAGGAATTTTGCAGAAAACGGTGAATCCATCAAGAAAAGACTGGAGTTTGCGCTTACCTGAAGCGTTGTGGGCCTACAGGACGGCCTACAAAACAATTTTGGGGATGTCACCTTACCGTCTAGTATTTGGGAAGTCTTGTCACCTACCTGTTGAGATAGAGCATAGATCTTATTGGGCTATAAAGAAAATGAATTTTGATACTGATGTCTCTTTTTCTTCTCGCAGGTTGAAATTGTTGGAGCTGGAGGAGTTGAGGAGAAATGCGTACGACAACGCTAAAATTTCAAAAGAGAGGATGAAATCCGTCCACGACATGATGATTTTGAGGAGGGAGTTCACCCCAGGCCAAAAAGTACTCCTATACAATTCCAGGCTGCACATCTTTCCTGGGAAGCTTCGCTCTAGGTGGTATGGACCTTTCGTCGTCAAAGAAGTTTTCCCACATGGCGCTGTGCTCTTACTAAATGAAAAAGATGGAAGCGAGTTCAAGGTGAATGGCCAGAGATTGAAACATTTTCACGAGCCTTGGACCAAGGAAGCGAGCACCATGGATCTCACAGACCCACCTTCGGGTGGGAACTAATCAGGTGTGTTCTTTCCATGATTCCCTCTTCCTAACATTGAGGACAATGTCTATTTTAAGTTGGGGGGAGGGAAATAACTTTTAGGACTTTTCTTTTTTTATTTTTTTTTTGCTTTTTTATGATTTTATTTTCTTTCTCCTTTTCTTTTAGGATTTTATTTTTTTTAGTTCCCTTTTTTGCATTGAAAAAAAAAATTTTAAGAAATATCACCAAAGTCTATCTCTACCTAGAAATGACCCTCATGTGATGAAATTTCTCGATATTTATTCACCACCGTACACTCGTGATCTATTTTCCTCCACCACTATTGTTAAATATTCCAGTCTCATTATACATGAATTTGAGTGCTTGTGGTGAATTTCTTTTACACATCTCAAGGGCAAGATTAATTGATGACTTAATGAATCTAGAAATTATGGATTAGCAAGTGGTATGCTCTCATTGGAACACACCAAAGTTCATGTACCAATAATTCATAAATTAACTGGAGCATTGTTCTTTATCTCGTATTTATTGCCATTTGCATGCTTGGTGTGATTTTGGGTAGAAAAACGTACCACGTCATTTGAAATGATTAGGATACCCACTCTTGTGAAAAATTAAAGAAGAGGAAGTTATCTTGCCACGTTGTTTATGCACACACAAAAGAAGAAAAAATGAGATGAATGAGGAAGAAAAGAATGAATAAATGTGCTATTAAAGAAATAACTTGGTTGGCTCGAGTAGTACAGTCCGAGGGGTCCTTCTTGGCCTAATGCCCTATTATCGTCTGATTTGGGAGCCATTGACCGGAACCTCAATTATTTGATGGAGCGATCCAAGTTATATACTTTTCTGCGAATGTTGCTTGATGCGCGTTACGCGGAACTATGAAAAAAAAAAAGGTGAAAAGAACATAGAGAATAAGTGTGCATGATTAGCGAGGCAAGAAAACTTCCAAAGCTTAAAGAAAACGCAAGATGTGGTGTGAGTTCCTATGAATAGAGATTGCCGTGTGTATGTCTTGATACCATCCTATTTTTGATGCTTGCTTTGCATGAAAACTTCTACGCTCCAAGTTAAAATATTTGATTGAACGGTGTGGGCCATTGATTTTGTGTACTATAAGCTATGAAGTAATTGATAGTGAATTTGAGTCTATTTTATAACCATTTGAGATGCTTGACATTCATGTTTGAGAACCCACAAGTACCATTACTTGATGAGTTTGAAATATTGATATTAGTGTTTGGTTATCTCTTTTGTCGTAGTAGTATGATGGTGAATGATTTGAGATCTGATAAGGTGATCTAGGCGTATTTTTAATCGCTCTTTTTGCTAGAGACTAGCAAAACGCTAGTTGGGGGGTGTGATTTGGGTTCAATATTGCGTATTTAGCCCCCCATTTAACCCTATTTTGTGCTCATGTGATTCTACATTGCTCTCTAATCCATACGTATTTTCTACACATTTATTTATTAGAGAAAACACACTATTTGAGCACAAAACAGCATTTAACAAAGTATTTCTGCACTTTTTATATTTTTCTTAGCACCGTCTCGATCTCACGATTCCAACGACTATTTATTTGTAATTTTCTGAGATCTGTGCTAATTACTGTGTATTTATGAATGCAGAATACCAATTAAATGGAGAAATACGCTTTAAATACGAAAATACGGGCCACGTGGCTAAATCGTGGCCGCTCATTCTTCATCCAACGGCCGAGATCAAGGGGATTAATAACGGCGACGCGGCTAAATACGGGCCGTTCGATCTCAATCAAATGGCTCTCGACGGCCAGAAACGCAGCAGCGGGCGGTCGCATTCGAGGCCACGTGGCGGCGCATCAGCGAGCCCGACATTTGAATGAGCGGTCGAGATCACTTGCATCGCGCGGGGGAAAATAAAGCTGAACGAGAATTTTGGAGAGCCACGCGGCATCCGAGTGACCGTCGATGGCGAATCGGACGACTCACAGCCGCGTAGCGAACGAAGCAGCGATCGAAATTTGTTCGGCGACGTGGCTGCTTCCGGTCGCTTGGATCTCGATCGAACGGCGGAGAACACTCCCGCCTGAAGCGAAACGGAGCGGCTACGCGGAGTCATCGCGACCGCCCAAGTGTGATCCAACGGCACAGATGAACGCGGATCCGAGTTCGAAGCGGATGCGGGTTTTTGCATGATTTTTGAAGGCCACGTGTCGAGCTCTGGAACGATCCCGCTGCGATCGACGGTCGCAAATTGCCCCGCTTTAGATCTGCGGCCCAGATCTATTCGGGTTCGATTACTGTGCGGGTTTGAACCCGTTAAGCCCAATAAACCCGCAATCTTATTATTTAAGCGTATTCTAGGGTTTTTGGGCGTATAAGGGGCGTATTGGAGCACTTAGGAGCCGTATTTTCTTCTGCAAAAATTCTGTAAAATTCCAGAGCCTAGTTTCTAATTTCCAGAGAGTTTTGAAGACTTTTCAGAGAGATTTGGTGATATTCTCTTCAACTTTAGCTTGTATTTGGGTGTTTTAGCTTGTATTTTGCCTCTAAACTTCCGTATTTTGCTATGAAACTTATGAATTTGTATCTGAAAATTGTGTATTTCTGCACCATGAGTAGCTAAATATTTTATGTGCATGGTATGGATTAATTAGGTGATGTGAATCGTATTCTTTGGTTGTATTATTGCGCTTAATCGTCGTATTTGCTAAAGTTTTAATTGTCGTTCTTAAATCTACTATTTCGTATTCCAAAAGAATTGTTCTAGTAGATGATCACCCCACAAGGGTGAGATTTGATCTCTCCAAAAGAGAGCTTCATACTTCGTATATACGTTTACAACTTTAGCGATATTTTATTACAATTGATGCGTTAACTCCCAAAAGGATATCTTCCGACGATTCGCTCCCAAAAGGAGGTTTCGTTGTGTTATACTTGATCAACCAAAGCTTACGATTCGCTGATCCTAATGAACCCATGCCATGTACATGCCTTTTTATATCTATTTTTCACGAATTAGAGTTCGTTGTTTGTATTGATCGCACGTAACAATTCCATCACCACACACTTTTTATACCACCTTCACCATCACTATTAAAGTGTTTAGATTTTATTCGTAGTTACTCTATTTGATTTGGACTTGTGGTTTCAACAGATTCTCCTGAGGATTCGACATCTGGACTCCCAGATTTTACTACTTGAACGGACTCTTGCGCTTGAGAGAAGCACCTTTCGGAGCCCACCAAAGGCCAAAATTGGTAGCAACAGTATTTGGGCTGACTCAGATTCATCTTAATGATGTGGATCTTCGTCAGCTGGTTGAGGGGGGGACCCTCGGTTGGAGGAATCTTGAGCCATTGACAGTTGAGAAGAACGTACGATGGTCGTACGACCCTCTGGGTGACTCGAATGTCGAACGATGAGCGGTAAGAGGTGGTCGTACGACCTTCCTACAAGGTCGTGCTTTGGTCTCCTGCACCACAGAAGAACGTGAGGGGGTCAAATCTGGGTTCCGACACAAATCCCCTCCGATGCTTAAGTTAGAACGAGAACTTAAGGTAAAGCCAATGGCTGCCAAGATCGAATCACGGAGATTCGTCTTGAATCAGTCGCCGCAAGCTATTAGGAGGAAGAAATATAAAATATGGAAGAGTAGAGTTTCAGAGTTTCCGCACTTTTGTACCTTGGGAGTCTGAACCCTTCTTATGGTGTATTTTCATCTATTTATAGCTGAGAATGTCTGCTGATGGTGAGTAACGATCCTTCATTGGTTGCGACGAGATCTCCTCCGGGATTGTAGATACCGGCTGCCCATATACTCGGTCTTCATTTACCGTTTCCCTAAAATCAGCGGAGTCCCAACGATCAATCGTGTTGTCTCATTGACTGGGTATTAACTCGCCCACGCTGATGGGCTTTAGGGTAATGGGCCGAGGCTTAGTCTTCCCAATGGGCTTCAATAATCGCTGACTGCTTCGTGGGCCGTACACATGTATCAACAGGTAGTAAACCATAGATAGTTTATTTGTAGCAGCAAAAAATACCTCAAAAAATCATGCAGATGATCTACAGTTAACCACTCGATTTCAGTAATGTCATTAGAGGGTCATGCGTAAGGTATGTAATTGCAAAATCTCTAAGCTGCTCTCTATTCTTAATCATGGAACGCAGCATTATACATGTTGAATTCCACCTATGTGAAACATCAAATTTAAAGGCAATGTATGGTCTTTGGCTAGTACGACACAGTTGTTTGTACTGAAGTCACCTAATGCCAGAAGTATGTATATATAACATGAGATTCCTAACTTTGTCTAAATAAACTGAAGAAGGTTTAAGTCCATCGTGAACTATCAAGTTCAAAACGTGACATGCACATCTCTGATGGAACAACAACCTGTCCATATCGGGGACAACTAATTGCACTATTGTTATTAGATACATTATCAAAAGTAATTGAAAAAATCTTTTGTGAAATATTAAAATCATGAATAAGAGACATTATCACAGAAGAAATAACACCCCTAGTATGAGAATGCTCTAACATTCTAAATCATATAATCATCTTATTAAGCATGTAAGCATGATCTACATAATGCGATGTAACACATAAATAGGAAGCTCCTCATTTTGTTGTCCAAATATCAGAAGTTAAAGCTATTCTAGAATTTAAGCTAGCAAAAGTTTCAATCAATTTAGCTTTCCCAGCTTGAAAGGATGACATAGCATCTCTTCGAAGAGTGTTTCTAGGCACTCTTCTAAAGGCAGGGTTAATGGCCACTTGATTAAACCGTTCTAATTCGGGGCTTTCCCTATAACTAAATGTTAATTCTTGGCATAAAACCAATCTTGCCATCTCTTTTCTCATAGTCTCAGCAGAGTATGAGAAATTAGATAGAGAGTAAAAAGATGCAGATAAATTTAATGTGGCCTGCTTAAAGTATTTTTTACATGAGATGTTACATGTCTCTTAATGTGTGATGTGCCGTCAGAAGGTTTGCAATTAAAATCTGTTCCACATATTTTGCAAAATTCCCGCAATCCTTTGCCAGCGCCAGTTTCAAACGTAAATTGCTCCCAAACCGCAGATTTTTGTGACCTGGGTTGGGGTTGTTGTGCAGATGAAACAACAGGATTCATAGGTTATACCAGAGTAGAAGTGTGTACAGAAGAAATCTGTGCAGAGGTAGTATAAGCAGGTATATGATTCGTGTACTAGGACGTTTCTGTTTATGACATATGAATATCAAAATTTGGTGTTTCTATTAGGTTATCCCGAATCATATTAAAATTATCATGCTCTTCAATGTTGTCAATGTGGAAGTTAAAATTCATACGGTTTGGTCCAGCCATTATGCTAAAATATATAAAATATATAGTAATCTGATTGTCGGGTTGTGAGTGGTTTAGAGAGTAGATGAGCTTGATGGCGGAGGGAGCTGAGACTGGAGTGTGAAGTTGAGAGCGATAGCGATTTGAGACTTGAGCATGACGACGAGATGAGAGCGAAGTTGACAGAGAATTGAGCCTTGAGATACCGCCTTGACTGATAGGCGAGAGCTGCAGATTGCTTGCTTGAACGTAGATCTTAGGAATATAGAGAGAGTTTGAGAGAGTTTGATAGTTTGAGATTTGTGAAAAGAAATGAGAGGGGTTATCTGTAATTTATAGGAATTTTCGGGTGTAAAAAGTCCAAAATACACATCCCAAATGGCTGTTTATAACCCGCCACCGGCCGCCGCCGTCCCCTGATGACGACGACGAGGACTTCGACGACGACTCACTCCCGACGATAACGAGTGCTCTCGCTGCCCACTAACCGATCACCATCACCGCCCCACTCCGACGACGACGAGGTCGGAGGGGGGGCTAGGGATGTCGGATGAGGTGGCAGGGGAGATCGGATGAGGGGTGGTGGTGCTGGGGAAGTCGGAGAGGGGGCGGTGGGGTTAGGGAAGTCGGAGAGGACAGTGCGGGGCTGGGGAAGTCGGAGAGGGGGCGTTGGGATTGGGGAAGTCGGAGAGGACAGTGTGGGGCTGGGGAAGTCGGATAGTGGGCGACGGGGCTGGGGAGTCGGAGAGGGGGTGGCGAGGCTGGGGAAGTTGGAGAGGGGGTGGCGGGGCTGGGGATGTCGGAGGAGGGGGCGGCGGAGAGTGGCGACAGAGGGGGAGATGGAGGGGATGAGTTGTCGGAGGAGGGGCGGCGGAGGGAGAGGGGCCGGGGGTGTCAATGGATGGGGCGGCGGAGGGGTCTGAGTAGTCGGCAGAGAGGGGCCGGGGTTGTCAATGGATGGGGCGACAGAGGGGGCTGGGTAGTCGACAGAGGAGGCGGAGTGGTTTTCGGAAGATGGGACGGCGGAGGGGGAGAGAGTGACGGAGGGGCTGGGGAAGACGAAGAAGATCGGCGGAGGGGGACGGCATCGGCGTCGACCGTTTTACTTATCACGCACAACGTGGGTAATTTTGGGATTTAAATTTGCTGTGCGCGTTGAAAAAGTTTGAGGGGCAAACTTGTAAATAATTCGAACTTCGGTAGTACGCACGAGTAAAACGGTAGGTGCGCAAAGAAGCTCCCTTTTTTCCCTCAAATTTTGTATCAAAATTTTTCATGTGCTGACGTGTGGCCCTCACCGTGAAAAGGTCAAATATGCACCACTTACAAAAGGTCCATGCTTTCGGCACCGCAATATTGCGGTGCAGACCCTTTTTTATCCATAAAGAAAAAGAATAGGATGAGTAACATTGCTGAATCATTGCTATCTGCATTGTTTTTACTATATTTGGAGAAAAAGTGGGTTGCACCGTAATCATTTGTGGTGCAGATATCAATTCTCTTACAAAATACCGAGATCCAATAATTAAAACACTCAAAAATTGCAAAACTCGATTAATTAAGTAATTGTTATAAACGGGCTTTGGAGGCCCACCCCGTTAGTGGGTATCCACCCATTATGTAACCCTATTACTATATACAAGGCTACGGGGTTCCGTAGCCGCCATGGTTTACAACACGTTATCAGTACGCTCGAAGCTAAGCCGAACCCCTGCAGACGGACAGACGCGACACGAACGGGCTTCCTTCACCGACCGTCGCTAGATCCGGCGAGTAGGATCTAGAGGTAACTTTCTCCCTAGATTTAAATTTTCCATATGCGCATATGTTGAGATCCAATTTCTTGGATCAATCGCTCATGATTCGATCGTTTTTATTGATAAAAATCAAACTTTTACAATAAAAAACGATTTTTGGAGATAAAAAACACTTTTTTGACTAAAAATTAGATTTTTTATCCCCCAAAACCATGAAACCCTAGGGGATTTTCTCGCCGGAACGTGAATCCCCCTAGATCTCGCGCCAAAACCCTCGCCCGCCGCCCGAAGCGGCGGCAAAACCCTCGCCCGCCGCCCGAAGCGGCGGCAAAACCCCCCCCGCCAGCAGCGGCGGGCGGCCCCGCCGCCGAAGCGGCGGGCCCCCATCCCCCCCGCCAGCAGCGGCAGGCGGACCCGCCGCCAGCAGCGGCAGGCGGACCCGCCGCCAGCAGCGGCGGGCGGCCCCGCTGCCGTAGCGGCGGGCCCCCATCCCCCCCGCCACCGGCAGCGGCGGGCCCCGCCGCCGGCAGCGGCGGGCCCCCGGCATCCGCTCGTTTCGGGCCCCACCCGGTGCGCGCTAATGTCCGAAAACCCTAGCCGCCTGAAGCGGCAATCCGCGCGACCAAAAACCCTAACTAGGGTTTCACCCCGAAAATTCACTATTTTCAAACGATTTTCAGATTTAAATTCGATTTTCCTTCGCTATAATCTGATTAATGCTTTATAAATCATCACACTTTATTCGGATTATCTGATTATTACACATTTAATAATTAGGAAGATACTGCGACCGCTCTGCCGTTAGTTAACTAACCTAACGGTGTATGACGTTGCCCAGTGGTCCAATAATTATTAAACGAAAAAATTTTCATTTCCATTATAAAATTTCTGTGATGATTAAATGCATGTGTAGAAATTTATATGCCTGCCGCATATTTAATGATTCTGTGATGTACATTTTTTAGCATGCTAAAATCACTAATGACATAGTTTAATGCCGGTAGCAAAACTGTATGTCTGCGATGAGATTTTTTTAAAATGCCGGCAGCATATAAATATCATGTGTATACATCATACTTATTCCAATTTTGGTTAATTGAGCACAATTTTTTAGCTTACTAGATTTATATTATATGTATGATGTGCTCATGACATGACGATATTTTATGACAACAAACCAATAATGATTTCAAAAAGTTTAACATCATATCCTAGTTGACAAAATGAACCTGGAGTTCAAAACCAAAACGAACCTGAAGTTCAAAATCAAATCAAAAGTCAACACCCTTTCACACTAATAAATATTAACAAGTACGATGGATTATACGAAAAACATTTATGCGTTTTCTTTTAGAAATACGCATTTCGCGGTAAATAGATCTCTCAAATCTACGGTTTGTATAAACCAATATTGACATCAGCAGTTGTCATAACACCGCCAAACTCTTTTGAGTAATCTCACTTTACAAGGTATAATTCTTGAATCTAACCTTATTTTTTAAGCGTACGCCCGAAGTCGTGGCTTAATAGATAAGTGAGAAATTATAAAATTCGTACCCACGTAATTGTTTCCCCTAGAGTATGATTCTATATCCACACAATACTTGAATGACTCAATAAAAATGGCCTGAAGACCATACTTGAGTTTTCAAATATGCTTTTAAAAGTCTATCATAAACTAGAAAGTGGAAAAATAGAGACTAACTCATTTCCCTTGTATGTGTCTACTTCGTAAGACCAATAATCATTCTTCCTTATAAACGACAATAAGGCAGACTGAAAACATGGGAAGTCTTGAATAAAAATGAGAAAGGGAAGATATGATGTACCTCGATATGGAGTATGCAATGGCAACCCAATATCAGACCAGCAGTTCTGACAAGACCCATAATGCTTTTTGCAAAATGAATGGGCATTAACCTATGCCATATAAAAATATATACATATCTAGTCTAAACGACGAAAGTCAAATTGCCTGTATGTATATTTCGCTACTCCCCGAGGACAAATAAACTTTGAAAATAAATCTGACCTGTTGTCATAATATGAGTCTAAAATGAGCACAATTGTGGACGTATATTTTTTATAGAACACACATCATACTATGAAACTTGTTGCTCTAACATAATTATTAGTAGTATTCTCCTGCAGTATATATGTGCTTTTTACGCATTTTATTTTACTGTAAATGATTTGTCATCCTGAATACTCCTAAAAAACGAGGATGCCATGTACTCTCTGAAACTTATAAAGTTTCAAAGGATTTTCGTCAAAATGAAATCCCTAATGACTCAAGAAACCAATAAAGCCTGAAGCTTTATCCAACTATGATCCGCATAATAGTCATTGTGAAGATGTAATCCTTCACAGTTTGAACAGAATTCACCTATTACAGGACAAAATTAACTTGAGCATTTTAATGGACGTTCAAAAGTCCCACATAAATTCGAACAGAGGAATTAATTTGGAACACCAGAAGTGTCCAGAATCGACCAACTTTGGATCGATGTCACCCTGGATTGATGATGCAAGACATCATTAACCAGACGAACCCGAAGATTCTTCAAAAAAGGGTGAAACTCTCATTATCCCATTCAAAAGGGAAAAATGATTATGAGATCATCTCCATTCACGTGGACATTGACTCTCCTCACTTCCTCAAACGAATTTAAGATAATATACTATCATTAGAAGAATGAGACCTTTAGGCCTCTTGAGAGTATTTGAGGGATAAAAGTGGACTCACACACTCCCTACATATGGCTAATGATGTACCTTAGAGTACTCATCTATATATCCTCTTAAAATGGTCATAATCAAAACCTTGTTATCCAACCGCAGTCTAGATTATTATTAATCACAACGGACATATTACATTACTGGGATATTGGTTGGGCTTTTTCTTACCCTCATACCACCCTCAAAAATGCCGCAGTGGAACTTATTCATCGGGACTAACCCTCCTAGATGAATATGTTCCGAGATCCCCAAACGGGGGAGGCATTAGAGCACATCTTATAGATGGAGCCTTGACGGGTTCATATCCCTAGTTTTATGCTCAACTTCATTGAAGTCGAGCTTATTGCGGATTTTTGGGATAACACTGGGAAATCAATTTAACAACTGGAAGAAAATTGAACACCCTGAAGCTTTGTGTTCACACCCAGTAATGGGTTATATGTAAATCATTAAAATGATTTAAACAGATTACTTGTCCACTAGAAATCCAGTTGTAGGTGACCATATGGGAACATGCAAACCATCAGAACGTATCCTGAGAAACTATTTATATGAGCCTGATCACCTCATATAAACAGTTTCCGAGAACCCCTAACGGGGGAAGCGTTTAGTGCACATCTTATCGATGGAGTCATGATGAGTTTACATTCCCATATCACCACTATGGACCATTTAAAACATTAATACCTATGATCTGATTATCATGAATAGTGATGAGATCCTGACGATCCACACTTATGAAACTGTTAAACAGGTATCAGACATAGCTATTGACAATATAAATATTGTCAAATTCACACATCCCTGCTACTAAAAATCCAGCTAGGATTGACATACCAACTATAATGGATGCAATCTACCAGCAGCAGAAGTGGATATCCTCAATGGATGAGAGGACATACCACGAGACCCTAAAACAATACCACCACAGGAAAGCGAGCTCATCTCCATATCCTCTCCCTTTCCAGAACCTCCGGAAGAAATAAATCTGAAATAAATTGAATAATGTACGTACACGGAGAGGTATTTGGATAAAACACACTTGTCGACAATTACTCACATTTCATTTTGCCATTGATATCGTTCACAATCTCCGTTTCCTGAAGCAAACGCAGAAATTTGGCCAAATTACGTGGAACGAGGCAATAATAAGTTGAGCTGGACTCACTTATGAAATGTGAAGTGTTTGGACCTGAAGTCCTGATATCAAAAGATATCAAACATGTGGGCTACCTAGTATTGTATAAATAAATAAAATCGTATGCTATAAGCAAAACGATATAGCCTTAGAGGTTTATTTCGCAGAAACCAGGAAGTAATCATGTAAGATGAGTTTAACTCACTTACAAAATTAATCAAACTGATGCATCAGGCTCCCTGGTCATGATTGCGAAACCCATGCGATTAGCAAAGATAATTTTAGGCTATGTTGCTATGGATGATGTGACAACATACCCTTATGAATAATCATCCTGAAGATGAATTATCATCCTGAAGATGAATTATCATCCTGAAGATGAATAATCATTCTGAAGATGAAACCATTCATCCTGAAGATGAATTATCATCCCGAAGATGAATAATCATCCCGAAGATGAAACCATCATCCCGAAGATGAATAATCATCCAGAAGATGAATAATCATCCAGCAGATGAATTACCATCCAGAAGATGAAATTATCATCCAGTCGATGAAGAAACATGGAAAATTGCAATCCACCAATACACCTACTGGTTGTATGGATGCACATTAAGACCCCTTCCGTTCGCTGGAAGAGGGGAAGGATATCCTAGGTCCTGAAGTGCCTTACTCAAATGTCTTTTGTACACTCCTTTATTTGGCAGTAAACACTTTAACCAGATACAGTGCAGCGCCTGCAGCGCACCACTGAACCAGAGATATGTAGCTTCTGCGCTATCTCCAAGGGTCAAGGATCATACAACATGTTAAATGTGTTTGCAGATACAGGTTATAGATCATCGCGATGACTGCAACCAAGAAGCGACCAACTCCTGGAGACCATCAAAGCATACTTCCAAGGCAACATCAATACCACCATCCCGAGAGGCTCATCAATCCAAGAAGCAAATCATAAGTACGCATAACCAGGTCCTGCAGTACCTCGCAGACACAGTGAAGACTGGTCAGAGACGTGATGCTACCTACCGAGTCTGCAGACCACTCCTCCTCAGAAGAGATCCCTCAGATTCAGTAACTGCCATAGATGAGCGATACTTGTATAGATGAGCGATGTCTTGTATAGGTGAGTGATGCCTTGTACTTTGTATCGGAACACTGTAAGAGATTGATGTATAGTTGCATAGGAGATCTGCAAGCCTGCAGCTTGTACAGATCTGGGGGAGTCAAATCTAGTGTTGTACTCTTTTCCCTTGGCTATTGGTTTTTCCCACTGGGTTTTCCATAGCTAAAGGTTTTAACGAGGCAACCTCATTGACTCTGGATCCAGAAGTATCCACCACCTAAATACTCCCACTAATCAGGGGAAGTTACGGAAACTGTACTCTTTTTCCTTGGCTATTGGTTTTTCCCACTTGGTTTTCCATAGCTAAAGGTTTTAACGAGGCAGTTATCCCTAACTTAGGATCCAGAAGTATCCACCTCTAGTGATATCCATCGATCAGGGGAAGTTACAGAGACTTGTACTCTTTTCCCCTAGCCATTGGTTTTTCCCACTGGGTTTTCCTTGGCAAAGGTTTTAACGAGGCAAATACTCTTAAACTTGGGATCCAAACGTATCCATAGACCCATGATCAGATAAGCTCTATGAACCCTGAAGCGTTCATCACGGCTTACAACAATGGATGGATAAGAGGAAGTGTTATAAACGGGCTTTGGAGGCCCAAACCGTTAGTGGGTATCCACCCATTATGTAACCCTATTACTATAAATACAGGGCTACGGGTTCTGTAGCCGCCATGGTTAACAACAGTAATAAAGTAAAAACAAAAATAAAAATTAAGTTTATCTCAATGAGAAGAGCAAGGGGAAACCGGAGAGAAGCGGATGATGGTCAACGCGCCCTCCGCTGTCTCTCTCTCCATCGTATCAAAATTCAACGTTCAAAACCATCCCTCTTTTTCTCTCTCCTTCCGATTCCAATTCTACGGCGCCATTGACCCACTCATATTAAATCCCTCGCCTCCCCACGCGTCTCCCCTCAAGACCAATTCATTACCTCAGGCTCACTCACTCTCTTTCTCTCTCTAGATCTCTCTTTCCCTCCCTTGAGCTTTGCCCATCTGTTTCTCTCTCTAGAACAAAGAAGAAGAAGAAGAAGAAGAAGAAGATGGTGAGGTTACCGTATCTCACAGCGCTCACGACCCTTTTCAGCTATGGGCTCCTATTTGCATTCGGCCAGATGAGAGATTTCTTCAGGAAAATTCTAGATTTCCCCAAATCTAAGAATCTCAAGGTGAATCATTTGTCCTTTCTTAGAGAAGACCCAATTGGGGTTTCTAAAAATCCCCAAATGTTTTCTTCGGTTTGTTGATTTTGTGAGGAATTTGTGTTGGAGTTGGTTCTTAAAAGTGTGAGATTTGGAACAGGGATATGCGCCGATATGTTTAGGGATGGACGATTTCTACACTCGCCGGCTCTATCTTCGGATTCAGGTCAGATTTCCTCGATCGAAAATTTCTATGATTGCTGAATGACTGCACATGATTTTTCTTTTTCCATTTCCTCCTGTCTAACCGTGAATTTACTTTTGTTATTCCAAGACGATTGCTACGTACTTGAAAATGCCATTTGATTATGGTTAACGAAGTTTCTTATTGTATGCATATTGGTTTTTCATTTGCTAATAGATTGCGTGAGCTCTAGTGTTCCTTGCATAATAAAAGAGAGAGACTGGTCATTCTTTACATAAGTTTCATTCTGAGAGGCCACAGATTCATGGAACTAATCAGTTTCTCCTTATGAGCTTTGCATTTCATTCATAGTTCTATTCTATAATTAAAAGAATTAATGTATTTAATGAGTATAGGTGTAGCTTCCTACTGATATAAGTCAATCCGGGGCATAATGCATTCATTTCGTCAATGAAGAATTGTGTGTTTTTTTGGCAATCTCTATTGTTATATCATGCGGGGATGTTTTTGGCGATCTCTATTGTTATATCACTCTATTGTTATATCATGCGAGGATGTTTTTGGCGATCTCTATAGTTATATCATTAGGGGATGTTTTAGCTCTTTTGTTATCTGCAGTTTTCCTGTCGGTCTATGTTTTTGCCCCACTTTACAGAATTTCTATTGGAGTTCACTGCATATCTGATAATTTTGTTAAATCTTTTATGTATGCTTTTACTCTAAAAGTGACTTCATTTTCACTCTAAAAGTGACTTCACTTTTGTGGGAAAACTTGGATGAAGAGGGAGAAATGGGGGTGCGCTCTTGTTTCACTGAATTTATAATTTTTCCTGCATTTGGAATTATGAAACTGTGCTCAAGAAATAGTCTGTTAAAGGATTCACCCATGCTTTCCTTTTAGTAACATTTATGTTTGCATTTGGATGTACATTCAAAACCAAAAAATTATAGTGATTTTGACTGATATTTTAAATTCATTTGTGGTACAACTACAAGGTAGTTATTGGGAATCTTTGGATGGGTTTGACTTTTACCTTTTACTCTATAAGGTTGTTTAAGTTGACATTTCTAATTTGATGGAGATTCAGATACCATGGATTTCCTCATTCTGAGTACCTACTGCTATCTATATCTCAATGTCCCACTCAGGGAGGGAATCACAAGTTTGAAATTCTGTGTTCTTTATATATGATGACATTACAGAACGATATCCCTATGGACACGTAATGGAAAAATCATTAGATCACTTGATAAATGTAATTTCTGACCTGCGACAAATTCATCTTTCAGGGTAAGAATAAAGAGGTAGTTTCTGATTTTGTTAAATGTAATTGGAAATTTTTTGTACTTTTGATTTCTCTGATATTAACAAGGGGTGGAGAGTGAAGCAGCTAAGTTTGGTCCCTGTACTTAGAATGTACAAGGTCATCATAGAGAATTTTGGGATATAAAAAGATTCGTTATTCTGATTCAACTCTGTTTTACAGGATTGTTTTGGCAGACCAATTTCAAGTGCACCGGATGCTTGGATTGATGTGGTCGAACGTTACAGCAACGACAACAACAAGACATTGCAGTAAGTACCTGCATGCTCCTAGTATTTTTATGGCCCAGTCTTACGTAGTAAAGCTTGCGCTCTTTATGAAGAGTATCACATTCATTCTTCAGACCTCAGATCATATTTTTTGAATGTTCCACGAGTAAGAGTCCGCTGTAGCCTATATTTCTTTGAAAGTTTTGATGGCTAGACATAAGACTCAGACCTTAAGCACTCCATTTGGTTGTTACTAATTCCTTTTTAAATGCATTAAGCGCACTTTTGATTTCTTTACCTTAAAGGAGGAAAAAAGAATTCAACTGCTTTTATTAATTATTGCAGCCGGAGCGAAAATTCTACTAAATGCCTCAACCTAGGATCGTACAACTACCTTGGTTTTGCTGCGGCAGATGAATATTGCACACCCCGTGTCATTGAATCCCTGAAGAAATACTCACCCAGCACATGCAGTGTTCGTGTGGATGGAGGTAACTATATTCTTTTTTGTGTATTACACAACAGATCCATGAATATGGGGGAAGGTGATTCATTTTTGCTTGATTGGCATCAGGAACTACTAACCTGCACACTGAGCTCGAGGAGTTGGTTGCACGATTTGTAGGAAAACCAGCTGCTATCCTTTTTGGCATGGGTTATGTTACAAACTCTGCCATCATTCCTGTTCTCATTGGAAAGGTTTGTACCGAACAATGTTAATCTCAACTTTGAGTTTCTTATGTTGCCCAACTGTTTTTCTCTTTTGAATTCTAAGTTAGATTCCACATGATCATTTCTGAGAGATTTCATATGATCATTAACAGGGAGGGTTGATCATTAGTGATTCTTTGAACCACAACTCAATTGTCAATGGCGCCCGAGGATCAGGAGCAACAGTGCGAGTTTTCCAACACAACAGTAAGCTTTGCATCCATGTTGTATGGTTCTATTTTTCATCTGCACAGCTTATTCTCATATGGGTTTTCTACGTGTAGCTCCATCGCACTTGGAAGAGGTGCTAAGAGAGCAGATTTCTGAGGGGCAGCCTCGAACACACAGGCCCTGGAAGAAAATTATAGTTATTGTTGAAGGAATCTACAGCATGGAGGGAGAGCTTTGCAAACTGCCGGAAATCATAGCTGTTTGCAAGAAATATAAGGTATGACAACTCCGAGACTATAGTTTCTAATAATCTTTTGACTATATCTACATTACCTCGTTTTATGTTCCTATATGCTCTGTTAGGAAAAATAACGGAATAGAACAATATCTCAAACACAAACAAATTGGAAATGCAAGAATAAAAGGTAGAACGATGACACCGGATATAACGTGGTTCGGCAATGTGCCGACATCCACGGGGCAGCAACAACAAAAACTTCCACTAACGTCAATAATGGATACACGAGAGACACACTACTTGAATACCAAATACCACTTGAAGAAAACACTCTCTCACTCTTATTTGCTACCTACACACTACAATTCTCAACTTGGAGTGGACTCCCTTCACTCAACGTGAAGAAGATGATACTTGGATGGAATGTGATCCCTGTGGAATGAGCAAATGACCTCTCCTTATATATGCCTAAGGAGGAACCCTTCACATGCCTTCATCAATGCTCCACTATCTCCATCATTACACATTTTCATTACCCTCACAATTAATTTAGGTACATTCACATTCTCCAACATTCTAGATTCAATGTGGAGAGACCTCTCAATTTCCTAACTCATGGAAAAACCAAAAGACACAAATATGAGATTAAATTGGCGGGAAATATTAACAATCTCCCCCTCCAACCAAACTGTCTTTTGAAGTTGGATTTGCTTAAAGTCCATCCCAGCTGCCTTGCAATAATACTGCAGCTTCTCTTGCGGAACAACTTTTGTAAGCATATCTGAGATGTTCTTGTCAGTATGAATTTTTTCCAACTGGAAAAGCTTCTTGGATATCACATCTCGGATCCAATGATACTGCAACTCAATGTGCTTAGTGCGAGGATGATGAACCGAGTTCTTACTCATCTGAATTGCACTTTGACTGTCGTAATGTAGCACATAACTTTCTTGTTTCATACCCAACTCTTGAACAAACCTCTGCAGCCATATCAACTCTTTGCCAACTTCATTAGCTGCTATATACTCAGACTCTGTGGTGGATAAGGCTACACAATTTTGTAACTTGGACTGCCATGAAACAGCCCCCCTGCAAAAGTAACTAAGTAACCAGAAGTAGACTTTCGATTATCTAAGTCTCCTGTCAAATCTGCATCCGTGAAACCTTCTAAAGTTGGTTTTGATCCACCAAAACTCAAGTAAACCTTTGAGGTCCCCCTCAAATATCTGAGTATCCACTTGACTGCCTCTCAATGCTCTCTTCCAGGATTAAAGAGATATCTGCTGACAATACTAACTGCATGCGCAATGTCTGGACGAGTACATATCATCGCATACATAAGACTACATACAGCTGATGCATAGGGAATACCTGCCATCTTCTCTGTCTCCTCTTGAGTAGTTGAGCACGCCAATCTGCTTAACTTGAAGTGATTACACAGAGGTGAGCTCACCGCCTTGGCTCCTTTTATGTTGAACCTCTTAAGCGCTCGTTCAACGTACCTCTCCTGTGAAAGCCACAGCTTGTGCTTCTTTCTTTCGCGAGTAATCTCCATGCCCAATATCTGCTTAACTGGTCCGAAGTCTTTCGTGTGAAATGCCTTTGACAAATCTGCCTTTAGTTTGCGAATCATGCAAACATCTTACCCCACAATCAGCATATCATCAACATAGAGTAGTAAAATTATGAATTTACCTCTAGGGAACTATTGGATATACACACATGGATCTGCATCAGTGTGCTTGTACATATGACTCACCATGAACAAGTCAAACTTCTTGTACTATTACCTTGGCGCTTGCTTCAGCCCGTATAGGCTTTTCTTTAACTTGCAAACCATGCGCTCCTTTCCATCTACCTCAAAACCTTCCGGCTGCTCCATGTAGATCTCTTCCTCCAAATCTCCATGAAGGAATGCCGTCTTCACATCTAGCTGCTCCACCTCCAGATCCATGCTAGCCGCCATGCCAAGAATAATCCTAATAGATGTCATCTTGACAACAGGTGAGAAGATTTCATCAAAATCTATACCTTTCTTTTGTCCAAAACCTTTCACAACCAAGCGAGCCTTGAACTTTGTCAGCTGCTCGTTTTCGTCCCTCTTCAGCTTGAACACCCACTTATTCTCGAGTGCTTTTCTCCCTTTAGGAAGTTCCACCAAATCATATGTGCCGTTTTTCAACAAGGATTCCATCTCAGACTTCATCGCCAACTTCCATTTGTGTCTGCATGAGTCATTGCTTCCTTAAAGCATTCTGGTTCTCCGTCACTGGTCACCAAAATGTAATGTGAAGAAGGATACTTGGAATTTGGTTTGAGAACCCTGCTGGATCTTCAAACCGGCTCTTGAGAATTTTCTGCTTGCTCCCCCTGATTGGACCCCCTTGGATTTGTTCTGCTTGATTAGGATCCTCCTCGTTTAGCTCCACCTGATCATGATTCTCCTGATCATTATCCTCAAGTTCAGCTTCCTCGTTGTGAACTTTCTCATTTGCAACATCTTGAGCCTCGTCTCGCGATTCTCTTAAGAACGATGATGAATCATATGTGAAGCGTTCAACTTGATCTAGCACTTCTTTGCCAAGATCCGCAACCGTTTGATCTTCTTGAAACACCATGTCTCGACTTCTGAACAACTTGTTGGATTTTGGATTACATAACCGGTATCCCATCTCCTCATTTCCATATCAGAGGAATATTACATGGATGGCCTTATCGTCAAACTTTGATCTTTCTTGCTTCGGAACATGTGCAAATGCTTTGCACCCGAACACCCTCAAGTGAGAATAAGAAGCATCTTTACAGGTCCATGCGCTTTCTGGCATCTTTAAGTCCAACGATATACATGACGATTGGTTGATGAAGTAACTTGCCACTATCATTGCTTCTCACCAAAACTATTTTGACAGGTTAGCGGTCTTAAGCATACTTCGGACTTTCTCCAAAATGGTGCGGTTCATCCTCTTCGCTACACCATTATGCTGTGGGGTGCCAGGTACGGTCCTTACATGCCTGATGCTGTGCTTCGAACAATATTCTTTAAATGCGTTCGAAGTGTACTCTCCGTCATTGTCACTATAGAGACACTTGAGAGTCTTCCCAGTTTCCCTCTCAACCATGGCATGGTGCTCCGTAAAGGTCTGGAACACCTGGGCTTTTGTTTTCAACAAATACACCCAGACCTTTCATGAAGCATCATCAATAAAGGTAACGAAATAATTATTGTGATCTAGTGATTCAACTTCCATGGGGCCACATACGTCAGAGTGTACTAGGTCTAACACATTTTCTTTCTTAGAAAATTTACGCTTGAAACTCACTTTATTTTGTTTACCGAATAAACAAAAATCACAAGAGTCGAGTGAGGTACCTTTCACAAAGGGAATTAGCGACTTCTTAGCCAAGACTTGCAATCCCTTCTCACTCATATGACCTAGCCGCTTGTGCCATAGATTTGGAGATGAACCATTCGTAATGTTCAACTCCCCTTTACATATCTTGCCATATGTCTTGTAGAGGGTACAACACAGCTTCCCTCTAGCCACCACAATCGATCCTTTCGTAAGCCTCCATTTTCCACACCTTTATGATGATGAAAACCTTATTTGTCAAGCACACCGGTTGACAACAAATTGAGACGCAGGTCTGATACATGTCTCACATCCTTCAACATAAATTTGTGGCCCATATCGGTCTCGAAACAAACATCTCCAATTCCGGCAATGTGGGAATAGCTCTCATTCCCCATCTTCACTCTACCAAAGTCACCGGCTTTGTACGTAGTGAAGAACTCCGAGTTTGCCGTTGCATGGAATGATGCTCTCGAGTCAACAACCCTCCGGTTCCATCACAATCATCAAAATGTAAGCATTCACTTTCAAAGCAAAGAAAATCAAAGTCACCTTGAGACACGGCAGAAGTGCTACTTGTGTCCTCCTTTGATTTGTTAGCGTTGCCATCACGACTCTCATTCGAGCCTTTCGCCAACTTGTTGCAGTTTCTTTTCATTTGTCCGAAAAGGCCGCAATGATGGCACTTCCCCTTGAATCTTGCCTTTGATTTGCTTACGCTCCTTTCTTGGCCTTTGGGTCCTCTACTCTTGCTCCTTCCTTGGTTCTCCGCAAGGAACACTTGAGTATTGTCCGAGCTTGAACTTATAGACTTCCTTCTAGTCTCTTCATTCAACATGTTATCTTTAACATTATTCATAGACAATATACCCGTCAGGGGCAGAGTAACTTACAGTCACGACGAAGGTCTCCCAACTATCAGGTTATGACCCCAAAAGCAACAATGCTTGCAACTCGTCGTCGATCTTTTTACCCATTGTGGCCAACTGATTGGTCGTGCCTTGAAAGTTGTTGAGATGCTCGGTCACTCTAGCACCTTCTTTAAACTTGACATTCACCAACTCCTTGATTAGAAAGGCTTTCTTCGCAGCGGTCTTCTTTTCGAACAAGGACTCCAACTTTACCACAATTGATGTGCGTTAACTTCGTCGGACACATGGTGAAACACGCTATCATCCACACATTCGCGAATATAACCAATAGCTTTGCGATTTAACTTGTTCCAATCCGCATCCGATGTTTCTTCCGGCTTCTCCTTATCTCCTTCGATCGGCTCATGCAAATCCTTGCAATAAAGAATGTCCACCATCCTCGGCTTCCACGTCACCCAATTTGAGTTGTTGAGACGAATCATGGTAGTCTTTGAACCCTCTATTTTTTTCTTTGCTTTGATACCATTGTTAGGAAAAATAACGGAATAGAACAATATCTCAAACACAAACAAATTGAAAATGCAAGAATAAAAGGTAGAAGGATGACACCGGATATAATGTGGTTCGGCAATGTGCCTACATCCACGGGGCAGCAACAACAAGAACTTTCACTAACGTCAATAATGGATACACGAGAGACACACTACTTCAAGAACACCACTTGAAGAAAACACACTCTCACTCTTGTTTGCTACCTACATACTACAACACTCTCAACTTGGAGTGGACACTCTTCACTCAACTTGGAGAAGATACTTGGATGGAATGAGATCCCTGTGGAATGAGCAAATGACCTCTCCTTATATATGCCTAAGGAGGAACCCTTCACATGCCTTCATCAATGCTCCACAATCTCCACCATTACACATTTTCATTACCATCACAATTAATTTACGTCCATTCACATTCTCCAACATTCTAGATTCAATGTGGAGAGACCTCTCAATTTTCCAACTTACGGGAAAACCAAAAGACACAAATAGGGGAATGAATTGGCTGGAAATATTAACATAATCGAGATATATGCACTACGGGATGTCAAATATCAACCTTTTTTCCTTATGTCACCTGCAAAAATCAAGTTTCTAGATTTTGGCTTGTTTGGCATTTGGTCAATTGACCATGCTCCATGACTTTTCCATTAACATGTCAAACCGTCACATTATGGAGAATTTGTCTCTCAACCCCAAGGTCTTTCTCTTTTCTCTGAAGAAATTTGAAGTTGCGTCATATTCTTCTAAAGTAACCCGCTAAGAAACAGTCAGTCCATTTTCTTACTGATGTCTGAATACATCTTCACGTGCTTATACATCAAAGACAATTGGTTCCTTGTCAAAGCTTTTTGAATGGTTCTTATTTTAGACAGTGATTAGCACAACTTTCTCAATTAAGAAAGTGTCAGTTATGTCTATTTTTTTCCTTTTAAATTTTCTACTGAGAATAAAAACAAAAAATTGAGGATTTATTGTCGTTTCTTTGTGAAGGCATACACGTACCTAGATGAGGCCCACAGTATTGGTGCAATCGGAAAAACGGGCAGAGGTGTCTGTGAGCTCCTAGGCGTAGACCCTGCTGATGTAGATATAATGATGGGAACATTTACAAAATCATTTGGCTCTTGTGGAGGCTACATTGCAGCATCAAAGGTTCGCTCATTCTTACGGTTAAATACTTGGCAATAGTGAATTGTTACACAATGGATCATCAATGTTGATGCTGCTACTAAACCCTCTTTGTTGCTGTTATCAGGAAATAATTCAATACTTGAAGCACGCTTGCCCTGCACATCTTTATGCAACTTCCATGTCACCACCTGGTGTACAGCAAGTGATATCTGCAATTAAAGTTATTCTGGGAGAAGATGGATCCAACAGAGGTAAACCGGAATTCCCTTCTAAACTGTACCTATTGTTTTCATATATATTCATCCCGGAATATATCTCACACTTGATTTTTATTTCAACAGGGGCTCTGAAGCTTGCACAAATTCGTGAGAACAGCAATTTCTTCAGATCAGAACTTCAGAAGATGGGTTTTGAGGTTCTTGGGGACAACGATTCTCCAGTTATGCCAATAATGCTTTACAATCCAGCAAAAATCCCAGCCTTCTCCCGGGAGTGCCTGAGACAGAATGTGAGTATACGATTTCTTCTCTTTCTCCTCTTTCCCTCCCTCAAATGGATATGTGCATGCTATTCAAGAAGCTTTCTTCTTCCTTTGCATTAGAATCTGTTCATATATTTCATGATATTAAACCTAATGGGATAAGGCTGGCCAACAATGGTTATGGATGCACATGACTCATATGTTCTCTTTCACAAATGTCATGGATGCATTTGTTCCGTAGCCCTGATTTGGCTTTGATATTCTGCTAAAGCCATCTCCAAACTTCCTTTCACTTTAGCCCTTTGAGGGGCTGAGCATATAAATAGGGGGCTAGATCCCAAAAAAATTAATTTGGCCAAAGGGTTATCTCGAAAATCAGTGGCAACCTGGGGGCGCTAAACTGGATTTATTGTATACTTATTCTTTGACCTTAAGCAACAACTTATGTCTCATATGTACACGTTTGGCTTCTTGTTCTCTCTTTCTATTATGTATTCCAACATTAGCAGACTTTCTCTACTGGTAAATATGTTAATCTCTTCTCAGCGGAAGACAACCCTCTGAATTACACTGTGCCTGAAATACAATGTTAAGGAAGAAGAGAATGCACACAAGGAACTGCATTCATCTGAGACATTTTCAGCTCTTGGTCAATTCACATTGTTACTGCATGGTTGTAAAACATAATCTTATACATTTGCTGAATAGCTAGTGATTTCGAAATAGATTTCTTGAAGAGGATTTTAAACAATAGGCTTAAAATAAAAATGAATCTCCCTCGATCCTGAAACATAACAAAAAGCCTACAAGAGGCTTCAGGTGTGGCTGATCATGTTTGTGTAGCTGGGCATTGCTAACAAGGCATGGCCCCACGAGAACTAACTGGATCCTAAATTTATGGGGTACTCTAACTATTCTAGATCCTTCTACTGTGGTCGTTTCTGATATGAACTTGAATAGAATAACAACTAAAGTTCCGATTTTTATAAGAGAGTGATTTTTATAAGAGAGAAATTTAAAGTGGACAACGAAAAACAATAAAGCAAGCAAGTTAAAGAATCCTTTAGGAGAGGATTCGTTTCCACTACCTTGTGTTGATGGAACAAGTTATAAATCTCCAAAGAACTATCCCTACGAGTTTTTCCCAATCAAAATAAGCATAACCCTCTTAATGTCCAGCCGGCCCTAATTATAGCCTAATCCCTCGTATTTCCAATATTACCAACATGCAACTCCCTTCATAAAATTACCGCCATGCCCCTCTTCACATTCAACCGGCCTCCCCGCGCGCCCACATCTTACCCCACGCCCCGGTCCACGGCCGCACGTGCTTGATGCCACAACGCCTCCTATGATACGCAATAATAATAATCGTATCATTACTCCCCCAAAAGTGCCACCGTGTCCTCAAGGTAGAAGTCTGGATACTGCTGCTGGATGGTCTCAAATAGCTCATGTTGAGTCATCGGGCCGGCACTCAAGATGATTCGTTCGACGAGCGAATAAGGCCCATAGAGCCCACAAGAGAAGCCTAAAACTGATTCAGTCAAGGCCCACGTACCAGTCGCCCGTTGCACTCCCACCAATTGAACGTGGGATTGAAGGTGAGCTCATAAATAGCGGGGACATGAGCTACGGTTACTCCTATTAATGAGGAAAGATCATGACTCCATAATTGGTGGCCGTTATCCTCTCAACGTCACTGAAAAGACCCCGGAGGTCTATAAATACAGGAGGACGGACAGAACTCAAGAGGGACAAGATCTAATACTCGGACTCTACATATTTCATCTGACATTTCTTTCATCAAACAGCTTGCGACGTCAGATCTGAGACGAGCCTCCGTAGATTGATCTCAGCTGCTCTAAGCTACATCCCTCTCTTAAATTCCGTTCTAATTTAAGCATCAGAGGGGATTTGGGCCGGGACCCAGATTCGACCCCCCTGATGCTTCCTTGTGGTGCAGATCAAGTCTCGATCACACGTGAGGGTCGTTCTTGAGCTTCTTAACCTCGATCGACCGACACACGATACGTTCGAGGGTCGATCGAGCACATCAAGTCAACTACCATCCATAAATGATCCTGGTTCTTCCAACCTAGGGTCATACTCAACCGGCTGACGAGGCTCCGACTCAGCAGGAAAGGAACCACGTCAGCATCTCAATTGTTTCGGTCATTTTTGGCCTTAACAGTTTGGCAGTCTGTGGGAAACGTTTATCAGCTCGACATCCCAAAGCAATCAACACGCTATGTCAGCTGAACCCAGCAACATCGGACCGAATCCAGGTCCAAGCGAGAAACAAAAAGCGAACAACGTTCATGTGGAGGATGCCTCAGATTCTACATCATTATCAAAACGACCCAAGAGGGCCACCACAGTACCTAAAGTGTCCCAGCAGCACTTCGACCAATTTGCAGAGCGGGTCAACAAGAGTCTCAGCATATTAGCGACTCTGGTGCGTCATAGCATGTGAGAACCGCCACCCACAAATGAGCAACTACCGCTTCCAAATCCAACACTGACACCGACAAGAAGCGCGACCGTGCTTAGGGATCCAAGAGATCCGATAGTGGATCGGCAAGATTTTGTCCCACTCAATACAACCCATCCATCTCATCGATACGGCGAAATGTGGAATGATAACCATACCTTCGGTTTACAAGGAGGACCTAATCCCTCTAACTATAAGCGAGCGACTCGAAGCATCCTAGATCAGGTAATACATGGGGTCTCTCTAGGCTACAACCCTCTCAATTTTGCAGGTAAGTACGGGATGAGAGAAGCGAACGAAATTTCCAACTGATCCTCAGGAGCTACTTACATGCAAGTCGGGGATGTGCGATTCCAGCTTGTCCATTCCGCACTTCGACAAGACCCCGTTGAGGGAGAACATCACGTCTGCTCCTTTTCTTCCAAAATTCAAACTCCCCACCTTACCGACATATGACGGCAAAGGCGACCCGTGGGCACATATCCGCAAATACCTAAACGTGATGCTGCTTCATGGGGTCGACGAGCCATATCTCTGCCGAGCTTTCCACACAACCCACCCTGATTAAGACGGCGGAGGGCTGGTACAACGGATTACCCGACGGCTATATCGGGCCATTCGACGAATTGGCCGATTTGTTTTGCAGGCAATTTTTTGCGGGTCGATGTCCCAAGAAAAAAGTCCTCTCATCTCTTACGTTCAAACAGAAGGATAAGGAGCCAATCCTAGCATTCATTCAGCGATTCAGCGATTCAGCGACGAGAAGCTTGAAATAGAGGACACGTCGGATGTGACTGTCATCGCGGCTTTCACTCAAGCAGTGCGTGACAAATTTTTGCGGAGGGCCCTCCACCAGTTTCCTCCTAACAACCTCGTGTAGCTGTTCAATATAACAGATCGATTCACCATCTCTGAAGAAGCGGAGGAACCAACTGAGGCTACTGAGAAAGGCACCCCTGTCCGCCGTGGAGACACCAGGCGAGAAAAGCTATCCCAGAGAACCCATCGCCAAGAATCTCGGGACAAGAGACAAAGAGAGGAGCCCGCGGAGCAAGGAGTGCCCAGCTTATGCAAGACCTAACGCGTCCAAGACGGAGGTCCTAGCTTATGCCCAACGAGAAGAACTGGTCTAGGAATCCGCCAAGAAGGGCAAATATGAAAAAGGGACGACATCAAGTTCTGCAAGTACCACAATGACTATGGACATGATATCAATGATTCCTGGATGCTCAAGAAAGAAATCGACGCACTGGTCAAGCGTGGGCACCCCCAAGAACCCGGTCAGCGATCAACCAAGTAAAGAGGGGCCCTCGAAGCAAAATGTCAAGATGATGAGACCGCCAATCACCAAGGTGGTCGATTAGCGAGCTTCTAAGCTCAAGATCAAATAAAAAGCGTGGAACGAAAGTAACCCCCGACGAGATTCAGAAATGCGTGTACGCTTTTTTCTTTCTTCAATAAACATGTTTTTCATCAAAGGCAATTCTGCTTTCTTTTCGAAACAACTCTCTTCGATAGAACATTTATGAATTCTATGAGAATCACCACATCTAAAAGGATCCGATGCTTAGGAAAATCTAGATGGGCCGAATCTATATTAATGAAAACTCATGTGCACCCTCTCGTGTCGTCAGCCGTAAGTCGAAGGGGCCACCCCTTTGGCACTGAACGACCCCTGCGTCGTCAGCCGTAAGTCGAAGGGGCCACCCCTCCGCCACTGAACGACCCTCCCCGCGTCGTCAGCCGTAAGTCGAAGGGGCCACCCCTTTGCCACTGAACGACTCTCTTGAGTTGTCAACCGTAAGTCAAAGGGGCCACTTCTTCGCCACTGAACGACCCTCTCGAACCGTCAGACGTTAGTCGAGGGGGCCACCCCCTCGCCACTGAATGAGGTGGTCTATTTGGACATGGTTTAACGGCTTAACCCTGACCATCTTGAGCAAGGTTTTAATCCGTCGAAAGGGGCCATCAGGCATTACAACCAGTCGTATGAGCGACGACAAACAAAGAGATATAATCCAACTTTTTTGGCGTATATATTACATTACAAAATTTCCCCCTATACATTTGAAAATTCTGGCGGGTAAGGAAAGCGTCAAGATTTTGCAACGAGTCGCGAAGCCCTTGGTCTCCTTCAAGTGCAGCAACATGCTCTTGATCTTCCAGAGCACCAGCACCCGCATCGTCACCCGTCGTGATGATGACTTTGCCAGTAGGAGCGGCCTCCCCATGCCTTGGCTTAAATCATCGTCATCGATGTCCGGGAATAGCATGTGGATCTCGTCGATCTCAGCGACGATGCCAGAAAATCGATCCTTCACTTACGATCGACATCTCTCATAGCCCTGCGTGTACAGTTCGTCGAAGTCGGGTAATGAGTCCTTGAATTTCTGGACCGCCCTCTCCACTATAGCCTCGGTGCCAACTCCCCGAAAGATGTCGTTAAGTCGGGTGAGGAGCTCATTCTCTCGTATTTCCCACTTGGCTTTCTCCTCTAGCAGAGCTCTTTCCGCTCGCTCCCTCGAGGCGGCTTGGATAGTTTCTCTTACGAGGCTTTCTTAACTCGTGCTCAAGCTCGAGTACCCGAATTCGTCTCAGTTTGCACAGAAGCACCACTCTATCCAGCTCCGTCTGAGACTTCTCCACGGCCATCTTAACGGCCCCAAGGCGACTTCATGATTAGCCACCACCGATGCGCGTCGACGTAGCGCAGCATTACGAGAGCCTGCATACAAGGCATGATGGTCAACATCCATCATCCATAATGAAGACTAGAGCAGTAATTACCTGAACGTTCGCGTGGACGATTATCGAAGTAAGCCTTTTATAATCGACCATATCCAGAACGGCCCTATCCCGTGGAAGGGTCGCGTTTTCGGTAATCCGAGAGGCGGTCCTGCACTACAGAAGAGCAGAATCGTCTCTCTTGATCGGAAATTCCATTTGAATAATCTCCTCCGCTGGAGAATCAAATGAGGCTTGAGGCGATAGACTCTCCAGCAAAAGTGGCCTAAATTCGTCAGGAATATCCTCGACCAGAGACACTGGAAGGAACATGCCCCCCAAAGCCAGGAGTCCTGATGCAGAAGGAGCTCCGGAGGGGGCCGGGTTTTCCCTGAATCTCCCTCAAGGTAAGCTCCCTGATCATGCTCATGAGTGCATGTCTCGCCAAGCAATTGACTCACATCCGAAGGCCCATGCCGACCCACGACGTCAGTCGACCCGGATGGCTCCGAGTCACTAAGGCGAAGTTGCCGCCTTTTCTTATTTCCCTCAACTGCAACCACCTTAAATTCAGTGGGGGCTTCTCCTTTTTCTTCTGCTGGAGACGAGCCGGCTGAGTAGCCACATGAATGACAATGTGCAGTTCCTTTGATGATCGAGTCGCTTCTTCAGTAGAAGGCACTCGAGGAGATAACATGCTCTTCTTAGCTTCTCTGATAGAAGTCTCGACCCCTTCCCTCAACGCAGGGTCCACCTGGTACTCCAGACCGACCATGCCTGTAGAAGAAAAACATGTTAAGGTGGAGAATGAAGATCGAATAGTTGATGGACACGATTGAATCGACCTTTCGTCCATACGGTCCGGCGCAGCACCAAGTCGGACCACAACCACTTCGTCTTCCTTACATTCTCTGGCAGGCTCAACAATGCATCGGCGCCTTCTTTCTCCGCTCCAGACAAAGGCTTGTCCTTGGCGAGACCTAAGTCAGGGACGCTACATCCGGTGCAAAAGCTCGCCTCACCTTGAAAGACCACAAACACGAACTTCTCTTTCCAGTTGGAATTCGAGGAAGAGAGATCATCAAATAGCTTCCTGCCTCGACGGGCCGTTACCATGTATCAGCGCGGATTCTTACGAGGATGAATCGAGAAGTAGTTGAACAATCCCAGCGACGGTTCAACTTTCTTCATCACACACAGAGCAATGAAACCAACCAATGCATCTATGGCGTTTGGCATCAGCTGACAAATAGAAAGAGTCAAGGTGCTCAGAAAGTAGCGCATGAAAGGATGCATGGGGAATCGAAGCACTCGTTGGAAGGCTTTGACGCAAACCCCAACCTTCCGATCACCGGGATTATGAACCCTTTCATCCCTCCCCGGCAACCGGATCTGATAGTCGATCCGGACGTATCTTCTCTGAAGTTCGGGGATATGATCGGTTCCAACTTTGGATATCTGGTTGGCAATCAGATTGGGCATCATAGCTCCATCTTTGTTCTTCTGTACGATGGGAACCGAGTTCCTTCTAGTAGCGTGGACGGATGATGAAGCCATTTTCAAAAGGAGGAAATTTGAATCAAGAATGATGAAGACGATAACTTCAAACTTCCACTTTGAAACCGTCGTATATCGACTAGACGACCGAGGCGTGATGAGACACGTGTCGAAGATCCAAGGCTCTTAGCATCTTGGATTTCGAACCGACGAATTATCCAAATCAACAAAGCAGGTGCTTTTGCGCCTAAAATTTGAGTATTAATTCATCGACTGCTGTGCCCCATTAATGCGATGTAACGTTGCTTGAACCCAACCGACAAACTGTCTGAGGTTGGGCGACTGGGGCCATTGTTGAGTCATCGGGCCGACACTCAAGATGATTCGTTCGACGAGCGAATAAGGCCCACAGAGCCCACAAGAGAAGCCTAAAACTGACTCAGTCAAGGTCCACGTATCAGTCGACGTTGCACTCCCACCAATTGAATGTGGGATTGAAGGTGACATCATAAACATCGGGGATGTGTGCTACAGTTACTCCTATTAAAGAGGAAAGATCATGGCGCCGTAATTGGTGGCTGTTATCCTCCCAACGTCACTGAAAAGACCTCGGAGGTCTATAAATACAGGAGGACGGACAGAACTCAAGAGGGACGAAATCTAATACTCGGACTCTACATATTTCATCTGACATTTCTTTCATCAAAGAGCTTGCGACGCCAGATCTGAGATGAGCCTTCGTGGATCGATCTCAGCTGCTCTAAGCTCACTCCCTCTCTTAAGTTCCGTTCTAACTTAAGGATCGGAGGGGATTTGGGTCGGGACCCAGATCCGACCCCCTGGCGCTTTCTTGTGGTGCAGATCATCGAGTCTTGATCACACGTGAGGGTCGTTCTTGAGCTTCTCAACCTCGATCGACCGACGCACGATACGTTCGAGGGTCGATCGAGCACCGCAAGTCAACTACCATCCATTAACGATCCTGGTTCTTCCAACCTAGGGTCCCACTCAACCGGCTGACGAGGCTTCGACTCAGCAGGAAAGGAACCACATCAGCATCTCAATTGTTTCGGTCATTTTTGGCATGTGGGCTTTGTGTAGCCTAATCCCTCGCATTCCCAATATTACCAACATGCCACTCCCTTAATAAAATTACCGTCATGTCCCTCTTCACGTTCAACCGGCCTCCCTGTGCGCCCGCAGCTTTGCCCGCGCCCTGGACCACGCCCACACGCGCTTGTCCACTTTTGATGCCACGACGCCTCCTATGATATGTAATAATAATAATCGTATCATTACTCCCCCAAAAGTGCCACCTTGTCCTCAAGGTGGAAATCTGGATACTGCTATTGAATGGTCTCAAGTAGCTCCCATGTGGCGCCATGATCTGGCAGTCCCTTCCAATGAATAAGCACCTCTCGAGCACGACCTAGTCCGTGACATACTCCTTTCACATACAAAGGCTCCATAATCACCTTCATGTCCTCTGTCAGAGTGGGGGGGATAAGTGGGGAAGAACTGTGATCTCCAAGCGTCCGCCGCAATTGTGAAACATGAAACATCGGATGTATGCCGGATGAAGGTGGAAGTTTTAGCCGGTAGGCCACCTGTCCTATCTTGGCCTCAACCTCATATGGACTGTAGTATCTCGCCGTCAATTTCTCATTGCTCCGTCGAGCCAGGGACTTCTGCCTACATGGCCTTAATTTCAAGTATATCTTGTCCCTTACTGCAAACTGCACATCTCATCGATGCCATCTGTCCTCCTCTTCATCACCTGCTGGCCTCTAGTCAAGTGCCGCTTCAACTCCTCAAGCACCCTGTTGCGCTCGCCCAAATACTCCACGCGTGAGACAGTTGTCGAACTATGGCCATAGTATACTATATGTGGAGGGTCAATGCCGTACAAAATCCTGAAAGGTGTGGTTTGTGCAGATGAATGAAAAGAGGTATTGTACCAATATTCAGCCTATGCCAACCATCTCGACTACTGCCACGTGGTCTTTGCTGCAAAACAACGCAAATATGTCTCAATGTTTCGGTTGACCACCTCGGTCTACCCATCCGTCTGAGGGTGGTACGTTGTGCTCTGCTTTAAAGCCATCCCATGCATTCGAAACAACTCCTTCCAAAAAGTACTCATGAATACCGTGTCTCTATCTGAAACTATAGCTTCTGGGTATCCAGGTAGTCGGACCACATCCTGCAGAAAGGCATCTGCCATTGAGACTGCGGTGTAAGGGTGTTTCAATGCTACGAAATTGGCATACTTGCTCAACATATCCACTACCACAAAAATAACCGAATACTCGGCTGACCTCGGCAGCCCCTCGATGAAGTCCATCGTGATCTCATCCCATACTCTATCTGGTAAGACCAGCGTCTGTGACAGATCTGCGGGTGCCATTGCCAAGTATTTGTGACGCTGATAGATGTCACAATTCGCCACTCGCTAAGCTATGTCTCCTCATTCCAACCCAGTACAACTCCTTGGCCATCCTCATATACGTCTGCTGCACTCCTGAATGGCCTCCTAATGTACTACTATGAAACTCTTGAAACAAGAGAGGAATGTATGTCGAAGATCGGGAAATCACCAATCGCCCATGATATAAAAGCCGACCATCGACCACCGCATACCCCTGGTGATCCGTGGATTCGTGCAACACGGCCTCCCGAATGCCTATAAGCCCCGAGTCCGCCTCTGCTTCCTCCAACAATGGCCGCCAATCCTGTAAGATGGGGATGGTCAACGCTCGCAGAGAGCTGCCCTCACGACGCGACAAGGCGTCCGTCGCCTTGTTCTCTAGTCCTAGCATGTACTGAATGTCGAATGTGTACCCCCACCAACTTGGACATCCATCTCTGGTGCTCTTCAGAACCAGTCGCTGCTCCAACAAGTACTTCAGGCTCCGTTGGTCCGTGCGCACCACGAACTCTCTCCCCAGTAAATATAGCCGCCATTTTTGAATAGCAAGCACAGTTGCCATCAAGTCCCTCTCGTAAACCGATTTCAGTCGTGCTCTAGCTGAAAACACATGGCTAAAATAAGCAATTGGCCGGCCCCTCTGTATCAATACCGCTCCTAGTCCATAACCTGACGCATCTATCTCTACCACAAACTGCACGCTAAAATATGGCAGTGCTAGAATTGGAGTGGTGAACATCGCCTGCTTCAATGCCTCGAAAGCCTGGGTCGTTGCCCCTAATTAAACCCATCTTTTTTTAGCTATTCTGTCAATGGCCACACGATGGTGCTGTATCCCCGGATGAACCATATATAATATCCTGTCAACCCTAGGAATCCCCGCAAGGCCCTCAGGGATGTGGGAGTGGGCCACTCCAATATCACGGCAATCTTCGATCGGTCAGCTGCCACTCCTGCTGCAGAAACGATATGCCACAAATACTCCACCTGCCGCTGACCAAAAAGGCACTTCTTCCGGTTGGCATAGAGCTGATGTGTCCGTAACTCCTGTAAAACCACCTCCAAGTGGCACATATGATCCTCTATGGTCATGCTATACATCAAAATATCGTCAAAGAAAACTAAAATAAACATTCGCATGTGAAGGCGGAAAACCTTGTTCATCAAGGATTGGAAGGTCGCCGGTGTATTGGTCAGCACGAAAGGCATGACTAGGAACTCGTAGTGTCCCTCATGCGTCCTGAACTCCGTCTTGGGAACATCCTCTATCCGCATCAGGATCTGGTGATATCTCGACTTCAGATCGATCTTTGAAAACACTGTTGCCCCATGAAGCTCGTCTAGTAGCTCGTCAATGATCGGAAGATGAAACTTGTCCGACACCGTTTCCTTATTCAGGGCCCTGTAATCCACACAAAACCGTCAGCTTCCGTCTTTCTTCTTTACCAACAGCACCGGGCTCGAGAATGGGCTGACACTAGGCTGAATCACCCCGGCCCGAAGCATTTCTCCCCACCATCCTCTCGATCTCGTACTTCTGCACATGTGGGTAGCGATAGGGCCGCACGCTGATGGGTGCCACCCCCTCCCTCGAGATAATGGCGTGCTCATGGTTACGAGGCGGGGAAAGGTTATGTGGTATCTGAAAGACATCGTCGAACTGCCCAAGTAACTGCTCCACCTCCCGTGGGATCTCCTCCGTGGTTTCCTTCCTCTCCACTGCCAAGCCCTGGAACTCCACCAAAATCCTGCCGCCAGCCCTCTGTAGTGCACGTGCCATGGACCTGTAGGCCACCATAGAAAAACACAGAATGTGGTCCCCATGTCAACACAATGGTATGCTCCTCTTGAAAATCCATCCGCAAGATTTTCCAATTCACATTTACCTCCCCTAATTTCTTCAGCCACTGCACTCTCAAAATTAGGTCCACATTTTCCAACTCCAACGGCAAGAAATCCTCTACCACTTGTACGCCATGTAGTGTAACCATCGGGCCCTTGCAAATGCCCTTACTTTTCCCTAACATGCCGGTTCACAATAGCACCGTGAATTAGTTCATGCTACTCAGCTGTAGTCCATGACGCTCTACCACCCTCAAGGATATGGAAATGTGTGTTGCTTTACTGGCGATTAGTACCATCACGTCCTGCTCTCTCAGTCTCCATACCAACTTCATGGTGTGATTCGGTGTGAATCCCACCACGGAGTTTAGTGATACCTCTGCCATGTCTATGTGTGAATGCTCCCCGTCATCCTCCTCCTCGCCAGCTATTAAATGCACTACCTCCTGCTGGTCTTCCTCATCTGGTGGTCTTCCTCATCTGGTACTATCGTCAGCTGTAGGAGACGCCCCCCCACAACGGTGTCCGGGCGTGAAGCTCTCATCGCATTTAAAGCAGAGCCCTTTTGCACGTCTCTCTCTCATCTCTGCATCTGTCATAAGCTTGAACTGCCCCCAGAACGTGCCTCACTACTCCGCTCGACAGTCAGAGCTGCTCCTCCATGGGTTGCCTTCTGAGCTGAAGGCAGGGTAGGCATGCGGCCACTGGCATTGTCCTACGATCCCTTAATCCGTCGCTCCTTCGCATGCTTCTCATCTGCCATGGGCGCCAGACGCATCCTATCCAACAGTCCCCTCGGAGTCTGCATCCTCATCTCAGCTCGAATGGAAGGCTTCAATTCCTTCATGAATGTCCCCTCCAACGACTCCTTCGACACCCACATAACTTGCAGCGCCAAAGCTTTGAATTTCTTGATGTACTCTCTTATTGACCCCTCCTGTCTGGGTGTATATAACTTCTCGAAAAAATGCCCTTACTTTCTGGGGACATTCATGAAGTACATCAAGAGGCGCCAGACGCATCCTATCCAACAGTCCCCTCGGAGTCTGCATCCTCATCTCAGCTCGAATGGAAGGCTTCAATTCCTTCATGAATGTCCCCTCCAACGACTCCTTCGGCACCCACATAACTTGCGGCGCCAAAGCTTCGAATTTCTTGATGTACTCTCTTATTGACCCCTCCTGTCTGGGTGTATATAACTTCTCGAAAAAATGCCCTTACTTTCTGGGGACATTCATGAAGTACATCAAGAGGCGCCAGACGCATCCTATCCAACAGTCCCCTCGGAGTCTGCATCCTCATCTCAGCTCGAATGGAAGGCTTCAATTCCTTCATGAATGTCCCCTCCAACGACTCCTTCGACACCCACATAACTTGCGGCGCCAAAGCTTCGAATTTCTTGATGTACTCTCTTATTGACCCCTCCTGTCTGGGTGTATATAACTTCTCGAAAAAATCTCCACCTGCACCTCTCGGAAGAGTATCACCATCTCCCATGTCAACTCCTCCCACGTCTGCAAGGGACTCTGCCTCTGTCGCCATAGGTACCATGCCAGTGCCTCCCCCTTAAAATAAATGCACACTGCTCTCAATACTTCAGCCTCAGTCAATCTCATCACCTCAAAGTATCTCTCAGCTCGGTATATCCATCCCTCTGGGTCGGTGCCTCGAAAACTGGCATATTCAATTTCTGTAGGCGACGATCTGCATTTATGTCTCCATGTACAGCTCCCTCACGGTGCCTGTCCTGCATATACCACCATTGGCCTGCCTGTAAATGTCGGTCCTGCATAGTTCCAAACCCTCGAGGTTCTCCTTCCTCGGTGAATCTCGGTGGGTCTTTATGGTATCGCTCATAGTCCTCGTACTCCGTTTGAGGCCACCGAGGCCTCTCCTCTGCAAAACAAACATACTGGGGCCTACGCACATGCTCCGCGCTCTCGTGGAGGGGTCGAAATCCCCTGACGCCCCTTGGGAAGACAAGTCGACCCGCAGGAAACCCTCCACCGCCGCCAAATTCCCCTTCGGGTGGGGGTCGCGCCCCTGGCCAGGCACCGGCCTCCACCTGCAGGGTCGCCGGAGCATCTGGTATGCCCCAACGGCCCTGGTTAGTCCTGCTGAATGCCGGGGACTGTTGGAAGCCCCCCGCTCCACCCGAGCCCCACGCGGAAGGGCCCACACCGGCCGATGGGGCCGCCTGGGTCCCTGTAGGACCTCGGTGGCCCTGTTGGCCCCCGCCGAGGGTGGGGGGGCTGGCTGTAGGAAGCCCCCAACCCCTCATGTCTCCCATGCCGCCGCCGAACCCCCTTCCGGATGGGGTTTTCTGAACCCGGATCCCCCCTTAGCGGCCCTCTGATGTGCGTCCTCTTCGTCTTCGGATGACCCTTCCGCGTCTTCAACAAATCCCTCTTTGCGCCTTTCGTCCTTTCCCTTCCCTTTGAACAAAGGTGACCCTTTTATGTCTTCCACAAGTAGCGCTAGGGTTTGATCCATTCGTTGTGATTTGATGAGGGCATCCAAATGTGTTTGTGTTTTTGATTGGGACGCGGTCATCTCCGTACGAACCTCTTCAATCTTCATTTCAAGCTTCTCCTCGAGCAAGTCAATCTTCTCCTTGGATCTGGCATTCACCATGTGGATTTAGGGCTCTGATACCGATTGATATGAACTTGAATAGAATAACAACTAAAGTTCTGATTTTTATATAAGAGAAAGAAATTTAAAGTGGACAATGATTAGGAAAAACAATAAAGCAAGCAAGATAAAGAATCCTTTAGGAGAGGATCCACTCCCACTACCTTGTGTTGATAGAACAAGGTATAAATCCCCAAAGAACTATCCCTAAGAGTTTTTCCCAATCAAAATAAGCATAACCCCCTCAATGGCTAGCCGGCCCTAATTATAGCATAATCCCTCTTATTCCCAATATTACCAACATGCCACTCCCTTCATAAAATTACCGCCATGCCCCTCTTCACGTTCAGCCGGCCTCCACGTGCGCCCGCAGCTTAGCCCACGCCCCGGTCCACGCCCGCGCACGCTTGTCCTCCACTTTTGATGCCACGACGTGGCCTCCTATGATATGTAATAATCAGTTTCCCTCTTTGTTCTCTTCCTGCTCTTCTTACAAGTTACGACTTATTTGAGGAGCCCACAAGATTTTAAATTTCAAATTCACTAGTACAGTATCTAGAAAATCCCTACCCTCCAAATTCAAGTCTATATTAGATCGTTTCTTTCATCGTTCATGTCTCAAAATAAGGAAAAAGAGAGATTAAAAAAACCACCAGTCCAAAAAGAAGAAGGCAATGTATCAATTTCTTGGAGTGTCAGGAAAAGCGCAACTAGATCAGAGGATGAAACTAAACAATTAATCTTAGTGTTAGTGCCAGTGCAATAAGTTCAAGAGAAGAAGCCAAAGGGTCACTTTTTGTGTGATAAAGTATGTAACAAATGGTTGAGATGCTTTATTGAATTCTTCTCTTTTCTAACCCTTTCCCCCTCATCCTATCTTCTATTTTCATGGGTTGATGATGATGCAATTTTTGTGTGCAGAGTGAATGCTCTCCATGTGTTTGTTGTAATGTCTGAAACGATGTAGATTCATTCATTCCTTTATATATTAACTTCCAAAACAAAGATTAATTTTCTATCACGTAATATTTCCATCTCTTTAGCTTTTTTTCCCTGAGTCTCTTTTATGATGTCTACCTGATGGGATACAAGGACGCATGATGAAAAATTCCGTTCGTGGTTGGCCTTGAGAGTGTTACCTTTGCACCTTTGTGGTTACGGTTAACAATTGGTGTGGTTATCTAAAAGGAAATATGGAAAGTTTTCAGAATGTTGTTAGATGTCGTTGGTTGATTTAGATCAAAATAAGGCAACCCCATCTTCTTCGTTATGGTCTATCACCAAGCCTCTCCACCCACTAACACCATTCTTCCTTCCAAGATAGAGATGACTTATCTTTTTTCTTCCTAAAATAATGACATAGGCTAGAGGTCCATTGCATATTTATTTTTTTGTTGTTGCTATGTCATATTTATTTTTGTGACGTTGATATGTCGAGCAGCGTGTACCCCCTCAGTATGTTTCTTTTTGATCTGTAAGAGATTCTCATTTTTCACAATCGTCCCCGGCCTGGAAAGATTGGGATTGTATTAGGGGCAGACACCAGAATAAACCTTAGTATATAATATATGTAGGGGATTTACTCTGAGCTCCATTATCGATTTTAAAATGTTTTAGTGGGATTTAGCATTATTGGCCAATGATATTAACCTATAATTGCTGCAAGTAGGTAAGAATTTAAACAAGCCTGATGTAATCTTTGAAACAAACATTTAATCCATGCAGCGATTCATACAGAGAAAAATTTTTGTAGTTTTCTACACTTGATTTTAAATAATGTTAATTATGATATACCAAGACTAACAGTACTGAAATTTTCATGGATATGTTGAAAGAACACTGTTTCTATGGGTACAATTTTATTGTTTGCTTTTAGATGTTGAATAAATGGTGCCAGTTTGAGTCTTCAGCTTTAAAAAGTTTTTGAGCTTTGGCTTTCTTTCTACTTTTTTATTTGCTTTGTTGTTGTTGTTTTTTGAAATCTTATAGTTGCCAAAGATTTTACCACATCATCCCAAAGGCTTGCACATGCATTTTCGACGTGCTAGAATACTAGTGGATGCATAACTATGGCGTGAACACACATAATCCAAGTGAGAATTTCTGTCATCAATTGGGCGATGATGTGAGCCTATGGATAAGTGAAACATTTCATGTGAATAAGCTCTCTGTTAAAAGCCTTTTAAAGCTAAAAACGATAAATATTCTTAGCGCCAATAACCATGGTTCATTCCAGGATAAGTTGTAATTATCTGTAGCATGCTAATGATTAGCCTCTTCTAAATGCTACAGGTTGCGGTTGTGACTGTTGCTTTCCCTGCTACGCCCCTGCTCCTGGCCAGAGCTCGAATTTGCATATCTGCTTCGCACTCCAGGGAGGACCTCGTGAAAGGCTTAGAGGCAAAACTAATCAACACCTTAATCTTTATCAGCACAAGACATCGCCAATCGGCATTCTTGAATGCTAATTTCAACATTTTTCAATCAAATACAGGTCATCAGCAGAGTTGGCGACCTTATTGGCATCAAGTACTTCCCCATCGAACCTCACAAGGCTCACGCCGAAGAAGAAGAGAGGAAGAAGCTGGAGTAGGAAGCTCAAATTCGCTTTAGGGAGATTTATTACAGTAAGATGAGCCGTGCAGTCGGCAAATGTATATGTGCCCTTGAAGCAAGCTGAGACTTTTCCTCTGGGAGCTCTTGTTTCATACATCAGAAGTTCATCTGGCAGGCAAATGCGATCTTATATGGTACTTGCTTTCCGTTTTTTTGTTTGTACAGGTAACAGTAAATCTGTTGCTGATAAGGCTCGCTTCAGCTCATAGGACATATCGTGCATACATCAGTGGTGAATTTACTAAGCTTAAGTTTTAGGTCTTACTTTTGTTTCTGTTTACTTGGGTTTGTTTGTAGCACAAAGTATGGTCAGAATAAAGCCTGTGTGATCGGAAAAATAACCGAGAAATAACTAGTCCCGAAAGGGTGACCTTTTTTGTTCCTTTGTTTTGCGTATTGATCAGAAAAATACGAGGACACTCTGGTTTACTTTGGTCCGTGCACAGAGCAATTATGTCTGTGCGCGTGGTAACTCCCAAATTCTATACTTACAGACCGAAATGCTTTACGCACATGCCCAATAATATTTAAAATTTAGTTTTACTTGACACTCATATCCCAAATTCCCACTCATTTCTTTCCTCCCCCTTCGTCATCCCCCTCTTGCCTTCACCCTCTACTCTTTTAGGAATCGTCAAAGCTCGGAGAGGTTTTAGAGATCAAAATACTGGGAGAAACAAGGAAATGTGAGGATTGGAAGAAATAGAGATCAAAATTGAAAATGAAAAAGATGGAATTTGGGGATAACGAAGATGAACTAAAAATCATAAACATTATATATTTAATAGCATAGAGAGTTATTAAATCATCTTAGCTATTATTAGATAATTATTTCTTCAAGCTTTCAAACATAAAAATCAAATCTTTTACCTAAACCATGACATTTACTTAAGAATTAGATGGTTTGTGGTTTTATCTTAAAGGAACAATGAAAGCATAGCTCCAAATCCTTGAACTTGAAGAGATGAAAGGAGTGGATGAGAAGCCAAGAGAGGGTGCTAAGAAAATCATAAACTTAGCCCCTTCGTTTCACTTCCATGTATATAGAACCCCTAGGTCTAAGTCAAAGAAAGTGTGAAGAAATTACTTTACTACCCTCGAATACTTCTCTCCTTTCCAAAAATCAGTATAATGCAGCAAAGGAACACATCCTCAATTAATAACAGATCTCAAGACTTATTTTGTACTGAACTACATGGACAATCAATATACCTCAATGATGAGGCTCAACATGATGCTTTTTAAAAACTTTATATACCCATTTTTTCATCATTTAATATTTTATGATCCCTACAAGTAATCTAGGAGGTTACAAACGATAATACTCATAGGTTATTGATATGGCTCTTCCAGGATGGGTCAAGACCGAACGGCCCAAGCCCGTGTCGCAAACCCTCGGGCCTGGGAGAACGAGGCCCCCACGAAGAATCAGGGTCGGGACCGGCCTCAGACCGAAGCGGACGCAACCGCCGACCCACGCCAAAAGGAGTTAACCGCTCCCCATAAAACGTGTTCCCCTTAATCACCATTAAGGGACCCCATTGTTGGGAGCAACGATCTAGGATCATGGTTTGATGATGACAAACGTGTCGTTATATCTAATGTGTGTGCTTAGTGTGTTTCAGGCTTGGCGATCACTATTTGGAGGAATTGCTATTCGTATAGCATATTGGGAGAGAGGGAGTGTGTGTGCTCAAAGAAGTTTGACTTGGTCAATGGAGAGCAAAGTGGACTTAGTCAAGTCATGAGAAGAGATGTGGACCAAGTCAAATTGACTTAGGAGATTGGATTGATTCAAATCAATTTGATATTCGATCAAATCAATTAGATGGATTTGTGTCTACCCATTTCCTATTCAAACACCTAATCAAATCCCATATTGATTGGGTCAAATCCCGAAGCGGTTGGCTCAACCCTATCACCCGTGTCCTATAAATGCCCATCTTCTAGGGTTGAAGGAGTGTGCGGCCAAACAAAATCTCAGGAAATTTTTTAGAAGGAGACCGCACGCACTGCCTCACAATTCTTTAAGATCGCATCTCCCAACCATCTTTATTTGTGCAAGAGCCGAAATCACTCCCAATCATTTTTATTTCTGCAAGAGCCGAAATCACAAATAGCCGCACTTAATTTAAAGAGGGGGTGCTTCAAAGGTTTTTAGTTGGCAATTAGTTTTGGGGGCAGCCGAACTTTGTAGAAAGGATGGGTTATCAGTTTCTTTAACAATTTTCTTTTACTACCGCACGTTGATCCGCTCTCTTCATCCACCAATTTTGTGCACAAGACTTGTTTTTGACCATGCAGCCAATGTTTTCAAGAGGAGCTTTGTTTCCTTATTTAAATAATTAAATGAATGTGCAGCCAACTTATTAAATCAAAGTGGAGCTTTGTTTTTTTATTAAATTTTTTGTTTGCTGACTTTGTGTGTGCAGGAAAGATTACTTGTATATAACATTTTTTCTGAAGTGCCACACGTCCCTGAGAGCCTCGTGAATTTCTGAAAGGGACTCACGCACAAGAACAATTCAAGCCGAAAAAATAGGCCCGGCCGCACGCAATCATCAGGAAGGAGAGAAGGCCGGCCAGTGTGCATCAAAACGAAATTGCATTGAGGCTCCTCACATGGATGAAGGTAAGTGATATATTTTTAATATTAAAAATTGGATCTTGTATTGTTTTCTTATGCAGGAGCAGCCGAAGCAAAACTGAGAGAGAGAGGACAAGGGCTCAAAAGCAATGTTATTTAAATTAACCTCTTGACTACATTTTTTGTTGGGGTTGTGCATTTGTTTTGCAGATCATCCAAGGAGGGGCCGGCCATTACAGAGCTCAGCTGAATTATTTTTTTAACTCGGTTTTTTTTTGCAGGTGCAGTAAAGCAAAGAGGGCACAAACTTGTTGATGCTGCCGAAATATAAAAAGATCAAAAGGAGTCTCTGCTTCCTCAAATGGCTACCACAAAACAAAGGAGGAATCAAATTTGGTGCACAAAGACAACCAAAAGAAATTAGGGGATCTACCGAATTGTTAGTGTGCTATTGTTCAAGTTGGCTAATCAAGGAGGAGTTCCGCAACTTGAGTTGCCGTTGCCGAGACCTGTACATCCTGTCAGACTTGTTCTGACCCACGCTTATTGACGAAGACTACGCCGCTACACAAACTGAGCTTTCTAAACTCTACTGTTCTTTATTTTGTGTAGTAGTTTGTAGATCTTCGTAGGGGAAACTTTACCATCTCTGTGACTATTTTGGGACTTGTCTAGTTGGGACTAGACAAGTGGGACCCAGCTAGTTTGGGACTAGCTGGTAGAAAGCTTTACTAGGATTGATAGTGAGAGAAAACACTGTGTGTGGGGGTACTGAGAGCCTGGCGAGTGTAGAGACGTAGAGGGTGCTCTGAGCGTGATCTAACTTGTGGTTTTGTACCTATTGCGCTATTCAATACTAGTTCTGCTTTGGGGGCTGGAGTAGGTCGTTGGGACGACCGAACCAGGGTAAATCTGCTGTGTACTCTGTGTCTGCTTTTTATTTACCCGGTTGCTGCTATAAATGTGTGTGCTTATTCGTGGGTTGCACGAATTATTTTTATTAGCCTATTCACCCCCCTCTAGGCTAGGATCCAGATCCATCAAGTGGTATCAGAGCAGGTTTTAGAATCTAGCCTAGGATTGACCATGAATAACCATATGGATAGTGCTTTTGCTGAGGGTCAGTCTGTTTCCCGTCCCCCTAGGTTTAATGGAGGTGATTATGCTTACTGGAAAAATCGTATGAAAATCTACCTTATTTCTGTTGAATATAAAGCTTGGCAAATAATTGAAAAAGGGTATAAACTGCCTGTAATTAAAGTTGATAATGTTGCGATTGAAAAACCAAATGACAAATGAGACGATAATGATTGGAAATCTTATTCTTTAAATGCTAAAGCTATGAATGCTCTCATTTGTGCACTTGATAAATCTGAATATTATAGAATCTCACATTGTTTAACTTCGCAGGAAATATGACACACTTTGGAGGTGACGCACGAGGGAACGTCATAGGTGAAGGAGTCTAGACTTGCACTTCTGAGCACGGAATACGAGGGATTTCGCATGCTACCATCAGAGACCATATCAGAAATGTTTGCGAGGTTCACCAACATTGTCTACAAGTCTAGTTCGCTCGGTAAGCCATATTCTAGCCTTGATCAGGTGAGAAAGATATTAAGAGCACTGCCAAGCTCTTTCAGGCCTAAAGTCACTGCCATCCAAGAAGCGAAAGATCTGTCACAGATGAGGGTGGAGGACTTGATAGGTAATTTAATGTCCCACGAGCTTGAATTGCAAAATATAGATGAAAGGGAGAAACCTGAGGAAAAAGAAAAAGCTACCAAGCCACTTGCTCTGAAAGCTGACGAAAGTGAAGATGATGATGATGACATAGCGCTAATGGTCAGAAATTTCAGAAAGTATGTCCAGACCAAGCAAGGAAGAACAGAAATGGCACCCAGGTTTAATCGCTCTAACTTTTTTCAGTCTTCTAAGCAAACTTATGATCAGAATGCTACTAATAGAATGACTTGTTTTAAATGCAAGAAAAGAGGACATCGAATGAGGGATTGCCCACATGAGACAGCTCAGGTAGCCAAAGAAAAGGGAAAATCCAAGGTGCTAACTTGGGATATGGATAGCGAAGCTGAGAGTGAGGAGGAGGAACACGAAGCCCACTCATGCATGGCATTGATGGGAATACACAATGAGGTAATTTCTGGTAGTAAAACTGAACTCCTTACTCTTTGCAAAGAAATGCAAGATAAAATAGTAGAGCTTGAATCCACTATTGATGATTATCAAAATGAGAATTTTGAAATGCAACAATCTGAATATGAAATGTCTAAAGAGATTGAAAAACTCAAAATTGATATTGTTGCTCGTGACTCTACTATTGACACTTTGAAAAAGGAAAAGTCCAGTTTTAATGATGAAGCACCTTGTCTCTCTTGCCCTTCCTTGATGAATAATATTAGCATGCTTAAACTTGATTTGATTAAGCTCGAAACTGAAAAAGACTATGTGATTAGAGAGCTTAATGATAAATTCTGCATGTTGGATAATGATTTTAAAAGGAAAATGATTGAATTTGGAAAGAAGGAAGAGGAAAACAAGAGAACTTTTATAAGTAAATGCACATTGCTTGTGGAAGAAAATAAATTGTTGAAATCCAAAGTCTCTAATCTTGAATTGGCCATTAAGAAATTCTCTATGGAAAAACAATCGTTGGATACTATTTTAGAGAATCAATTATATGGCAATAATAGAAGAGGACTTGGATTCGGTTTGAAAAACGTTGAAAAGTCAAAATTCAAGAAATTCCACAATGCACCTTCTATTGTAAAGAACTTATATGCAAAGTGCTTTACTTGTGATAGTGTAGGCCACACTTCATATTATTGCAAATTTAGGAACACTAATATCAAGTTTAAACAAGTGTGGGTTCCTAAAACAATATTGGCTAACACTAGTGGACCTTGTTGGATTCCAAGGTCACACTTAACACCTTTCATGTAGGTGTGATGGATTTTTGGCGAGGAGCGATAAATTCAATGTCTCATTATTTTAGCTCCTTCGTCAAAAAGCGACGAGAAGGTATATTTCTTTATCCCTCTTTGCATTTCATTGCATACCTTCATAGATTGTTTTGTGTTCTTGATTTATTTTTGTTTGAGTGCTTGCATGCATGATTTTTTAAATGTTTTTATTTCTGAAAAAACAAACAAAAAAAATTGAAAAAAAAAAACGAAAAATTGTGCTTATTGATTATCCTCTTATGAATCTCTTAAGTGGTATTGTATGAATGATCAATCTATCCCTTGTAGAAGTCAATTCATTATTATTGTAGCTACATGAGCATGATGTTATTCTTTTTAGTAGCCATGACATGTCTCATAAGTTTTAAACCTGACTTCTACACCTACATTTGCACTTTCACGATATTTGACTTTTTAGTACTTTTAGAGATTCTTTTGAAGAATAATGGAAAGTGAATGTAGGAATGATTAAATTCTGATTTTTCTAAGGGATATGAAGTTTTTAGCCATGAATAAAAATTGAGCACAAAAGAATTGCAAATGAAAAAAAAATTGAAAATTGCTCTGTATGAAAAATGGATACACTTCATGGCTAATACACAACCCACGAGTATCCAACTTATGCTACATGGGTAATCATTAGCGTTGGTGTATATTACTAGTCAAGCAATGCCACCCCACATTTAAAAGTCCTTTTATGCCATGTTTTGGGGTTCGGTAACTTGAACTCTTTGATGAGGTGGGAAAAACCAATCCTAGTGATATTCATGAAAATTGGAAAATGTGAATTGATTTGGTTGATTTTCTGAAATTGAATCTCCTCTTATACTTTATTGTCTATATCACTACACTTACACTAAGGTAGAGAAGTCGTGTTATGAAATTCTATGAGCTTGAATTGTCTATTCTTTGGAAAACTCATGCAAATTGCGCTACAATTAATAATGGTTTATTTTTGCATGGAATATTTTTGTGACTTCATTACTCCACTTTTGGTGATTACAAAGGGGGAGAAAGAAAAGATTTTTGACAGATTTGATGTCGGTATTATTTGTTGAAGGGTATTATTTGTTGAAGGGGGAGCTTGAGAGAAGGGGGAGCATGCTTTTATATTTAGTATTTGTTGTGTATGCTTTGTAAAGCTTGAATGACTCATCCATACATCATATTGCATTACACCCTTCAACACACTTCACACACCCATACTTATTGCTCAAATCTTTTATGGGTTTGTCATCACCAAAAGGGGGAGATTGTTGGGAGCAACGATCTAGGATCATGGTTTGATGATGACAAACGTGTCGTTATATCTAATGTGTGTGCTTAGTGTGTTTCAGGCTTGGCGATCACTATTTGGAGGAATTGCTATTCGTATAGCATATTGGGAGAGAGGGAGTGTGTGTGCTCAAAGAAGTTTGACTTGGTCAATGGAGAGCAAAGTGGACTTAGTCAAGTCATGAGAAGAGATGTGGACCAAGTCAAATTGACTTAGGAGATTGGATTGATTCAAATCAATTTGATATTCGATCAAATCAATTAGATGGATTTGTGTCTACCCATTTCCTATTCAAACACCTAATCAAATCCCATATTGATTGGGTCAAATCCCGAAGCGGTTGGCTCAACCCTATCACCAGTGTCCTATAAATACCCATCTTCTAGAGTTGAAGGAGTGTGCGGCCAAACAAAATCTCAGGAATTTTTTTAGAAGGAGACCGCACGCACTGCCTCACAATTCTTTAAGATCGCATCTCCCAACCATCTTTATTTGTGCAAGAGCCGAAATCACTCCCAATCATTTATATTTGTGCAAGAGCCGAAATCACAAATAGCCGCACTTAATTTAAAGAGGGGGTGCTTCAAAGGTTTTTAGTTGGCAATTAGTTTTGGGGGCAGCCGAACTTTGTAGAAAGGATGGGTTATCAGTTTCTTTAACAATTTTCTTTTACTGCCGCACGTTGATCTGCTCTCTTCATCCACCAATTTTGTGCACAAGACTTGTTTTTGACCATGCAGCCAATGTTTTCAAGAGGAGCTTTGTTTCCTTATTTAAATAATTAAATGAATGTGCAGCCAACTTATTAAATCAAAGTGGAGCTTTGTTTTTTTATTAAAGTTTTTGTTTGCTGACTTTGTGTGTGCAGGAAAGATTACTTGTATATAACATTTTTTCTGAAGTGCCACACGTCCCTGAGAGCCTCGTGAATTTCTGAAAGGGACTCACGCACAAGAACAATTCAAGCCGAAAAAATAGGCCCGGCCGCACGCAATCATCAGTAAGGAGAGAAGGCCGGCCAGTGTGCATCAAAACGAAATTGCATTGAGGCTCCTCACATGGATGAAGGTAAGTGATATATTTTTAATATTAAAAATTGGATCTTGTATTGTTTTCTTATGCAGGAGCAGCCGAAGCAAAACTGAGAGAGAGAGGACAAGGGCTCAAAAGCAATGTTATTTAAATTAACCTCTTGACTACATTTTTTGTTGGGGTTGTGCATTTGTTTTGCAGATCATCCAAGGAGGGGCCGGCCATTACAGAGCTCAGCTGAATTATTTTTTTAACTCGGTTTTTTTTGCAGGTGCAGTAAAGCAAAGAGGGCACAAACTTGTTGATGCTGCCGAAATATAAAAAGATCAAAAGGAGTCTCTGCTTCCTCAAATGGCTACCACAAAACAAAGGAGGAATCAAATTTGGTGCACAAAGACAACCAGAAGAAATTAGGGGATCTACCGAATTGTTAGTGTGCTATTGTTCAAGTTGGCTAATCAAGGAGGAGTTCCGCAACTTGAGTTGCCGTTGCCGAGACCTGTACATCCTGTCAGACTTGTTCTGAACCACGCTTATTGACGAAGACTACGCCGCTACACAAACTGAGCTTTCTAAACTCTACTGTTCTTTATTTTGTGTAGTAGTTTGTAGATCTTCGTAGGGGAAACTTTACCATCTCTGTGACTATTTTGGGACTTGTCTAGTTGGGACTAAATAAGTGGGACCCAGCTAGTTTGGGACTAGCTGGTAGAAAGCTTTATTAGGATTGATAGTGAGAGAAAACATTGTGTGTGGGGTACTGAGAGCCTGGCGAGTGTAGAGACGTAGAGGGTGCTCTGAGCGTGCTCTAACTTGTGGTTTTGTACCTATTGCGCTATTCAATACTAGTTCTGCTTTGGGGGCTGGAGTAGGTCGTTGGGACGACCGAACCAGGGTAAATCTGATGTGTACTCTGTGTCTGCTTTTTATTTACACGGTTGCTGCTATAACTGCGTGTGCTTATTCGTGGGTTGCACGAATTATTTTTATAAGCCTATTCACCCCCCCCTCTAGGCTAGGATCCAGATCCAACACCCATTACGTCCACCTTCATGACCCATGAAGGCGCCATCAAAGTGGCGGATGATCGGGGCGTGATGAGGGGACGTTAAGGAGACGTGGCCGGAGAAAACTCCTATAAAGCGACTCGAAGAACAACATGCAAGGAGATCACTTTCTGGATACCCAAAACACTGAGGTATTCCTCTTTAACAACCTTGTCTTCCACCTTATAATTCTCCTCCACATCTCGGCCCGAGGACTTGCGTATCGGTCTCCCCGTGAGCCATACTGATCCCACCGAGCATCCTTCAGATACGTTCTGACTTTGTCATCGGAGGGAACTTCGTCGGAACCAAGGTTCGACCCCCTGACGAGCTTTCTCGTCTGTTCAGGTCATGTAGATCCTGTCGCGCCGAGGCTACCCTTCGGCGCTCAACCAGCCCGGAGCCGAACGCGCTTGACCCCCGAGCCCGTTCATCTCCACCCCTACGGAGGCCATCGCCTTGCCGAGGATCCCCCTTCAGCATGCCGATGCACGGACTCACACGTTCTTCGCTAAGACGAACCAACTGCACCCGTCTCCCAGAGGCCATGCGTGCCCCTCGTGATCGCGTTGACATCCAGCCCTCAAGTCAACAAATCCGTGGTGAGAAAACACCCTGAAATATCTGGCGCCGTCTGTGGGAACGAAGAAGCACCCACGTCAAACAAACCACAATGGAATCAGCTTGCAATGGAATAAGGCACATGCCCCCCATCCATGAGGAGGACGACTACATCCCGCCCGAAAATAGGCACATCCACACAACCGAGGGCACCAGCGACTCACGCTCGGAGACCCAGAAACAACTCCGTATCTTCATCCAAGAGACAAATGCCCACTTCCGGACGATGGCCGCAGCCATCCAACAGCTCGGGGACAAACCATGCCTCCCGGAAGGGGGCCCAGCTGCCATCCCCGGCCAACAGGAGCACCGCCCCCCGCTACGCTCGGCCGTGGTCACCGACCACAGCGTCGAGGCGCCAACCCGGAGCGATGGTTCACCATGCCGAACTTCATCCCGGTGTGATCCCTCGCCCCCACCTCACTCTAGGATGAGGCGGATGGAAGACCCGAGTGGACCAGAGGCGAGTCGACCATGGCCTCATCCCGGCGACCCTGCTCAGTGAGCCGACGGTCGCCCAACCATCGGGCCGTCGAGGATCGGCTGGGTCAGAGCGGGAGCCCCGCCAGAGGAGTCATAGAGGTCGGGAAGATCACCACGAGAGGAGAAGCGCTCGATGACCAACACATATCCCCAGTCGGGATGTGCATCGAGCAGATTCTCCCCAAACCCCCGTCAGCTCACCGGGGCAACCTGGCCCTTACGTCGAAGCACGGGCAGGCCACAGAGACTTGGGAGGCCCCAGGGACGACCGCTGCTCGTTAGCGAGGAGCATTACCGACGTACGGGTACCATCCAGGTTCAAGGTGCCGACCTTGGAGAAATACGACGGCACGGGGGACCCAGAAGATCATGTGATAGACTACGAAGGGGTCATGGCATTCCACGGGGCTGACGACACTCTGCTCTTTCGTGGCATCTACTCCACCCTACAGAAGTCCGCCAGGAATTGGTACCACAGCCTCCCCATCCCCTCCATCAGCAACTTCAAAGACCTCATCCAGAAATTCTGTAAGCAATTTATGGCCAGCCGTCAGATAAAGCCGGACTCAGAGCTTCTGTTCAATGTGGACAGAGGCCGGGCGAATCCCTGAGTAGCTACATGCGACGCTTCAATGCCGAAAGGCTGAATGTGGAGAGCTGCCCCTAGATGGTCGTGAAAACGGCCTTGAAGAAAGGGCTCCGACACAGGGGCCTAAAGAAGTCACTGCACAATGAACCCGCAAAAGTCCTCGCAGACGTGATAGCCCGGGCAAAGCACTACATGCTGACGGAAGAGGCTTTAGTAGTCGAGGAAGGAGGTCTCCCCACGGGAGCCAAGCGGGGTTCCAAATGGGAAGAAAGCGAGCGCTGCGAGCCGGAAGACCACAAGCGGGAGAAGAAGGCAAGGGAAAAGCATTGCAAGGAGGAAGCACGAGCCCCTAGGCTGAACGCTACTCAGGACGCAGTCCTAACGCATGCTTAGAAAGAGGGCCACATCGGCACGCCACCCCCGAAGATGAAGGGTGGCAGAAGGGACAAGGCAAAGTACTGCAGGTACCACAAAGATAATGGCCACGACACTGACAAATGCTAGCACCTGAAGAAGGACATCGATCAGCTGATCAGTCGCGGGCACCTGAAGAACTTCGTCGACGCCCCAAAGACAACCCCCGGAGAAGGAACGTCCAAACAGATGGACAAATGAAAAAAGGTGAACGTTGTCCAGACCGCTCTGTGCATTATCGAGTGAGAAGGCGGGACAATCAGCCGCGGCTCCTCCCCCCAGGCGAGACTAGCTCGCCATTATTTTCCCTACTTACTAGACCTCATGGTAGCACGTAAGGCTGGGGGCAACTCCCCTAGAAGGACAATCACACCGATCGTCCTTAAGGCTGGGGACAACTCCCCCAGCAGGCCAATCACTATAACCGTTCGTAAGACTGGGGACAACTCCCCATAGCAGGCCGATCACTCCGATCGACTGTAAGGCTGGGGGTGACTCCCCCAGCAGGCCGACCGTTATGACCGTCCGTAAGGCTGGGGCGACTCCCCCAGCAGGACGATCACTCCGATCGTACGTAAGGCTGCGGGCAGCTCCCCCAGCAGGCCGATCACAACGATCGACCGTAAGGCTGGGAGCAACTCCCCTAGCAGGCCGATCATTCCGATCGACCATAAGGCTGTGGGCAACTCCCCCAGCTGGCCGATCACTCCAATCGGCCATAAGGCTAGGGGCAACTCCCCCAGTTGGCCGATCACTTTGATCGCCCATAAGGCTAGGGGCAACCCCCCAGCAGGCCGATCACTTCGATCACCCATAAGGCTGGGGCAACCCCCAGCAGGCTGATCACAACGATCGACCATAAGGCTGGGGGCAACTTCCCTAGCTGGCCGATCACTCCGATCGTCCGTAAGGCTGAGGGCAACTCCCCCAGCAGGCCAATCACTCCGATCGTCCGTAAGGCTGGGGCAACTCCCCCAGCAGGCCGATCACAACGATCAACCATAAGGCTGGGGCAACCCCCAGCATGCCGATCACTCCGATCGCCCATAAGGCTGGGGGCAACTCCCCCAGCAGGCCGATCACTCCGATCGCCCATAAGGCTGGGGGCAACTCCCCCAGCAGGCCGATCACAACGATCAACCATAAGGCTGGGGCAACTCCCCCAGCAGGCCGATCACAACGATCATCCGTAAGGCTAGGGGCAACTCCCCCAACAGGCCAATCACTCCGATCGTCCGTAAGGCTGGGGCAACTCCCTCAGCAGGACGATCACTCCGATCGACCATAAAGCTGGGGAAAACTCCCCCAGCAGGCCGATCACTCCGATCGACCATAAGGCTGGGGACAACTCCCCCAGCAGGCCGATCACTCCGATCGCCCATAAGGCTAAGGCAACTCCCCCAGCAGGCCGATCACAACGATCGACCATAAGGCTGGGGGCTACTTTCCCAGCTGGCCGATCACTCCGATCGTCCGTAAGGCTGGGGACAACTCTCCCAGCAGGCCAATCACTTTGATCGTCCGTAAGGCTGGGGCAACTCTCCCAGCATGCCGATCACAACGATCAACCATAAGGCTGGGGGCAACCCCCTAGTAGGCCAATCACTCTGATCGCCCATAAGGCTGGGGGAAACTCCTCCTACATGCCGCTCACCACGATCACCCACAAGGTTGGGGGCTGCACCCCCAGCAGGCCGATCACCTCGATAGGACGATGACTCCGTCGATGAAAAAAAAACCTCCCGCTACCCAAACCAGCGAACTACCTCGGCATGAACATCGGGAGGGGGTAACACCGAGTCGAAGGCGCGATCCCAGAAAACTCTCGACAAAAATACAATAACACATAAAAAGGTAAAAGATTCAAAGAAAGGGAATTATCTCTTACATACAAAAAAAGCTGTTTCTTTTTACAGGGGGGACAAAAACGAGGGTACTTTGCTTATGGCGCTGGGGCCCGGGAAGAGGCATCCCCGGGAATCTCGCCTTGCCCAGACCAAACGGGCTCCTCAGGGCCAGTCGGAGGATGGGGAAGCGTCTGTCGGACCCGCTCCTCGAACCTCAGGAACCCGTCCCTAAAGTCCACCACGATCCTCGGGGCCAGAATGTCCTCATATGCCTGGAACTCCCCCGGAAGGATTCCGCGATCCTCAATGCCAGGATCTCCTCGTAGCCCCTCTCCACCTCCTCGACGAGTCGAGTGGGGTTCACCTGCCGCTGGGCGCCCAGCTCGGCCCAGACCGACCTCTCCACTAGTGGCAACGACGACAAAAGTCTGATCGCAGCCTGATCGGCCTCGGAAAGGGACGGTGTCAAGTCATATCGACACAAGCTTCCCCAACCGGTCAGGATCACAACGTCTCCTGAAAAAGTGACAAAAATGTAATCTCTACTCCAGTCGCCAACCTAGCGGGGCAGACCCAGCAGACACTCCCTCCCCGCCCGGGCGCAGATGTGCTGCCACGACCCTTGGTCGACCATTTGAACCCGGAAATAATAAAAGAAAAGGGGTAAGGTTGGCTTCAACCCGTGCTCATTGCAGATCATGATGAATCCGACCAACACTGCAGTCGAGTAGGGGGTCAGCTGACACAGGTCCACCACCAAAACTCCAGGACCTGGATAACGAAAGGGTGGAGAGAGAAGCGGAGCCCCATGCGGAACATCTCGACATACACACCAACGTCGCGGCTCCCTGGAAAATAAATCCTCTCATCGGCGAAAGGAATCTGAATGTCATACGGATGACAAAGGTACTTCGCCCTGATCTCCTCGACCGTGGAGTAAGGAACGGTGGATGATGATCCAAGGATCACCGGAGGAACATTGAACGCCTCTGCCGCATGGGCATCACCTCGACAGGCCGGATCCTCAAACAACAGACCCTTCCCTTTGTCAAGGGCCGGCCGAGGAGAAGGAGGATTGCGAGACCCAGGAGGGGGAGGATTGCCAGGACCAGAGACGGGAGGATCACCAGACCCAGAAGCAGAATTTCTTATCCTCAACGCAGCCATAGGACAAGTTGAATAAGCAGAAAAGGAAGAAGGAGATTACCTTGAAAGGGATTGGAAGAAGAAAGACAAAGGGAAATTTGTTGGCACTTGGAAGAGCAAGATTAGATTAGGAAGCGCGAAGGAAAAATCTGAAAGGGCGGCGATTTTATACAAGAGACAATCTCAGAATCTAGGCCGTTCGAAGGAGGACGCATATCGACATCCAGCGGCGACGCTTCGAAATCCGCTTCCAAGGGCAGGAGAATTCCAACCAGGCGGCGTCATGATGACTATCATTTAATTCCATTGCCTCGACTGACGCAACTGTCAACTCCCACGGATCACATCACTCGAACTGAACCGTCAGAATTCGAACGGCACGAGCGATGGGGGCAATTGATACGGCCCTTCCAGGATGGGCCAAGACCGAATGACCCAAGTCCGTGTCGCAAACCTACGGGCCTGGGAAAAAGAGACCCCCCCACAAAGAATCAGGGTCGGGCCGGCCTCGGACCGAAGCGGACGCAACCGCCGACCCACGCCAGAAGGAGTTAACCGCTCACTATAAAACGTGCTCCCTTAATCACAAGTAAGGGGCCCCATTACATCCACCTTCATGACCCATGAAGGCGCCATCAAAGTGGCGGATGATCGTGTCGTGATGGTGGGATGTTAAGGAGACGTGGCCGGGGAAGACTCATATAAAGAGACTCGAAGAACAACATGCAAGGAGATCACTTTCTGGATACCCAAAACACTGAGGTATTCCTCTCTAACAGCCTTGTCTTCCACCTTATAATTCTCCTCCACGGCTCGGCCCGAGGACTTGCGTACCGGTCTCCTTGTGAGCCATACCGATCCCACCAAGCATCCTTTAGATCCATTCTGACTTAGGCATCGGAGGGGACTTGGTCGAAACCAAGGTCCGACCCCCCTGACGAGCTTTCTCGTCTGTTCAGGTCAGGTAGATCCTACCGCGCCGAGGCTACCCTTCGGCACTCAACCAGCTCGGAGCCGAACGTGTTCGACCCCCGAGCCCGTTCATCTCCACCCCTACGGAGGCCGTCTCCTTGTTGAGGATCCCCCTTCGGCATGCCGACGCACGGGCTTGTGCGCTCTTCGCCGAGCCGAACCAGCTGCACCCGTCTCCCTGAGGCCACGCGCGCCCCTCGTGATCGCGTTGACCTCCAGCCCTCCAGTCAACAAATCCGTGGTGAGAAAATGCCCTGAAACAGTTATGATATTTTCCAAAATTATCCCAAGCCTGGCCCGCGGCCCCTTTCCCGGTCGGGCCCGAGTGGCCCGTAAAAATATAAAAAACTTTAAAAAATTCTTTAAAAATTCTTTAAAAATTCTTTTTAAAAGGAAAAAATTAAACAAATTATAAAATGAAGTATATTAAATTTTTTATAAAAAATGAAATTGTCAAATTGATAGTATTTCAAAAAAAGTTAAAAATAAATAGTCTTTTTAAAAACATAGTGTTTTATAAAAAAATTGCAAATGGATTGTAGTTTATATTTTTTAAAATTTAGGAAAAATTAACTTCTTTTATTCCTAAGTAAATACAATATTAGAAATAAAAGTATTTAATTCCGAAATTCTCGAAGGTCCTAGGTTGAACCTTTAAATTTTATTAAATAAATTTTTTTGGTGTGTGTGACTTAAGTCGGCCAGCCTTAGCCCTCATATAATGGCAAAAAAAGAACCCTAATACAAATAAGAAAATGATAATGCAAGTAAGAAATGAAAATCAATCATCTTGTGTCTTTTTTTTCGTCAGAGTCTTCAGAAAGGTCCTTTCCATCTTGCGAGCGGTTTTCAGCATGGAACCAATCCTTCGCATAAATTGCAACTTCAACTATATCTTCCTTCAGCCTTGACCTCTTGTCGCCCAGAATGCAACCACCTGTACTAAAAGCAGACTCCGAAGCAATAGTAGATACATGTACTACTAACAAATCATGAACCATGATGGCAAGAGTTGGATACTGAGATTCATACTTGTCACGCCCCGATCCCCAGGATACCCGAAAATTTAAATTTTTTCCCAAGAATCCTGAAGAGTGAGGGTGATGAGAGGGAAAAAGAGATGGTAAGGAGAAACAGAACATGCAGGCCACTGCGCACATGCTGAAATAGTACAAGTGAAGCTCCACTATAATATCAAAACAACCTCATAAATAACATAGAACAACAACAACATTATATATATAACATCTTTTATTTATATACATAGTCCAAGTACATCACTACATATACACCACCACTCTCCACCTCCCAAGACAACCATGTCACTATACAAGCTACAGCTCATACCAAGTATTACCCCTGAAAACCCAACTCTAAGTCACCACCAATCAAGCTACCACTGCTACCTGAAAAATGGGGGAAGCACGTGAATGCTTGCCCCAGTAGGAAACAACTTGGATTTGGAACACCATTTTAAGGTTATCAACCACTAAAAAAGGCATGAGAAATAAGGCGTGTAAACTAAATAATGTGGCAGAAAGTAAACAGCCTAGTAAGGGATCATACCTGCGGTTTGATGTCTAGCTACTGCAAGAAAAGGGGTCAGCACAGATAATAATACAAGTGTTCACGCAAACAAGATTTAAAAAGTGTAATTACAAGTGCCAGAATTATAACACATTGTCACAAGCAAAGCATGTAAAGGGAAGAGGAAAGTGCTGCCAGCATAAGCAGTAGCTTACAAAACTTTAATTTAATAATTTAAGTAGTTGGAAACTTGGGTAAACTGTGTGATAACAGGACATATATTTAAAGGACTTGACACGACATAAATAAAAATGCGCAACATGAGCATCAAGTAAGAGAGCTCCATAACTAACCAAATAACACTACAACCACATCACATATGAAAATGTAAATGACATAAATAACAGAAACACATACCTGCGGTAAAGGATGACCTGCAAAACAAAAGTGAGTACCATATAAAGAGAAGTATACTACAACGTCAAAGAGCAGAAACCTGGCATTATAATGTGAGTCATGCCCAGAGGTCCCAGATTCATATGTGATAGGCCTTGTGGTCCCCATGACATTGTCCCAATGGAAAAACATAATCTATCCGCATATCATCTCAACAAATGGACATGCACTCACATGTCATGCCCATCATATACATAATCACATACCACCACCACCAACCACATTGGGGGATGCCATGTCCACCCTCCTCCCTCCCATCACATACAACCCTTGAGCCCCTAAACATACAACATATTATACTACCATGTTTCATAAATAATATAAAGGCAACATATAATTCCCTTTCATTACAAGTAGGCCATGCACCCAAGTGCCATGCCCTCCATCATAATCATATCAACTCATCATCACATCACATATGGGACCATGCATGACATGCTCCCAACATCACAGGTTCATAACATATCTCATATCATAACCATATAAATGGGTATTTCCCACATTTCTTGCATTTGCATTCACTTAGGCATTTTTCACAAACACATGGTATGTATCATGTAGAACATCACAATCACATTAGCAATTTAATAGCATACCACACCAATCAAACTTTATTTTATGTAAAAACAATAATCATGTACTATAGCGGGTAGATTAGCAACAATACACAATTGATAACACCGCTTAACCACTACAGCTTGCAGGAAACATACAGAGAGTCACAAAGTATGGATGATATCACCCAATTATAGTAAGAATTTAGCAAAACTTCCTAAATAAAAGTTGTAGATATGGTATTTCTAGATTCACAGTTAAAAGTTCATACAAAAATATGAAATATATGATTTATGATGAATTGTTTGGTGAAGCCTGTCAAATCTGTTTTTAGACAGATTGTGAGGACTGTAGAGATTGCTAATTTAGAACATGTTGCAGTCAGAATTTCGAAAAACATGCACTGAGATGACGTTGTAGAAAAACTTATTAAATTTACAACGAGACCAAGAATACAAATTTCCATGGTGTGTACAGACACTGAGCTCAATTTTGCTAAAGTGGGTCCAGACTGGATGAAATACAGATATGTTGTGAAGATGGAATTTTTACTCCTAATTTCTGAATTGAATATATGTCAAATTTTATATAATTTCGGGGTAGAACTTCAAGATCTACAAGTATATAATTTTTTTCGAAAATTAATTCAAGCCACAGTAACCAGAATTCAAGTAACAACATACAACAGAATTTCAGAATTCCAAAGTGATGGTTTTGCTAAGAATTTCAAGGGATAATTTGTGAAATTGAATCATGGCATATAAATTTGACTACCCCTATCACATATTGAGTAAAAACATGGTATAAAAAACATGATAGCAAGAACCAATTAATAGAATTCTAAATCCAAGTAGATTCCTACCTCAAAACATGATTTTTCTCTTCTCCTTCTCTTTCTTTCTTCTCTACCTTCTTCTCACTTGCAACCAACTTGGTATTCTTGATTTTAGAAGGGAGTAATTAGGGTTTTGAATCGAAGAAGATGGAGAAGAGGGGAAGGGAGTGGCCGGCCATGGTAGGTGGGGGAGGGGATGGAGATTAACATGAAAAAGACAAGAAAAGAAGAAGAGATGTTTAGAAATGGGTAGAAACTTCCCATGAATAAAATCTCATCCTTAACCTTATCTATAAGATAAGCATGCATCATTTTAAATGACTAAATTACCCCTCCATCCTCTAGGTATTTACAAGTTTTACATTACTTTATGCACACACTTCTTTACTTTACACACACACCCCTCCTTTGCCCAAATGACCATTTTGCTTCTCGCCTTTCTAAAAATTTACGTGGATGCCATTAACCCCGAATCCCTTTTCACACTAGCATGGCTCTCCCTATCCATATCCATGCACATACATACATGCATACATGCATCACACACACGTCTAATACATACGCGTTATATAATACACATGGCGGCATTCACACTTCTCCCGCATTCACTTCTCGCATTCTCTTCTCTTAGTCACATATTACGGCACAACCCCCATGCACTATGATATATACATCGATACCCACAATTATTTCATGCCTACTTATGCATCGTAAGTAGAAATATCACGTGTATTCAGTAGAATACATGTATAGTTCAAAATAGGGCATGACAATACCCTTTTCACCAAGCCAAAGTATTTAAATTCTCATCAACCAATTCTGCATCAGTAAAAGGAAACCGATTTGCTAAATACTTAGACAATTTACTAGAAGAAATATCGCTCTCTATTGTTTTTTGTTTCTTCTTCCTTAAAATCTATTGGATCCTACTTGAAGAAGAAGTATTAGCAAGAACAGAAGAAGTATTTGAAAACCTACCAAATCTAGTCTCATTCATTACAAAAAGGTTTCTTAAGCTAGTTGTATACATAGCTATAGCTTCCTCTAAGGGAACCATCATGTTTTCATAATATGTTTCTAATAACCAAACTATAGCTTTCTCCTTAATATGTGGATCGAAAACCTTAGCTAAAGAGTAAATCATATGAACATGATTCCAATACTTTGCTAGTTTTCTTTCCATGTATCTATCATATGAAGAAGAGCAGTGTTAGGGTCCTCAAGGTCTCTATACGTTGCTAAAACTTTTGAAATTAAAACTAATTGTTTTAAGCCTAAAATTGATGTTGGGTAGTACACACCGGAAATTTATTTGTAGCGGTAAAAATGTCTCAAAAAATTCATGAAGTTGTTTTATAGTTCTCCACTCATATTCACTAATGTCGTAGTCTTGGTCAAATGCAAGGTGTGTGGTTGCAAAATGAGTAAGATGATCTCCATTTTTTATCATGGAATGAATCATTAGATACGTTGAATTCTACCTATATTGAATACTAAATTTAAATTCTAGGGAATGTTTTGGCTATTACCAAACAATTGTTTGTACTGATGTCTCCGAGTGCCAGAAGTATGGATTAATAACATAAGGTTCCTAATTTTTTCTAAATAAACAGAAGCAGTTTTAAGTCCATCTTGTACTATCAAGTTCAAGACGTGACAAACACATCGTTGATGAAATAACAACACATCCAGCTCAGGGTTCAATTGTCTTTTTAAAAAAGCAATTGCATTATTGTTAGAAACATTATCAAAAGTAAATGAATTTTTTTCCAGAAATATTAAAATTATGAATAATAAATATTATCAAAGTACATATGGCACCATCAGTATGAGCATACTCTAACATTTTAAATCCTATAATCATCTTGTTAATAGTGTAGTTATGATCAATGTAATGAGATGTAACACATAAATAAGAAGCGTCTCGTTTTGTTGTCTAGAATTTAAGTTTGCAAAAGTGTGCAGCAATTTTGTTTTTCCATCTTGAAAAGTTGACACAGCATCTCTTCTAAGAGCTCTTCTAAATACAGAGTTAAGGGCCACTTGGTTAAACCTTTCTAATTCGAGTCTTTTCCCATAGCTAAAGGGTAATTTATGGCATAAAACTAATCTATCCATCTCTTTTCTCATTGTATCAGTAGAATGTGAGAAATTAGATAGAGATGTAGAAGAAGCAAATAAGTTTAAAGTGGTCTGTTTAGAATCTCTTTTTTCGTGAGATTCTATGTGTCTCTTAAGGTGTGTTGTGTCGTCGAAAGGTCTACAATTAAAATTTTCTCTACAGATTTTGCAAACTGCCCGCTCGTCGGTTTTGCCAGGGACAGTTTCACGGGTAAAGTGCTGCCAAAACGGAGATTTTTGTGCTCTGTGATGGGGTGCTTATGTATAAGTGTGAGCAGCAAGATTAGAAGTTTGTGCAAGAGTAGAAGTGAGTGTCGAAGAAGTGTGTGCAGAAGAAGTATAAGCCGGTGTACCGAATACTTCTGGGCTACGATTATTAATATCGAACCAGTCCTGTGTTTCAGTTTGTGATATATCCGTAATGTCCATTGTTTCTATAGAGTTGCTGAGTATCCTCATAAAATTTTCATATTCCTTAGTGTTATTAAAATTTATGTTAACATTTCTACGATTGTTTGGTCCGGCCATTATGCTAATTTATAAATAAAATTAAAACTAAAAGAAACCTGATTGCAGTGTTGCAAGTGGAGTAGAGAGCAGACGGAGCTTAAGATCACAGCTTGCTAATTGCCAGAGAGTTAAGAGCAAATGGAGATTGCTAGACTACTAGTTGAGACCCAGAGAGTTGAGACTTCAGAGCTTGAACCTGGTAGAGTGTATACGAATTGAGAGTTTGAGAGTGTATGAGAGTTGATAAGAAAATGAGAAAGGGTGTGGAGCAATTTATAGGAATTTTTTGGGTGTAAAAAGACAAAAAAACCCCCCAAATAACTGTTTTTGATCGTTGGAGGGGAGGTTTTGGTCATTTTACCCGAAAAAGACCAAAAGGCCCACTGCCATTTGACTGTTGGTAATGGTCCAATGATCGTTCCCAGGGGAGATACACGGGAGCACCTGGCCCGGGCCCGTCCGTGGACCGGACCAATTCGGCCCGACGAGCCAAAAACATGCGGAAGCCAGGCCCTGGAGCAAGGCCAGGCTTGGCCCGCGGCCCGGTCAACAGCACTATGCTCGGGCCGGATGGTGTAAGGGACCCTGCGGGGCTACACACACTAGAGAGAGGATGAATAGTGTAATAGCAAGCAAAGTGCTTAATTAAAAGTTACTAAAATTAAAGCACAATAAGCAGCGAAAAATAAACAGAGTGCTCAACAACAACAATCGTAAACACAATGATTTTACCCTGGTTTCCCAAAACTTGGGTGCGTCCAGCCAGCCTGTATTCACTATAATTCCCTCATGAAGAAGTGAATACAATCTCACACAGAGATACCTCACACAGAGGATTTAGGATTCCCCAAAGAGATATCCTTACTCTCACACAGAGAGACCTCACACAGAGGATTTGTTCTTTCATACAGAAAGAACCAAACTCTCACAAAGAGAGTAACTCCCACAAAGAGAGTATCTAATTCCCACACAGAGAATTATGATTTTGAAACAAAAAACAAAACGAAACAACACTTACCTATGCCTTGATATGATCTTACCAATGTGAAGAAGAAGGCATGCAAGTGAATGACCAAGTGCTTGAGATGAGGCTTTGATTGCACTTGATGATCTTTCTCTCTTCTAGGAATGAATCCTAACACTTCTCACTTGAGTGTATGAAATGAAGAGAAGAAAGATGTTCTCCAAGAGAAGGAATGAGATTGAAATCCCTTGGAGAAATTCCCTAGAGCTTAGATGCTATAGCATAAGCTTGAAGCTCTAATGAGAAAATGTGAGAGATTAGGAGTGGCTATTGATTCTCAAAGATATTCAATAATAACCAAGAGTTCTAAAAGAAATAATCCATCTCCTATATATAGGAAGCCCAAAGGAACCCATAAAACCAGCCAAAAACCCAAAAGGGAAGAAATCTGCAATGGCTAGATTTTGGCAGTTTATGGCCCAGACAGTCGACTGATGAACAAGTGACAGTCGACTGTTCAACGGCTAGAAAAATCCCAATGGATATAATCTGAGCCAGGACAGTCGACTGTAGACGACTACACAGGCGACTGTAAAACAGACAGTCGACTGTATATCCTTCATCAGGCGACTGCTGCAGGGATGAAAGAAAAACAGAGAGAGAGATGCATTTTTCACACTTACGCCTTTCAGACGGCTGATGGCTATTTCACAGGCAACTGTAAATATACATGCAATTGTAAAAAACTTCATCAGACCACTGTCTTGCAAATTGGGATGAAGCCCAGAAAATGCAAGAAGTGCACAGCCGATTGTCGACCAATTCACAGGCGACTGTAGAAACACTTGCGACTGTAAATTGAACATCAGTCGTCTGATGCAAAAAGCTCAAGAAGAGTCAATAAAAATGTTGACTTGAGCTATGCACCAAAGTCGACTGTAGAAGGCTCGACAGGCAACTGGAATCACCTAGTCGACTGTAAAATCTTCATCAAGCGACTGTTGGAGAGCCAGAGACTCCAATTGAGTCTTTGGGCTAGATGAACCGATTGAGTTGGATTCTATGATAATCCTAAGGCTCACTAAGATGGTGAAATACATATGCCTGAGAGTAAGACCATTTATGAAGGCATTACAATAATCCTAGACTCAAAAAGAGAAATGCAAGTAAATGAAATTACATGGATTACAAATTACATCTCCTAGAGTCTAAGTCTTCAAGCTAATGATACCTTGATGCTCTCCATCATCTCCAAGCTTTGGCACTCCTTGATGAGCTTTCTTCATCAAGCTCCAAGGTTTGGCATTGCTCCTCTAGATGTCCATCCATCATCATGCTCCAAGCTTTGGCTTCATTAGATGATCTTCATGACTTCATCCAAGCTTGAGCACTCCATCGCTCTTGGAGGTCTTTAATATAACCATTGCATCATCCTCCAAGCATTATGCTTTGTCTCATCAACATATAATCATTAAGATAAACTGAGACTAAAACATAAGATTGATTAGCACACTAACATGATTTATTGATCATCATCAAAACAACGTTAGTCTTGAACCCAAGAACTAACAGACGGGTTGGGCAATGGGCCGATGGACCAAATGGTCACCACGACGTATAGTTGTACGACGAAGACCAAGTCTTAAAACTTGTAAGGACCGTCTACCTTGCAATACTAACAACAAACACTCTAGGGGGTGAATAGAGTAATGATAATAAATTGTGCAATTAAAATTTAACTTGCAAATGCGGAATAATAAATGCAAGAGGAATTAATCAACACAATCAATCCAAACGCAAACATAAGATTTTACCCTGGTTCCCCAAACTTGGGTACGTCCAGCTACATCAATATTCACTATAATTTCTACAAAGAGAAATGAATACAATCCAACAAAGAGATACCTTACACAGAGGATTTTGTCTTACACAAGAACCAAACCAACCCTACACAAGGGTCAAACTCCCATACAGAGAATTACTAACTCCCACACAGAGAATTGGGGTTAGTCCTATACTAGGACACCAAACTCCCCCAAAGAGAGTAACTTCCACAAAGATAGTAACCAACTCCCACAAAGAGAGTATCTAATTTCCACAAAGAGAATTAGGGTTTCAAAGAAGCACAAAGTAAAACAAATACTCTTACCTATGTCTTGATGATGAGCTTACTCATTAATGAATGTAAGGCATGGAAGAGGATCTCCAAGTGATGAGATTAGTTTGAAAGCACTTGGATGATTTCCCTTGAGCTTGACTTCAATGCATGAAGAGGAATATGAGCTCTAAGAGGAAAATAAGAGAGTTTGAGAGTGGCTTAATGATTCTCAAATGATCTTCAATTGTTCTAAGCAGTTCTAATGAACTCAGCCCTCTCCTATATATAGGAAGCCAAAAGAAACCCTCAAGCCCAAAAAATGCCAAATCAGAAAATCTGCAACAGCTAGAATTTGGCAGTTTACGGCACCGACAGTCGACTGATAAACAATTGATAGTCGACTGGTCAACGACTATAAAAATCCCAATGGATATAATCTGAGCAAGGACATGAGATTTTAGAAGACTACACATGTTACTGTAAATACTTCATCAGTCGACTGACTTTCAAATTGGGATGAAGCCCAGAAAATGTAAGTTGCGCACAGACGACTGTAGAGCAATTCACAGGCGGCTGTAAATAGACAGGAGACTATAAATACTTCATCAATCGACTGACTTGTAAAGTGGGATGAAGCCCAGCAAGTGCAAGTAGCGCTCAGACGACTGTAGAACAATTCACAGGCGCATGTTGGAAGACAGACGGCTGTAAATTGCACTTCAGTCGACTATTCCAAAAGCTCAAGTAAGAGTCAAGAAATGGTTGACATGAGCTGGTGCATAACAGCTGACTGTAGAAGGCTGGCCAGGCGACTGGAATCACCCAGTCACATGTCCTTCATTCATCAGTCGCCTGTTGGAGAGTCAGAGACTCCAATTGAGTCATTTAAAATGATGAACCTATTGGGTTGGATTCTATGATAATCCTAAGGATCACAAAGATGTTATATGCATAAGTATGAATGAGTAGACCATCTATCAAGGCATTACATTAAATATAGACTCAAAAATAGAAAAGCAATAAATGAAATAATACATGGATTACATTGCTTTCCTTAGAGTCTATGGCTACAATTCTTGATGCATTGATGTTCACCATCATCTCCAAGCTTTGGCACCCCTTGAGTCCAAGCTTAGGTATTGCTTCTCTTGATGTCCATCCTTGCACCAAGCTATTAGTCTCCAAATCATGTTATGCTCCAGTTGATAAACATGAGACTAAAACAAGAGAGACATTAGCTGTAATGCCCTACCAGCTACTGCACAAGTACTAGAGGGGGGGTGAATAGTACTTTAAAATAATAAGGAGTATAATTCCAAATTAAATTGCAAACAACTACCAAATCAATTTGCGGAAGCTTAAATTGAATGACAACACAAAATTAACAATGCAAACAAATGATGTTAATGGGTTCGGATCCACCCAAGTCTCCCCGACTTGTTCCCGGTGATCCTACGTCCCAACCACCCGGATCCCCTCCGGATACTTGAGTTAGAAACTTTGGTATCAAAGCCAGATACTCAGCTATGTCTGCCAACGACAACAAGACCGTGCCTCCACCTTCCAACTATGACACCTTCAGGAACCGTGAAGGAGCATCTTCGGTGATGGAAGGACATTCCTCTACGAGGCCTCCATTCTTCAACGGTACCAACTATGGGTATTGGAAATGCCGGATGGAAACCTTCCTCCGGAGTGCATCCTTATGGAGGACTACAATGAAGGAATACATCGAACCCAAAGAAGAAGACTTTGAGAAATGGACTACCGCGGAGGTCGCCGCGGAGGTAAGCAATGCCAAGGCAATGAACGCCTTGCAATGCGCATTGGAGCCCGAGGATTTCAATAAGATATGCACATGTAAGAGTGCATATCAAATTTGGAACTCCCTCCTCATTCTTCATGAAGGGACGAGTAGGGTAAGAGACTCTAAACTCGTAGTCGTAAACAAAGATTACGAAATGTTTCATATGCAACAGGGCGAGAAGATGAAAGAATATTACGCACGTTTTGTTGACATAATAAACGAGTTAGAGGCCCTCGGCAAGTCCTACACTCAAAAGGAGAAGTGCTCAAAGCTTATTGAAGGACTTCCCTCTTCTTGGGAAAAACGTACCTTCGCCATCGAGGAAGGTAATGACATGAACAAATATACCGTAGTTCAACTAATGGGTACTTTGATGTCATACGAGGTACGCAAAGATAGCAAGGTGAAGTTACAAGAAAAGATGAAGTCCTATTTGAACCTAGATGTGCCTAAGAAAAAGGCGATTGCATTCAAGGCGGCTTCATCCACCTCTACCGATGATGAGGACTCGGAAGAAGAAATGGACATGGAATCCATTGCACTCATGGCAAAGAAGTTCAATCGCTTCTTCCGAAAGGGTAACTTCAAACAAAAATCTAAGTTTACTTCTACTAACGCCTCTCCACCTTTGTGCTTTAAATGCAATAAGCCAGGACACATCAAAGCGGATTGTCCTCAAAACAAGCAAAAGGAGAAGTGGAAGGCGCCGAAGTTCGACAAGTCAAAGAAGTACAAAAAGGGGTACAAAAAGGGACTTGTCGGAACAACATTCACCGACTCCGAGGATTCCTCAAGCGGAGAGTCGGACGATGAGCACGTGGAGCAAGCGCACATGTGTTTCATGGCAAGAGAGGAGCAAGATCAAGGATCCTCCTCTTCCGATGATAGTAATGACGAAAGCGATGCGGTAACGATGGATGATCTTAGAAATGCTAACTCTCAACTTTGGTCAAAATACACTAAGTTAGTAAATAGATATACTAAGGTAAAAGATGACCTAGCTAGCATTCAAACATCGCCTAAGAATATCATCACCAACAACGACACCGTTGTTGAAGAGTTAAGAAATGAGATTGTGAATCTCAAATCTAAACTTGAACATGTTAGCATTGAGGATGCGGAAGAACATGAGATAGCGGATTTAACTTCTCAAAACTCGACTTTGAGTATTGAGAACGAGAATCTTAAATCTCGTGTTTATGTGCTCACATCGCAAATATCCACTTTGGATACTTCTTTGCGTTCTCTCAAAGAGAAATATGAGGACACATTGGGCCGAATCAACAAATTCAACAAGGGTAAGGGCCACTTGGATAATATCCTAAAAGACTTACTTCCGGCCAAACACCACATTGGCTTGGGGTATATGATGGGAAATTCATCCAAGTCGGTCACTACTTTTGTAAGGCCAACTTTCGAAGCCTCAACGAGTGGGAGCAAACACTCTATTGGTAGTTCATCTACCAATGGTGCTTCCACCTCGTCCACACCCTCTTTTGGAAAGAAACCCACTTTGGGTGGACCTCCAAAGAAGGGGCATGCTTATATGTACACAAATACCATGCCACGTAGGAACACACGTCCTACTCCACCATCTCACACATATGATGATTTCTATGCTACACGTTCACGGGCACGTGCACACCATGTGAGACACCCTCACGCACGTGTTTCCACACATGCATATGTTCACCCACCTCATCGTATGAATAATTCTCGTCATGCACCATTCCATCATGTCTCGTATGCCTATCCACAACATGCATCACGTAGAAATCAACGTCGCATGCATGCACCCAATAGGATGATGGCTCCCAAAATTTTCACTATTTGGAGCCCAAAGGACACAAGCATGGACGGAAAACAAATGTATATGAATGCTTATTTTTCGAATGTTGTGCATAGTAGGAATTATGTGGGGAAGTCAAAGTCAAATTGGACTTGGCTTCCAAAGGTCTAACCTTTGAGGACCCAATGACCTTGGGTACCATGATATGAAAGTTTCTATCTTTAGGTACTCAAGGAAAAGAAAAAGAAAAGGAGCAACAAATTTAAATTTAGCTCCAAAGGGAATTGGATACTCGATAGCGGGTGTTCAAAACACATGACGGGTGACGCTCGATTGCTCTCCGGAGTGGTTCCCATTGCGAATGGAAACCGCGTCGTATTTGGAGGCAACGAGAGCGGAACCATCATAGGTGTTGGTAAAGTGGGTAACCCTTCTAAACCCTTAATTAGTGATGTTTATCTAGTTGATGGTTTAAATCATAATCTTATTTCAATAAGCCAACTTTGTGACAAAGGTTACAAAGTTAGCTTTGCGAAAGGATTGTGTCATATTTCAAATGATAATAATAAATTATTATTTTCCGGCACACGCCATAAAGATATTTATATTTTGGATCTTCCTAAGTCATATGAACAATGTCTCGTTGCCAACACAAGTGAACAACACTTATGGCATCGACGCTTTGGACATGTGAACTTTGGAACACTTTATAAACTTTCGAAATTAAATTCCATTAAAGGTTTTCCGAAGCTCGTTTTCGAAAAGAAAAGTTTTTGTGATTCTTGTCAACGTGGCAATCTTCCTAAATCTTCATTTAAACCTAAGAAAAGCATTTCTACGACACGGCCACTAGAGCTATTACATCTAGATTTATTTGGGCCAACTAGAGTTGCTTCCTTAGGAAATGCAAGATATGGACTAGTCATCGTTGATGATTATTCAAGATTTACATGTGTATTTTTCTTATGTAATAAAAATGAAGCTTTTGAAAACTTCATAATATTTGTGAAGAAAGTACAAAATCTCATCGGAACCACCATTGTCACTATTCGTAGTGATCATGGGGGTGAATTTGAGAATGAGTCTTTCTCAAATTTTTGTGATGATCTTGGAATTACTCACACGTTTTCTTTCCCTCGTGCACCTCCTCAAAATGGTGTTGTTGAGAGGAAGAATAGAACGCTTGTGGAGTGTGCTCGCACTATGCTCGAAGATAGTCAACTTGGTTATCAATTTTGGGCGGAAGCGGTACACACCGCTTGCTATGTGTTTAATAGAATAATTTTGAGGCCCGACACCAAACAAACTTGCTATGAATTGTTGTTTGGTAGATTGCCTCAAGTTAAACATTTTCGTGTTTTCGGCGCAAAATGTTTTATTAAAAACACATATGATAATTTGGACAAGTTTGATCCGAGATCGGATGAGGGGATATTTGTTGGGTATTCATCACGTAGCAAAGCCTACCGGATATACAACAAAAGATCCTCTACGATCGAGGAATCACTTCATGTCTCTTTTAATGAGAATTTTACTACTTCTAGAATTTCAAATGATAATGATTCTATGGATGTTTTATGTGATTCATTTGAAAATTCTAAGTCTATTGATTCAATTGATTCTATTGAGACTAACCCGACTAATGAAGTTGTTGAGAATGTGCCTAGTGATCAAGGTATTCCCAAGCGGCTTCATACCGTTCGCGACCATCCCCATGAGCAAGTTATTGGCAATATTAATGATAGTGTCAAGACGAGATCTCAAGTCCACCACTTCACCAATTGTGCCTTTGCCTCATCGATAGAGCCAAAGAATATCGTTGAAGCGTGCGAAGATAGTGCTTGGATCCTTACCATGGAGGAGGAACTCATTCAATTCGAGAGGAATGAGGTATGGGAGCTTGTTCCTTTGCCATCGAAGAACCACACCGTCATAGGGACAAAGTGGATCTTCAAGAACAAAACCGACGAAAATCAAGTCGTCGTCCGGAACAAAGCTCGGTTAGTAGCTCAAGGCTATCGCCAAGAGGAAGGTATCGATTTCGAAGAATCCTTCGCTCCGGTAGCTAGATTAGAATCGATTAGACTCTTATTGTCTTATGCATGCCATAAAAATTTTAAGTTATTTCAAATGGATGTTAAAAGTGCATTTTTAAACGGAGATGTCTTTGATGAAGTTTACGTTTCTCAACCTCCGGGCTTCATAAATGAAAAATTTCCAAATCATGTTTTTAAACTAAAGAAAGCTCTCTATGGTTTGAGACAAGCTCCTCGAGCTTGGTATGATCGCCTAAAGATTTTTCTTTTGGATTTGAATTTTAAAATGGGCGAAGCCGATTCTACACTTTTTGTTAAGCCTGCGAATAATGATATTTTATTAGTTCAAATTTATGTTGATGATATCATTTTCGGTGCTACTAACTTCACTCTTTGCGAAGAGTTTTCTAATGTTATGAAGGAACAATTTGAGATGAGCCACATGGGCGAACTCAAATATTTCTTAGGTCTCCAAATTCGCCAATTGAATGATGCAATCTTCATCCACCAAACGAAGTATACGGTGGAGTTGCTTAAGCGATTTGGAATGGAAAGTGCTTCCGGGAAAAAGACTCCAATGAGCACGACTACGCATCTTGACAAGGATACGGGCGGTAAGGATGTAGACATTCGTCTATATCGAGGTATGATAGGTAGTTTACTTTATCTTACCGCAAGTAGGCCCGATATTATGTTTGCCGTATGCATATGTGCTCGTTATCAGTCTCAACCTAAGGAGTCTCACTTAGTAGCGGTAAAGCGTATTTTCCGTTATCTAAGTTACACTTTAGATTTTGGATTACTTTATCCTAAATCTAGCACGTATGAGTTAGTCTCATACAGTGATGCCGATTATGCGGGATGCAAATCCGACAGGAAAAGTACTAGTGGCACTTGCCATTTTCTAGGAAATTCTCTTGTCTCTTGGTTTTCCAAGAAGCAAAATTCCGTATCACTTTCAACCACCGAGGCGGAATATATTGCCGCCGGTGCCGCTTGTGCCCATGTTCTTTGGATGAGACACACTTTGAAGGATTTTGGTATTCATTGTGATACTAGCCCTATCATGGTGGATAACCAAAGTGCTATTTGTCTTTCAAAGAATCCGGTGCATCATTCCCGATCAAAACACATAGATGTCCGACACCACTTTTTAGATGATCATGTAGCTAAAAAGGACATCATTTTAGTGTACGTTGAAACCCAAAAGCAAATCGCCGATATTTTCACGAAACCCCTAAAGGAGGACTCCTTTGTGCGGTTGCGTCGAGAATTGGGGATTATGGGTGAATCCGAGATATAGGATTCATATTTCATTCAATTATCTTGCATGCTATTCGATTTCGCGATATTTTGTTCATGCTAGATTAATTGAATTTTTGGGAATTTTATGTGATATATTTGAATTTATGATCGAATTCGTATTTGAAAGTCGTATTTAAGATTTCGACGATTTATGGGGTAATTTAGATGACTAATGAGAGAGTTATGATGTTTCATCCAAGTGGTTTGTGAAGAGAAATCAATTATCAATTTTTGGACTCTTCTAGTCGGTCTAAGTTCACTTGTCAACCGACTAGATGCTCATCTAGTCGGTCAGCAAATGAACTCAGACCGACTAGATCAAGCCTATATCTAACTCCTATCATTTTCTTTCGTTAGTCGGTCACAGTACACTTACCGACCGACTAGATTGAAAACTAGTCGGTCAGTTAATATACTGCGACCGACTAAATCTTGCCCTAAAAATCCCTCTGTGCCTCTGTTTCGACTTAGTCGGTTCAAGCTCATTGACCGACCGACTAGATCGTAATCTAGTCGGTCAGTGCTTGAACTATGATCGACTAAGTGTGTTAGGGTAATTGGGTCTTTTCGATTTCCAGACCGACTTATACTCGTTTCGTTCGACTAAAATCTCTTTTAGTCGGTTTGTTTCTAAGCTCCAGCCCGAAAAACCACCAACCCCTCTCGAGCCCTCTCGTATTCCCGTCGACTCCGGCCTGATCTCTGGCGATCCCCGCCGTCCGCCGCCGTCGACTCCACCTCCTAGGTATCTCCCTCCCTCTCCTATGTCGATTCCTACTCTAGGGTTTGTTATTTATCTCATCTAGCTCCTAGGGTTTCGGAATTTTTCCTCTTAGGGTTTGTGCTTTTCGATTTCGTTTGATCTCTAGGGTTTGTCTAGCTTGTAGTTTGTGTTGCTTGTACTCATCGTGCCATGACCATGGCAAAGACGAGGATTCCTATCGCCTCTTCCGGGGCTTCTCCTATGACCGTAGAACAACCTTCCGACCCTAGGAATCCCCCGAAGCCTAAGCGTCGTGCCAAGTCAACCGAAGCCTCTCCATCTTCGCCTCCTCCTAAGAAGCCTAGGACTGCGACAGCCAAACCCCGCAAATCAAAGACCAAGAAGCCTATTCTTCAATCTCCGGCTACTCCTCCCGATTCCGACTCTGAATTTATCCCTGAGGATGAGCCTACTAGGGAACCTACTCCTCCTCCGAAGACCCGTAAGGCTAAGGGTAAAGCTCCTATGCCAGTCGGCGGTGTAGACATATCGTTGTGCCGCGATGACCCTCAGTGTCTCGCAGCGTACAACCGTATAGAGCACTGTCCACTGTTGTTAGAGCATTACGTTCAGTTTTCTGATTTTCTAGGCCTTGCTGATCTTCTGTCCTATAATGGTCTTCTTGATTATCTCCGATACGACCCCAAGGCCAATCCCAAACCGTATCCTCGCCTCGTGAAATTGTTCTATGCCAATCGTGTTCGAGGCCAGTACGATGCCAGCCACTCCATTGAGACGACTGTCTTGGGAACTCCTATAGTTCTCACGGCAGAAATCTTGGGGGAGATTCTTGGTTGTTCGTCGTGTGGTCTCCTCCCTTCGGACATTTCCGTCGATGACATTTCTTCCTTGGATCAGTCTATTCTTGCAGATATCTTCCAGGTTATCCCCTCCGCATTCATTGGTGTTCCATCGAAATCTTTCAAGCCGAATGCGTGGGTTCTTAACTTGATCTTGAAGTCATGTCTCCTCCCTAAGTATGGATCCTCTTCACTCCCATCCCAGCCGTTCTTGAAATTGATCTACGCTCTTTTCTTGGGGTGCGAGATTAATTGGGCTCGCGTGATACTCGATAAGATGGATTCTTTCGAGTGTATACGCAAGACCAATAAGTCTGCGCACATTCCATACCCTTGCCTGTTGACTCTTGTATTTCGACATTTCCGAGTTCCTCTCCCTCCTGATGATGAGCGTCCTTTGGGTACTCCTCTGAACGCGACGGCCGTGAAGAAATCTCTAGCGGCACTTCGTCACGTGCAGAGGTCTACCGCATCTACTTCCCAGTCTACTCCGTCAGCTGCTGCAGCCTCCTCTTCCCCTGCTACATTGGACGATGTCGTACGCCTACTTCGTCAGCACGACTCCCGTTTGGCTCGTACTGAGGAGGTAGTCTGCCGTATGGCTCGTATGATGGGGATTGATCTTCCTCCTTCAGTGTCTGAGGCCGAGGAGATGGACGATGAGGAGCTTGACGAGCTTGTCACTTCTTTTACCCGTGGCGATGAGGCCACTGCTGTTGCTGCTGGTACTTCCACTTCTGCTCCTGGAGTTGGCACCACTTCCGGTGTTCCAGAGCCTTCTGCTTCAGCACTTCAGACTTCCGAGCCTGCTCATGTATCTCCTGCTGCTGTTGACACTGCCACTGCTGCTGCTTCTGTCGAGACCCATGCTGCTGTTGAGATTCCCGTTGTTGAGCCTGTTGCTGAGATCTCCACTCCTGCCCCGACGATTCCATCTGTTGAGACACCTCTACTCCCTGCAGAGCCTGAGTCCACTCCGTCGACTGGACCCACAGAGACTGCAGATCCTGCCACCTCCTCGTGATCGCTTGTTTCGAGGACTCTCCACTACGCTTTGGATGATATATCTTAGTGAGAGTATTTTGGGTTAGGATGGGGTTTGCGAGATGTTTTGATGTATTTTTGCACTTTCTGGATGTCGGAGTTGGATATTATGATTTGATGATGTTTTGATGTATTTTGATATACTTTGATGATGTCGATGATGTATGATGTATTTCTTTTTGATGATATGTAGCACTTGATGTGATGTACTTCTTATATTGGATATTTTTTTTGGATGTACGCATGCTGCTTCTTTATATATATACATCGTCGTTCTCTTTATCTTTTATTCGTCGTGCACATTTTAATATTCGTTGAATGCATTTGAAATGTGATTTCGTCGCTCGACGATTAAAAACTTGGTTAAATAGATTATATTTCTATAATTATATAGAATTGTTTTCCATGCACAAAATTAACCAAGAATATTGAATATTAAAGAGTATGTTTCTTTATTCAAGAAATGAATAATTATTTGATATTTTTGATGATTTTGATTATTTTTTTTGATAATGGACATTTTGGCACACCTTGATTTGATTTCCACATTTTTCCCTAGGTGTCAATTTAGTCCGTCGTCATTGTCTACGACTCCCGATGTTGGATTTTCCATTTCCTAGTTGTTGTCGTTGTATGCCCCCCATTTTTGGGATAATGCCAAAGGGGGAGAGATAATGATAATAAATAGCGCAAATGAAAATTTAACTCAATTTCCAAGAATCTAGTTTGATATGTTAGATTCAGGGGGAGTTAAGATATATATAAGGATTTTCAAAATACGATATTTCAAAAATCGATTCTCTTTATTTATCTTACTCATCTGATTGATGCAATTCATATATATTCATTTTGGAATTAACGTGTCATCAATGCAGGGGGAGTAAGTATTTTACATTTGAATCATTATTTTTGATTATTATTTATGTTGGTTTGTCATCACCAAAAAGGGGGAGAATGTTGAATATTGGACTCCCCGGATTTGGTTTTGATGATGAGCAAACATAAATAATCCATGAACTAACAATTTGTGAGCGCAGTATTGGAGATCGTCGCCAATTTCACGAGAACATTCAAAGCGACATCTCAACACTTCCCAAAGCTCGTATTCATGCCTAAAGCTTCGTTGAAGCTCTTGCGCCGTTTTGGAAGTTATGAAGATTCAATCGAAGCTCTCGAAGACCGTTTATTAAGGTTTTATTTATAGTCTTTTAGCTTCGATATATAGAATGTTAAGCCTTGAGTATATCTTACGTTTCTATCTTCATTACGCTCATTTCGTAGCTCTAGGATCCTTGCACAAGTTCATTCTAACTTCCTCGAAGCGTCGCGCTTCGATTCGGACTTGTTTGTGCATGTTAGTTGGTACAAGAACAAGTACTGACCGACTAGATGGTGATCTAGTCGGTCGGCAACTGTTCTTGGACCGACTAGTTTGATTCCTTAATTTCTTGGACTTTACTGTTTACAGTTAGTCGGTCTACGTTGACTCACCGACCGACTAGTTTGTGAACTAGTCGGTCAGTGATGCTTCTTTGACCGACTAGTTGTGACTTACTGTTCATGCTAAAATTCTCCTAAGCTACTGTTTATCGTTAGTCGGTCTAAGAACGTTTGGTGACCAACTAGTTGACAATTTAGTCGGTCAACTTTTGTTCTTGGACCGACTAAGTCACTTTGTGTTCAGACTAATTCTTTTTGCTCTTAGTCGGTCTACGCTCACTGACTGACCGACTAGTTGTGAAACTAGTCGGTCAGAAAGTCTTCTTGGACCGACTAGATTTCTAGGTCTGAAATTCTATCTCTTCTCAGATCTACTCTTAGTCGGTCCACGTTGTTTGACTGACCGACTAGTTGATGAACTAGTCGGTCAGTGATTGTTCTTTGACCGACTAATTCTCACAGATTTCTATCCGTTGGTGAATGACCTAACTTGTTTTTATGGGACCCTATAAATACGAACCTAGGTCATTTCTATCTAGGTTAGAGCTTCCATTCAGAGATTCATTGAGTTCTAAAGAGATAGCCATTCTCACTCTAATCTAAAGCTCTCTTCCTCACAAGAAACCCATTCTCTCTCATTTCTAGATCTAGAATCCATCTAGAGAGAAGGTTGTTCTTGGTGAGCTCTTCAAGCTATTGCTTGATCCAAGTCTCCAAATCATTCCTAGGCACCGATTGCTGGTCATTTCCTTGGTGCTAGGTCTTGGTGACTTCATCTTCCTCAAATCCTTCATTTCACCATTTGGGTAAGAAAAACTCAAGGTATAGGATTTTGTGGTAAGATTGTTTATTTCATATTAAACTCTTTAATATTGTTTTGTGATTCTCTCGGTTGTGAGAGAAGATTGTGAATCCCGGGTTGTGGGATTCACTTTGCCATTGCATGTATGATTTGATCTTGTGAAGGTTTTTCACAAGATATTCTTAGTGGAAATCTTGAGTTAGGGTTTCTAACTCAAGTATCCGGAGGGGATCCGGGTGGTTGGGACGTAGGATCACCGGGAACAAGTCGGGGAGACTTGGGTGGATCCGAACCCATTAACATCATTTGTTTGCATTGTTAATTTTGTGTTGTCATTCAATTTAAGCTTCCGCAAATTGATTTGGTAGTTGTTTGCAATTTAATTTGGAATTATACTCCTTATTATTTTAAAGTACTATTCACCCCCCCTCTAGTACTTGTGCAGTAGCTGGTAGGGCATTACATTAGCAACAACATAATGTTGTGATCATCATCAAAAAAATATTGGTATGAAACACCAATACCTAACAATCTCCCCCTTTTTGATGATGACACACATTATATAAAACATAAAGAAAATAATGCACAATGCTAATGAGCTCCCCCTACTTATATGCACCAATTGTAAAATGAGATAAACAAATTGTAAATACTCATTATACCAAATGAAATAATGAGAAACAATGGTGACATATAATATGCATGGATTACATAAACGAATTGCAATAAGTATATAACATGCTCCACATGAATGGTTTACATAATCCCACATATCTTTTCCCATGTGTGTATATATTTATCTCCCCATAGATATATATCTCTCTCCAAATACATATGTATGATAAACATGATTTACATAATGCATATATCTCTCCCCCTTTCGTTGTCAAAAAGGTGGACATCAAATATATACTCCTTGTCATTCTAATAAAAGATGTAAAACTCTGCAAGAGTTAAAGAGATATATGATACCAAATATAAAAATTTAGTAGGTATAAATCACTATCACATGTTCCCCCTAGATCATAGAAACTGTCAAATTTTTGACTTCTTGGATCTAATACCAATTGTAAAGAAAGAGATAAAAGATCTTTAACAATTGAGATAATACCAATTGTAGAAAAGAAATCTTGAAAGATAATCCTTTTTACCAATTGTAAATAATACTTGGAGCCATGGGCCTAAATTGTATCAAAGCATATATATGGAAAAATCAAACACATTGATACACATGACATTGCCAAGAGAAAAAATTAACATAAAACATGTTAGCAATATCAATGGGTTGAGTTTGAAACCATCATAACCAATTGTAAAATGACACCAATTGTGAAACAATGATCCTAATCAAAACCCAAAATGAGAGTTAAAATATGTTTTAAAATATTTTCAACATATTAACCATATTAACTCCCCATTGTCATACATATGAATCAAAAATTGCATGTATAACAATGTATTCCCAAATGTCCCCATTTTCATGAAAAATAAATTTGAAAGCATTTTCAAAATCAAGAAACATTACACAAACAATGGGTATGCTAAGAATAAATATAAAGCATAATACCCATGCAATATGCATATCTGTGAGAGACCTAAACATTAGGGAACCAAACCCAAGTGGAGTTTGATTTTCTAATGTAATCACATGAGGTGATCACATTCCTAACTAGAGAGTTGATGTATATATCCCTCTCTTACACACTACACCTAGTGGGAATACATAAACTCAAGGATTTCCTAGGCAAGAGTTTTACCTTTGTAAGAGGGATGGATGTGGCATGCTTAGGTGTAGAAAATATTTTCTTGGCATTCATTAAGTGAGGATTTTGCTTCTTCGCAAAAAATGAAGGATTTTCATTATTCCTCACCACCTTGTAATTTACATGCTTCTTGTTGGTGTTATTGTTATACAAGAAGGCATGGTGATTCTTCTTATGTGCTTTTGTAATATTTCTTGTATTGCACCAAAAGAAGAATTAGAGGTGTATAGTAACTAATATTAGCATGGACGTTGATCGGTATTCTCAGTGGTAATACTATTGGGGTTGATGTGGGTATTAGAAATACTATTTGAATATGATATGATGGTTGTTTATGGTGTGTATGCATTAGAAGAGAAGATGCGAGCGTTACCCTTACGTTTTCCCGGTACCTTAGCCGATATGATTCCGAGGACGGAATCGTTCTTAAGGTAGGTAGGATGTAACGACCGGTTTTTACCGCTACTATCATCTGTATGTATCTAGTGCAGTATTTTTCTGTAACCGTAGTTAGACGTTTCCGTACCCGTACACGTTCCGTACCCGTATCCATTCTTTACATTTTTATTATTATAAACCCCTTATTTTTATAATAATAAAAACATCTTTTCTTATAATTAAATTATATATTCGAATTCGAATTCAAATTCAAATCCTTAAAATCTGTTAAACTTTCGAAATTCAATATGCAGACTACCATTTGTAGACCCCTTCAAGACCTATTAACTAGCCCTAATTCTCCATTAAACCAATTGATTATCAATCAAATTAATTGGGTTTCAAACCCTTCCTAAATTAAACTCTAGCCATAATTGGACCTAGGCCGCACCCAGCCAACTCACGCACCCAACCATTACTCACACACACACACTCACACTCAATTTTAATAACCCTATAACTATTGTTCACGTGTTGCACCCAAACACTCCACGGCGTAGTACTCGTCGAGACGAATCCAACGACACCAAGAACGCCAAAAACAGGCGAGTATACAATTTGTTATGATTTTTAGAAGTTTCGGCACGTTTACGCCGCCTTCATGTATTGCAGAACAACCTGAAATTGTGACGTGAAATAATGTAGGAAAGTGACACCATAACGATTAGGACAAAAATTGGGATCCAACGGTATATCATACGATATATCCCCAATTTAAACAACTAGAGAAAGAAATTGTTTCTGTAGCAAATTGAACGAAAAGGACGAAATCGTCATTATTGGAAATTACGGAACCGGTCGTTCGACCCGCTTTCGCTTTGCAGAAATGTCACCGTAAAACCCTAATTTTGATAATAATGAAATTCAGTGAGTCTTGACATGTTTAACAGTTTGGACATCGTGAAATCGTGCGCCTCGAAGGCGGAATCGTGAATTCGTGATGTCGTGTGAGTCGATTAGGCCGGCTCGTGTTCCGGCAAAACTTTTGGGTGGGGTTAGGGTTGAGCGGCCACTGGGCGTATGAAAGGTACTCTCCTCAAGAACACCACCCGACGCGGTGGGTTAGTGTCAATCACGGTAAGCCCCCGTGAGAGGAACGACCTTCTCATCACGACCTAAAGGCGAGAACCCTAGATTAGATGTGAAGTCTTGACATGGTCATTGAACGCTAACTTGGTCATCGTGAATATTGAAATGTTGACAAACTCTGAGAAATTAACTTTAAACTTGCCATCGACTAGAACTGCATGCTAGGATTGTTTCTTTCTGCTCCGAAATATTAAATGTTAATTGCTGCAGTTGTTTCCTTTATTAAATGCTTCTAAAATTTCATATACTTGTTATATACTTCGCCTTGGGATGCTAACTCTTCTTGCAGACCCCTAGCTGACATACATTCATGTTTGTGGATGTATGTCAGGTTCAGAGCTTGAGTACCAGGAGGACCAGTACGAGACGCCTGAGTTGGAGAGTCAGGAGTTCGCACCTGACGCAGTTCCTCTCCCAGCAGAGGACTAGTGGACCCCGTTACCTTTACTGCTCTTTCTTAGTTCCTTTTGTCGTTGTAGTTACTTTTCGAGTACGTTACTTTTCTTGTTGCTACTTTTAGCCCAGCTGTGGCATTGTTAAACTCTGTGTACGAACTTTATTTCTGGATGTGGCTATATCTGTGCTGGTTGTGTTTTCTTATTATTTCTGAATGGTAGTTGCAAGGACCTCATCTGTATTTTAAACACAGACGCTTATTGAACTCGAGCGTCGCCGCTCCAGTTCAAGCGGACCGCGTAACGCTCCCGCTTCCGGTGTCTTTTGGGAAGCGGGGCGTTACAGGTGACCACCTTTGGAGTGTATCCCAAACCTCCTCTATGGTTTGCTGGTTGTTGTTTTTCAAGCAAACTGTAGAGTGAATTCCTAGAATGAACAAAGCTAATAAGCTTTTGGGATTCCTCTTCGCATTTCAATGTAAGTTGTTAAATGCGAGTTTCTAAGCTAAGGTTTTGAGCTACTAATTTATCATTGGAAATGCTCAATTCCTTAACTTGAGAGAGAAGAATCTCTCTCACAGTAGTGTTACAAATATGCATATCATTATTGTTTATACTAGAAGATTCTAAAGCATGCACCCTACTTATAGCATTCTTAAATTTTGTTTTCAATTTAGCATATGAGTCGATACACTTACTTGCCACGTTGGAGCCCACATTGAAACGATACTCAAGCTCCTAATATGGTAGCTTTGGCTCCTCCTTTTCTTCACCATTGCTTTCCTTCTCGCTAGAGCTTGACGAAGACTCTTCTCCTTTCGCCATACAACACATGTGGGCTTGCTCATTGTCATCTTTCTCTTCGTCACTAGATGAATCCTTATCCTAGTCATCAAATGTGCCGACAAGTTCCTTCTTTTGGTTCTTGAATTTGGACTTGACTTTCCAATGTTTCTTTCTTTTCCCTTTGTAGTAATCTTTGGATGGTTTGGAAGAAGATTCGGTAGAGCGATGACTTTTACCACTGCCAGTGTAACAAGTAGGAATCTTGTTAGAAATAGAGGCAAACTTTGACAAAGATTTACCTTGCTTGCCCTTGAGGAATGCATTGAATTGCTTGGCAAGCTTGATGAAATCATCATCGCTAGCATCATCTTCTCCATCATCTTCACTCGAAGCTCCTTGATGGAATTTCTTCCTCCATTGGATTGGCTCCTTCTCGGCGTGGAATGCAACCCCCTTATACTTCTCCGGCTTCTCGGGCTTGGTTGGTTGAATCGCCTTCTTATGTTGAAGCTTCACTTCATATGCCATGAGATTCTCTATACACTCCTCAACGGTGTATTTGGACATGTCATTTGATTCTAAAATTTCGTTGGCCTTTGACTCCCATTGAGATGTAAGCGAGTCAAGGATATTCTCCACTTGATCCTCTTGGGAAATCACCTTCCTGAATCCTTCCAAAGCGTTCAAGATTTCTGTGAACCTTGTGAACATCTCCGAGATATTTTCACCTTCCTGCATCTTAAACAACTCATATTTAGATCCAAATACGCATTATTTAGATTTCTTTACCTTCGAAGCCCTTCATGAAAAATCTCCAATGTATGGCAAATTTCATTGGCTGTTTTGCACATAGAGATGCGGTTGAACTCATTTGAAGTGAGGGCGCAATGTAATGCATTCATAGCCTCGCATTGAATTTGATCGAGTCCTTCTCCACTTTTGTCCTTGAAGCCGTGGGTGTAGTACGCTTCTCAAATGGCGACCCAGTAATGTCTCATAGGTCTTGACCCTCCAAGTAGATCATCATCTTGATCTTCCAACTTTGGTAGTTGGTTCCATTGAAAAGCGGGGGTCGAACGGTTGATAGACCTTATTCATGAGACGCGGATTCCATTGTTGTTGTATGCTATAACCTCGATCGGATACCAATTGTAAGGATAGTCATGTTGGATTTGGATCTAAGCCTAGGGGTGAATAGGCTAATAAAAATTCTTGTGAACACATAAGCAATCACAGACCGTTATTCAGATGCAGAGTAATAATAAGTAGGTAATAAAGACAATCACATGATGCACAGATGATTTACATAGGTTCGGTCGTCCAAATGACCTACTCCAGCCCCCAAAGTAGATACTAGATTAATAATGGTACATGTACAACCATAAAAAGCTAGAGCACTTCCTCTACACTTACCAGGCTCCGCACTCCCACAGTGCTAAACAAAACTAATTCTAATATAAGCTTTTATTGACTAGCACCAACTAGTCAGGTCTCTCTTGTCTAGTCCCAATTAGACAAGACCCCAAAACATCGCAAAGATGGTTAAGTTTTCCCTACAAAGATCTATACACCAATACACAAATAAATAATAATACAGAGTTTAGGAAAGCTCGGTTTGTGTAGGCATCGTAGTCTCTGTCAATCTGCTCAGGTCAGATCAAGTTTGACAGGATATAGTCCCCAACGTCACGTCCCTCCTTGGATGAAACTTGCAGCCTTGATGGTCTTGAAGCTCTTGCTTGTGCAAAGTAGAGGCTCTTGGACTTTGGGTTGTGCAATGTGGGAGGACTTGCTTGCGGCAATGAAATTGAAGATGGATCTCTTTGAGTTTCTTCCCCTTTGCCCAATGGATGAGGATGAACTTGACAATGTTGTGGCAATGAGATGTGTTTCCCCTTTCTATGTTGCGGCCTTGCCAAAGGAGCTTGCTTGTAAGGATGTTGAAGGAGATGAAGAAGACCCATTGGATGTTGCACAATAGGTGATGAAGAACCCTTGGTGAAACTTGCGGCAATATGGGTTGAGTATCCTCTAACTAGCGGCCTTAGAGAGGGGTTGAAGCCTTGTGCAATGGAGATAGGAGCAAGATGCTTTGGCCTTGGCATTGGAGATGCTTTGCTAGGTTTTGCGCAAGGAGGAAGGGAGAAGCTTTGCAAGGTTGCGCAAGGAGGAAGGGAGAATGATATGTTGCGCAATATACATGTATGGCGGAAATTTTTCTTTGTTTACCCTCACTCTTTTCTCTCCTTTGAATATGAGTTTATATAGGAGAGGATGGGATCAATTAGAATCAAATAGAATCCCATAATTGAAGGAGATTGGATAGAATCCTAACTTGAATAGGATTTGAATGAATCACCATGGAAGATTGTTGAGTATTAGACTTCTCTCTACTTGGGGTTAATGATAAGCAAACATAAATACTTGTGACTAATCCCCTATTTGCAGTTAATCCATTGCCTAAGCATATCATGAAGATTAATTAGCAATAGATGTCACTCAAAGATCAATGAAAGCAAGGAAAGTTGATTGGATGATCAAAGATGGTGATTAAAGCTCCTAGAAGACTTCAAGCTCATACTTTGGATAGAAGAGAGAGTTCTACATAAAGTAATCTTCATTTTCTCTTCTAGTATGTAGCTTAGAAGTAGAACTATGTTGGAACACACACACATCTTCATTTCAGTCCTAGGAAATCATTAGATCACTTTTCCTTAGACTCCAATTCATATTTCTCAAGCATGTGCATGTTGGGATTTCAACAGTCGACTGCTGAACGTATTACAGTCGTCCGTCTCAAAACAGTCGACTGTGATTTGTTCTACAGTCGCATGTTATGCACATACTTAATCATTTGATTTTTGGGCTTTCTAAGCTTTAACACTTTTAGGTGACTGATGTGCATTTTACAAGCACATGTCCAAGAGACAGTCGACTGTGATTTGTTAATCAGTCGCCTGTCTATCTTCAGCCCAAAGATCATTTTCATTTTCATCTGGCTAGTCGACTGATGTTGTATTTACAGTCACCTGTCCAAGTCACAGTCGACTGTAAATGCTTCAACAGTCGCCTGTCCATGATTCCTTTGCAGAATCTGCTATCTGGAATGTTTAACCTTTTAGTGCCAGTCGACTGATATTGTATTTAAAGTCGCCTATCTAATAGCACAGTCGACTATCAATGCTTCAACAGTCATCTGTTTTTGAGCTCTCTTCAAACTCAGCTCTCTGGAAAATGTCAGGGTTTGTGACAGCCGACTGATGTTGGTTTCATAGTCGTCTGCCCATGGCACATGCGTCTGTTTGTTCCACATCAGTCGACTGTCCTGTCTTTCCAGAATGTTCTTAGATTTTCTCAGCTTACCCATATTGCGGCCATTCGCCTGTAGAAGGATTTACAGTCGCATGTTGGATTTATAGTCGACTGTTTTCTCTTCATCAGTCGACTGTCCACGTGGTAAGTTACAGTTTGAATTCTCACCTACCCTTTGACACAGTACAACAGTTGACTGTGTTTTGTTCAACAGTTGACTGTCGCCTGTGTAAATTCTATCCGTTGGCTTTTTCTCCATGGATTTTAAGGGGTTTTGGGGATTCTGTTTGAGGGATTTGAGAAACTTATAAAGGCAGCCTTTACTGTTCCATTGAGAGGCTAATCTTCAACTCAACCATTCAACCTTTCAATCTTCCTTGATCAAAGCTCTCAAATCCTAAAGCCCTAGAATTCTAATCATTTACTCTCTTGCTCTCCAACCTAGAACCAAAGAGAAATCTTCTAGGCAATTGGTGGTGACAAGAGAAAGGGCTTTCCTCTCTTTCAAGAGAGACATCAACACACAACACACTTACTCCTTCAAGTTCTACTTCAAGGCATATGTGATTGTAAGTGTTGTCATTTCAATATTTCATAACATTCGTTATTAGATTAACTGTCGGGTTGTGAGAGTGGTTTGCTTGCTTCCAAGTTGTGGGAGTCAAGGACATTGAGTGTACTTCGATTTCACTTGTAGGGTTGCTACAAGTGGGTTTAAAGGAAACCACAAGTTAGGGTTTTAACTTGAGTATTTGGTGGTATCCAGGTGGAAGAGACGTAGGATTATCGGAAACAAGTCGGGAGTTGACTTGGGTAATCCGAACCCTTGAAACATACTTGTGTTTGCATTGTTTCATTTTAGGGTTTATTTTCTTTCCGCATTAATTACTGGTTAGAAATTTAATTTGGTGTAATTATAATTTTAAATTGTATAAACACTATTCAACCCCCTTCTAGTGTTTTCCTCATAGCCATAGACCTTACAATTGGTATCAGAGCATTGGTTTATAGCTATGGCATCCAACAACAATGTTCCTCCACCGCCTTCGTACAACAATCACGACGGTGATAGTGCGTCTATTGTCTTCGAAGGACAACCAACGGTTCGTCCTCCGCATTTCAGTAGCACGAATTTCGGCTATATAGGGGGAGTAAGTTTTCTTTAAGCACAATTATTTATCTTTTTGTTTATGTTTGTTTGTCATCATAAAAGGGGGAGAACGTTGAGTATTGGACTTCTCCCTACTTGGTGTTAATGATAAGCAAACATAAATACTTGTGACTAATCCCCTATTTATAGTTAATCCATTGCCTAAGCATATCATGAAGATCAATTAGCAATGGATGTCACTCAAAGATCAATGAAAGCAAGAAAAGTAGATTGGATGATCAAAGATGGTGATTGAAGCTCCTAGAAGACTTCAAGCTCATACTTTGGATAAAAGAGAGAGTTCTACATAATGTAATCTTCATTTTCTCTTCAAGTATGTAGCTTAGAATTAGATCCATGTTAGAGCACACACACATCTTCATTTCAATCATAGGAAATTATTAGATCACTTTTCCTTAGACTACCATTCATATTTCTCAAGCATGTACATGTTGTGATTTCAACAATCGACTACTGAATGTTTTACAGTCGCCTATCTCAAAACAGTCAACTGTGATTTGTTCTACAGTCGTCTGTTATGCACATACTTAATGAATTGATTTTTGGGCTTTCTAAGCTTTAACACTTTTAGGCGACTGCTGTACATTTTACAGCGCATGTCCAAGAGAAAGTCGACTGTGATTTGTTAATCTGTCGCCTGTCTATGTTCAGCCCAAAGATTATTTTCATTTTCATCTGGCCAGTCGACTGATGTTGTATTTACAATCGCCTGTCCAAGCCACAGTCGACTGTAAATGTTTCAACAGTCGCCTGTTCATGATTACTCTGCAGAATCTGCTCTCTAGAATGTTTAACCTTTTAGTGCCAATCGACTGATGTTATATTTACAGTCGCCTGTCCAATGGCACATTTGACTGTCAATGCTTCACAGTCGTCTGTCTTTGACCTCTCTGCAGACTCACTCTCTGGAAAATGTCAGGGTTTGTGACAGCCGACTGATGTTTGTTTCACAGTCGCCTGCCCATGGCATAGGCGTCTGTGTGTTCCACATCAGTCACATGTCCTGTCTTCCCAGAATTTTCTGAGATTTTCTCAGCTTACCCATATTGCAGCCAGTTGCCTGTAGAAGGATTTACAATCGCATGTTGGATTTACAGTTGACTGTCTTCTCTTCATCAGTCGACTATCCACATGGTAAGTTACCGTTTGAATTCTCACCTACCCTCTGACACAGTGCAGTAGTCGACTGGGTTTTGTTCAACAGTCGACTGTCACCTGTGTAAATTCTATTCGTTGGCTTTTTCTCCACGCATTTCAAAGGGGTTTTTAGGGATTCTGTTTGAGGGATTTGAGAAACCAATAAAGGCAGCCTCTACTGTTCCATTGAGAGGCTAATCTTCAACTCAACCATTCAAGCTTTCAATCTTCCTTGATCAAAGCTCTCAAATCCTAAAGCCTTAGAATTCTAATCTTTTACTCTCTTTCTCTCCAACATAGAGCCACAGAGAAATCTTCTAGGCAATTGGTGGTGACAAGAGAAAATGGCTTTCTTCTCTTCTAAGAGAGACATCAACAGACAACACACTTGCTCCTTCAAGTTCTACTTCATGGCATAGGTGATTGTAAGTGTTGTCATTTCAATATTTCATAACTTTCGTTATTAGATTAACTCTCGAGTTGTGAGAGTGGGTTTCTTGCTCCCAAGTTGTGGGAGTCAGGACATCGAGTATACTTCGATTTTACTTATAGGGTTTAAAGGAAACCTCAAGTTAGGGTTCTAACTTGAGTATCCGGTAGTATCCAGGTAGAAGGGACGTAGGATTACCGGAAACAAGTCAGGAGTTGACTTGGGTAATCCGAACCCTTGAAACATCCTTGTGTTTGCATTGTTTCATTTTAGGGTTTATTTTTTTTCCGCATTAATTGTTGGTAAGGAATTTAATTTGGTGTAATTATCATTTTAAATTATATAAACACTATTCAACCACCCTTCTAGTGTTTCCTCATAGACAGTGACCTTACAAAGATCTCTTCAATCACCATTGGATATGGAGTTTGAATATGGATGGCTATATGATTTGAATTTGAATGGCTATATGATTTGAATTTGATCTAATTTAGGATCTCATTTAATCAAAAATTGATTTGCATGAGATTTGGTTCAATCACTTTGGAATGAATGAGATCTCTCTATATCTCTTCATCTTTGACCAAGTCCAAATTGCAAATTGTTGCGGGTCGGATCCGTACACAATGAAATTTGTTTGTAGTAGGAATCACGGGTACAATGAATTACAAGTTTTTGGATGATGGAGAGGTCTCCGCTGTTGGAACTTGGTATTTTCCATCCTCCCTTCCATAAGGTTTTGATGTGACAAATCAATATATTTTATGTTACTAACTTTATCTATGCAGATGTGCAGCTACAACGCAAATTCATTTACATCACGCATATGATCAAAGTACAAGGATCCTCTGCAAAAACAACCTTGCTACTCAAATTACGTGTGAAACACGTATCTACGGAATGATGTAATTTTTACTTTTTAGATAGCTTCAGGGCCTTGGTTATATCTTATCATATATCCCTAAAAGCTCAAATCTACATCATCTCCTAACTCATTTTGATCCTAAGTCAAAATTCGTATTTTTAAGTATTAGCCTACTAGGATTTTTCCTAGCCTACCAAAACAGTTATATTTTGACTTGATACTTTCAGACAAGGATCTATCTGTTGTCTATTCCACGTCACCAAAATTTTGTGACCGTTTTTTACCGTTTCAAAATTGGCAGGCTACAAATATTCGTAGCATGCCAAAATGCTTTTGGGACTGAAACTTTCCAGAACAGTTTCTGACCGTTCTCCAACGTTCCTCTCAGTTTCTGAACGTTGTGCAACGTCTCTTTTAGAGCCGTTCACAACCGTTTCTAAAACCTATAAAAGGAGGGGTACCCCCTCTCATTTTCCACACACTTTCCTCTTCTTTATTCTGATTTTGTTGAAAGCAAGTCATTAATTTTCTTAAGTAATTCTGCCATTAGTTGTTCTTTTCTTATTTGTAAGAAGAAATCATTAGATTTCTCTCTTCATTTAAGAACGGAAGAACTTGAATTTTCAACATCACTTTTGGAAAGTTGTTTGTGTTCATAATTGCAAGAAGATATCAATAGATCTCTCTCTTCTTTTATGAACCAGAGAACTCTAAGTGTTGCGCTTCATTACATATCTTTTACATCTTGAAGTTCATCTTCTAAACACCATCCTTGAATTCATTCTCTGAAATTTATAACAAGGCTATAGGTGTTTTTTCTATTTCTTATTTAACAGGTTGGAATCTCTGTTTAGAGATTGTACAAAGTTTGGGACACGGGGAGTGTCGCCATTTTTGTAAGTTCGTGCTTGCGGGGCAAGTGATTATAGTGGATTGAAAATCTCTACGGGGTAGAGGACTGGAGTAGGATCACAAGGATCCGAACCAGGATAAATCTCTGTGTTTGCGATTGGTTTAATTTTCAGCACTTGTCATTTTATTTATGTGCCATCTTTGCAAATATTACTAACATCTTATTTGCGACAATTTTTTTAATATACACTATTCACCCCCCCTCTAGTGTATTGATCCTTACAGGCTAAAATTACATTTGGTATCAGAGCAATGTTAAGATGGCAGCAAGTTCCTCAAACATGAACGCAGTTCCACATAACTACATCAGCATCCTGAAGGGCACTCTCAAACTCGTCCTCCTCTATTTGATGGTTCAAATTACTCATATTGGAAAATACGAATGGAGATTCATCTCCAAAGTATGAATTATGAGATTTGGGACATCGTAGAGTCAGGATACGAAAAGCCAACAACTCCTGTTGCTGATTGGACCGCCAACGACAAAGCTGCAAAAACCAACAACTCAAAGGCCATGAATGCTTTATTCTGTGCTATGGATAAACATGAGTTTAATTGGGTATCACAGGCCAAAAGTGCTAAGGAAATTTGGCATATACTCGAGGTAACTCATGAAGGAACCAGTAAAGTGAAGGAAACCAAGATTTCCGTTTTGGTTCACAAATTCGAATTGTTCAAGATGAAGGATCAAGAGACAATTGGAGAAATGAACACCAGGTTTACTTATATTATAAATTCTTTAAATGCTCTTGGAAAAACTTACACTTCTCTTGAGCAGGTTCGCAAGATTCTTAAAGCTTTAACTCCAGAATGGCGCCCAAAAATCACTGCAATTGAAGAAGCCAACGATCTTTCAAATTTATCTGTTGAAAATCTTATGGGTAACTTAATGGCCCATGAAGTTACATTACAAGATCAGAAAGAAGAATCAGAACAGAAGAAGAAAGTACTTGCCTTCAACGCAACATCAGATAATGAAGATTCAGATGATGATATGGCATTCTTTGCCAAAAACTTCAGAAAATTCTTTCAGAAAGGTAAGTATAATAATTTTAAATCTAAGAATACTGATTCCTCTCTCTGCTTTAATTGCAATAAGCCAGGACATATGAAGAAAGACTGTCCACTTCTCAAAGCAAAGTTCAAAACTTCCAACAATGATCAATCTAGAAGAGAAAGGAGGTTTGACAAAATGAAAAAGGCATTTGCAGCAACATGGGATGATTCTTCAGATGATGAAGATGATGATCTAAATGAAAGTGCCAACATGTGTTTTATGGCACAAGATGATGAAGATGAGGTAAGTTCTTTTAATAACGAAGAATTACTTAATGCATTAAAAGATCTCTATTCTCGTTTCAAAAAATTGAATAGTCAACATAAATCATTGAAACAGAATAATGATGATCTTCTTTCTAAATATCAAGAATTATCATCTTCTAAAAACACTGAGAATACTTCTTCTCAAGTTTTGGATCTTAGTAAAGAGAATGTTATTCTCAAAACTAAGAATCTGGAACTACATACACAAATATCCGAAATGGATAAAAGTATTTCATCACTAAAGATGAAATACGACGAAATGACATCAATGTTAATAAATTTAACAAAGGAAAGACTAATCTCGATGATTTTCTTAAAATTCAATATCCAGCAAATCATAGACAAGGATTGGGATATTCTAAAAAGGATGTACCCAAGACTTATAACACTTCTTCCTCTTGTGGTAAAACAACTTTTGTTAAACCACAAAAGAAGAATCATGCATTTATTTACACGAAGAAAGTAAACATTCCTACTTCTTCTTCACAAAGAAATGTTACTAACATTTCAAAAACATTTCCTAGGAAACCTACTACAATTAGTATATGGGTTCCTAAGGATTCATGTTTAAATGATAGAAATAGTTATATTTCTCATTTTATACATTCTATTGTTCATTCTAATGATTACATTAGAAAGCCAAATTCCACTTGGGTTTGGCTTCCAAAAATCTAATCCCAAGGACCCTCAAAAAGGGGTACCAATGCTTAATGTTTTATCTTTCAGGTACCTAAGAAAGAAAGATGGATTTTGGACAATGGATGTTCAAAACATATGACAGGAAATGTCAACTTACTTTTAAGCATTAAATATAAAAATGGAGGCACAGTTACCTTTGGTGACAACAAAAAGGGAAAAATCATAGGCACTGGAACAGTTGGTAATACAAATCAGCCTATCATTGAGAATGTTCACCTGGTTGACGGTTTGAAACACAACTTACTTTCTATTAGTCAATTATGTGATAAAAATTACAAAATAGTTTTTGAACAAAATGATTGCATAATTTATGATTCTGATATGTCATCTATCTTATTTCGTGGTAAGCGTAAGAATAACATATATATCTTATGCATGTCTGTTACCACTCATAATCATTGTTTAATGATTACATCAGATGATACTCTTTTATGGCATAAACGTTTTGGACACACTAATTTCAAAAACCTAGCACGTATTTCAAAACACAAGTTAGTTAATGGAATGCCAAATATTTCTTTCAAACACAACCATTTTTGTGATGCTTGTCAACAAGGAAAAATGCATAAATCTTCTTTTAAATCAAAGGACGTTATCTCAACAATGAGACCATTAGAACTTCTTCATTTAGATTTGTTTGGTCCTTCAAGAGTAGCTTCTTTGAATAGAAGTAGATATGCATTTGTCATTGTTGATGATTATTCTAGATACACTTGGGTTATATTTTTACAAAACAAGAATGATGCTTTTGAAGAATTTTCAGTATTTTGTAAAAAGATACAAAAAATCAAATCCTCTAACATTATCACGATTCGTAGTGATCATGGGGGAGAATTTGAAAATGAATCTTTTACCAAGTTTTGTAATGAAAATGGCATTACTCATAATTTTTCTTTTCCTCGTGCTCCTCCTCAGAATGGAGTAGTAGAAAGGAAAAATAGAACTTTACAAGAATGTGCAAGAACAATGCTTTGTGATAGTAATTTACCAAAATATTTTTGGGCAGAAGCTGTCGCAACTGCTTGTTACATTATGAATAAAGTTCTTATTAGGCCATTGCTTAATAAAACTTGTTTTGAATTATTTTTTTAATCGTATTCCTCGTGTATCATATTTTAAAGTGTTTGGATGTAAATGTTTCATTCTAAATACTAAAGATGCACTTGATAAATTTGATTCTAAATCTGATGAAGGTATTTTTGTTGGATACTCAACACGTAGCAAAGCCTACAGAGTATATAACAAAAGAACTTCAACAGTTGAAGAATCACTTCATGTCACATTTGATGAGAATCCCTCATCTAATTCTCCCATCATTGATGATGAAGAGAATATATTACCTATTTCTAATTCTTTAGATAATATGAAACTTGATGAAATTGATGCTACTAAACATTCTGTTGAGTCTATTTCAGATAATGCAGATCTTCCTAAGGCATTTGTACAAGTTCCAAATCATCCATCAGAGTTAATTATTGGAGATATTACAGATGGAGTAAGAACTCGTCGTCAAATAGAGCAAATGGCACATTGTGCATTTCTCTCAACCATTGAACCAAAGAACATCAAAGATGCATGTGAAGACAGTTCATGGATTATAGCGATGCAGGAAGAACTTAACCAATTTCAACGAAATGATGTTTGGGAATTAGTTCCCAGACCATCAGATCATTCAATTATTGGTACCAAGTGGGTATTCAAAAATAAATTGGATGAATCTGGTCAGGTAATTAGAAATAAGGCACGATTGGTTGCACAAGGTTATAATCAAGAAGAAGGTATTGATTATGATGAAACCTATGCACAAGTTGCTCGTCTTGAATCTATTAGAATGTTATTATCATTCGCTTGTTTTAAAGATTTTAAACTTTTTCAAATGGATGTGAAAAGTGCTTTTCTAAATGGTTTTCTTAAAGAAGAAGTTTATGTAGAACAACCTCCGGGTTTTATTCATGAAAATTTTGAAAATCATGTTTTTAAATTGAAAAAGGCTTTATATGGTCTCAAACAAGCACCTCGTGCTTGGTATGAAAGACTTAAAAGTTATCTTTTAAATTCAGGATATTCTATTGGTAAAATAGATTCTACTTTATTTATTAAAAACATAAATTCGGATATTATCATTATTCAAATATATGTTGATGATATTATTTTTGGTTCTACTAACGAATCTCTTTGTCAAGATTTCTCTAAAATTATGCAGAAAGAATTTGAGATGAGTCACATGGGTGAACTAAACTACTTCCTCGGTCTTCAAATCAAACAAATGAAGGAAGGAATATTCATCCACCAAAGCAAGTACTCTAAAGAACTCATCAAACGCTTTGGTTTAGAAAGTTCTGCAGAAAAACATACTCCGATGAGTACATCTACTTCCCTCGACAAAGATTTAAATGGTAAGAGTGTTGATCAACGTCTATACAGAGGTATGATTGGCTCCTTACTTTATCTAACTGCAAGTAGACCAGACATTATGTTTTCAGTATGTTTATGTGCACGATTTCAGGCAGATCCTAAAGTTTCACATCTAACTGCCGTAAAACGGATTATTAGATATGTTAAATATACTTCTGATTTTGGTTTATTTTATCCTAAAACAAACACATTTGATTTATTATCATATAGTGATGCAGATTTTACTGGTTGTAAATCAGACAGTAAAAGTACTAGTGGTACATGTCACTTTTTAGGACATGCCTTAGTTTCTTGGTTTAGCAAAAAGCAAAACTCTGTTTCTTTAGCTACAACCGAGGCAGAATATATTGCCGCCGGTTTAGCATGTGCTCAAATTTTATGGATGAAACAAACTATTTCAGACTATGGTATTAATTGTTCCACATGTCCTATAATGTGTGATAATACTAGTGCTATTAATTTGTCTAAAAATCCAGTTCATCATTCACGCACTAAACATATTGATGTACGTCATCATTTTTTAGATGATCATGTTCAGAAAGGTGATATTATTTTAAAATTTATTTCTACTGAACATCAAGTTACCGATATTTTGACTAAGCCTTTGAAGGAAGAAACTTTTCTCAAGCTTAGAAGAAATCTGGGCATTATTAGTGCATCAGAATTTGATTTATGAGTATATTCATTTATTTTTGATTTTTGTAAATTTTTCTATAATTTTTTTGGTTACTATTTATTTTTGGCAGGCTACCAAATTTCGTAGCATGCCAATTTTAAACAATTTTTTTTCTGTTCTCCGTTTTGTACCTACTTTGATCCCTGGAATTTGGATTTTTTTACTTCTCCTATATTTTATTCTCAAAATCAAATTTCATATCAAAATTCTTACACGTTCTCTTCCACTTTGTCTCTATCTTTTTGATTCCTGTTGCTCTCTGTGTTCTCTCTACTGCCACATGGATACTTCTCCTTTGTCTTTTTCCGATATCCTATGCTTTTCACGTTGGACGCAACACTGACATTCATTCTCATTCTTCGAACTTTCCATTTGCACTCTGTACTTTTGTTTCTCTCTTGATTTGGACTTCACAAGAAGACAAAAATTTATTTCTTCTGCCCCTTTTCAAGGCCAAAACCGCAGCCCAATGATCCTTCCTCCCGTTGGAAATTGATTTCTAATTTAATATATTCAATTCGACCACCTAACCTCTGGCCAAAACCGCAACCCAATGGCCACAACCGCAACCCAATTTAATATATTCAATTCGGCCACCTACCCTATTCAATTTGGCCTTCAAACCGCCACTTGGGTGTTTCTTATTGGTCCAAGCCACCAACCCTCCTTATCTCTATGTACGGCATCTCATGGGGACTTCAACCTTATTTTTTTTATTTTTTTTATTATTATATTATTATTATTATTTAATATATTTGTTTTACAAAAGATCACTCCCTGACTTTTCTCTTGGAACTCTCATTTGACCTCTTTCTTTCGGCCATCACATCAATTGTGGCTTTACATTTCTTTAAACTTCCAATGTCTTCACCTACCCTATTAATTTCGGCCTGCAAACATTAATTTGTTTTATTTTCCAATGTACCTTGGGCCTGACATACATTACTCTCTTTACGTTTCAGTCTCCACCTTTTTCAAATGTAACTCGGGTTTCTTCCCTGATTATTTTTTATATATATTTATATATATCATTCTATCTCCCAACGGTTCTTCTCTTTTTGCAACCAACGGGTATTTTACAACCCACGGGTATTTTTCGCAGCAACTTCTAGCGGAGTTTCTGTTTTTGAAATTCTTTCCGTTGTTCTAACTTCTTCAGTTTTAACAACCGTTCCCACTTCTCCCATGGCAACCGATCGGTCTCCCCTTTCTTCTATTTATTTCTTTCACATCCTCTTCTCTATTTCCTATTCTCTGTTTTTTTTATTCTCTATCATTTCTTCTCTCAGATTTCCCATGGCCGAACCAACATCTCCTCCCATTTCCGATCGCTTTCGTTCGACGGTCTCCAGAGATCGCTTCTTTTTCAGGCTCTTCCCTATCCCGCTGCGGCAAGAAGATTCACGCTTCCAACGATGGCGTCTCTTCATCGCGCAAGACAACCGCTGTTCTTCTCCGTCGCCTTTCTGACAGAGTTTCCGATGGTTTCGCTGGTATACACACGCACATGAGTTCCTACGATGCGACCCTGAAACATTACGCCAAAGTTCTGGATCAGATTCAAGTTAACCAATCCGACCTTCGTCCTGACTTGGAAACCAACAATATACTCCCAAATCATCGCACTCGCACCCGTCGTTCTTCTCCCGGGTTCCTCGTCCTATCATCCTCATTGATTTCCCTGTTTTCCGTTGGTCGCCTCCACTCCATGTCTGCTCTGTTGTTTCCTCTGACTTTCGGCTATCCTTGCCTCACCATCTGACGTTTGGTTCCTTTCATGATTCTCGGTTGTTCTGTCAATGATTCTGCCTTTTCTTGGTTGCTTTCGTATGTTGGTCGTATGTGGCGTTAGTATGCTGTTTTTGTATGTTGGTCGCTGGTTCTGTACTGCGAAGTTTCTGTATGTTGTTTTAGTGGGTGTTTGTTATATGTCGTATGTTGGTCTTTCGAATGCATGTTATGTACTGGGCTTGACCTTTACTTAAGTTGTTTTATCATGGTTGTTATGCTAATATATTATAGTTATTTTGTGTCCTTCGTCTCTCTGATCGCTGTTTACTTAAGTGTTAGTTCCTTTTGTTCCTTATATGCTCTTTACATAATCTGTCTCTGTTCATTTTTTTACTTTCCTCCGTTTTCTAATTTGGCCTGCTACGAAAACTCGTAGCTTGCCAATTTCTCTTTTCCACTTTTTGTGGATGACAAAGGGGGAGAAATATGCATATATTCAGGGGGAGTCTATATGACTATACTCAGGGGGAGTAACATCAGTAACATCACATGACATATCACATATCAACATCATGTTAATTCACTCCTTAATACTTTTTACTCACATGATTATTTCACATTTTATACTTCATTATTTGTCATCATCAAAAAGGGGGAGAATGTTGGAACTTGGTATTTTCCATCCTCTCTTCCATAAGGTTTTGATGTGACAAATCAATATATTTTATGTTACTAACTTTATCTATGCAGATGTGCAGCTACAACGCAAATTCATTTACATCACGCATATGATCAAAGTACAAGGATCCTCTGCAAAAATAACCTTGCTACTCAAATTACGTGTGAAACACGTATCTACGGAATGATATAATTTTTACTTTTTAGATAGCTTCAGGGCCTTGGTTATATCTTATCATATATCCCTAAAAGCTCAAATCTACATCATCTCCTAACTCATTTCGATCCTAAGTCAAAATTCGTATTTTTAAGTATTAGCCTACTAGGATTTTTCCTAGCCTACCAAAACAGTTATATTTTGACTTGATACTTTCAGACAAGGATCTATCCGTTGTCTATTCCACGTCACCAAAATTTTGTGACTGTTTGTTACCGTTTCAAAATTGGCAGGCTACAAATATTCGTAGCATGCCAAAATGCTTTTGGGACTGAAACTTTCCAGAACAGTTTCTGACCGTTCTCCAACGTTCCTCTCAGTTTCTGAACGTTGTGCAACGTCTCTTTTAGAGCCGTTCACAACCGTTTCTAAAACCTATAAAAGGAGGGGTACCCCCTCTCATTTTCCACACACTTTCCTCTTCTTTATTCTGATTTTGTTGAAAGCAAGTCATTAATTTTCTTAAGTAATTCTGCCATTAGTTGTTCTTTTCTTATTTGTAAGAAGAAATCATTAGATTTCTCTCTTCATTTAAGAACGGAAGAACTTGAATTTTCAACATCACTTTTGGAAAGTTGTTTGTGTTCATAATTGCAAGAAGATATCAATAGATCTCTCTCTTCTTTTATGAACCAGAGAACTTCAAGTGTTGCGCTTCATTACATATCTTTTACATCTTGAAGTTCATCTTCTAAACACCATCCTTGAATTCATTCTCTGAAATTTATAACAAGGCTATAGGTGTTTTTTCTATTTCTTATTTAACAGGTTGGAATCTCTGTTTAGAGATTGTACAAAGTTTGGGACACGGGGAGTGTCGCCATTTTTGTAAGTTCGTGCTTGCGGGGCAAGTGATTATAGTGGATTGAAAATCTCTACGGGGTAGAGGACTGGAGTAGGATCACAAGGATCCGAACCAGGATAAATCTCTGTGTTTGCGATTGGTTTAATTTTCAGCACTTGTCATTTTATTTATGTGCCATCTTTGCAAATATTACTAACATCTTATTTGAGACAATTTGTTTAATATACACTATTCACCCCCCCCTCTAGTGTATTGATCCTTACAGGCTAAAATTACATCCGCGACCTGGAGCTTGCTTCAAAGGTGAAGGGTCAGAGGTCACCTGGAGATCGCCTGAAGGTCGCCCACTCCCGGTAGCTGAGGCGAGCTTCCTGCGAGGATTAACAATCGATCAGAAGGGCAGGGCTGGCTGTCAGCCCGTAGCCACTTCGATGCCTAAGTCAGCAGGTGACGTAAAGTGTAGGCGTCGGGCGCACTTGGCGACCTTAAGACAGATCGGTGAAGTGCGGCGGGCTTATGAGGAAGGCGCAGATATGTGGAGGATATATGACCTTGTGTATTGAAATGAGTTATAGGGTTCTACTGACCGACAATTTTTCAACCCCCCTCTATGGAGGTAGAAGGGGGGTATTTATAGGGCTGAGATGCAGTTGCTCACCGTCTTATCAGCTATCGAATCATCCCTGCTGGAACTCAAGTGCTGAGGCTGTGTCAGGGATATTTACCGCATTAATGGTGTCAGGAGGTATCAGGAGCATTAAAGAGACGCGAGTGGCGGCCATCAGTTCTTGCCCTTAACCACCGGCATTAATGGAGAGTGGGGGAGCCTACGTCACCCTGTCAGAGATATTTGTGCTTGGTCGCCCTCAGGGGCAAGCCATAGGTCAGCGATTAAGCTCGGCTCCTCCGGTCGGTGCTTCTTGTTGAGGGTAGGCAATCTAGTCCTTGACATGGCAAGCTTGTAGGTCGCTCTGGCGGGCTTCTTGGTGGGCCTTAGAGGCGAGCTTGAGGCGGGGTGAGGCGAGCTTCTCGAGATTGAGGCGATCAGCTCGACAAGTGTCCTATCAGGAGAGTCGATGAGGTGTCTGCTTGGGCCCCCAGTGCATATGGGCCTCAACTTCGTGTGATGGCCTTTAGGGCGTAACAATTGCCCCCATCATTCGAGCTTGACGCGGCCAGCTCAGCTTCAGCTTGGATGACGAATCACATTCCCCCAAACGAAGGCGGGCCATCGCATTCGATGAACTTTGACTATCGAATCTTAGAAATTATGATGGCTATCCGGCATCGGGAAAAGTTCGAGGTGTCCATCCGCTGATCAGATGACGCATGGCTGAGGTGATTGGATGAGACTTCGAGGAGCCAGCCCAGATCCGCTCAGATCTCACCACTGGCCCACGCCAAACGGTGGTGATCGCCCGCCTTTTCTCATAAATAGAGCCGAAGAGGGAGCGGGAGAGACTTTTGCCAGATTTTCGAAACTTCGGATTTTCCCCTTGCATCGTCGAGAGCAGCTGTCGTTGATTCCTGTCGTTCACCGGAGCTTCTTTCGTTCAATCTTCTTCAGGTACCCTCTTGATTCCAACGATGTCCTCATCTGCTTCTCCTGTAGCTTCTTCTTCTTCGGATGCCCACATCGAACAACACTTCGGGGAGGTTGGCGGGGGTGACGCCGCTGAGTCGACACCAGCGATGTTGGAGATGCCGTTGATATCGGGGCCGGAGGGAGACACTGCAGCAGATCAACCTGCCGCTTCATCGTCGGTGATGACGAGGGATCCCAAGAAAGGGAAGGCACCCGAGTCGACCGCCAATGCTGCCAAAGCCGCCAAGGGCACTGGCAACGGTGAAACCACGGATGAGGTCTCCACGGGAATCCTGGCCCAAATGTCCCTGCTGATACCCTCCGAGATCCCAAAGATCAGCACCCAGTACATCTGGCCCCCTACACAGTCTGCCTCCCCGAGCCCCATGAGTAGGTTTGCTCCCCATGGGACTACGAGGTCGGCGTGTACTTCCCGACCTTTGCCTTGGGTCTCCGCTTCCCGCTCCACCCCTATCCTCTTCTCATCCTCCACTTTTTCGAGCTCACCCTCTTCCAATTGACGCCGAACTCCATCAGAACGATGGTTGGCTTCCTCGTGCTCTGCTCCGCCCACAGAATAAGCCCAACGCTGCTGTTCTTCCAGTATTTCTTCTGGGCGAAGAGGTTAGAAGACTACTACTATGTCAGCGAGAAGACGGGCAGGACGCAAGGTCAGGGACTGGAAGGAGAAATTCATATTTGTCTCGACTCCGGCGGGTCTGGCTCTGAGGTCGAACTGGAGGACACTGAATCCCGCAGTGAATGCCGAATTTGCCCTGGAGGGGAGCGACCTGGAGAACACTAGAATCCTGGAGGTGATCCTAAAGGAGAACATGGTCTTCAAAGACCTGGTCGCAGACGAGATGGTCGCCCGACACGTCTGGTTTGAAGGTACTCTGTGTGCTATGAACGACATCTGACGAGATCACCCTAATCTGTTTTCTTTTTACAGGAGCAGCCATTAGCATGTCCATGGAGGAAGTGATGAGGAAGGCGAGGGAGGCGTCATCGAAGCCACTGCCGAGCAAGGGCAGGGGCCATAAGCGGAGTCTGGAGGCGTCCACCACCGCTCGGGCCGAAAAAAGGAGAACATGTCAAGAAGTTGAGGAAGGAGGCTGTGGCCACAGCTCCTCCATCCTACTCGAGCGAGAAGGCAGCTGGCGGCGTAGTTGACCTCAATCTGTAGGAGCCCGCGGTTAGCTCCGTGACCCCGGATTGCCAGGGCCCGCTAGCTAGCGCCATTGCTACTGTCTCCGCAAGCTCGACCGCTCCATCGAGACCTCTGATGGTGTCAACCACTACCAGCCGTCCTACGGTGGCGACTTGGCCCTATGGATGCCCGTCTCATGGGCTAGGGAAGGCGGGCCATCTGAGTTGCGAGGCTGCGCTTGCCACCTTCAAGTCGAAAAAGGAGGCGGTTCTTGCCATCCCGCCGAAGATGGTCATCGCGCCACACTATTCGATAGGGGCCCAGGAGTCTGTCTTCGAATAGGTCGACGTGGCAGCCCGCCTGGCAGAGAATATCCTGCTGCCAAGGGACCGAGAGGCCCTGCAGGATGTTGATGTCAAACTCCTCTGCGACATGGCGATCTGTCATAATATGCAGGTATGTTGCCCTTTTCCCAGGATGCCGAACTTCTTCTCTATTCCACATGCTTATTATTTGATCTTCTTTGTAGGCAGTCACCGCTCTGGTGTCCCTCCAATGACACTCATCGGAGGTTAACCGGCTCGAGGCAGCGATGTAAAGGAAGGTGGTCGCCCTCAAGGGCCCGAAGCAAAGCTGAAGGATGCCATGGAGAGGATGGCAAAGGTCCATGATGATTATCAGGCCCAGAGGGGTAAGACTGCCAGGCTGGAGAAGGCTACCGAGGAGCTACAGGAGAGGGCCCGCCAGGAAGAGACCCGAAGAGTCGCCATCGAGGGGCTGCTGGACTCAAAGAAAGAGACGACTGGAGCGAAGATCACCGAGCTGGAGTGGCGAAATGCTAAACTGCAGAAGATCGACCTAGGCTGGGTCAAGGCCCAGGCCGTTCTTCACTACCAGAACAACGAGCTCGTCCTCGTGCTAACGGCCATGAGGGCAGAGGGCTACGACGACGGTCTAGAGGCTGGCTTCGAGAGGGTGAAGGCATGGTTGGGGAACCTCTACCCCAACTTGGAGATTGCCTTTGCCTGGTTGTCGGCGGTGTCTAATGATGAGGCGGAGGCTTCCACCGCTTCAAAGACCGAGGCGACGGAGATTCTCGGTGGTGGCGATTAGGAAGGCGACCAGCAGACGCTCAGGCCACAGAGGGCGGCGGTCAGGAAGGCTGCCGAGTCGAGGCACCATAGACTAGGGCGAAGTTGTACGGTCGGCCCTGGGGCCGAGCCTGGAGTCTGGTTTTTGGGCTTGACCCAGAGGTGTACAAAGTTAATATAAATGAAATTTGAAAATTTTCCTTACTGTTGATGTTTGTTCACTCTGTCTATTGTGCAGACTGTGCTTTTGTATGTGTATGCCTCCAACATTCTGCTACTGTCGAGCACGGAGTCGAGAAAAAGGAGAATGTTGTGGAGTCGTCTGTCCGATCCGGATTTGAAGGCTAGCTGCCAGTGGGCAACTGCACGGCCTCTGTTGGTGGCGCACTGCCCCAGAGTTGAGGGAGGGGAGGGTACAAGCCGTCGCTCGTTCCTTGTCCCACCCGGCGAACCCTATAGAGGGCAAAGCCGTTGGGCTTGCTTTGAAGTTGAGGGAGGGGAGAATGTGAGCCGTCGCTCGTTCCTTAACCCACCGGCGATCATATCAAGGGCAAAGCTCGTCAGCCTGCCCCTTGAGAGTCCGGATCTGAAGGCTAGCTGCCAGGAAGGGGGTGACCACGCGGCCTCCGTTGGTGGCGCACTGCCCCGGAGTTGAGGGAGGGGAGGGTGTAAGTCGTCGCTCGTTCCTTGTCCCACCTGGCGAACACTATCAAGGGCAAAGCCGTTGGGCTTGCCCCAGAGTTGAGGGAGGGGAGGGTGCGAGCCGTCGCTCGTTCCTTAACCCACCGGTGATCCTATCGAGGGCGAAGCTCGTCAGCCTGCCCCGAAGTTTGTTGAGAGTCCAGATCTGAAGGCTAGCTGCCAGGGGGCGACCCCGCAGCCTCCGTTGGTGGCACACTGCCCCGGAGTTGAGGGAGGGGAGGGTGCGAGCCGTCGCTCGTTCCTTGTCTCACCCGGCGAACACTATCGAGGGAAAAGTCTTGGGCTTGCCCCGGAGTTGAGGGAGGGGAGGATGCGAGCCGCCGCTTGTTCCTTAACCCATCAGCGATCCTATCGAGGGCGAAGTTTATCAGTCTGCCCCGAAGTTTGTTGAGAGTCCGGATCTGAAGGCTAGCTGCTAGGGGGCGGCCCTGTGGCCTCCGTTAGTGGCGCACTGCCCTGAAGTTGAGGAAGGGGAGGGTGCGAGCCGTCGCTCGTTCCTTGTCCCACCCGGCAAACACTGTCGAGGGCAAAGTCGTTGGGCTTGCCTTGGAGTTGAGGGAGGGGAGGGTGCGAGCCATCGCTCGTTCCTTAATCCACCGACGATCCTATCGAGGGCGAATCTCGTCAGCCTGCCCCGGAGTTTATTGAGAGTCCGGATCTGAAGGCTATCTACCAGGGAGGGGGGCGACCCTGCGGCTTCGTTGGCGGCGCACTGCCCTGGAGTTGAGGGAGGAGAGGATGTGAGCAGTCGCTCGTTCCTTGTTACACCCGACGAACACTATCGAGGGTGAAGCCGTTGGGCTTGCCCCAAAGTTGAGGGAGGGGAGGGTGCGAGCCGTCACTCGTTTCTTAACCCATCGGCGATCTTATCGAGGGCAAAGCTCATCAGCCTGCCCCAGAGTTTGTTGAGAGTCCGGCTCTGAAGGCTAGCTGCCAAGGAGGGGAACGGCCATGCGGCCTCTGTTGGTGGCGCACGGCCCCAGCGTTGAGGGAGAGGAGGGTGCGAGCCATTGCTCGTTCCTTGTCCCACCCGACGAACACTATCGAGGGTGAAGCTGTTGGGCTTACCCTGTAGTTGAGGGAGGGGAGGGTGCGAGCCGGAGCTCGTTCCTTAACCAACCGGAGATCCTATCGAGGGTGAAGCTCGTCATCCTACCCTGGAGTTGTGTGTTGCGAAGGCATGGGCTCCGAGATGGATGTTCGACCTTCATCAAGCGGGGGAGGACTCATCGACGAGCACAAGATTGATGTCGAGACCCTCTTCATTAGCTTCTTCGTTGAAGTACTGGAGGCACAGAGACTTCTCACCGACCTCCACTGGAACGACAGCCTCCGCCCCATAAGCTAGCATGAAGGGACTCTCGCCGGTTGATGCTTTGTACGTCGTGCGATAGGACCAAAGGATGCCAGGTAGCTCGTCCGGCCAGGTCTTGGGGTGCTGCAGACCTTCTTCTTAAGTGGCTGCAGGATGCACTTGTTTGTTGCTTCAGTGAGGCCGTTGGACTGTGGATGCACCACAGAGGCAAAATGGAGGTTAATGCCCCAATCCGAGCAGAATCTTCTGAAGTCCACGAAGTCGAACTGCTTCCCATTATCCATCACTATGGAGCGAGGTATCCCGAAGCGGCATATAATTGACTTCCAGACGAAGTTCTTCATGTCCACCCACGTGATGCACGCCAGCGGCTCTGCCTCGATCCACTTTGTGAAATAGTCGACGACGACAACTAGGTATTTCCTCCCTCCAATTGCCATCGGGTGGAATGGTCCGAGGATGTCGAGGCCCCACTTGGCAAATGGGACCCGTTTGAGGATCAGAATTAGATCAGCCAACAGGGCCATTGTATGTTTGAAGAATCTCTGGCACTCCCTATACCACTTGACATAGTTAACCGCATCCTTCACCATAGTCGGCCAATAATAGCCTTGTCGGATCGCCTTGTGCGCCAGGGTGCATCCTCCATAGTGGTTCCCGTAGAGCCCCTCATGGATCTCATGGATGACCTCCTCTGTCCTCATGGGCCCAAGACACTTCAGATAAGGTAAGACGTCGTATCTCGCATGGTGCTTTCGATAGAGCACGTAGTTAAAGATCACAAACGTCAAGGCCCGCTGCTCGATCGTTTGTGCCTCCAGTCTGTCCTCCGGTATTGTTCCACTCTCCAGGTAGGCAACGATCAGGCTCATCCACGACAGCTCCCGGTCGACGCATAGAAGCTCTTCCTCCTCGAGACTTGGTGTGAGCAGATTCTTGATGTAGATGGCCTTCCCAATCTCGACCGAAGAAGAGGATGCTAGTTTGAAGAGGGCATCTGCACAGAGATTGTTCGACCTGGGGAGGTGCTGCACAACAACCTTCTTGAATTTGTGTAGCTCAGCCTGGGCACACTTCAAATATAGCCTCATCAGATCTTCCCTGGCTTCGAAGCTGCCCTTAATCTGCCGGACGACGAGTCTTGAGTCACTGATCAACAGCACATTCATCGCCCTCAGTGCCCTGCATAGCTTCAGTCCATTAATGGCGGCCTCGTACTCCGCAATATTGTTGGTCGTCGGGAAGTTGAAATAGAGGGCGTATTCCAGCAGGCTTCCCTCCGGGGTCTTGATCATTATGTCGGCTCCGTTACCTACCGCAGTGGCCGACCCGTCTACATGGATGATCCACAGCTTGCCTTCGTGCTACGCGAAACTATATGGAAGATTCTCGTGGGCGAGCTGTGACTGGTGTGTGTCCGGACGGGCTTCGGGCGCTGCACCGTCAATCTCTTCAACGGTGCACTTTGCTACAAAGTCTGCCAGCTCCTAGCCTTTGATCGTCGCACTGGGCTTGTAAATGATGTCGAACTTGCTAAGCTCGACACTCCAATTCAGCCTCATGCTCGATCTCTCCAGCCTCCTCAAATTCTTCTCAAGCGACAAGTTGGTGTAGACAATGATGGAATGCACTTGGAAGTAGGGGTGGAGCTTCCTCGCCGTCAGTATTAGGCCATAGGCAACCTTCTTGATTGGGCTATAACTAGTCTCTGCCTCCCGAAGCACCCGGCTTGCATAGTTGATCAGCCGCTGGATCCCCCTTCTTCTTTGATCAGGACCGCGCTAACAGCTTCTTCAATGGCGACGAGAAAGAGACCGAGCTGCTCTCCTTCCTCTGGCTTGACGAGTAGCTGTGGGCTCTGCAGATAGGCTTTAAGCTCGTCGAAAGCCTGGGCGTAGCTGTCATCCCATTTCAATCCCTTTCTCTCGCCCTTCCTGACGTCGAGGGCCTCCCTTAAGATTTTGAAGAAGGAAAGTGACCTTTTCGCAGACTTCGATAAGAATCTCCCCAATGCGGTAATCCGACCGTTTAGCTTCTGCAGGTCTCTTATCGTCTTTGGCTCGCTCATGTTGATGATGGCGGATATCTTGTTAGGGTTAGCCTCGATTCCTCGCTTCGTGATCATGAAGCAGAGAAACTTCTCAGACTGGATGCCAAAGATGTGCTTCACCGGATTAAGCCGTAGATTGTAGTATTGCACTCGCTGGAAGGTCTCTCCCAGATCGGCGAGATGGTCCTCGGCTGGACTTCACCAGCATATCATTGATATAGACCTCCAGGTTCCTGCCGACCTGATGGTGGAAGATCTTGTCCACCATCCGTTGATAGGTCTCCCCAGCGTTCTTCAGACCGAAAGGCATCTTGGTCTAGCAAAATATCCCACTGTCAGTGATGAACGACGTCTTCTCCTCGTCGTGGGTCGTCATCTGGATCTGATTGTAGCCGGAGAAAGCGTCCATGAAAGTCAGCAACTCATAACCGGAGGCATTGTTTACCATATGGTCAATCCTGGACAGCGGGAAACTATCTTTCGGGTACGCCTTGTTGAGGTCAGTGAAGTCCACACACATTTGCCATTTGCCGCTGGGCTTTTTCACCATAACCATATTGGCGACCCACTCAGGGTAGCTCACTTCTCTAATGAATTTGGCCTCCAAGAGTCGCTTCACCTCCTCCTCCGCTACCTGCTTCTTCTCGCCTCATGCCCCTCTCTTCTTCTGCCGGATGGGGCGTGTTTCGGGGTCGACATGTAACTCATGGGCGATCACGTCTGGGTCGACTCCGGGCATATCCGAGGGCGACCATGCAAAGATGTGTGAATTTGCCCTGAGGAGGTTAATTAGGTCCGCCCTCAGCCTCACGGCGAGCTTTGTGCCGATCGCCACTGTCTTACCCGCTTCCTCCACCACCGGTACCTCCACTACGTCCTCCACAGGAGCAGGTCGTTGATGAGCGAAGTCCTTCCGATCTTCGAGGAGGTCGATCAGCAAGGCTTTCTCGGACCCCTTGTGTTTGGTGGAGCCAACGTAGCAGCTTCTGGAGAGCTTCTGAGACCCCCGCACTAGTCCAACCCCATGCAGAGTCTAGAAATTCACCATCTGATGCAGGAGTGAGGGGAGAGGGGGAGAGCTTCGACAGCTGTTAAGTAAGGTCGCCCTATAATGCCGTTGTATACCGAGGTGACGTCGACGATGACAAACTACGTCATTCAAGTGACGACCTTAGGCCTCTCCCCCAAAGTGATCGGCAGCGTGATCACCCCGACAAAGGGCACCGAATGTCCGGTGAAGTCGACAATCGGGCCTAAGCACGGCTTCAGCTCTGCCTGATCCAGGCCCATCTTCAGAACCATGGAAAAAAACAGGATGTCATACGAGCTGCCCGTGTCAACCAGGAGCCTGCTCACAATCGTCGGTCCGACGAGAGCTTCAATGACGATGGCGTCCTCATGGGGCAGCTCAACCCCCTCCAGGTCATCATCAGATAAGGAGATAGGGGGACGAGCCACTCTCCTCGGCTTTGCCCCCGCGTCGGCGTCCGTCATCAAGACTTGTCGAGCATATGCCTTCTTCGCCGACGTCGATGTGCCACCCTGGGCCGGCCTGTCGCATATAACATCCACATGCACAACCGGCTCAGGCCTGTGGTGGGCCACTTACCTAGCATCGTGGGTCGGTTGATCAGGCCCCATAGTGGCTCTTCTTCCTCGGTCGGGCCTTGCTGATTCGACAAACCTCCAGAGATGACCGTCTTGAATCAGCCGCTCAATATCTCTCTTCAGGGTGAAGCAGTCATCGATGCCGTGGCCATTGTCATTGTGGTACCAACAATACTTCTGCATGTTCCTCCCGCCACCTCTCACCCTCAACTCTAGGGGCGGGTCTCTGAGGAGTCCACCAGACAGGGCCGTCGCCATCACTTCGGTCAGGGGGGCATTGAGCCGAGTGTAGTGTACCATTTCCGGTGCTCTCTCTGGCCCGCCCCTCGGAGCGGGGTTTCTGGGAGCGAAGAACCCCCTCACCGGTCTGGGGCGATCTTGCGCTCGGGGGGCCCCGGTCATGCCCTCGGGGGCGGTCTTGGTCACGACCCCTGCCACGGTCCTGATCACGGACTCAGGGGAGCTCATCCCACCTTGGCCGCTCACTGGGCCTAGCTTCAACATGGGGGACCACGGCGGTTGGGGCCATCTGCACTGTCCCCAGGGCCTCCTCGCTCAACATAACCCTCTCCGCCACAGCGTAGAGGTCGGGGAGGTTGGCGGGCGGTTCTCGGAGCAGCAACTTGTGAAGACTTCTGTTTGCCAGTCCCTTCTTGAAGGCTGCCATGAGGAGCTCATCACCGTAGCTTGTCACGTCGAGTCTCTCTTTGTTAAAGCACTGCATGAAGTTACGGATGGTCTCCCCCTCCTTCTGGACCACCGTCAACAGATAATCTGATGCCCTTTTCTTCCTCCTCCCCCAGGGATTGGTGGCAAAACTTCCACGAGAGGTCATCAAACGAATCAACGGAACCACTGGGCAATCTGTTATACCACTCCACCACCGCCTCCTTCAAGGTGGTTCGGAAAGCTCGACAGATGAGGGCATCGCCTGCTCCATTGATCTCCATAACTCCGCAATATAGCTACACGTGCTCCAGGGAATCTCTCGAACCTTCATAGAGTTCAACATGAGGTAGCTTGAACCTATAGGATATTGGGGTTGAGATCACCCTGCGAGTCAACGGATTGGCCTCTTCAGGGCTGAGGGGAGGCGCTGGCTCTCCATACCGCCGTTTGGAATCGTCGGATGAGCCACCTTGGCGTTCAAAGGCATTCCTCCCTCTCTCCTGAGGAATAAGACTGCGATTGCGGCTCCTCCGCCTCTCCCCTCCATGTCTAGGAGAACGATGATCTCTCCGGGGGGCTCCTGTCACGAAACTCGCGCCCCCTCGCCTCGGGCTAGGTGATCTCGCGTGACGGTAGCTTTCGACAGGATGGTCCTGCAGGGCATACCTCCGCACCATCGAGGCCGATGCCAATGGGACTCCTCGGCTCCCCTCCTGGAGCCTCTCTTTCTGCATCAAGGAGGCAAAGTCGTTTCCCCCTGTAATCGCCTAGGCTGGGCGGCCTCTTCCTCTCTGTTGATTTCCCTCTGCAGAGCGGCTACCTCTGCTTCCTCGAACCGCCTCTGCTGCGTTGCTGCTTCCTCGTCAAGCTGGATGAGGATGTCTCTCCTCACACTGCAGAGCTCGAAGGGGCCTTCTGCCCAAGATGGTCCCGCTTGGCGACAGTGGTCCATTCCTCCATCATTCTAGTGAAGCCCTGGAAGCTCTTGTAGATACCGAGGGCCGCGTCCTGAATGGCCGCGGCCGACCCCTCAAGGGGTTGATTCACCGGGGAAGCTCTTCTGGAAGAACGAGGCCCTTCAGCCAGAGGTGGCCTCAGGGCGTCGTCAATCATGGCCTCAAGTCGACCCGGCCTCCTCAGAATCGGAGGGGGCATGATGTCGGGTGACTTGCCTTGGAAAGGATTGCGATGAGGACGTGTGGATCCTGACATGGGTGTAACCCTCGTTCCCACAGATGGTGCCAACTGTTGCAGGTCGGATCCGCACACAATGAAATTTGTTTGTAATGGGAATCACGAGTACAATGATTTACAAGTTTTTGGATGATGGTGAGGTCTGTGCGACCTGGAGCTCTCTTTAGAGGTGAAGGGTCCGAGGTCGTCTGGGGATCGCCTGAAGGTCGTCCACTTCCGGTAGCTGAGGCGAGCTTCCTGCAAGGATTAACAACCCGTCAGAATGGCTAGCTATCAGCCCAAGCCCCTCTGATGCCTAAGTCAGCAAGTGACGTAAAATGTAGGCGTCGGGCGCACTTTACGACCTTAAGACAGATCGACGAAGTGCGGTGGGCTTATGAGGAAGGCGCATATATGTGGAGGATATCTAACCTTGTGTATTGAAATGAGTTAGAGGATTTTACTGACCAACAATTTTTCAACCCCCTCTATGGAGCAGAAGGGGGGTATTTATAGGGCTGAGAGGCGGTTGCTCGACGTCTTGTCAGTTGTCGAATCATCCCTGCTGGGACTCGAGTGCTGAGGCTGTGTCAAGGATATTTACCGCATTAATGGTGTCAGGAGGTGTCAGAAGCATTAATGAGACGCGAGTAGCAGCCATCAGTTCTTGCCCTTAACCCCTGGCATTAATGGAGAGTATGGGAGCTTACGTCATCCTGTCAGAGATATTTGTGCTTGATCGCCCTTAGGGGCGAGCCATAGGTTGGCGATTAAGCTCGGCTCCTCCGATCGATGCTTCTTGTTAAGGGTAGGCGAGCTGGTCCTTGACATGGCGAGCTTGTAGGTCGCTCTGGCGGGCTTCTTGGTGGGCCTTGGAGGCAAGCTTAAGGCGGGGTGAGACGAGCTTCTCAAGATTGAGGCGATCAGCTTGGCAAGTGTCCCATCAGGAGAGTCGGTGAGGTGTCTGCTTGGGCCCCCAGTGCATATGGGCCTCAACTTCATGGGCCGGCCTTTAGGGCGTAACACAAATGAATTGCAATTTCTCCATCAATTTGACTAAGTCTTCTTTGCACATTTCTCCATCACTTTGACTAAGTCATCCTTTGATTATTTACGAGCTTGTCACTCCTGCAAACACTTAGCACACACATCAAATCATTCATATATGTTTGTTATCATTAAACACGAAGTCATCAATCGTTGTATCCAACTACACATTGTATCCAACAATCTACCACTTTTGATGACGACAAACCAATATAAGATTTGAGCAATAATGATTCATATAAATATCATCGTGACATATGTGTATGAAGTGTGATGATGGAGGAAGTATGCAACAATATAACAATGATGTTCAAGCATACAAGCATGCAACACAATGATGTTCAAAAATTCAAGCATGCTCCCCTTATATTCATGCTCCACTTGAACATATATTCACATATTCATTAAGCACATGCATTTATTTATTATTCATTAATGCTCCCCCTTAAACCAATATTCATATATGCACATACAAGCATGTATCCATATATTCATAAGCATTAATGCACAAATCTTCTCAAATAGTTCTCCCCCTTTTATTATCATCAAAAGTGTATATACGAAGCTAAATTCATACCACATGCAAAAACGAGTATTATAAATTACATCATACGCTTGCATGTAATCATTCGTATAATAATCAAGTCAAATCCAATGAAAATTATAACATAGACTTCTACACCAACGTCTAAGTGTGATGATTAAACATTGAAGTACATAAGGAGAGCTTTTAAGAAATTCAACCAAAACCAATCCATATTTTCCATGTAACGTGAAATCACCTAGGATTGATTTTCCACATCTCGTTAAAAATGAGTTGAAGATAACACACCCAAAACATAGCCTATGAAGACTCTTAGATATGGGATGGTATTGCTTGACGAGTATAACACCAACGCTAAAGTTTACTCTTAAAGCTTATGTTGGATACTCGTGGGTAGTGTCGTTGCCATGGATCGTATCCATTTTTCATACGGAGCTCTTTTCTTTCTTTTTCATTTATATGTGTGTGTGTGTGTGTGTGTGTGTGTGTGTGTGTGTGTGTGTGTGTGTGTGTGTATTCATTTCAATTCTTTTGAGCACTATTTTTATCCATGGCAAGACACATCATATCCCTTAGATTTTCAGTTATTTTTCATCCTACATTCATTTTCCATCATTTCATAAAAGGTGTCTCCAAATGTACAACAATATTCAATACTTGTGGAAGTGAAAGTAGGTGTAAAAATAAAATTATTCTAATCATTTAACATGTCATGGCTATTTAGAAAATCAAACATGCACATGTAGCTATAAAAATAATACATCAATTTTTACAAGGATATGAATATCATTCATTTACCACTTAAATGATTCAAAAGAAAAGATACACATTAAGCTCCATTTTTTTTCTTTTTGTAATTTTCAAATTTTTTGATTTTTTTATAAGGGGCTAAACAAGCTAGAAAGCAAACAAAACTAGCACACAAAATAAAAAAATCAAGCACACAAAAAAATGCTATGAAGGTATGTATTAAGTTCAAAGAAGAAAAGTCATACCTTCGCGTCGTCGCTTAGCTAAGGACTAATAAATGCGACGTCCAATCCATAGTTCCTTGACACCTCCATCTTACCTACACGAAAGATGTTATGTGTGACTTTGGAATCCAACAAGGTCCACTCATGTTAGTCGTCAAATTTTTAGGAACCCAAATTTGCTTGAATTTGATATTCATGTTCCTATATTTGCAAAAATGAGAAGTATGACCAACACTAGCACATGTAAATCACTTTACATAAATATTTTTCACTTTGGTTGGCACATTATGAAATCTCTTATAATTAGTCTTTTCAGCATGTTTCAAACCATATCCCAATCCTCGTCTATTATTGTCATATAGTTCATTTTCAAGAATAATATCCAAAGACTGTTTTCCAATAGAAAATTTCTCAATGGACAATTCTAGGTTCGTGACTTTGGATTTCAAGGATGTATGTTCATTCACAAGCAAAGTGCATTTACTAATGAAAGCTTTCTTGTTTTCCTCTTCTTTCTTTTTAAAATCAATTATTTTTCTTTTAAGCTCATTATTTAGCATGCACATCTTTTCAATAAGCAATTTATTTTCAGTTTCTAGCTTAATCAATTTTTCTTTATACATGCTATTTTCATTTAATAAAGTGGGACAAGAAAGACAATCAACTTGATCAGGCATGTTAGCTTTATCCTTTTTCAGCAAATCAATTGTAAAATTACATGCAACAAGTTTTTCTTTCAAATTATCAAATTCATTAGACATGTCACATTTTTCTTATTACATTTCAAAGTTATCATTTCTATAGGCATCTAAGGTGGATTCTAGCTCTACAATTTCATCTTGCATTGCCTTATAAATATTCAGAAGTTCAGCTTTACAACCAGATTTTACCTCATCATATTTTCCCATCAAGCAGAGGGAGGTGTGAGCAGTCTCCTCAATCTCATCTTCGCTATCGTCATCCCACGTTAACGCTTGAGCTTTTCCTTTCTTTTCTGCTGAATTATTATTCTCTTGTGGGCAATCCTTCATACGATGTCCCCTGTTCCTGCATTTAAAACATTGAACTCTCTCAGTAGCAATCTGTTCAGAGGGATTTCTAGCATGATTAGAGTTACTAGAGGGATTAAACCTTGGTACCATTTCTGCTCTTCCTTGCTTGGTCTTGATGTATTTTCTAAAGTTTCTGACCATCAGTGCTTGCTCCTCATTATCGTCTTCATCTTCGCTAGCTTGAAGAGCTAGTGGTTTTGGAGCCTTTACATCCGGTTTCTCTCTTTCTTCGATGCTCTGCAGCTCAAGCTCGTGTGACATCAAGTTACCTATCAAGTCCTCCACTCTCATCTTTGATAGATCTTTAGATTCTTGAATGGCTATGACTTTAGGACGGAACGAGCTTGGCAGTGCTCTCAAGATCTTTCTCACCTGCTCAATACTATAGTATGGTTTACCAAGGGAGCTGGACTTGTAGACGATGCCTATGAACCTCACAAACATATCTTTATTGGATTCTAATGGAAGCTTGCATAAGCTCTCATATTCTGTGCTCAGCAAACCAAGTCTGGATTCCTTTACTTGCGATGTACCCTCATGCGTCATCTCTAGCGTATGCCATATTTCCTACGCAGTTAAACAATGTGAGATACGATTAAATTCAGCTTTATCCAAAGAGCAAATAAGTGCATTCATAGCTCTATCATTCAATGAATAAAGTTTCTTATCAGCAGCATCCCATTTATCTTTTGGTTTAACAATTTTAGAGTCTTCAATTTTAATAGTGTGGGTTTTATATCCATTTTCAACAATATCCCACACATGATAGTCTGCAGACACGAAATAAATTTTCATTCTCGCTTTCCAGTATGCAACGACTACTCCATTAAACTTAGGGGGTCGAGCTATAGATTGACCTTCAGCAAATGAGGAATCAGATATATTCATGGTTATTCTAGCCTAGATCCTCGAACCTGCTTTGATACCACTTGTTGGATCTGGATCTAAGCCTAGAGTGGAGGAGGTGAATATGCTAATAAAAATTCTTGTGAACACATAAGCAATCACAGGCAGTTATTCAGATGGAGAGTAATAATAAGCATGGTAATAAAGATAGTCACGGAGTGCACAGATGATTTACACTGGTTCGGTCGTCCAAACGACCTACTCCAGCCCCCAAAGCAGATACTAGATTAATAATGTTACAGGTACAACCATAAAAAGCTAGAGCACCTCCTCTACGCTTACCAGGCTCTCCGTACCGCACTCCTACAGTGCTAAACAAAACAAATTCTAGTATAAGCTTTCTATTGACTAGCACCAACTAGTCAAGTCCCTCTTATCTAGTCCCAATCAGACAAGACCCCAAAACGTCACAAAGATGGTAAAGTTTTTCCTACAAAGATCTATACACCAACACACAAATAAATAATGATAAAGAGTTTATGAAAGCTCAGTTTGTGTAGGCATCGTAGTCTCTGTCAATCTGCTCAGGTCAGATCAAGTTTGACAGGATGTAGTCCCAAACGTCATGTCCCTCCTTGGATGAAACTTGCAGCCTTGATGGTCTTGAAGCTCTTACTTGTGCAAAGTAGAGGCTCTTGGACTTTGGGTTGCGCAATGTGGGAGGACTTGCTTGCGGCAATGAACTTGAAGATGGCTCTCTTTGAGTTGCTTCCCCTTTGCCCAATGGATGAGGATGAACTTGACAATGTTGTGGCAATAAGATGCGTTTCCCCTTGCTATGTTGCGGCCTTGCCAAAGGAGCTTGCTTGCAAGGAAGTTGAAGAAGATGAAAAAAAACCCCTTGGATGTTGCGCAATATGTGATGAAGAACCCTTGGTGAAACTTGCGGCAATATGGGTTGAGTATCCTCTAACTTGCGGCCTTGGAGAGGGGTTGAAGCCTTGCGCAATGGAGATAGGAGCAATATGCTTTGGCCTTGGCTTTGGAGAAGCTTTGCTAGGTTTTGTGCAAGGAGGAAGGGAGAATGATATGTTGCGCAATATACATGTAGGGCCGAAATTTTTCTTTGTTTTCCCTCTCTCTTTTCTCTCCTTTGAATATGAGTTTATATAGGAGAGGATGGGATCAATTAGAATCAAATAGAATCCCATAATTGAAGGAAATTGAATGGAATCCTAACTTGAATAGGATTTGAATGAATCGCTATGGAAGATCTCTTCAATCACCATTGGATATGGAGTTTGAATATGGATGGCTATTGGATTTGAATTTGAATGGCTATAGGATTTGAATAGGATCTTATTTAGGATCTCATTTAATCACAAATTGATTTGCATGAGATTTGGTTCAATCACTTTGGAATGAATGAGATCTCTCCATATCTCTCCATCTTTGACCAAGTCCAAATTGCAAATGAATTGCAATTTCTCCATCAATTTGACTAAGTCTTCTTTGCACATTTCTCCATCACTTTGACTAAGTCATCCTTTTGATTATTTACGAGCTTGCCACTCCTGCAAACACTTAGCACACACATCAAATCGTTCACACACATTTGTTATCATCAAACACGAAGTCATCGATCGTTGTATCCAACTACACGTTGTATCAAATACATCTACCTTTCAATACTAACAACAAACACTTTAGAGGGGGGTGAATAGAGTAATGGCAATAAATTGTGCAATTAAAATTTAACTTGCAAATGATAAATAATAAATACAAGAGGAATTAATCAATCCAATCAATCCAAACGCAAACACAAGATTTTACTCTGGTTCCCCAAACTTGGGTATGTCTAGCCACACCAATATCCACTATAATTCCCACAAAGAGAAGTGAATACAATCCCACAAAGAGATACCTCGCACAGAGGATTTTGTCCTACACAAGAACCAAACCAACCCTATACAAGGGTCAAACTCACATACAGAGAATTACTAACTCCCACATAGAGAATTAGGGTTAGTCCTACACTAGAACACCAAACTCCCACAAAGTGAGTATTTACTTCCCACAAAGAGAATTAGGGTTTCAAAAAAACACAAAGTAAAACAAATACTCTTACATATGCCTTGATGATGAACTTACTCATTCACGAATGCAAGGCATAGAAGAGTATCTCCAAGTGATGAGATTAGCTTGAAAGCACTTGGATGATTTCCCTTGAGCTTGACTTCAATGCATGAAGAGAAATATGCTTTAATAGGGAAATGAGAAAGTTTGAAAGTGGCTTAATGATTCTCAAATGATCTTCAATAGTTCCAAGAATCTATAATAAACTCAGCCATCTCCTATATATATGAAGCCAATAGAAACCCTCAAACCCAAAGAAAAATGCCACATCAGAAAATCTGTAATGGCTAGAATTTGGTAGTTTATGGCACCGACAGCCGACATATGAACAACTAACAGTCGACTGGTCAACTGCTATAAATATCCCAATGGCTATAATCTGAGACATGACAGGCGCCTGTAAAAGACTACACAGGCGACTGTAAATAGACAGGCGACTGTAAATACTTCATCAATCGACTGACTTGCAAATTGGGATAAAACCCAAAAAATGAAAGTTGCGCACAGACGACTGTAGAGCAATTCACATACGACTGTAAATAGACAGGTGACTGTAAATACTTTATGAAGGCCAGAAAATGTAAGTAGCGCACAGACGACTGCAGAACAATTCACAGATGCATGTTGGAAGACATGCGACTGTAAATTGCACTTCAGTCGACTGTTCCAAAAGCTCAAGTTAGAGTCAAGAAATGGTTGACTTGAGCTGGTGCACAACAGCCGACTGTAGAAGGCTAGCCAGGCGCCTAGAATCACCCAGTCGCATGTCCTTCCTTCATCAATCGCCTATTGGAGAGCCAGAGACTCCAAATGAGTCCTTTGGCATGATGAACCTATTTGGTTGGATTCTACGATAATCATATGGCTCACAAAGATGGTTATATGCATACGCATGAATGAGTAGACCATCTATCAAGGCATTACATTAAACATAGACTCAAAAAGAGAAACCAATAAATGAAATAATACATGGATTACATTGCTTTCATTAGAGTCTATAACTACAATTCTTGATGCTTTGATGTTTACCATCATCTCCAAGCTTTGACACCCTTTGAGTCTAAGCTTAGTCATTGCTCCTCTTAATGTCCATCCTTGCACCAAGTTATTAGTCTCCAAATCATGATATGCTCTATTTGATAAACATGAGACTAAAACAAGAGAGACATTAGCAACAACATAATGTTGTAATCATCATCAAAACAATATTGACATGAAACACCATTATCTATTACTTATACTTGTTAGTGCACTACGAACTAAAGAAGTTATTACTGAGCTTGGCATAATTCAGTTCCGTTTGATCACAACTTGACTACCACACATGGGAATATTATTGAAAATTTAAAAACTTTTTAGCAACCTTTAAAATTGCTACAGAACGATTTTTTTAACATTCATACTTGAATGAATTCAACTCTGCGAACATCCGTGATTAAGCAAAATGTTTAACTTGACATTCATACTTTCAACAGGCATCAACATAGAATAGCTAAATGTTGTCAAGCAGTGTTGCTCAAATCCAAACTACACGCAACACACAGACCACCAAATAAGCCATAGAAACCAGCACATTTCTAATTTCCAGCACATATACAGAAATCAACGTCGCATCTCATAAACTCGAATGTACAGCTTATTTGGCTGTACACAGAACAGAATAATCTTACAAAAAGATATACCTGCTTCTTTAGTGATTGATTATCTCAATAAACATATTACGGCTATAAGATTGTACAAGAATTTTTGGAGAAATGGACCACAAAAATGGCATTAAACTAGCTCAACTTTGATAGTGCAATGCTAGGACATGCATAATAATGGCATGATCACCACCATGTACATATCTAGTCGATTCAGCCAGGAAATCTGTGCCAGGAAATCGGCGCGAAGATAACATGCTCAGAAATAGCTTAATCATTCATCGGTTGAATCCATGAGACAATTTTACCTGGATTGATAATAGCGAGGAAGAACTAAGCCATTATTCTCCCATTGCTATATCAAATAACATGCTTGCCTTTAATACGATTAAGTCGTTCACAATTCTTCAGGCAGATCTTCGGATGACGCATCCTTCATATTAGGGGGATACAACGTGTCCAAAACCACCTGGGCAAAGGCAAACCGCACGTCTGGCAGTGAGCCCAAAGCCAGATTAGAATAATTAAGTTTACGCCTTCTTCGATCATAACCACCTTCTTTGGTTCTGCTTCCAACACACTCAAACACTCTACAAGCACTCAGATATGCTTGAAGAGGAATGAAAACCTGTTAGTATCAAAGAAAGAAGAAAATTATTAAAAGAGTTGCTAATGCTTTGCAATGCGGTAAGAAGCTCCAAGGATTTAAAGAACCTAGAATTGGCATAAACACACAGGCCTATATAAAAGCAAAGTTGGCAGCCGGAAGCTGAAATATGCGGAAGTTCTATATTTGATTGGCCAACAGATACCAGATCTATCTTAATGGTGGGATTGTTGAGATTCCCATATAAATTAAAAGCATTTGCAGTACTAGATGGCAGGACAAACTGGAATTCGAAGAGTAGGACTTATGAGATGGCCATAATACAAGCCATTCTTACGGATCAGAACATTGGGCAAATAAGAAACATGCCGAGAATTAATGTATTTGAGATAGAGAAGGGTAAGAAATAAAAGAAAAGGCATTCCCAAGATTCAAGAATTCAGAGTAAACTCCAACTGGGGAAACATTCGGAAGTCTTTTAAGAGCAAATAGGTACGAATCCATAGAAAAGATACGAGAAATTTTAATAAACCAGATCAACGAAAAAAGATTCAGCTAAACAAAATTTGGGATAAAAGCATAATTGTATTTGCAAACCTACAATGTGTAGATAACTTCAAAAAGGACTCATCCATTTCTCATGATCATCTGCTTGATGCCTGGATGCCTAGTAGTATTTAGCTATAAACATATGGCATCATGTGTGTAAATGTGTAAAGGGGCCCAGAAGAACACACACACACACACACACACGTACACATGCACACACAGTGAATGTCCACACAAGGTTTTAAATATTGAATGTAGGGATCGTAACACACACACACACACACACACACACACACACACACATGTACACATGCACACACAGTGAATGTCCACACAAGGTTTTAAATATTGAATGTAGGGATCGTATCGAATGTCTAAATTTCTAATCGGGTAGCAGATATATCAGGGATATACGCGTCGATATTAGGTTGCGCATATTGAACCATATAAATAAACAAATCTTAATAATTTAATATTAGTTATAACATCCTTATATATCCCTATTTAATTATATCATGAAAATATCATCGATATAATCAAGTAACATCATACTGATGTATTAAAATTAATCATTAACCTATTATGTAAAGTAATAAAATTAAAAATATAACATGACTTTATAGCAGGAGTGACTAACCTCAATATTTGTATCTAATCAATTAATATTTTTTACATGCTATTAGATGAATGAAAAAAATTTAACATGACTTAAAAAACACATAGAATATCAAAAACATGCTAATACAAAATAAAAAAAATCAGACATTAACATTACCTGAGCTTTAGTTAAATATTCTTTAAAGTCACGACATTAATATGATTGAGCATTCTTACAAATTAAACATTCTTTCAAATTATACTAATATATTAGGGGTGTATCTATTAAAATATTATAACAATTGTAAGTTCATAATAATAAAATTTCAACTTAATTAAAAAATACATATCATCCGATATCGAACTGATATATGCACTGATATTTGGTCAGTTTTTAAAACCCGATCAATTAAAACATATCGTATCGTTTAGGACTCGATACCGATATATTGGCTGATATAACGACCGTTTCGGCTGATATTTAAATCAGTGCGTCCACATGCCCACCCACAGAGATGATGTGTGTCCACACCCACTCATTACAATGCCAATGCCCACGCCCTGCCTGCACTTGCTTCGACCAATTGCTTAAGCATAGTCAATGCGAGTGCATGCAATCAAGAAAAGAGAAAAGTGACGTGCTTGGATAACTGATCATGTGCGGATCAAGGCTCCAGCACCCAGCAACAATGACATGGCTTGCTCCAAAATTGTTCCAGACCCTGGAGCAGCCTTCTATTGGGGCAGTGGATACCTATGCATCTTATTGGGAAACAAATGAGTACCTTAGGTAACTTTTGCAAGGGGAAACAAATGATTATATGGAACAGATAGAGAAGGACAACCTTCATCTAATTATATTAGTTAATGTGCTGAAGAATTGCTCACCAGACACCATGGAGCCCATTGTTTCGGACTTAGTGTGAACACTCACAAGATCAGAAATATATAACATGAAAGTCTAAAGGTGCAAGGAAAGATACAAACTCTCACCAAATTAGAAATCGGAGCCTGAGGATAGCGTGCCATTGCTTTCGAAATAATATACTCATCGGTCATTGAACTTAATGCAGTATGCACTGAGGATGCAAGATCTACAACCTCATGTACCAACTCCCTATCTGCATGCCATTCTTGAGGTTGCAGCAACTCTGGGAAGCTAACATCAGGCGGGGATGTCTTTGCCCTAGCTATTTTAATGGCTTCTGCCAGATCTCCACCATTGCTAAGAGCAAAGATGAATGTAGATACAGCTAGAGGATCTCGATGTTTTCTCACCAATGCTTCATGGAAGGCTAATAACCCAATCCTGCAAAGGTCATTGCCATAAAGAAAATAAAGTCAATATAGAAGGATAATACACTGAAGATTATGAAGAAGCGTTAAGAACTAGGCACTGCTACATACAGGATCGATGCATTCTAGCATATATATATATATATATATATATATATATATATATATATATATATATATATATATATATATATATATATATATATATATATATATATGAAAAAGGGGATCTAAGGTGCCTCCTTAGATGAAAATCTAAGGAGGCGCCCCCATTTCCCCCCATCTCTCACAATTTTTTTGGAAATATTTTTTCATGGGGTTGTTCATATCATGGATGATCAACATACCAAATTTCAAGGGATTTCAATACTTTTTGAGTCATCATCTACCCCTTACAATTTCAACGGTCTAAAACGTGCTGAAAACCCCACGAAGTTGCAAGGGGTAGATGGTGGCTCAAAAAGTATTGGAATCCCTTGAAATTTGGTATGTTGATCATTCATAAGGTGAACAATAAACCCAAGGAAAAAAATTTCAAAAAACATGTGTGAGATGTGGGGAAATGGGGGCGCCTCCTTAGATTGAATCTAAGGAGGCACCCTAGGATCCCTCCACCCATATATATATATATATATATATATATATATATATATATATATATATTATAAAGGATGAAGATTTCAAATGTTTGTCCTAGGTGGCGGGGTTTGTCCTACGTGGACAAGCTAAATATGACTAGGACAAACAATAGTTGATGACTAGGATAAGTTTTGGGGGGAAAATTGAAAATGGGATGAAATTATTTAGGGGGAAACCAAAAAATCTGAGCCATTTCAAAAGTTTGGGGGGGAAACAAAAGTTTAAATAAACCGTGCCCCTATGGGCACGGGTAATGACTAGTATATATATATAGGAGGGATCAAATGACCCCCAAAAATAACCCCCAAAAATGACCCCCTATTAAAAATCATATGCCCCCCATTTTTTCGGAAGATCAGAACCGTTCATCTTGATCTCCACCCTCTAAATACCTGACTCACCAATTTTCAACCCGATCCCATGTGTTTTGCCCGTTCATCAACCATTCGCAAAAGTTCTATTCATGCGAAACCGTTAAATTTGGGTCGGATGGATGAACGTGCAAAACGCATGTGATCGGGTTGAAAATTGGTGGGTCAGGTATTTAGAGGGTGGAGATCAAGATGAACGGTTCGGATCTTCCGAAAAATGGGGGGCATAGGATTTTTGATAGGGGGTCATTTTAGTGGGTTATTTTTGGGGGTCATTTGATCCCTCCTCATATATATATATATATATATATATATATATATATATATATATATATATATATATATATATATATATATATATATATATATAAGGAGTCACCTTAGATCCCCTTTTTCCTATATTATATATATATATATATGGGAATAATGGGTATCATACGCCATATGAGAGGGTGTCTCATATGCCCTCTCACATAAAAGGGGCAAGTACAAGCCCATGTGGGCTTGTACTTGTTGTACTTTACCCCCTTTATGTGAGAGGGCATATGAGACACCCTCTCATATGGCTTATGATACCCATTAATCCCATATATATATATATATATATATATATATATATATATATATATATATATATATATATATATTGAAAGAAATGGGAAATTTAACAAGATGAAGAGCATGGTTTCTGGATATTCTAACAAAAACCCTTCACCAAATTGGTGTGTGGAGCATGGTGCACTGGCTTGAGTGACCAGCCAAAGGGGGAGAATGATAACGGATAGGATTGTGCTTTAGCTCCCTGAAAGTCAGCAGTCCCTTTATTACTAACTATTAGTAAAGATACGTAATTATTAGAACATGTCACAATTGCAAACATCATTCGTCTTCATCAAAGTAAAAAAAATGAGCCCCGCACCATAAAAAAATACAATACTAAGTTTTTCAGGTACATGTAATCCCTCATGGCATCCCTCTTTCTTTAAAGTTCAAATCAGCCTTAAGATGGTTCATTGCATACGCATTCCATGTATTCCGTTTAACATTCAGATTATAATTTTAACCACATTAGTCTTTAAAAGGATACGATGGGTAGTTGATACTAACTTTCAGAGGGTTCTTTGACGCTTGCACATTCTACGTATATGTTTGACACTGTTATTGTTAGAGTACAATAATCAATAATGTAATGAAAGTGGTTCGAAGATAAGATGTAATGAGAGTGGTTGTGAATGTGTAATAATGAGGTGGTTGGAAATATGTATAATGAGTGCTCTTTCCTTCTATTCTTATAGCTTGTTGTTTCTTTTGTGTTGCTCTTTTGTAGCGTAACCATTCTCTGTACTTTCCTCTTCGGGGGTTTTGGCCGGTTGGCTGTTTAATAAAAAAATTTCCAATTACCAAAAAAAATATGTATGAGTGGTTGGAGTGTAATAAGATTATGAGAGTGGTTGGGAATGTGTAACAATGAGAGTGGTGGGGAGAATAGATGTAATGAGGATATTTGGAAGATCCAACCTTGTATCTCTAAGTACCTAAGCTTTGTCCACCAAAATAAATAAGATATTCTTCTTTAACAATTCTTCGTTTTCAACAGTTAATGAACATTTGAAGTTCTATATTTACTTTCTTTTATTTTGTGACAATACAAATGATATCTTGATTTTAAACATTGTAGCAAGATCATGTTACTAGTGCAACTACAGATCAATATATGCATGCAACTTGAAAATCAATTGTGCCGTCTGATAAATCGATCTCAAGAGGAATCTAGTGTGATACCGGTTTTTTCAGGTTATACAAACCTAATATTTTCTAATATCAGTCGATAAAGCCAATATATCAGTTGATCAACTATTCTCAAAGTGTAAACCGGTTTGGATTGAAAATGACTCAAACACAGTGTTCTAAAACAAGTTATATGCGGTCGCATATGCGGCCGCATATAAGGAGGCGGCCTTTGACCGCATGAATAATTAGATATGCGGACTAATTATACGGTCGACCGCATAATCGGCCATATAAATGTTGTGCCTGTATATGCGAATATGCATGCGCATAATCGGCAACTAAAAGATCCCAACCCGTTAAGAAATCCTAACCGTTAAGCATAAAAATCAGTTTTTTTAATTTTTAAAATACTTGTATTTGACATGCTTTTGGTTTGGACATGAAACTTAATATTTATGATTTGTGTGTAGATTGCTTTAGATGTTAGACTTTAGTTATTTTATATATTGATTGTTTTGATGGCGCTGATATTTTAGTATGAATTAATTCATATTTTTAAAAGTTGATATGTTTTTTCGTTGTTCATATCTTTTAAGTTTATTTTAATATACACAAACACACTCATATAAACTTATTGCTTATTTATTTACTAAAATATTCATTTTTGTCTAAACCACATAATCCGTGTAATCGGCCGCATAATGCTTATGCGATATGTGTGTCTAGACCGCGTGCATAATGAAACCGTCGTTTGGTTTTCACACTAGATTCCTCCTGAGATCGATTTATCAGCCGATACAATTGATTTTCAAGTCACATGCATATATTGTGATTTTATAAACATAATGGGCTATGTTTTATAAACATAGCCCCATCGGAGCTGAGCCCTAAAAAGGCAAAGCGGAAAAAAAGAAATAGAAAAAGAAGACAATGAGACTAGGGTTAGGGTTTTTGAAATCTGAGGAAAATAACAGGAATTTCGCAATAAAATTCATCGCACGTGGAAGAATCATATAAGTATTTCAATATACATCCTTAATTTTAGGATATTTTTCATAAATTTTGATATTTTTTATTTTTCTTGATTTTTTCTGTCTTCGTTGTTTTTACGGATGCGTCTTCTTCTCCTCCTCTCCCTTCTGCTTCCACAGCCGTCTCTGTCACTGCTACTATTGCATCTTCTTCTATGATGCACTGCTACTAATGTTGCTTTGTCTACTTCTTCTTATTTACCTCCTACTGTTGCTTCTTCAACGGCTACCGCTGCTTTTGTTGTTGCTATGTTTTCTTCTTCCTCTGCATCTCCTGCTACTTCTTGTGTCTTCTTCTTCTCCTCCTCCTCCTCCTCCTCCCTTTTCTGCTTTTGTTGCAAATGAAAAATAAATTTGATTAGTTTATATGAAAATAAATAAAATATATATATGATAAACCTGAATTACTTTATATGATTTATGAAATAAACATGAATTATATCTTACAAATAAACATTGAGTGAAAAATAAATATTAAATTGAGTGGCAAATAATATGCTTGATTTTAAATTTTTTTTAATTTTTATTTAATAATTTTTCAATGTTCACATCTTTGATAGAAATCAAAGATGTGGAGCGTCTAGCAGGCTTCATCCGCCACCACAGGAATAAGCTTTTTAAATCATATGAAGAAAGATGTAATCCAACAAATTAAAATGCAAATTTTGTGATCATAGCATGAACGACAGTATTAGCCGCTTCAAGACATCTTACAAGAAAAGGAAAAAATTACGCTACTTGCATAAAAATTACTAACGATATTGAGTTGAATATAATTAAGTCGATTAAAACCATACGAGTATCGAAAAAGATCAAAGAAGCAAATATTCAACCTCTTAGAGATGAAGTGACCATTGAAGACAAGGAGGTTAATATGGATTCTTCCCATGATACGTATTATGGAGATCTAAAGTTCAAAGAACATATATACAAGCATGTGCATATAAAGAGATTGAAAAGTTTAAGCAATTGGGGAAGGATAGAGGAAAGAATGTGCAAATCACTCTTAATGAATATTAAAAGAAGAAAAAAGAAAATGCATGCAAGTGAATCACACAATGTATTTTTTAGACAGGATCACCATTTGCTATGATGAATTGCTTTCTTTTAGTTAGATGCTACAAGTTGTGGGTAAAATATGGATCAAATTTGAAAGATCTGACATCTTATGATGTCATTGAGAAGTATTGTCAGAAGAAAGTAGCTTCTAAGGAGGAGGTAGTCTTTTCTAAAGACTTGTAGACTTCATGTGTGTAGTCTTATGATGGATTATTGGACTTAACAGAGAGGTATGATCATTATGAACATAGTCATTCATGGTTATATATGGATGATGTTTTACGATTTAGAGAACACATCTAGTCATATACATTATATCAAGTATATCAATGACTTAGTGAATGCAACAATTCATAAGTTAGAAGAAAATCCATCATGCAAGTGGTGACTGATAATGCATCTAACAATATAGCTGCATTAAAGTTGTAAGCTATAAGGCATCCATCTATTTTTTTGGACTTCATGCACTGCACACACATTGAATCTCTTGTTAAAGGAAATTGGAAAGATCAAGTGCATTCATAATGTCATTTTAGATGTTATAGCGATGATTATCTACATGTATACCCATACGATCGTTTTTGATATGATGAGGGAGAATATAGTGAGTGCTCGTGTTAGGTCCAAAGTTACTCACTTTGCTCCACCTTTGACTACAAATGAATCCATGGTTTCCTTATTCACACTGACTCCTTTGTCACTACTCACTGGCATCGTTTAAAAAAAAGGAAGTGCAATGTTCAATCACAAATAAGGTAAGGCGTAAGCCTTACGTCATGAGGCGTATCCATAAAAAATTATTTTCTTTATTTTTAAAGTACTATATATTTATATTACAATTGAGAACTTTTTGAATTGGTTTGCTGATAGGACAAGCAGATTGATAGAAGGATGGTTGAGACTTAATCTTGTGAAATCAACGGTTGAGATGAGAGTTTGTGAAAAAATTTGGGAGGGAAAACTTTTGTATATGGGGGGAATTTTTTGGAGAAAACAAATATCCATTCATTAATTAAATCTTCATTTAATTAAACCAAAGCCTCACCCCCACGTCTGCTCTCTAGACTGGGGGCCCACAAATGGGAGAGTGCATACGTGGGACCAAAATGCAGCAGAGGGTGCATATTCGTGGGCTCTCTCTGGACTTCATAAATGCTCTGTACGCACGAGTGGGGACCCAATACCATCCATCCTTTAATGCAATTGATGATTAATGAAACCTTTATTAATTAAACTAATGCCTCACCCTCTCTATGACGTCGAGGCCCATCAAGTTGGGGGGAGGTGGCATGTGTATGTAGCATAAAAATGATGACTGGGGCTCTATCTTCAATCAGTGTCCTTGGGAGAAAATTGATGACGCATGGGCCTTTGGGGACCACAATGACATCCATCATTTAATGAAACCTTTATTTACTTAAACCAAGGCCTCTACCTCTATATGACGCAGTGGCCTTTGGGGAACCTTTATCTAATTAAATCATGCCTCTTTGGGGGGAAATTTAATTTTGGGGTATAACTGTTGGGGGCACCGAAGGCGCGCTAAATTTTTGTACGCTAATTTGTTTTTCCGCGCCAAAAGCGCCCGTGTCGAATTTGTTATTACACACCAAATTTGTTGTTCCATGCCGAATGCACCCGTGTCGAATTTGCTGTTCCGAACCGAAGGCACCCGCCGAATTTGTTGTTCCATGCCGAATTTGTTGTTCCGTGTCGAAGGCCCCTACACCGAATTTGTTGTTCCATGCCGAATTTGTTGTTCCGTGTCGAAGGCCCCTACACCGAATTTGTTGTTTCGAGCCAAAGGCGCCCACGCCAAAGGCGCCCACGCCGAAGGCGTCCGTGCCGCTAAATACTTTTATGCTAATTTGTTCTTTTAAATTTTGGCTGTGGAATTAATTTTTTGGGGAACAAAGATTTCGAGGGGGAAAATCTTAAATGAACTGTGCCCGCGTGCACGGGTTATGACTAGTGTGTGTGTGTGTATAAATGGATATGAGCATTCGGTGTATGAAATTTCCTACACCGTCCCTATAAAACTTCAATTTCCAATCGTTTTCCAATGATCAACACCGTTCATCTTGATTTACATATCATAGATGATGAACATACCAAAAATCAAGTGAATCCAATGCTATTTTACCCTCGATCCGATTGTTACAAATTCAACATTTTCAGAACAATAATAATTTTTGTAACAAGTCGATCGAAGGTCAAATCTCCCTAGGGTTAACCCATGTTTGGGATTTTGGGGTTTTAGAATGTGCACAACAACCCTAAAAAAATTTTGAAAAAATTAAGTAGAATATGATTTTTTTTAATGGGCGGTGTAGGAAATTTCCTACACCGAATGCTCACATCCCTTAACCTCATATATATAGCATGATTTTCATAATATTATACTCCACATAAATAAGTTTTGAATAATAATGTGCTGCTATGAATAATATTACTGCAATGAAAGTAAAGATTGTAATAGAGAAATGGCAAAATAATTTCTAGAGGCAAATATAACAATTCGTGTGCATGGTAGTGGAGACAGATGGCAATACGCATGGTCACATGGCCTATTAATTTGAGTAGTGAGAGCCAAATGGCCAAACTAGCATAGTTTTTTTCATTGACACCTACGCCTAACTACTGTCTAGTTCTGTACTAAAATCAGCTAATAACATAAACGATAGACAAAAAGAAAGACAACAGGAGAGTTTGAGGGCGATTGTTGTGAGAGAGCAGAGAGACCGCTGATAGAGAATTAACAAAAGCAAGAGGGAGCACAAACGGAATTAAAGACATCACAATGAAAACCAGTAAAAAAGACATCAAAATTACTAATTACAAAAAAGAAATAAAATAAGCAGCGAAACCCAACGAAAAATGAAAATGTGATATTCAAGTTTCAACTAACCTATAGTCATCACCATCATGATGATCATATCAAATGGTTGCAATACCCAATTGCAACATGAGAGGATACAGAAAGAGGAAAGTGAACGTGTCTACCTTATCTATTTCTCTTCCCTTTTTTGAGTGAAGTTTTTTGTTTTTTGTTTTACATTTATACCCTTAATATGAGGCACACTACAAAATATAGGCGCCTCCTAAGAAGCAAAGCAGGTGCCTTGCGTATACACCCGTTGTCGTGGCATACACTTTTGTGTACTTCTTGCTATTTCACAACGTTGTGAAGTATTTAGGGCCAAAAACACCCTGAGCACCTCTAAACAATTCTTTTAACATTGCTCACCGATAAAGTCTACTTCTTAGGAGCAATCACTATCATCATTCTTCATCAGCATTCCTGGGAACAATTTGCAAACATCACCAGACTTTGTTGTCACATTGCAACATCTTTATGCATGCTGGCCAAATAATGTTTTACCAATTCACACCACCCCATTGCTCCATCCCACAATGTTTGCAATTTAATTGCTAATTGTTGTTACATGCAACACAATGTTCCCACATAGTAACATAGTTCTTGGAGCTCTTTTCGGACTTTCCATTTTCAATTCTAGAAATTGACAGCTGAAAATTTATTAACGAACGAACAAAATAACTTAACAACTAACAACTAACAAGTAAACAAAATAACAAGGTAACTACTTGTGTATTACTTTCTATTTAATTTAACTAATTGACAAATTCAATTATCAACTTACTAATCTAAGCTTAACAAATAACAATTAGCAAACCTATTATCCAAAACGAGATTCAATCATGAATTATCCAACCATCAATTATGCATCAGTTTTAATTGAGATAAGACAATGGTCACGGAGGAAGGGCGATAAGCAGGAGCAGAGAAAGAGGAAGAAAGATAAAGCAAAGAGAGTATGAGAGAGAAAAAGAATGAAGAAATTGGGAAGAGAGCAGATAGAGTCAAATAGAAGAGAAGAAAGACATGAGGGCCTATATATAGCGTTTTCTTGGGAAATCATATATTATTGAACAATATATATTGTCTAAAGTCTGGTATTAATAGCTATGCAAACACCATAAACATTTAAATGTTATTTATTAAAAAATGCCCTTTTGATACTTTGAAGGTGCTATTTGCAAACGTCTCCCATCTTTTCCCTCTCTTTTGCATCCATCTGATCTCTTTCTCACCTCTTATTCGCCCATTTATCCATCCTATTCATGCCTCTTCCGTCTTTTCCTTTATCCTCTCCTCATTCTCTCCTGCATTTCTCTTGTTTGGTTTTCTCTTGTTCTGCATATCCTCCCCTTCCTCCTCAAATTTCCATCCCTTCTTTTTCTTGTCGCTTTCCTTTCTTTTCTCGCTCATCTCTCAACCATATTTATTTATGCTCTTATTCATTTCCCACCTTTCTTTCCCCCTTTCCTCTATGTTCTTCCTCTTCTCGCTTACATATCCTGCCTCTATTTCTTATATTGATTGCCTCTTCCCCTTCTTCTCTTTTTCTATCGGTTCTTATCTCTCCATTAAGGATAGAAGAAAGAGATAGAGGGAGGAGATGGAGGAAAAAGAAAGGCAATGGATAGAAGGCGAATAGAGAAAACTGCAAAAAGGGAGACAGCAGGATTTGGAGGAGACTAAAGATAGGGTGAAAAGGGGGTGAGAAGATAAGAGAAAGTCGGGGGACAAAAGAGAAAATTAAAGAAAAAGGTTTGGGGAGAGAGCAAAGGGAAGGGGGAAAAAGGCAAGAGCATGAAAGAGAGACGAGAAAAGGATAAATGAAATGGGAGGAAAACGATAGGATCGAGTAAAGTAACAGGTAAAAAGGGAGAAAAATATGCTAGAGAGAAGCAAGAAAGATGGGAGGATAGAAATGAGAAGATTGTAGATAACTCCCACAAAAAAGCAAAGACATCTTCTGAAGTTAAACATTAAAATTATAATGGCACTAACTCTTCAAGACTGTTGATCACTAATAATGAAATTTAGGGCACTATAATTTTAAATCCGGGTAAATTACAAGAGTTTTTTATTATGGAAAATTTAAAAATAGTAAATTATTTGCTTATGGAGAAAATCAAGAAAGAACCACCGTAATGAACAACACACAAAAGATCATCAAAATATTGATCAAAACATATCAACCAAGAAACAGTGATCAAGAGTCTTAGGAAATTTAAATTCAAACTCACAGAAAAGAAAAGGGTTATCAATTGCTCTCACCATAAGCTATGATGGCATGGCCTGTCAGGTGTGAAATACATGTCCAGGTTTGAGAACAAAGCCTGCACAATGTTACTGAAGAACATCAATTGAATTCATTTAAACTTTACATCAATTGTATTCATTTAATCTTTAAATGAACCAGAATGTTTAAATGTGCAATCATCAATGTCACAAATGCTCTACTTGTCAGGATGGTAAGACATCCACGGATAACACCATGTAGTCATGTTTGATGCTTAATAGAAGATCATGTACATGACAATATTTACATTTTGTATGCTAATTTATGTTTTACCATATTTCTTCCATTTGGCTTATCACATTAGCTTGTGCTTTCATTCTCTTTGATTAAGTATTATTTATAGACTTATCATGCTCACCACTTGCTCCATAGTATAAACAAACATATGCATACATCCGCCACACCACTTCTATTTTAATATCAACAAAAATGGATATAAGGGTTATACATTATCCAAATGGAAATAAAATCCTCTTCTTCACAACTTTGTGAAATCTATCTCAGGAACTTTTGATGCATAGAAACTAAAAACTATAATCGCACGTGTCTATATTATTTGGTCATCATCTATTAACATATTTATTTATCGCCATCAAGCATGTATACATTATTCTGCTCCTGACCAAAATATGACAATAACAATATTTGATCCGTTCATATTTGCCTCCCGTATTTTGATAAATCGAATCATAGTATGGAAACAGGTGTATCCACTTATTGTATCTTTGTTTACTTTCTCAGCTCAACCACATACAAGATAAAACAAAGCAATCTTTCTATGGAATAATGTGCAATCTTAATAAAGATTATAGGAACTCCTATCTTTCTTGAAGATACCCTTCCTCATCAGATACGCACACTTTGATTCTTTGCAAACTTTTGGAATAGCAGGTGAAATTTCAGGTAACCCAATATGTTATCCATGTATAGCATACCACCTCAAAAGTCTGCATATCAGACAAACACCTGCAACAGATCCTTAGTCAAAAAATTTAGGCTGGTTACATGAATTATCTTCTTCCCTTCAGCTCAGTTAAGGGTCATCTCCTCTGTCAAATCAAGTGCTAGGACATCTATCATAATTGCCTTCATCTAAGTATGCTGGTGCCCCCTATTATCAGCATGGCTCCCTTAAATGTGACCCCATCACTTCTCCTAATTGATTGATGCATTATTGGCCTTTGATGCACATAGCCAAAATATCACAATTAATTCTCCCTCGTTGTATCTTCAATAAATGCAACCTCTGCCCTCTTACATATGCAATATCCCTTATCCTCTCACCTACCGTGTTTAACACACTTAAATCTTAGTTGGAGAAAGAATTAGTTGCCTTTGACAATGTTTTATTGCAGTCAATAAATTTATCTCTTTGCCTTTAGTCTCACAAACCTTATCCTCTTCTTTCTAGTTAGATAGACCTATGAGATTTGTCCTTGAAATCCTCTTATAATGCCTGAAAGCATTCGCTGTCAATTGGCACAAATACGTTTGTCATCAAAATGGATCACCACCATAAACTGACTCATTCCCTTCCATCGTTGCCAAATAAAAAACTTCTCCAAATAGCCAGTAGGTTCCTCCTAACTGATTTCACCGAGATGCCCCGATACCACACCTACCATCCTCCCTCCAATATAATCCACCACCACCTTTTTTACAATAAAGAAATCCTGCACTTGCACTGTTGAGAATATCAGATTCACGGCAATTTAAATTAACATTGAGAACGCAAGGATCTCTTCATTGGTTTTGTCTGCCCATCTAACCGCAAACATACACAGTGTTATTTAAGCTTAATCAAGGTTTAAGGTATCTTGTCAACAGTGACATGCTATAAAGATGGGTGCAACTCCAAAACTCCCCAAACTTAAGTCCCGATGGAAAAAGATATGTACTGGCTGTTTCAATACTGACATGTTTGCCTACTACTGATTAAACAAATTTTAATCCAAAATATAAAAGAGGGACAAGCTGATCGTCTCTTCTTCAAGGGAAAAAGGCAACAATGAGTAGGTTTTGGGGAGAGAGAACAGAAAAAAGATGATTAATTTCTTATGTCCTGGTCCAAAGAAGCAGCAAGAAGAGGATAATTGCTTATTCGGAATATATTACACACCATCAAGCTGGATATGAGTTAGATAACCCGAACAGATTTGGGTCCCTAATGAGGCGTGTTGAAAAAAGACAATGAGTCCTTTACAACATTGTGTAGAGAACTTATCTACAGCTTGATTTTTTTCGTTTATCTAAAATTAAGACAAATTTAATGAAAGCATGTTTAAGCATATCTAACATAATGATATTATGGATATAATGTTTCTCTGCTCCAGGATGTGAAGTTAGTTGTAATTCTTTCAAGCCCCACAACAAGTGAAATATTGCTTACATTTGGATCCATTATTTTATAAGCAGGCCTTGTTCCATTCAATAATGAAAGGCTTCATGTTTGCAAGGAGCTTAAGCTACATGACCAGAAGGGAAGGTCTATTGACATGTCAACCTATTGCTCTCAGCTATCCGGGGTGATAAGAACCGTGTGACCTTTTGTAGAGCTTTGTTGACTTTGAGTTATGCTTCCAGGGATGGACTTATTTTTATTGAACAGTGATTAGATAATGAGTGTGATCATGATGGATTTGAAAAGGGAATCACACCATGGAACTCAACCAGAGATGGTCAAAGTTGCACTGCCTTGTAGGGAGCTGAACTGAACTAAAGAACCTTCATATGCTATGAGGATGCTTTGTTAATACAAGGGATTAAACCAAAATTCAAAACTTTCTCAGAATTCAATTTTACATGGAGTAAACTTGAAGTCATACGGCAAATAAATACAAATAATTTTATTGGCTAATCTTTTCCACAAATATGAAGTTTTAGTTCTTAAGATAAAATACAAATATGCACCCATATTTTGACGGAAGAAAACATGAGCTGTTGATAAGAATTGGTTTCACCAATATGTAAAACCAAACTAAAAAAGAAGATAAGTATAGGCAGAGGCGGCGGTAGTGCTGAAGCTTTAACGTACCAGTAACATATTAGTTCTTTTATCACGTCTCCGGAAACCTTGAGAAGCAAAATATGCTGCCTGTGTGGTGCAGTCACATCAACCAATCTGAACAAAGGCAATGCAAATACACAGAAATATGAATTTTAAAAGCATGAGAATAAAGGAAACCAGAAAAACTTACTTGAATAGGTAGAAGCAGCTCCAAGAGTCCAAATCTCCAGAGCATCCTTAAAGAAGCTTGAGCCGATCCATACGCAAACATATAATTTACCTCCATCAAAAGCCGTCCCTTGTGAAAAATCAAGAGGTGAATCAGATTATTAACTCCATAACAGTAAGAACATGTAGAACCTAAAAGGGCTAAAACTAGAAGTTACCGCAGAGAACCTTATCAAGTCTTACTACCGAGCTCGCGAGATCCACCATGGAATGCGCTGTTTCTCTAGAAAAATTAAAGTCTAGACGAGCTGCAATTCTGATTGCGCGTAGAATGCGTGCTGTGAAACATGAGTAACCCATTTAAACAATGATTTTAAGCCATGGATGAAGTAAAATTCAATGCATGCTGTTCTCATATCTATTTCAATGTTCTTAAACAATAAATAGAATGCACATCTCCTCACCACAATCCTCTGTGAAAGAGATATGCGGAGGAATCACGGTTCGGACCTATGAAAATGAAACAAAGATATGATCACGAAACTAAAATAAACATGTCACAATAAGTCAAGATGACAAATGAAGGGCATTGGATACATGCACACTTTGGCTTTCTTCAAGTCTTTAATCCCTCCAAAGTAGTCATGAACTCGATTTGAGAATGGGTTTAACATCAGCCTAACACATACATGAACATCTTAAAACACTAGAATAAAAGTTGTAGAAGTTAATGGAGACACATACAATTGACGAATGGAAATGACATGGCCACATCAAACTATGCTCCGATTAGTTATGCAAATGGGAAGAAATAGTAGATGAAGCTACTATTCTTTAGGTAAAATATCAATAGCAAGAAAAATCTAACGTAAAAAAGCTAAAAGGAAAAATAATTAAACTGCTTAACAATTAAAGGTACAAACCCGTTAATCGTGAAATCCCTTCTTAGACAATTTCTCCAGCGAAAGTAGTCATGATCATCACAATTAGGAGGTCTGATGAAATTACGACTCAGATCATTCCTTGAGTTTCTTCCATGGGTGCTAAAACTGGAAACCTATGTCATGAAAAAGTTTGTCATAATATTCTTAATGAAGAAGGCCCAATGCACACGTGTGTGTATGTAAATATACGATATTAACGGGTAATGAGTATGAGGAGTTTTCTCATGTGCAGCTGACATGTCATCCTCTCAGTAGAACAGAAGATCACAATTCCATGTGCTTCCTTTTACTTCAGCTAATGATGACATGTCGGCTGCACACAAGAAAACTCCTCAAATGTCATCTGAAACCCATTAATATTTCACTCTCACTCTCTCTACACACACAAGAGAATAAAACATATGAGAAGATAGTATGGGAAATTTATTACATTTGCCCTTTAAAAAAACTCCTTTTTTCATTTTTTTTTAATAATTAACACCATTCAGGTTGCTCATCAAATAGTAAAACATTCATAACCCAATAATCTTACAGTTTTCAAATTATGTGTCCATGAATCGGGTCGTTAGAAATTGAAAGGTGTTACAATAATTTAACTTTTTCTTAACCTTAAATCAATAATAGAAGAGCATGTGGGTCACTAAATTTGTGGTGTGTTTATGTTGTAATATATGAACATCAACATGAATGGTGCCGATAATTGAAAGAGCACTGAAATCTGGCTGATCAGTATTTACTAAAACATAAATAACCTAGTAATCTTGCGATATCCAAATCAATTTCACATGAATCGGATGGTTAGGAATTGAACGGTTATCCAGTAAAAAATTCCCCACCCCCTAGATCAACAAGGAAAGAGCATGGGTTTCACTAGATTTGTGATTTATATGGGTTTTAGACTATGAACATATACATGAATGGTGGCAATAATCCAAAAAAGAAATGGAAAATGGAGGTTTTGATTGCCGGTGTAAAAAACTAGTGGAGTTTTTAAGGGCAAATGTAGAAAATTTTCCACACTGATTGCTCATCTACCATAACCACACACACCATACATAAAATGACAAACCTCTATGATTGAACCATTGATATGGACATGACATATTGGAAATCGTTTTCCAACTATATCACATTGCGAAAAAGTTTGCTTAACCTGCGATCATGGACACATATTGTAAAATCAATACAATAATTAATGTGGGTATGGATAATAATATATGACAAGTAAAATGGCCTAAACAATACCATTATAGTGTATAATGCACATATACATATTTGATAAAGAGGCACTGACAACCAATCAAGAAATAGATGAAATCAATAGAATTATAAACACATATTGGTTCATGTATTAAGTTTTGAAGACATACTTTATGGTTTTTAATTTACTTCTCCCATCCTAGGCCATCGTTAGGAATTAGATCAAGTCTTATTAAAATTATCAGCAATGCATGTTTGAACGTTATTGAATGCATGATTAAGCAAAACATGTTACTTTTTTAATTTCGACCTTCACTAGAGAGGTAATTGTTTGCTGATCTGAATAGGCTGTTAATTCAGTTTTTGAATCGCAAGAGTCATGGTCTTATCATGAAATAGCACATACATAGGTTGGAGTTAGTGAAACTAGAATTCTGTGCACGTACAAATGCACTTGTAAAAAATTGATAATTTGCGCAAAATTGTATCTAAACAATTTAATTTATTAATTGATTTACTATAAAAGAATTATGTCATTTCTCATTTATTAGTTATTTAATATAAAGTCATGTAATTGGAAATTGAGTATTAAATTTTGTATATTTAATACAGATGATGCCATTAAAATTGAGTTGAATTACATTTTAAAACAAGAGAGAGAGAGAGAGATGCATTTGAAAAGTAAGGTTTAAATTTAGAATCTCTAAGAAATATTTAGGTCAGGTTTTTCATTTTTTTCCCCTGTTTTTATAAACTCAAACCGACTTGGTGGGAGTATACACCTACATCATCTAATTATGCGAGCATATAGCGCATACATGGATTATGCAGTCTGGCTGCATAATGACGCTTTTAATTGATATATTGCTATGAATCATATACATATTATTTTGCAGGATATTGCAGCATAAAAACATGGCATCAGCTAGAAGCCAAGGTGCATATGAAGCCACAAGTTTGATTAGAAGTTCACATGTGGCGCATATGTTTATTGAGGACGACAGATTTGAAGCAAATTTTGATAATACATGCCTACCTTGTTTAATTTGAATGTAAAGCCATTTACCCTTTTATATCATTCATTTTTCCACAATCCTCTATTTCATATTTCCTTCTAACTGATAACCTTTAATATGTTACTCTAAGGGGCTGTTTCTTTGTGGTTTATTGCGGTTACTTTGGTTCAAGAAAGTGCTTTTTAGCACTGTAGCGGGTCAATTCTTACCCTATTACGCGGATTCCTCCCGTGAGTCCTCTCGTGTGTTTCTTTGGTCCGATGCTTTGCTCCGCTGCTTTCCTCCCCTCCGGCGATCTCTCTCTCCTACGTGTTACCCCCAAATCCTCCCTCTGAAATCCACGGATTTTCCGGGGATTACGAAGCTTTCTCTCCGTTCTTGGGCCCCACCTGTCCCGATCACCCCTCCTCTCTCCTTTTTTGCGCGGGTTTCAGTTTGGTTGAAAAAAAACCCTAACGCCGGCGGGTTTCAGGTGGTTGGCGGTGAAATTGTGTATGTTGATGTTTCAGGCAGGAGAATGAGAATTTTTGGTCTGTTGCAGTTTTGTTTTGGGTTTTTCTGACATATGTATCATTTTAAGCTGGTGCTTCAATAAGAAAATTGTGTATGTTCAAGTTTCAGAATGGAGAATGAGAATTATTAGGGCATGTGGCAATTTTTTTGGGTTTTGCTGCTGTATGGCTCAGTGTAAGTTGGTGCTACTTTAAGAAAATTGTGTAGGTTAAAGTTTAAGTCAGGAGAACGAGAATTTCTGGTTCTGTTGCATTTTTTTGGGTTTTGTTGATGTACGTATCAGTTTAAGTTGGTGCTTCAATAAGAAAATGGTGTATGTTGCAGTTTAAGTTGCTGATGTACGTATCAGTTTAATTTTCTACTTCATATGAGGATTGGAGATAATCTCACCTCAAACCACCATAACCACCTTCCATCTTTTCTCATCCAACTTTCCCAATCCTACTATAACCAAAAGAAACACACTACTTTACTATGGGACTCACAAACAAAACTCCATCCCACTTTTCAACCCCAAAGCAACCAAAAGAAACACACTACTCTTCATCTCTCTCCTCAGGATTCCTACATAGATTTACTATTGCACACAGTAAATCCCAAAGCAAAGCAACCATAAAGAAACAGGTCCTAATTGGAGAATCCAGGCTTCGTAGAGTGATTGGCTAACCCCTCAGGTAGGTAGTGTCCCCTCTACCACATCCGGACAAATTGTCATGAAAAAAATGGAGAATAGGTAGCGGTATTAAAACTCAAGACACTATTAGGGGAACAATGCCACAACCATCTTAACCACCACGTGCATTGGTTAAACATAGCCTAGTCCTGGTGCCATTTCAATTGAAAATTTTATCATGATGTCATTTCAATTGAAATTTTAATAATGACATCATTTCAATTGACAATATAACTATTAACATTTGGCATGGTTAATTAGCAATCCACTATTATTGGATGTCAGCAATGCATGCGAGCCATGGTAATGTTTTCTTTATGCCATGTTCAATTTTCTTACTGTCTATTCTTTGCAAGTCATTTTAGTATTAAATGAGCTGTAGTTGTGTACTTACTTCATTGTGAATGTAGTCGTTCTTCTCTCTTAGTATAAAAAAGTCACTTTATGGACATTTTATATCGTTTTACATTATTCATAATTTTCTTATTTTAATTTGTATGGGAACTTTTGGACTTCTCCTATAACGCATAGCTAATCTGTATGCAGTGCATACCACCCTGCATATGTGGTATATGTGGTATGCTCCTAGTAAACACATGTCTGCGCATATTGCATTATGTAACATTGCAGCAAACATAGGCCATTTGAGACTAACAAAGCAACTTGCTTTGTTATCTCGGTTACTTTCTATTTTCTCCCACTCAGCTCTAACTCTTTAACGCTTAAACCTTGCTGGAATGTCCCTCAGGTTGCCAACTGACAATTGGAATATAATAATCTGGTAATATATTTCTAGAAGAGACCTTTGCTGCAACAATTTTAAAGTAGATAAGGGCAAATACTGAATAAAAATCAATTATAACATAGTCCCATAATTCTCACAAATACTGAATGAAAGAATATTTTAAAAACGAATGAAGATAAAAGTAACGATCCTCACAACAATGGAACTTGAAAAATCAAATTCAAGTACGTTATAAACAAAAAGAAATTAAATAACCAAAAAAAATGAGTACATTACCTCTGTAAGCTCTGCCGTAGTTAAAATGTCGAAATCTTTCGGAGTCCTATTCATAATTACGTCCCTAACACAACCTCCAACCAAGTATACCTCAAAACCTACACAACAACAGAAGCCAATTCAAAAAAAATAACTCCATCATGATTATGATTTCTCTCTGACAAAAAAATCCATAAACAAAACTTTTTAAAAATCCTTATTTTAAGTTTTCTTTAGAAAGCAAGCATTAATCAAAGCTCAAAGCCCATACCTTTCTTCCTCAATCCATTAAGAACTGATCTCGCCGCCTTTGGTATCGAAATCTGGATCCCAAGCTCCTTCAAACTCGTCGTCTTCCACTCTGCCATAGAATCCCAACTCATCAAAAGCTCGAAATTCATAGAATAAGGTATACTTTTTTTGGAAGATTTCTCGCTTACTGTTTTTATTGATTACAGGAGCCGAGGGCTGATCGCTACGGCGATCCTTACGCGTTTCGACGGCTTGGGCGGCGGAGCTCCGGCGAGGGCTGCGGGTGGCGCAAAGGAGGAGAGGAGGGCGGATGTGGAGTGGACCTCTACCAGCGGCGAACGCCATTGGTGAGCTCCTGCGAAGTTCTAGAAGAGAAAAAAATGAGAAGCACGCCTTAAAATAAACCCTAAATCTTTGGCGGTTGACGAGGGTGATCGGGATTCGGAAGGGGTGATGACGGAATGAGATATTTGGACCGCAATTGGATCTATTTTGGATCCGACCCAATCCCAGCTGTTTTGATCTCTCTTAAACATTTTGGTTCCTACTCGGACAGATTCAACAAAATCGTCTAGGTTTTGCCATCTCATCATGGTAGGGATGGGTGTTTGAGCTTGCTTTCTTTTAGGTGTGGCGTTGAGGTGTTGGATTTAATGCCCCCCACATTCACTTCAATTGCAAGCTTACCATTAGAATTGATGTACTATGCCTCCTCAAGGTTTTTATGCAATTTAAAACATGCTTTTAGACCTTTTACCCCATTCCCATGAGTTACAAGTTTACAATTGAGAATTTCGCGCTTTGCCACTCAAAAGTGTTTTTATAATTAAAACCCTAAATTCCCACCTTTTATCTTCCGACGATTCCACACAACCACACACACTTCTGACTCCTTTTCGATTTTGTGCGTGCACCGCATCCTTTCCGTGTGGGTTTTTGTGCTTTGTGCACTATGTGTACGGGTTATTTCTATTCTATTTGACAAAGGGGGGAGGTTCCCCACGGCTCCCATGTGGGAATGTTCACACAGATGTGCGGGATCTGTTGAGTATTGGACTTCTCCCTACTTGGTGTTAATGATGAGCAAACATAAATACGTGTGACTAATCTCCTATTTGCAGTTAATCTATTGCCTAAACATATCATGAAGATCAATTAGCAATGGATGACATCAAATATCATTGAAAGCAAAGGAAGTTGATTGGATGACCAAAGATGGTGTTTGAAGCTCCTAGAAGACTTCAAGCTCATGCGTTGGATGAAAGAGAGAGTTCTTCGAATGTAATTTTCTTGTTTCTCTTCTAATATGTAGCTTAGAAGTAGAACTATGTTGGAGCACACACTCATCTTCATTTCAGTCTTAGGAAATCATTAGATCAAGTTTCCTTAAACTCCAATTCATTTCTATCTAGATTGTGCATATCATGATTTCAACAGTCGACTGCTTAATGATTTACAGTCGCATGTCTCAAAACAGTCGACTGTGTTTGTTCTACAGTCGCCTGTTATGCACAAACTTAATCAGTCAAGTTTTGGGCTTTTTAGCTTTTAACTCTTTCAGGCAACTGCTGTGCATTTCACAGGTGCCTGTACTAGAGACAGTCGAATGCGTTTTTTCTACAGTTGCATGTCTATCTTCAGCCCAACCCTATTTCTCAGTTTTGACCAGGCCAGTCGACTAATGTGTATTTACAGTCGACTGTCCAAATGACACAGTCGACTGTCAATGCTTCAACAGTCGTCTGTCTTTGAGCCTCTCTGAAGACTCAACTCTCTGGAAAATGTCAGGATTTGTGACAATCGTCTGTAGAAGGAATTACACTCGCCTGTTGAATTTGCAGTCGAGTGTCTTCTCTTCATCAGTCGCCTGTCCTATATCCTCAGATTTTTCTAGGAGCTTTTTGACTTACCCTCACTTCAGTCAGTCGCCTGTTGGTTTAACAGTCGCCTGTCTACTCCCTACCAGTCGACTGTCCATATGGTAAGTTACCATTATGAATTCTCACCTACCCTTTGTCACTGTGCAGCAGTCGACTGTGAGTTGTTCTACAGTCGTCTGTCGCGGGCACAGATTCTATCCGTTCAGTTTTTCTTCACGGATTTCAAAGGGGGTTTTGGGAATTCTATTTGAAGGGTTTGAGAAAACTATAAAAGAAGCCTTTATTGTTCCATTGAGAGGTTGACTCATTTGATTATCTTTTGCTCAAACATTCAAGCTTTCATGTTTTAAAGATCAAAGCTCTCAAAATCCAAAAGCCCTATAATTCCTATCTTTCATCTCTTGCTCTCCAGTCTAGAACCAAAGAGAAATCTTCTAGGCATTTGGTGCAGTCAAGAGAAAGGGCTTTCCTCTCTTCCCAAAGAGTCTTTCAACACACAACACACTTCTCCTTCAAGTTCTACTTCAAGGCATAGGTGATTGTAAGTGTTGCTTAATTTCATATTTCATAACTTTCGTTATTTGATTTACTCTCGGGTTGTGAGAGTGTTTTGCTTGATCCCAAGTTGTGGGAGTCAAGGACATCGAGTGTATTTCGATTTCACTTGTAGGGTTTGCTACACGTGGGTTTTCAAGGAAACCTCAAGTTAAGGTTCTAACTTGAGCATCTGGTGGTATCCGGGTAGAAGGGACATAGAATTACCGGGAACAAGTCAGGAAGTGACTTGGGTAATCCGAACCCTTGAAACATCCTTGCGTTTGCATTGTTTCTTTTTGGAGTTTACTTTTATTCCGCATTAATTGTTGGTTAGGAATTTAATTTGGTGTGACTATCTTTTTAAATTGCATAAACTCTATTCAAACCCCCTTCTAGTGTTTTCCTCATAGTCAGGGTCCGTATTTACATGTTTGCCCTTGTGGCTTTTTACCATATAACTCTCAACGTTATTTACATTTTAACCCCTGGAGTTTGCACCTTTTACCCCGGGTGAATACCGACACACACACCCACATTTCTCTGTCCTTTAACCAGTTGTATGGGTTGGTTTTTTGGGGTTCCCGTGCACTTGGTGCATGTGTAATTTCTAGTCTATTATACATTTGAGTGATGTTTTTGAATTAGTAGCAGTGTGGGATCCCCCTCAAAAGAACCCCCCAGCCCATCATATTTATATGTTTGCCCATGTGGCTTTTTACATTATAACCTCCAACGTTTTTTACATTTTAACCCCCAAAGTTTGCACCTTTTACCCTTGGCCAATGCCGAAACACACACCCACATTTCTCTCTCCTTTACCCCTTTGTTAAGTTGGTTTTTTGGTGTTCCTGTGCACTTGGTGCACGGGTAATTTCTAGTCTATTATACATTTGAATGATGTTTTTAAATTGGTTTGTTGACAATGACAAAAGGGTTGATAAAAAGACGATTGTGTTTAATCTTCAGAAATCAATGATTGAAATGGGAGATTATGGAAATTGTAGGGGGAAACTTAAATTTTTTTTGGGGGGGGGCCTTTGGGGGGGAAACCTAAATTTTGATATTTGTAAGGGAAAATATTTTTGGGGAGAATTAAACGAACCATGCCCTTAGGGCAAGGGTTATAAGTAGTCTTTTATACATTTGAGATCTTTGTCCCATGTGGCGATCAATTATGCATTTGAGTCTTTGTCCCATGTGGCAGGAGTTGCCCATGTGATAATGTTACATCGCCACATATGATGCCACATCACCCCCAAAACCCAAAAAGCATCCAAAAAAGCATGCCACATGTGGCAATCAAATAAGCATGCCACATGGGATGCCACATCACCCCTCACACATAAAACCCCCAACCCACTTAATTGTGGGTTTGCCATTGTGGCTTTTTCACCCATTCAACCCCCTATTTATAGGTTTGCCATTGAGATTTTTCCACCTTTTACCTCTAGACAATACACATACTCATAACCACTCTCATCTCTCCTTTCCCACTGTGCATGGGGCCCACATCCTTTTGTTGGATATTTCTGGTGCCCGTGCACTATGTGCACGGGTTATTTCTAGTCCTTTATACAAAATAGGGCATTCCCACACGGGAATGTCCTATGCGTCAATGTCACATCTACCCAAAACCCCCAAAAAACCACCCCCATTTATTTACAGGTTTGCCATTGCTGCTTTTTCTCCTTTAATCTCCACTAATTTACATGGCTGCCATTGAAATTTTCCCCCCTTTTACCCCCTTTATACGAAAGAAGAGGTTGTCTCATGTGGCATGTTTGTCACATGTGGCAATCAAAAAAGCATGCCACATGTGACATCACCCCCTCACACAAAAACCCTAGTCCACTTAGTTGCGGGTTTTCCATTGTGGCTTTTCCACCCCTTTAACCCTCCTATTTACATGTTTTCCGTTGAGACTCTTCCACCTTTTACCCACAGACCAATACCCACACTCACATACACTCTCTTCTTTCCTTTCCCACTGTGCACGGGGCTTGTAAGGGCTGTCTATCTTGCAATACTAACAACAAACACTTTAGAGAGGGGTGAATAGAGTAATGACAATAAATTGTGAAATTAAAATTGAACTTGCTAATGCGGAATAATAAATACAAGATGAATTAATCAAAACAATCAAACCAAACGTAAACACAAGATTTTACCATGTTTTCCCAAACTTGGTTACGTCCAGCCACACCAATATTCACTATAATTCCCACAAATAGAAGTGAATACAATCCCACACAGAGATACCTCACACAGAGGATTTGGATTCTCACACAGAGAAATCCTTACTTTCATACAGAAAGACTTATGCTCTCACACAGAGAGACTCAAACTCTCACACAGAGAGATCACAACCAACCCTCACACAGAAGATTGTACTCTCACACAGAGAGTAACTAGCTGACGTGCGTTTATATTTCATATATTTACGCATGTTTTCTTCTGTGTTTTTCCGTATTTTACCGCCGTCTTATATTCGTTTTCTCGTGTTTTCTTGTTTTCTTTCACTTTTCTGTGTTTTCCGTATTTTTCAGGAGTTTACTGGCATATGGGGCATAAACGATGATATCGCAAGTCTCCGGGACAACGGGAGGAGTCACGCGTGATCCAGGGGGTCAAACGACGAAGATAGCATATTTCTGCCCCTCACCCGATCGGTTGATCATCTTCAACCGATCGGGTGATGCACGCGTGCACCACCCGGACGCAGCTTGGAGCTCACGAGAAGTCACCCGGTCGGTTCAGTGACCGGGTCAAAAGCTCAAAGTCTCTGAAATTCGAAGCTGATTGCCAACCGATCGGGTGACCTTCACCCGATCGGTTCACCTGTAGCTGAATTTCAAAAGCCAAGACACAAAGATCCAACCGGTCTCCTCACCCGGTCGGCACCAAGATCCAACCGACCGCATCCATGTTTCAACCGACAGGTTCATCCTGACCGGGTGAAATCCCGCATTGCGCTGTGAAAGTTTGGAGCTGGTCACCCGATCGGTTGACTTGTCAACCGATCGGGTGATATCAATTTCTATATATAGAACCCTATGTTTCCCAGATTCGGGAGCTGATTGTTTTTTGCTGTTTTCTTCATTTTGTGACGGCTGTAATTTCCCAGTTTTTGTAAGTTTTCAGATCTTTGTCAAACTTTAGTATTATCTTAATTGCTTTACTACCATTGCATTTCTATTGTCTGATCATGATTTTTACGGTCGATTTCTGTTTAGATCGCTTTTTACTAAATATGTGTGAGTAGTTCCCAAATCTGGGATTTTGGCGGAAACCCCTTCGTGGGCTCTTCCCGATGCGTCCATAGGGCTAGGAAATCGATAGGGATTAGGAATCTAACGGTTACGCGGGGTGTTTTATTGTCATCGGCGGAAAAAAGACCGCCTTTGACCGTTGGGCCAAGGGGGAATAAACTTGGCGGTTGACTCCCTAGCCATAGCTCACGCCCTTAGCGTAGACGTCGAATCTTAGCGCGCGGGAGCGGCAGGATGAGACGTTGGGAGTTATCGTTGCGAGCTTAGTGCTCCCGGAGTCGATCAGTGTTAATGGACACTGGAGTGCCCACTGATCGAACCCAGGAAGTCCGGTGTATCATCCTGGGCACCGACCGGAATATCGGGCCCATGGGACGCCGGTACCACTCTTAGAGGCAACGTCTCACCATTAGACCCTAATTCCGATCGCCATCCTACCCGTAGGCCGTATCGGCGAGAGTCGTTCGTTGGGGTGGAAACCAAAGTCCCAGGTTTGTCCTTTCTATTGTCCATACCTTGCATTCTATTTACCGTGACTACCCATCATTCGATCCGGGCTAGCTCGCCCATGTGGTGATTTTGATCCTCTTTGACACAAGCACATCCACACCTCCCTGAGTTCGACCCCCAAGCCACACTACACCGTGCGCTTGCGGTTACAAATATTTAAATCTCACGCCACCGTTCGTATCATTGCACACATCTAGCGCGCAGCCGCCGGGGGGCGGGTCAAGTTTATGGCGCCGTTGCCGGGGAGGCAACGTGCTTGTTATTTTAGGATTTCATGAACCCTAGTGTCTAGCTCTCATCCCTACCTCGCGATAATTTTTGCATTCTTCTTTTTCCTTTTTATTTTCTTATTTTTATTTTTATTTTTATTTTTATTTCTTATCTTATCTGTCTCTTTCCCACTTTTCGCTTCACGGGTGTTTGTTGTTTTTCATGCGCAGAAGTTCAAGAAGTCTCGACGACTTGATCCCCGTTGATACAGAGATAAACGCCACCCTAAGGCGTTTGGCCGCCGAGAAGCGAAGAAGAGAGGATCCTGAAGCCATGGGGGAGAACACCCCACCTCACAAGTCCCTGTTGGAGTACTCGATGCCTTCGATTGAGTCCACCTCCGCCATCCGTCCTCCAGCTATTACGGCCCAAAGCTTCGAGCTTAAGCCATATTTGGTGACGTGGATCCAGCAGGATCAATTTTCGGGTGCACCCATGGAGAGCCCGATTGAGCATTTAGACTCCTTCTTGTAGAAATGTGACACCTTCCGGATAAACGGTGTCACAACTGAGGCGATCCGACTGAAGCTGTTCCCCTTCTCCTTGCGAGATAAGGCCAAACTGTGGCTTAGGGGGAAGGACCCGAATACATTTAACACCTGGGAGAAGCTCTCAAATGCTTTCCTGACGAAGTTCTTTCCCCCGGGGAAGACCATGAAGCTGAGGAGTGAGATCTCCTCCTTCTCACAGGCCAGCCACGAGTCCTTGCATGAGGCTTGGATAAGATACAAGGAGATGCAGAGAAGATGTCCCCACCATGAGCTCCCCAAGTGGCAGATCATAAATCTTTTTTATAATGGGTTGAGGGACGATTTAAAATCTTCCATGGACGCCGCGGCTGGAGGGTCCTTTATGTCGAGAAGCGAAGAAGATGCCGGACAGATTCTTGAAAATATGGCATCCAACAATGAACGGTGGTGTGACGAGAGAGCCACACCTAGATCTGGGGGCATCCATAGAGTCGAGAACGTCGACAAATTGTCAAGCAAGTTTGACTTGCTGTCGACCCAGATCTCCGCATTGATGGTAGGCGCCGGTGGCGTCGGTTCACAACAGATTGCTGCGGTGGAGTCCGAAGTTTTTGGAGAGTTCGACGGCGGTGACATCTCACCACCGTTGGATCAGGCGAGCGCATTATTTTACAATCCTACAGGGAATGTGCCTTTTCCACCACGAAACAACTCAAATCCGGCCTACTCTCCAAACAACCGGAATCATCCGAACCTTAGTTACCGGGCGCCATATCAGCAGCAACAACAGCAGGTATATCAGCCGGTTAGGCCACAGCAGCAGTTTCAGTAGCAGTAATTTCAGCAGCAACAACCTCCACAACAGTATCAACAGTATGCTCCTAGGAATCAGCAGCCCACCCAGCAGCAATACGGTCAGCAGAGGGCCATTTCTCTGGTTGAGTCCCTCCTGACTCAATACATCGCCAATCAGGAGAAGATAAATCTGAAACTGGAGATGGGACAAAGAGTCCTCACTGATCAGGTGACCCAGCTGGGGTTGCAAGTGGCGAACCTTCAGAGACCACAGAATTTATTACCGCTACAGCCTGAGGTGAACCCGAGGGGGGTAAATCGGACCTTGGCGCTCACGCATGAGCATGAGAACGTGTCTGCCATCGTCTTGAGGAGCGGAACGCAAATACCTACGAGAGAGCCCCCCAAAGGACCGGAAGCACCGTTGGTCGTGGAACGACCAACTGAGAAATTAAATGACGACGGTGCTTCGTCGCCCAAGCAACTACTCCGGAGGGAGTTCATGGAGAGGAGAAGAAAAAGGATGAGGAAGGGAACCTAAGAGTATTCAAGCCCATTATGACTTTCCCACAACGGCTTGCCAAAGCCAAAATCGATGAGAAGTATGTCAAATTCTTCGCCATGGTGAAAGATCTGAGCTTACAAATCCCCTTCCTCGAGGCCATCGAGACAATCTCCTCATATGCCAAATTTCTGAAAGACTTGGTGACTCGGGGATCTAGAAAAGAGAAGGTCGTGTTAACGGCGGAGTGCAGCGCCCTCATTCAGCGCGCAAATCTGCCCAAGCTCAAGGACACAGGAAGTTTATCCATCCCTTGCTCTATTGGGGAAGTGCAAATCCAGAGGGCGCTCATCGATCTAGGAGCGAGCATCAGCTTAATGCCCATATCGCTGTACAAGAGAATATGGATAGGAGACTTAAAGCCCACCGGCATGACATTACAACTTGCTGACCGTTCGGTCAAGTACCCGGAGGGAGTAGTGGACGACCTCCCCGTCGATGTGAGAGGAGTACAAGTACCGGTTAATTTTGTGGTGATGGACATACCGGAAGACAAGCATACCCCAATTATCCTTGGACGGCCCTTTATGGCAACCGCCGGAGTTTTGATAGACGTGAAGAATGGGAAGCTTTCCCTCAATGTGGGCCAAGAAAGAGTCGAATTTGACTTAGGCTTGTCGATGAAGCATCCAAACCCCCCGGACGATCCTAGTATCAGTATGCTGGAGAACGAAGAAGATAGAGCTGTTGAAACAAGTGCCTGGGAAGTACTCTCGAGGAATCCCCCCGATAGCTTGGGGGACCTTGAAGAGCAAGTTGGCTCCCCAAAGAATGAAGTTGCTAATGAGGCAGTCGCGCGAAGTGTGACCCCTCCCGGATTCCCTAAGTCTCCTCCTACGAGGAGAAAAGGGAAAGAACCCATGGACCTCACCGGTGATGAGGTCCGGATCTTGAAAAAGATGGCGGTAGACGCCAATTTGAGGAAGAATCCCCCGGATCCTGTCGACAAAGGGAGGGTAGTTGAGCAAATCTTCTTACAGCCGCCGACTACACAAATAGCCACAAGCTCTGGAGTTGAAGAGATGCTGGATTTTGGACATCACCCGTATCGCCCACCATGAACATCATCAACGGGCGTCGAGCTAAACGACGTTAAACAAAAGCGCTTCATAGGAGGCAACCCATGCTCTAAACTTTTACTTCCGCTTTTTAGGACTTTTTCTTAACTTTATTTTATCTATTTTTATAAATAAATCCAGCCGCAAGAACTTCCGTCGTGGGACTTAGGCGATTTTTGGGTTTTTGCAGAAAACAAGACCCCAACCGATCGGGTGATAACTCACCCGATCGGTTGGGATGTATCAGCTAACAGCCGTATTTGTAACTCAGCAAACCGACCGGGTGAAGCCAGTCGAGACCGGGTGATAGACCGGGTGAACTGGGCTTAATTCTCGGGAATTTTTGGGGAATGATCAACCGACCGGGTGGAGAAAGAAGAGACCGGTTGGCAGACCTGGTGACCTGGGGAAACTCTTGGGAAAATTTCAGGGATTTGTCAACCGATTGGGTGCAAGAAGCGAGACCGGTTGAGGGACTGGGTGAGAAACCCTAAACTTTCGGGAACATCTGTGGAGCGGCCAACCGATCGGGTGAGTTATCACCCGATCGGTTCGCCTGTAGCACTTTTTCAGCTTAAAATTTCGACCTAAAGTCAACCGATCTCACCCGATCGGTTCGACTTAAACCCTATAAATATCCTTCGATCCACCCGTTCACAGCCCCTCGCCCGATCGCCTCCTTCGCCGTCGTTTCGCCTTCCAACTTCTCCCAACGGCCAAAAACTCCCCTCCCACTTCCTCCACTCCTCCATTAGCCTCTCTCTCCACCTTCCCCTTGCATCTCTCTCTCTCTCTCTCTCTCTCTCTCTCTCTCTCTCGCTCTCTCTCTCTCTCGCTCGCTCGCTCTCTCTCTCCTATTTCGCATTCTTCTAGCCCTAATCCCCAACATCCACCCCCACTTTCGAATTTTTGCTGAAAAAGAGTGTCGCGGCTCCACACTTCTCCCATTGCACGGCATTGGGTCATCTACAAGCGAGGAACTCGAATTTCTACGGGGTAACCTCGCTCCATTTCTCAAATTTCAATTTTTACCCCAGATATTTAATTTGCTTGGTTGTTCATGTGTGTGCACTTTGATAGTATTTTGCACTCATTTGCATCACTCACTCGCACACATGGCCCGGGAGAGAGATAAGGGGAAGAGTATCTTGCGGGAGGAGGAACCGTCTCGAAAGAGACGTAAACAAACACGTCCTCCTCCCCACACACGTGAACTGACACTAGCCCCTCCCCCGCCTATCATCCCCCCTGTGGACCCCATGTTGGGCCCGCATGGGTACCTATTGCCTCGCCTCAAATGATGTAAGAACTACTCCCAAGCGCATGAGATCGTGCAAGTAATATCCTGGTGAGTCCAGGTATCGAATCCGCGGGACAACTGACCTGCAAAACTACGAACGTCAATCTGTAAAGAATAATAATACGATGAGAACCAACCACCTGTCAGGTATAATCAAGGGTATCAAGAGTTTGGAATAAGAAACGAAAATCCTGCGATATTTACGGTGACTTCGGTAGGGGTACAAATATGGGGAGTATGTGTTGGGTTTGATTTCGTTAGGGTGAGTGCAATCAATGATTATCAATACCTTTTCTATAACTCAACGTTTCGTCCGGTCAGGGCACGAGAACGTCGGAAAGTATGGCGTTCAAGTGTATAAAAGCGTGCCAAAGAATTAATCACGTGCAAATAGGGCGAAAAGATATAGAAATCAATGATTGCACACACCCTAACGAAATCAAACCCAACACATACTCCCCATATTTGTACCCCTACCGAAGTCACCGTAAATATCGCAGGATTTTCGTTTCTTATTCCAAACTCTTGATACCCTTGATTATACCTGACAGGTGGTTGGTTCTCATCATATTATTATTCTTTACAGATTGACGTTCGTAGTTTTGCAGGTCAGTTGTCCCGCGGATTCGATACCTGGACTCACCAGGATATTACTTGCACGATCTCCTGCGCTTGGGAGTAGTTCTCACATCATTTGAGGCGAGGCAAGTTTTTGGCGCCGTTGCCGGGGACAACAGTACTTGCGATCTATGATTTCAGTTCGTTTGGAGGAACATTCGGTGAGATCCTTCCATCTTATAGTCTAGATTTTTTTGTTTTGTTATTTTTTTGTTTTCTTTTTAAAAATGGAATATTTGGAACACATGAATTTTTATCGCACAAACAATTCGTATGATGCAGAGTATGAAATTGCACACAAACATATGAAGGAGAAGCTCAAGATCGTTGGTTTTAATCAGACTGATTGTGAAACTTTCTTTCAGGCCTGGAGGAGGTTCACAGACATAATATCGAGCTATCCGCAGCATGGGTTTACAAAGAAATAGCTTATGGAGTCCTTCCTAGGTGGACTACGACCACAGCTGCAGGAATTCTTGGGAGCCATGACGCCGACAGAGGCGTGGAAGTACATGGAGTCTTTACAAGAGAACGAAGAAATCATGAAAGAGACTTCAGAGTGCGATTCAACGGAGCCTTCGAGCCTTGATCAAGGAGAGCAAAGCGTAGACGTACCTTTGCAACACTTGAAAGAGGAAGTTCAACTGCTTATTCAGACACAGGAGGCCACGTCCCATCAATTCCAAGAGAAATTCCTCGCTCGGAGTCGGCAGATCCAGCAATCTATTGAAAATCTTAAGCTGATTGCTACTTGCTTAGAAGAAAATGAATCTTTTGAAATTCAATTTCCAGCACCTAATATGTATGTACTAATCATTGCACGTACCCATAGGGCACGATTTATTTAATCGCTGAGTCCCCGCCAACAAATTTCAAGTTTTCCCCTAAATTTTCAAGTTTCCCCCCAAATTTAAGTTTCCCCTCAAAATTTAAGTTCTCCCCCAAATAGTTTTGTTTCACAATTCAAATTTCAAACCTCATACTCATATCAAATAGTTTTCCTCCCAAAATTTAAAAGCTTCCCCCTAAAACTTTGTCCTACTCATTGTCCTAGTCATCATGCCCTTATCCTAGTCATAAGCCCCTTTGTCCTAGTCACTTGTCCTAGTATGACAAAATTCAAATTCTTCATCAAATATAGAATAGATATCTCCCCATAGATATCTCTCTCCCCCCAAATGCATATGTATAATAAACATGATTTACATAATGCATATATCTCCCCCCTTGTCATTGTCAAAAGGTAGACAACAAATATATCCCCTAGTCATCTAATTAAAGATGTGACAATATGCAAGAGATAAAGAGATGTATGATACCAAATTGTAAAATTTAGTGGGTATCAATCACTATCCCATGCTCCCCCTAGATCATAGAAAAGGTTAAAATTTTGACTTTAGGATCTAATACGAATTGTAAAGAAAGAGATAAAAGATCTTTAAAGATAATCCTCTTTATAAATTGTAAATAATACTGGGAGTCATGGGCCTAGAGTGTATCAGAGCATATATATGTAAAAATCAATCACATTGATACACATGACATTGCCAAAAGGAAATATAACATGAAACATATTGGCAATATCCAAGGGTTGAATTTGAGACCAATAATAACCAATTGTAAACAATGATCTCAAGAGCAACCCGAAATGAGAGTTAAAATATGTTTTAAAATATTTTTAACATGCAACATATTAAGTGCCCCCATTGACATACATATGGATCAACAAATGCATGTATGCCTCAAGGCCCCCATTTTCATGAAAAATAAATTTGAAAATATTTTCAAAATCATGAAACATCACACAAACACAAGGTATACTAATAATAAACATTAAGCATAATACCCATGCAATATGCATATGTGTGAGAGATCTAAACATTAGGGAACCAAACCCAAGAGGAGTTTGATTTCCTAATGTAATCACATGAGGTGATCACATCCCTGACTAGAGAGTTGATGTATCTATCTCTCTCTTGCACACTACACCTAGTGGGAATCCATAAACTCAAGGATTTTCTAGACAAGGGTTTTGCCTTTGCAAGAGGGGTGGATGTGGCATGCTTAGGAGTAGAAAATATTTTCTTGGCATGCATAAAGTGAGGATTTTTCTTCTTAGCAAAAAATGAAGAGTTTTCATTTTTCCTCACCTACTTGTGATTTACATGCGTCTTGTTGATGTTATTGTTATATAAGAAGGCATGTTGATTCTTCTTATGTGCATTTGCAAAATTTCTTGAATTTGCACCAAGAGAAGAATTAGAGGTGGGTTTGGTAACCACCTTTGGAGTGTATCTCAAACATCCTCTATGGTTTGCCAGAAGTTGTTTTTCAAGCAAACCGTGGAGTAAATCCCTAGCATGTACAAAGCTTATGAGCTTTTGGGATTCATCTTTGCATTTCAACGTAAGTTGTTGAATGCGAGTTTCTAAGCTAAGGTTTTGAGCTACTAAAATTTAATTGGTTATGCTCAAATCCTTAACTTGAGAGTGAAGTATGTCTCTCTCACTACTATCACAAACATGTAAAGTGTTACGACCTAAAGATCGTGATAGCCCGACTTTCTATCCCCCATCATCAAGCTCCCCCATCACCAATCCCGCGACTCCAGAGACTGCGTTTAGCTCACCCACGGCAGAGTGCCAGGTTACCCCGGAGCCCGACACGGCCGAGGGAAGGGCGCACCCTACTATGGTCGGTGGTAGAGCCGCACTCCTCCAGGATCTGGGTCGGTAGCACCGTACCTCGGACGCCATCAAGGCGACCCGGAGACCTGGCGACCGGGCGACCTGGCGGCCCTGAGCCGCACTCCTTCCATCACCAGGGCTACCCGGCGACCCCATCGGTAGCGCCACATCTTGGACGCGCACCAACGACTCTCTGGCACATCGAACGCGACAAACAACCTAGTACAAAGGACGCTACTGACAGTAACGCCGCCCGACCGTCTGGCAAAGCACCCCCTGGCCGCTGCGCCCCCTGACACTTAATACTTTCAGCCCTGACACCCTGACCAAAGTGCCCCTGGCCGTTGCGCCGTCTGACAAAAGCATGGCCGACACTCCTGTCCCTGACATCCTCGTCCGAAGCTTCCGCTGACAGCAGGGCCAGCTCAGCACGCCGAGTCAGCATGCCAGGTCAGCCCCACCTAACCACCCCCGACAGGTATAAATACCCATTCACTTCTTACGGTAAAGAGGTTGGCAAATTCACTCTCAATCTTATTACTCACACACAAGAGCAAAGGTCGTCCATATCTTTGTTCTTCCTCTCATAGCTCGTCACGTACGGTCGACTCACCCTCAGTCCGACCTGCGTGCCTAGCCCCCGCTTTAAGTCCTATTACTGACTTAGACATCGGAGAGGCTAAGGGTTGGACCCCAACCCGGCCTTTCTGACGAGTTGCTCCTTGTGTAGGTCAGCTCGCCACCACCGGCCGTGCTCGCCCTCATCCTAGGCCGGACGGTCCCTTTGCTGCATCCTACTGGATCCGATACCGTGGTATGCTTCCGCAACAAGTTTAGCCTCATCACCCCATCAACCACTTGTCAAATAGCCTACCCTAATCCCATCATTAGCATAACCACCGTGCCCTTGGTTCCCCGTAATACAAATTCATTGTACGCGAGTTCTACCCCGCAACAATTGGCGCCGTCTGCGGGAACGAAGGGTCACACCCATGTCAAGTCCCATACCAGACAACAGAAACCCTGACCACGGAAAGGACCCCATGGATCAAGAATCCCATCCCGTGACTCCTGCGACTAATCCACCCCCAGGGGTGGAGGTCGAAACGGTCCAGGCCTCGGCCTGCGCAGTGCAGCAGAGCTTCGAGGCCTTCGCCAAGATGATGGCGGGCTTCACAACAGCTAGAACCGAAGCACCCCCGGGCCCCTCGGAGCCCCCGAACGTGAGGCGGAATCTTCACCCTCAGCTCATTGAAGAGATGGGGGACAAAGGGCTCACCGAGGAGATTGCGGCCCAGCAGAGGCTCCTGGAGGAAGAAATGGAGATCGCCCGGCTGCGAAGGCGCCAAGAGGAAGCGGCGGCCGCTCAAAGACATCTGGACGAGGCGACCGAGGCCGCCCGGCAAGCCCTCCTCGACGAAGAAACGGCCCGACGCCAGCTCCGCTTCATTGCCGCGGAGCGCGAAAGGCTCCAAAGGGAGAATGTGGAGAACCGGGAGATCCCGGAAGCTTCGATGACGGGCGAGCGACACATGAACGAACGCAGCCCACCGATCGCCGGGACCCCACCTCGGGGGCGAAATCCGCCCCGTCGGCGCTTCTCCCCAAGTCGTCTGGATGAGGAGGCCGTTCTTGAACAGCTCCGCTTCCTCGTCGCAGAGCGCGAAAGGCTACTAAGAGAGAATCAAGAGCGGAGGGGATTCCCGGAGGCGACGGCAACGGGCCGGCGATACTGGGATGACCGCAGTCTACCGCGCGCCGAATCCCCAGCCCACAGAGGGAGCCCTCCCCGACGACTGCGTCGTTATTCCCCGGGGTATGATGACCGACAACAGCCGAGGCGGGACCGAAGCCAAACCCCAGAGTGGTGGAGGGGACACGTGCCAGAACGCCCTGCCTACCCCGAGGAGGCCACGCCGTTGGCACGGTGGATCACGTTGGCCCTGAGACCCGTGAGGTTCAAGGCCCCTCATCTGGCCACCTACGGCGGAAGAGGCGACCCCCTCTCCCACGTACAACAATACTGGGGGCGATGGAGGCACAAGATGTGGATGACGCGTTCCTATGCCGGATTTTCTCGTAGAGCCTGAAGGACACTGCGCTGGAATGGTACTATGGCTTGTCGTCGAGATCCATTGGGAGCTTCGGCGAACTATCCCACAAGTTCTGCCAAGAGTTCCAGGCCGGGCGCGTAAAGAAGAAGCCCTTAGACTACCTCAGCACGATCATCCAAGGGGAAGGGGAGACGACTGGGAAATACCTGCGCCGCTTCCAGGATGAGAGGCGGGCGGTGGTGGCATGCGGAGATGAAGTGCTCATGCTAGCCTTCAAGACCTGACTACGGAATCGGAGCCTCCGCAAATCCTTGCTCCGGGACCCGCCGGTCGACTACGACGCGTTAGTCGTGCAGGCGGAGAGATACGCGCTGACCGAGGAGACCCTAGGCGCAAAAGAACCGATTGCCCCGACCAGATCGTCCCAGGGCGATCCCCGTCCTATCCCAGACCAAGGCAAGAAGATGGGCCCCGAGGCCGCGACCAGTCGGCTCAACCAAGGCGCGACCCCGCAGGGCGTCGCCCGCAAGACCGTCCCGGCCCGGCGCGAGAATTCACTCCGGCCCGAGAGCCCCCCGAGCAGTCCCAAGGCTTGAGGGGCCCCTGCGGGCCCAGTACACCCAGCTCAATGCCCCGATGATAGAGGTGCTGGCCGCGGTGACAAGGGCTGGGCTTCTGCCAGACCCCCCCCAGGGAAATGAAGTCCGACCCGGCCAAGCGGGATCTCCGGAAGTATTGTCGGTACCATCGGGACCACGGCCATGATACCGACAATTGCTACACCCTCAAGCGGGAGATCGAACGATTGATCCAGGCAGGCCACCTGGGAGTTTTCGTCGAGGGCAGAAGGCCAATCCAGGAGGAGAGGGCCCCATGAGGAGCGCGAAGACCGGATCCGCCACCAGGCAGCGAGCGGGAGGAACCTCGCCCACCGAAGCCGGTCATGCGCATAGATGTGATATGTGGCGGGCTGTTCTCTGGAGGGTCGTCGTCGTCGAGTAGGAAGGCGTACGCGCGGCAGGTGATGGCAGCGGGTCTCGACGGTGATGCGAGGGAGAAAAGGGTAGCCCGACCTCCCATCACCTTTACCGACGAGGATCTGGAGGGAATCGAGCTACCACATGACGACGCCATCGTCATCGAGGCTCAGATAGGAACGACCATCATTAGCCGCCTCCTGATCGACATTGGGAGCTCCTGCGACATCCTATTCATGTCGACGGTGGAGAAGATGGGGTTGGGGCAGGCGGACCTGAGACCTTACTCTGGGCCAATCGTCGGCTTCACTGGCCACTCGACTCCTATTGTGGGGGTAATCACCCTGCCGATGTCACTCGGAGAGGAACCCAGGGTCGTCACCCGCATGACGCAGTTCGTTGTCGTCGATATCGCGTCGGCGTACAACGGGATCATAGGGCAACCATACATGACAGCCATAGAAGCGCTCCCCAGCCTGCTCCATCAGATGGTAAAGTTCCAAACTCCGCGGGGAGTGGGGTTAGTGCGGGGGAGCCAGAAGCTATCCAGGAGCTGCTATGTGGGGTCAACCAAGCACAAGGGTACGGAGCAGGCCTTGCCGATCAACCTCCTCTCTGAGAGGGAGGACTTTTGCAACCAACGACCCTCGACGGGAGCGAGTTGGCCCATCCGAGAAACGCGGAGCACCTATTAAAACGTTACCAGCATTTGTAAGCCTTTAATGAAACGCTTTTTTTCCTTCGAATTTTCAAATCTGGCCTTCTCCACTTGAAAGTTTCAGCTTAGCATAAAGACCTCCGGGGAGAAGGGCACGGGCCGGGTATACGCCCGCTCCCCCCTCCAGTGAAGACCTCCGAGGCAAGCTTATGAAGCTTCGCCACCAAAACCGGAGCGCCATATGCGGGGTAGGCGACGGCCAAATACCCGTCCGACTATAGAGGCTGCGGGGAGGCGACGGCCCAATACCCGCCCTCTCAAAGACTCTGGGGCAGGGCCAACCCTCGCCACCCAAACCAGAGAAGGGCACGGGCCGAGCTACGCGCTCGCTCCCCCCTCCAGACTCTGGGGCAGGGCCAACCCTCGCCACCCAAACCAGAGAAGGGCACGGGTCGGGCTATACGCCCGCTCCCCCCTCCAGTGAAGACCTCCGGGGCAAGCTTACGAAGCTTCGCCACCCAAACCGGAGCGCCATATGCGGGGTAGGTGACGGCCCAATACCCGTCCGACTATAGAGGCTGCGGGGAGGCCACAGCCCAATACCCGCCCTCTCAAAGACTCTGGGGCAGGGCCAACCCTCGCCACCCAAACCAGAGAAGGGCACGGGCCGGAGCTACGCGCTCGCTCCCCCCTCCAGACTCTGGGGCAGGGCCAACCCTCGCCACCCAAACCAGAGAAGGGCACCGGCCGGGCTATACGCCCGCTCCCCCCTCCAGTGAAGACCTCCGGAACAAGCTTACGAAGCTTCGCCACCCAAACCGGAGCGCCATATGTGGGGTAGGTGACGGCCCAATACCCGTCCGACTATAGAGGCTGCGGGGAGGCGACGTCATAATACCTGCCCTCTCAAAGACTCTGGGGCAGGGCCAACCCTCGCCACCCAAACCAGAGAAGGGCACAAGCCGAGCTACGCGCTCGCTCCCCCCTCCAGACTCTGGGGCATGGCCAACCCTTGCCACCTAAACCAGAGAAGGGCACGGGCCGGGCTATACGCCCGCTCCCCCTCCAGTGAAGACCTCCGGGGCAAGCTTACGAAGCTTCGCCACCCAAACCGGAGCGCCATATGGGGGATAGGCGACGGCCCAATACCCGTCCGACTATAGAGGCTGCGGGAGGCGACGGCCCAATACCCGCCCTCTCAAAGACTCTGGGGCAGGGCCAACCCTCGCCACCCAAACCAGAGAAGGGCATGGGCCGAGCTACGCGCTCGCTCCCCCCTCCAGACTCTGGGGCAGGGCCAACCCTCGACACCCAAACCAGAGAAGGGCACGGGCCGGGCTATACGCCTGCTTCCCCCTCCAGTGAAGACCTCCGGGGCATCTTACGAAGCTTCGCCACCCAAACTGAAGCGCCATATGCGGGGTAGGCGACGACCCAATACCTGTCGGACTATAGAGGCTGTGGGGAGGCGACGACCCAATACCCGCCCTCTCAAAGACTCTAGGGCAGGACCAACCCTTGCCATCCAAACCAGAGAAGGGCACGGGCCGAGCTACGTGCTTGCTCCCCCTCCAGACTTTGGGCAGGGCCAACCCTCGCCACCCAAACCAGAGAAGGGCACGGGCCGGGCTATACGCTCGCTCCCCCCTCCAGTGAAGACCTCCGGGGAAAGCTTACGAAGCTTCGCCACCAAAACTGGAGCGCCATATGCGGGGTAGGCGACGGCCCAATACCCGTCCGACTATAGAGGCTGCGGGGAGGCGACGGCCCAATACCCGCCCTTTCAAAGACTCTGGGGCAGGGCCAACCCTCGCCACCCAAACCAGAGAAGGGCACGGGCCGAGCTACGTGCTCACTCCCCCCTATAGACTCTGGGGCAGGGCCAACCCTCGCCACCCAAACCAGAGAAGGGCACGGGCCGGGCTATACGCCCGCTCCCCCCTCCAGTGAAGACCTCCGGGGCAAGCTTACGAAGCTTCGCCACCTAAACTGGAGCGCCATATGCGGGGTAGGCGATGGCCCAATACCCGTCCGACTATAGAGGCTGCGAGGAGGTGACAGCCCAATACCCGACCTCTCAAAGACTCTGGGGCAGGGCCAACCCTCGCCACCAAAACCAGAGAAGGGCACGGGCCGAGCTGCACGCTCGCTCCCCCTCCAGACTCTGAGGCAGGGCCAACCCTCGCCACCTAAACTAGAGAAGGGCACGAGCCGGGCTATACGCCCGCTCCCCCCCTCCAGTGAAGACCTCCGGGCAAACTTACGAAGCTCCGCCACCCAAACTGGAGCGCCATATGCGGGGTAGGCGACGGCCCAATACCCGTCCGACTATAGAGGCTGCGGGGAGGCGACGGCCCAATACCCGCCCTCTCAAAGACTCTGGGGCAGGGCCAACCCTCGCCACCCAAACCAGAGAAGGGCGCGGGCCGAGCTACGCGCTCGCTCCCCCCTCCAGACTCTGGGGCAGGGCCAACCCTCGCCACCCAAACCAGAGAAGGGCACGGGCCGGGCTATACGCCCGCTCCCCCCTCCAGTGAAGACCACCGGGGCAAGCTTACGAAGCTTCTCCACCTAAACCGGAGCGCCATAATGCGGGGTAGGTGACGGACCAATACCCCTCCGACTATAGATGCTGCGGGGAGGCGACGGCCCAATACCCGTCCTCTCAAAGACTATGGGGCAGGGCCAACCCTCGCAACCCAAACCAGAGAAGGGCACGGGCCGAGTAATGTGCTCGCTCCCCCTCCAGACTCTGGGGCAGGGCCAACCCTCGCCACCCAAACCCGAGAAGGGCACGGGCCGGGCTATACGCTCGCTCCCCCCTCCAGTAAAGACCTCTGGGGCAAGATTACGAAGCTTCGCCACCCAAACCTGAGCGCCATATGCGGGGTAGGCGACGGCCTAATACCCGTCCGACTATCGAGGCTGCGGGGAGGCGACGGCCCAATACCTACCCTATCAAAGACTCTGGGGCAGGGCCAACCCTCGCCACCCAAACCAGAGAAGGGCACGGGCCGAGCTAAGCGCTCGCTCCCCCCTCCAGACACTGGGCCAGGGCCAACCCTCGCAACCCAAACCAGAGAAGGGCACGGGTCGAGCTACGTGCTCGCTCCCCCCTCCAGACTCTGGGGCTGGGCCAACCCTCGCCACCCGAACCAGAGAAGGGCACGGGTCGGGCTACACGCCCGCTCCCCCCCAGACTCTGGGGCAGGGCCAACCCTCGCCACCCGAACCAGAGAAGGGCAAGGGTCGGGCCACACTCCCGCTCCTTCCCCCAGACTCTGGGGCAGGGCCTACCCTCGCCACCCAAACCAGAGAAGGGCACAGGCCGGTCTATACGCCCGCTCCCCCCTACAGAACTCTGGAGCAGGGCCGACCCTCACCACCCTAACCAGGGCAGATACGGGCCAGGCAGTGCACCCGCTCCCTCCCCGGCCAACCCGTGATCCTCGAAAACTCGAACATCGGGAAGAGGACAAGGACACGCAAACCAGGTCAGACCTGACGCGGACCAAGGACCGCTGAACAACACCTGCTGGATAAAAGCTGGGTCCCGATAAAGCAGGCCCCTGATGCGACTCGTCAAAACGAAGGGACGCTTGGGAAATCCGCCATTAATGACGACACGCCCTCCGAGAGGCCATGGCTGATGAATCGCATCAGGCGCCACCTGGCAAAAACGGTTCCCAAGGGGTGTGATTCTGAGGAGCCCATTAATGATGCCAGCTCATCGCATTAACTAGGGGGAAACCGTCAACAAAATCCCTCTATAAATACCACCCTCTCCCCTTCGGAGATGAGGAGTAAGAAAGCATGGGAACCGATCTCTGTCCCCTCCCCCAGGTATGAAAAGGCCGGGGACGCCTCGCCCGAACAAAAAGGAGGCCACTGGCCACCAATGGATCCCACCCCCCCGGCCGACGATCGCTCCCACACGACGACCATCGATGAACTACTCCCCTTACCCTAGGGACGGCCCGGCCACCGGTCTCCAACTTCCCTTAGACAACTTGCGGCAGGACAACTCGAGCCCCGTTGCCGGACCACCCCCCCTTCGGCGTCCGACAAACGCAGGTGCTCTGGGCCGAGAATCGGAGACATGGGGTAGCCCTGCCAGATCACCACATAGGGCACTCCGACCTCTGCCTGCACGCACCGGATTCTGCGGGCCCGCCTCCCAACGGCCCGCCACGCCGATGGGCTATTCCTCTTACATACGGATCGCCGATGGGCTATTCCCCTTACACATGGGGAGCCCCGCCTTCCACTCCTCCATCTGTCCTGTACCAGATGAAACAGTGGAAGGTCGGCATCCGCCCCCCGCCGATTCCCACCGACGGGAAAGGCAAAAGCCGCTTCGGGCTCGCAGGTCTCCACCAACGCGCTTCCTAACGACCCACCTGCTCGCCGCCGACCTTCCCCTCGAGGCCAGGCCGTCGGAGAACCCCCCAGGGAGGCGACCTCCCCACCTCCACCTCGTCCGCAGCCTCCTCCTGGGTTTCCCTTTGATGTACGGATCCCCGGGAGAGGCTTCGCAACCATTCAGCACGACGAAGGTGAGGCTGGATATGACAAAGCAATGGAGGGGAAGGAAGGCCGCCCTGCAGACAGGGATTCACTCACCCCGACACAGGTCATAGCAAGGCTGTATCCCTGATAAATCTAAACGGCGAGTCATGGCGTCTCAGCTTCTCCGCAGGCGTTCAAGACTAGTACTTCGCTCCCAACCCTCCACGGACAGAAGGACAGAAGGAATGCAACGAGCAACAGAAAATACGGAGAGCCACCCTGCAAACAGGAGCCCGCTCATCCTGATGCCATATACGGCTGGATAAAACAACGTCCCAGCCCTCCCACGAATTGGGTCGCACTAGACCCATTATTGTAAACCCTATCGAGACCCCTTGTAAAATGGTGATGAAATACACCCTATGGGAGGAATAAAAACGAGGCAGGAAAAATTGCACGAGCCCACCCCAATGAAAATTTAACTTATTTACGATCATTACCTAACCCCGGGGCGAGCTCACGGAGCTCAGCCGCCCAAACCGGCGGACGCATGTCCAGCTGCACACTCGCCAATCCGCCACTGATGTGGATCACCACGTATTACGAACATTAGATCCTGGTCTGATGGCACAGTCATAACATAAATTTATACGGTCCATAACTAGAGATCAACTTCTATTCACGAAGCACGAATTGTTACAAAAGAAGAGGGGCGAACCTACAAAATGGGCCCTCCTTTAGTTCCACCCTATTTCACTACAAAAAGCGACACAAGAACAGATTCCCTTACACGATTCCCTACGGGTCCGCACGTTCGCCATCATGGCGACCATCCTGCGGAGCATTACCCGACCCTTGCCTTCCAGTTCCCAGTACGGCTGCGCTAATCTCGGGGGTTCCCTCATCCTCTTCTTCCTCCCCCTCGGAGGCCGCCAGAGCCTCGAAATCAACTTCTAGCGAGGGATAGAGATTCCGGGTCCTCCCCATAATCCTCCGAAGGCACGCCTCGCTCCTTTCCTCCCAGTACAGCTCAATGCCCCTCCGCAGTCCTTCCTCCCTGCCCGCCTCCCGAGCCTTCCTTTTGGCCTCGGCCAGCTTGGGGACGAAGTTCGTCACTTGATATTGCCGGAACTCCTCTAGCCTGCCCAACATCTCCTCCTTCGCAGCGGTCAGCTGCATCTCCAAATCGGCCACCCTGGCCATGCTCAGCTCGGCCTCTCGCTCTCGTTCAGACTCACGGGCGCATCCGTCAGTGATCCGCTTATCCAGATCCGCCACATGTCCCTGGTACTCCCGGATTGACATCCGCTGGTCGGCGAATGATTTCTTCAGTTTGGCATACCGGGCCTTCTCTTGGTCGAGCTCCACCTTCATCCTTGCCACCGTAAGCTTGGCCGCGGTGAGAGCCGGGGTTCGGTGCTGAAGAGCAGTCATCACGGAAGTAGCCTACGCACACAAAAAAGAGAGTCAAGCCTGACAATGATAATCCCCAAGGTACCACCCGCATATCTCGTTAGCACACCTGCGCAAGATGCCAGGCCACGGTGGCTCCTAACCTCTCCGAGCCTACACTCACCAAGGACTCCCTATCCCGGGGCAACTGAGAATTCTCGGCAAGCCTCGCTACCACGCCTGCCTCGTCAAAAACCGACTCCCCCCTCCCCACTGGGTAGATCACCTTCAGGAGGTCATCCTCCAGAATCCTTTCAACCTCGGCCTTTTTCGACCGAAACGTTGCCAACTTCTCCTCGCAGTTGGGTGGGGCGGGCTTCTCCAGGGCGTACCGAGGGCAACTATAAGGCCAGGCTGCCTCAGGGGCCGAGCCATCCGCATAGCTCGATCCTACGAAACCCCCCGGGGACCCCCGTAGGACTGGTGGCCAACGCCGTGGCAGCCCGGCCGATGCTTCCGCCCGCTCCCGAAGGCGCTCTATCGACCATATGGCTCGGCTCCTCCAGTGCGTCTAGGTCGATGGCATCAGGGATATTGGTGCCTCCGACACCGTCGACGGACCCCCCCGGAACCGGACTCTATGACGGTCGGTCTCTTCTTCTTCCGACCAATGGCCCCCTCGGCCCTCTTGCTCCTCTCCCCCTCACTCGGCCTCGACCTCTTCTTGTGACCCTTGGCAACAGATGGTGCGACGGGCCCGCTGGCCCCCTGTTCCTCGACCGACATCTGCTCGGTCATCCTGTCCAGGTCCTCTATGGGAATGCTCATCGTCGGACATGCAAAAAAGGAGTTTAGGGTGAGCAAGCTACAAATAGACACCGCAATACCGGACTTACCTTCGGGCCAAATATGTCGAGCAATCAGCTCTAGCCGGGAAAGGCAGGCATACCGCATATCATCATCTGGAACTGCCTCCAGCCTCGCCACCCACCCCGCTTCAACTCCGCTCATACGAACTTTCTCCCTCACCTCGGGATTGAGCACGCCCCAGTCCGACTTTACCCTCATGTCGGCGGGCACGTAGATAAACACGAACGATTTCTTCCATCCCTTAATTTTCCCTGGCAGCCCCCAGATGAGAGGATGGTTCCTCCTCGCCGATAAATAATAATGGGACTTCAACTTCTTGACCGCAAAGAAGTAGCGGAACAAAGGGAGGGTCGGACTGACGTCGATCCTTGCACACAGAACCAGAAACCCAACTATCACACTGACGGAATTCGGCATCAACTGGAAGAATGCCAGACAGAGGAAGTCCAAAATCTCGAGATACAACGGATGAAGAGGGAACCGCAAACCCTGGTCAAATCATGCTACATAGACCCCTATCTCACCGCCCTGGGGAAAGCATACTCTCTTTGAGGCGGTTGGCAGGCGGACCTCACAGGGCGGCCTGACATACTCCGAGCGCACTTTGGGAACAACGTCAGTCTGATGTCATCCCGGACACCATAATCGCTTTCCCCTTCCTCAGGTTCCCACTCCCGACCATGGTATGGCCCCGCCCCCCGGGCGACACTCCGCCTACCACCTCTGCGGGACCGGCCGCACCACTGCACAACGACCCCGACGACAAGGTTGAGGAGGACGAAACCATACCCGAGAAAAGATAAGAAATATACCTCCTGATTACTCGCTACAGCGTTGACGACGGATGCGGATGCGAATGCGACACCAACTCTGGAAACAAACTTGGCCCCCTCAAATGCACTCGCCTGAACTCAGAAAACCTGCACTGGGAAACTCAGAAGCAAGAAATTCTCGCGTACCAACTCCCACTCCTACTTATAGGCATCCACCCTCCGATCTCAACCGCTGGCAACCGGCCACGTGTCACACATCCAGGCGGCCTGACGCTTCGCCTAACGCCTCCTGTCACGTCCCCCCACATGCCTCTCGATGAATGGCCGGGACACTTCGATTCCCGCCCATCTTTAATCCGATGTGACCTTTGCGATTCGGCGGTGATTCGAGGCGGGAAATTCGAAACATATCCCTACATTTTCCTTTCGTTTGAACTAGGCGACTACCCCACCAACATCCGATCCAACAAAGCGAGCTAAGTCCAACGGATCGTCTTGAGGCACTCCAACCAAGAAGTCGGGGACATGCATGAATACATCTACGGACGCAAGCGTCAGCTCAGCCCATCCGCGCAGGGCTCCCGGAAACATACACACCTTCTTTGTCACAACTTTCCCCCCACTCCTCACCCCGGCGCTCGTCCTAGCGGGAACGTTGGGGGCATTCACCACTCGATCTTACGCGAAACAGGAAGACTAACTACTGAATAAAAAAAGTACTTCATAAGCAATCCTTCATCCTGCCCGCATTATAACACAAAATAGGTCGTACAAAATCAACCGCTAATCCGGGATACAGGTTCGCCAGCCAGGTTCTCATCCTCTCCATCCCTCGAAGGACACCCGCTTCCCCCACCTCCACTATCATAAGGAGTAACTCCTCATCTAGAAAACGGCGGACTGTGGCGTTGAATGCACCCCGGTCGATGACCGCCCTGCCCTTTAGCTGCTTCCTCGGGATGACCTCCTCCTTGTTCTTCAGCTCAGGTTGTTTTCTCTGCTGAACTTCGATCACATGCTTTCTCCCGGGCGCCGCCTCGGCGTTCCTCTTCAGAATATCGTTCCGCATTTCCTCTTCTTCCCGAAGCCAATGGGCGAGTTGGGCCCCTCCTCCCCTTCTCCTCCTCCAGCTAGCGGGCGAGTAGATCCTCCCGTGCCTTTTCGTCCTCAAGGCGGCGGGCAAGTAAGACCCCCTTTCTTTCCTCCCCCTCCAGCTGGCTAGCAAGCCTGGCCACCCGCGCCTCTAAAAAGCCGATCCGCGACACCTCAAGCTCCCGGAGCCTAATGACCTGATCCAGATCCTTCTCCCTCGTTCGCAGCTGGCTCCGTGCCTCTTGGAGATCATCTTTCACCTTATCCAGGGAAGTCCGAACCGTGGCTACGCGGGTATTGTGCTACAGGGCCGCCGCCGCCGCCTACCAAAGAAACCCGACCCAGTCAGCACGCTTAAGAACATAAGCTGGAACGTAAGTTATAGTTCGACCTACCTGCATGATATGCCACACGGAGGTATCGTACAGCCGCTCTGTACCCACATGAATCAAAGATTCGCGATCTCGTGACAGCACGAGATACTCCGACAGCCGGGCCGCAACCCCAGCGTCCTCAAACACCGACTCCTCACGGCTCACCCGATAGGGCATTCGGTGAAGATCCTCGTCAGGCAGGGCCTCCACCTCGACCCTCGTCAGCCTAAAGCGAGCGAGCGCCCTCTCATGACCTGGGTGCGCTTCTCTCCCCATCTCCCACAGGGGAACTCCATAGGGCTTCCCCTCGGTGGGAGGGGGCCTACGGTGCTTACCTGAGGTCGGAACCCTCGGGGAAGCCATGCTGACTATATCCGGGTGGGGTGGGCCATGAGACACGGTCCTCCCAGCTCGGGCGGAAGGAACATCCGTTACGGACCCCTGCTACCTCCCGTCCACCACGCCTACGAACGGAGCCGCGGGGACGGTGTTGACCGTGTCTAGATCGGCCGAAGCATCTGGTGCAACCCCACCAATCCGAAGAGAAGGATCATCAAATCCGAGACCCTGCTGCACCTCGTTCACTCCCTTTGCAGTAGGAACCTCGTCCCTCCGCCCTGGGCGGCCACCTCCGCGGGCACTCCCTCGCGCATCGCGCCTTTTCCCTTATCCACGGGGACGGTCTTATTCGTAACCCTCACCCCGGCCGCCCTCAGCACTTCCTCCTGCGAAAGCATCGTGTCCTCACCTGCATAAAAAAAGAAGAAAAATCGGGGTAAGTCTACTTAGAGGCCTGCAAGAAGGAGAATACCGGGTGGCCAAGGCCATCGGGCTGATCGATCAGCCTGCGTCAAGTCCGCCAGTCGGTAATCCACCTCAGGCAACGTAGCCTAAATCAGAGCATTCGCAAGGAGTTCGTCCGTCATTACCACCCCCTCATCACATTACTATTACCGCACTTAAAGAAATGAGCCATCGGCGGACGGACTGGGAAATCACCTGACCGATCCATCGAAATGAGGAGATGGCCGGAAGCAGATCCCTGATAAAGGCACCGGCGGAAGCATCGGTAAACAATGACTGGAAGCTGAGAAGCGAGAGCGGGTACGGAAATCGAGAGAAACTTTCCACCAATCTTCTCCCCTCGTTCTTATAGCAACCCTCGGGCCATCCCGACCATCGCCGCACCGCCACGCGACATCCATCGATGCATCTCTGACACCTCGTCTGCCGCAACGGTCATATAAACCACGCGTCACTCGTCCAATGGCGAAGAAGCATCGACTCCCGCCACCCCTTCAAATCATAATAATGGCTATCAGGGCGGGAACCCCGAGACCTTAGCCGCCGCTCCCTGACATGAAGCAAGGTCCGAGCTGTTCTCAACGGGAAGGGGGAGTTATACGCCATCCGAGTCGAGCTGAGGGACCGCCCCAAACTCGAATGCAGGGGGCAATTGTTACGACCTAAAGATCGTGATACTCGACTTTCTATCCCCCATCACCAAGCTCCCCACCTACGTTACTCCTCCGTCATGAAGGCCGACGGGCCCAACGCTGGGGTGCCAATCCCGCGACTCCAGAGACTGCATTTAGCTCACCCACGGCAGAGCGCCAGGTTACCCCAGAGCCCGACACGGCCGAGGGAAGGGCGCACCCTACTATGGTCGGTGGTAGAGTCGCACTCCTCTAGGATCCGGGTCGGTAGCACCGTACCTCGGACGCCATCAAGGCGACCCGGAGACCGGGCGACCTGGCGGCCCTGAGCCGCACTCCTTCCATCACCAGGGTTACCCGATGACCCCATTGGTAGCGCCACATCTCGGACGCACACCAACGACTCTCTGGCACATCAAACACGACAAACAACCTAGGATAAAGGACGCTACTGACAGTAACGCCGCCCGACCGTCTGGCAAAGCACCCTCTGGCCACTGCGCCCCCTGACACTTAATACTTTCGGCCCTGACACCCTGACCAAAGCGCCCCTGGCTGTTGCGCTGTCTGAAAAAAGCATGGCCGACACTCCTGTCCCTGACATCCTCGGCCGAAGCTTCCGCTGACAGCAGGGCCAGCTCAGCACGCCGAGTCAGCATGCCAGGTCAGCCCCACCTAACCACCCCCGACAGGTATAAATACCCATTCACTTCTTACGGTAAATAGGTTGGCAAATTCACTCTCAATCTTATTACTCACACACAAGAGCAAAGGTCGTCCATATCTTTGTTCTTCCTTTCATAGCTCGTCACGTACGGTCGACTCACCCTCAGTCCGACCTGCGTGCCTAGTCCCCGTTTTAAGTCCTATTACTGACTTAGGCATCAGAGAGGCTAATGGTTGGACCCCAACCCGGCCTTTCTGACGAGTTGCTCCTTGCACAGGTTAGCTCGCCATCACCGGCCGTGCTCACCCTCATCCTAGGCCGGACGGTCCCTTTGCTGCATCCTACTGGATCTGATACCGTGGTCTGCTTCCGCAACAAGTTTAGCCTCATCACCCCATCAACCACTTGTCAAATAGCCTACCCTAATCCCATCATTAGCATAACCACCGTGCCCTTGGTTCCTCGTAATATAAATTCATTGTACGCGAGTTCTACCTCGCAACACAAAGCATTATCATCATTTACACTAGTAGATTCTAAGGCATGCAACCTACTCATAGCATTTTTAAATTTTGCTTTTAATTTAGCATTTGAGTCGATGCACTTACTTGCCCCATTGGAGACCACGTTGAAGCGCTATTCGAGCTCCTCGTAGGATAGCTTCTCCTCCTCAACTTCCTCATCGCTTTCCTCCTCGCTAGAGCTTGACGAAGACTCTTCCCCCTTTGCCATGTAGCACATTTTCTCGTTGGGGTTGAGCCACGCCTCCACCTCTTCATCGCTTGAACTTGAGGAGATTGATGAAGAATCATCAAAAGCCATAAAGAACATATGAGCTCGCTCCTTGTCATCCTCTTCTTCATCACTTGATGTGTCCACATCGGAGTCATCAAATGTGCTGACAAGTCTCTTCTTTTGGTTCTTGAACTTGGACTTGCCTTTCCAATGCTTCTTCCCTTTACCCTTGTAAGTTTCTTTGGTATGTTTGGAAAGGCATTCAGTGGAGAGATGACATTTTCCTCTATAATTAAAACAAATCGGATTGTTAGAATTAGATGCAAACTATGAAGAAGATTTACCTTGCTTGCTTTTGAGGAATGCTCTTAGTTGCTTGGCAAGCTCAATGAAATCATCATCGCTACCAACATCTTCTCTATCATCTTCACTTGAAGATTATTGATAGAATTTCTTACTCCATTGGATTGGCTCCTTCTTGGAGTGGAATGCAACCCCCTTTTACTTCTCTGGCCTCTCGGGCTTGGTTGGTTGAAACTCCTTCTTGTGTTGAAGATTTACTTCATATGCCATGAGATTCCCTATGCACTCCTCAATGGTGTATTTGGACATGTCATTCAACTCCAAAATCTCATTGGCCTTTGACTCCCATTGAGATGTAATCGAGTCAATGATCTTCTCCACTCGATCCTCTTGGAAAATCACCTTTCCAAGTCCTTCCAAAGCATTCACGATTTCTGTGAACCTTGTGAACATCTCCGAGATGTTTTCACCTTCCTGCATCTTAAACAACTCATATTTAGATCTAAATACGGGTTGTTTAGATTTCTTTACCTTCGAAGTCCCTTCATGAGAAATCTCCAATGTATGCCAAATTTCGTTGGCTGTTTTGCACATGGAAATGCGGTTGAACTCAATTGAAGTAAGGGGTACAATGGAATGCATTCATAGCCGTCACATTGAATTTGATTGAGTTTTTCTCCACTTTTGTCCTTGAAGCTACTGGTGTAGTAGGCTTCTCAAATGGCGACTCCGTGATGTCCCATAGGTCTTGACCATCCAAGTAGATCATCATCTTGACTTCCAACTTGGGTAGTTGGTTCAGTTGAAGAGCAGGGGTCGTACGGTTGATAGACCTTCTTCATGAGACGCGAATATAGCGTTGAATGTCATCGTTGTTGTATGCTATAACCTCACTCGGATACCAATTGTAAGGACCGTCTACCTTGCGATATTAACAACAAACACTCTAGATGGGGGGTGAATAGAGTAATGGCAATAAATTGTGCAATTAAAATTTAACTTGCAAATGCGGAATAATAAATGCAAGATGAATTAATCAACACAATCAAACCAAACGCAAACACAAGGTTTTACCCTGGTTCCCCAAACTTGGTTACGTCCAACGACACCAATATTCATTATAATTCCACAAAGAGAAGTGAAATCCCACACAGAGATACCTCGCATAGAGGATTTGGATTCTCACACAGAGAAATCTTTGCTTTCATACAGAAATACTTATGCTCTCACACATAGAGACTCAAACTCTCACACAGAGAGATCACAACCAACCCACACATAGAAGGTTTGTCACGCCCCGCTTCCTAAAAATATGGAGGCGAAGCGTGAGAAGGTCCGCTCAGACTTGAAGCTGCAAAGCTTTAAGTCCGATAAGCGTCAATCAAATTTAAAACTGCAGGTCCTTGCAATGCAAACGAAACAAAGATAATAATAATGAAATGAGACAAAAAAGATATCTCAGAATGTCCATAAAATAAGTTTCAACATCACAGAAAAAGCCACCAGGCTAAAAGAAAAGAGTATATAGGCCCGAACATGGCCAACAAAAGTACACGGTACAGAGAAAAGGTGCCATGCACCAACAACTAACAACAAAACCTAAAACAAAAGAAACTCAGCAAAGTCACCAAGAAAGGTCTCCGGTGTCCACAAAACTCCTCTTGGACAAACTGGGGCTCAGGCTCAGCGTCAGCAAAACACCACGTACTCAGCAACGGTCTCTGGCTCAAGGTCTAACATGTGACACCCAAAAGAGCAAGGGGCACATGTCAGCAAGTCTACAAGAGACTTGTGCAAGGAAACTGAAAGTAGGCAAAAGTAAAGCAACCTAGCAGTTCTAGCATGAATGCAATGACATGGCAGTTAAGGTATGAGTGCAACAAGTAAGTCAAAGTAAAGTAAAGTACGAGCATGGCATTTAAACATGGCATGGATGACAAGTTATACAAGTAACACTCACTAGCACAAGACAAGTAAAGTAAGCACCTCGTGCACAGAGATTCCGCCTTCTGGCTAGAGTGGCTGATCGGGCCACTCCTAAGCTCAGGTGACCGTTTATCCCTACCCCTCCACGTGTATCGAGCCATGGCCTTACCCCCGAACACGGAATGCTCGATTCTGGATCACGAGCCAGGAAGTGTTTTTAACAAGTATGGCATAGGGGTGCACCTAGCCGGAAACACGGAAACACGGATTGTACAAGTATTTTGTAGCGTGTGCTACGATGCAACAATCAATTTGGATGACATGTAAGATGCAATGCATGGCAGTTAAAAGTGCGTACAGATAAGGAAAGTAAACGTGACAGTTTAGTATGCATGATTAACAAGTTTAAAGAGTTGGATCTAGCTTCGTTGTCAAGCTAGATCAATTTAGGTGACGGATCTAGTTTCGTTGTCAAACTAGATCAATTAGGCGTCTAGCCAGCTATCATTTCACTGACTAGTATCTTTTACGCTGAAAACAAGGAAGTGGCCTAAAAACATGGCCCTACACAAGAGTTGGCAAGTTTCACTTGCCTGCAAGTATCACGTCAGAGAAACACCGTCCAACGAGTCCAAAGTCACAATTCCTACGTGCACAAGTCCACCGGCCTACATCCGTTTTATTAATCTTGATTAGTGATTGCTAAAACATTTAAAACATTTTTAAAAATACTGATTTTAGTCTTGATTAGCATGCAATTGGGTTGGGGGTCCGAGGGGTGCAAAGCGTTACCTCAACACGACGCGAAAGCTACACTGGCGTCGGGTAGCGACGCCAGGGGTTGGAATAAGAGAACGCGCTCCAAGTCCTGATTCCAATATAGATTCCTCGCTGGAAAGTTCAGAGCATCAACCGGAGCAACGGTTCCAGATTCCAAAGCTAGCACGTGCGACGACGGGCTACGACGTGTCGCAACGTCGTACGCGGCAAGTCGTCGGAGAGAAAGCACCTAGGTGGGGCCCACAGTAGTCCTAGGGACCTATGTGGGACCCACAATACCTCTGGAGAACTTGGGGGGCCCACGGTGGCAAGCGGTGCGGGAGTTGCGACGTTGCGACGAACATCGCTCGGTCGGACACTAGCCTGACCGAGAGAATCTCTCGGTCAGACACGGCGCACGGTGCTGTGCAGCGCTGCGGAGCGGGCTCAGCAGCGGGTGCGGGCGGCCTCTCGGTCGGTGCGGTCGGTCGTCTCGGTCGGGCGCTTGGGCGGGTGCGTTGCAACGTTGCAACGTTGCAACGTGCGGCGATGCGGGCGTGAGCGGGCGGGGGCTTCGGTCGGGCACGGTGCGGAGCGGGGCGACAGAGCGGGGCTTGGTGCGGGCGGCTGTGCGGAGCGGAAAGCGGGTGAAGCTCTCGGTCTGACCGAGAGCTTCTCTCGGTCGGTGCGGGCGAACGGAGTGGGCGACATCAGCGGGTGCGGAGCGGGCTTGGTGCGGCGGGGGCTACCGGTCGGTGCGGGGGTTTTGGCGTGTTTTCCTCGGTCGGTGCGGGAGATCTTCGTCGCAACGTTGCGACGATTCGTCGCAACGTCAAATTTGAGTTTTGGAAGCGGCTAGGGTTATTTTCTTGCGAAAATAGGTATTCCTAGGGGTTGTTTATATAGTGTAGAGGGGTTGACTTGGTCTAGGGCTAATCCTAATGGGATTAGGAGTTTAAAATAATTTAAAATTTAAATCTACTCTTCCTAATCACATAGGGATTGGGTGAGGCCAAGATAGGGGCTGAGATTTGGCTCAAAAATTATTTAATACACTTAAAACTCAAATAAATTTTATTTGGCCGAAAATAATTTAAAAATTAATTATTAAAAATATTATAAACCTTGTTAAAAATATAAACGTGGTCAAATGAGCTCCAAAAATTATAAAATAAATATCAGGGTGATCGTGGCAGCGGAAGTGAGCTAACTAAGAAGATGGATCTCAATTTCGACGTCGGACGACGAAACTAAAAATAGAAACGTCTCCCGTCAAAAGTGAGAATCGCAACGTCTCATCGAATAAGATTAAATTGTGGGAAAACGACTCGAGAAACGTCGTTCCAAATTAGTGCCACAATTTACTACTCTCAGAGACGTTCACAACAGCATATCACACTAAAGTGTTCACAAACAAACAAAGTCTAAAATAAACACGTGCACGGTCAAAAGCACGTGCACAAACCAAGTACAACGAAAAGTGGTCGTTACATCCTCCCCACCTTAGAATTAAGTCCGTCCTCGGACTTTCTAATATAGCTAGTCGCTCTAGTAACTACCCCAATCAAGTCATTATAATTCAAACCAGGTATAGTCATTACAAGTGCTTATATATGCACTAGGTATTCAAACAGTAACACTACCAACATGTATATATATATTAACGTACATTATACACTTATACCTATTATAGTCAGTCAAATCCATACATGTATTTCAATCATATATATAAGCATACATCCCTTATATAACTACTACTTACCTAAACACAAAACAATATTTCAGATACTCATATAAGGATAGTCTCACACTTAGCAAATACAATCATTGCTCTACGTATAGGTAACTACCTATGCGCAAACAAATATGGGTATTCAACTCCCTAGTATTCATCCAATACCAACCATCTCAACACATGTAGTCACACCATACCATTTTAAATCAAGTTTTACTATATTTAATATACATTCACCACTGCTATGGTTTCATAATATATAGTCATTCACCATATATTTTCATCACATACGGTCCTATAACTGTATTTACGACACGCCACATATACCATAGTCATCAATACCTATAACTAAGCACATACTTACCCGTGCATGGTGCACACCCATACACGCTAACATTTCATTCATATATATACCAATCACTCCACCATATATCCAGTTCATCAACACACCTAGTTTAGCTAGCACACATACATTCATACGAGCAAATCCTTAGTAATTAACTATACCACAAGACCCACACCTATAACTATATACTGGTGTAGCGACCCACAATTATGTGCGTAACACAACCAGGCACGACGCTCCTATCACTATACATGCATCATCCATCGCTATATGCAAGGCACAGACATACATAATAATATACTTAGAGTATACCCACTCAAGCTTGAGTGAGACTCAATACACATATCAGAATATTCTATATTCATAACACTGCATTTATACCTATACTATTACCACTTCCAACATATATAGGTCTACCAATACAACCATATACATTCCATAAGTCAATCACCCTTAATATTTAGTCAGGTAATACTCACATAGTTTAATCACTCTATATACCATAATAATAATAATACAGACATCAGCACACGTATAACTATAATACACTCCCTAATACATGCATACACATTCATCGTATAGTCACACACATGTAACATATCTATATTCACACCATAGCCTACTACCTATAATTAGTATACTAACGCATCTATACCTACATAGTTAAGATGTGCAATAGTCGTGTATACCTCACGGTATGCACGCATGCAACATCCCGCAAAAGCAAGCAATACCAATCAAAATTATAATCCTACTACCATATGTATATCACATTTATACTCAGGCAACAAAACATAACTACTTACGTCTAAACACTATATATATCTACCTACGAGCACATACTCACACGTACTAGTATATAGGTCATATAATATGCCTACTCACTTAACCATACATACACTTATTATTATCACACCTAACATACACATAGCTTTACCAATCATTTTATTTCAACCATTACAAGTATCTCTAACTACATACACTCCATTAGATATTCCAACGCTAGCTCTTATATACACAGGCATCCCTAGTATGGTATAGCTAATCACTCACAAATCTATAAATTCTAACACACAACCAACCTTCATAATATTACGAATAACTCCGAGTATATATATATCACACCATAGGCAAGCATCAATATACTATGGGGGGTTATACTCATTCAAGCCCACGTACACAACTTAGGTACGTGCACTACGACTACATTACAAGGTCCAAGGGCCTACTAACAACTTAGAGTTGACACGGACCTTGACGGGCACTAAAGCCTAAGCAATGAAGTGAGGTCGAGGTCGAAAGCGTGACGAGGGAAGGATCGATAAGCACGAGTTCAGATAGGATGAATACAAGGGGACAGATTGGTTAGGTGAAACCGTGATTCACTGGTGAATGTTTAGGTAGAGGAAAGGAAGATGTAGTGATACTTATATAGGATGGAGAAAGAAATAGTATAAGTAACATAAGCTAACTTACGCGAAATTTGAAAACTGTCGTACTTCAAAAGTTGAAATCCTAGTCTGAAAAGAAATATTTGGAGATCGATAAAACGAGTTGTTCAAAATAAGTTTGAGTCGGATGTTCATAATAAGAGAAAATGGTTTATTGGTTTATATAAAATCATTGTAAAAGGAAGTAAAATCATTTACACGAATTATAAGGACGAGGTTTTAGAAATCTTATACGTCAGTAATTTAATATAATGTTGTCAAAAGTTTTTGAAAGTCAAAGAATGAAATCAAGTAACGGAAGAATGTAAACTCATGTTAAATGCTTTCAAAACTTTTAGGCTATGGAAAATCAATATTGAAACTTCTTTTAGAGAAATCAGGATTCGTCAAAAATAAAACTGGTTACACTAAGCTCTTAGCGTACAAGCACAACGATCCTGGTACGAGTATAAAAATAATTGAAATTCAATTTGGTTTGGAATTTTTTTTTCTAAAAGCATGTATGGTGAGCGGAAAGAAAATAATAATGACTTAGTATAAGAATTATCAAGATCGAATAGCAAATCTTTAAAATCAAATCATGGAGGGTCTAAAGCAGGAAGTGGTTATGAAAATAGTAATTTTGCAAAAATCTGAAGTAGCGAAAACGACGAGCAAAAACCAACTTGCTGAAAGCTGAAATTCCATGTGTCTTGAAAGTATATTAAAGTAGACACGACGTATCATTCGTATAACACAAATAAGAAGAAAAATTATAAATCGAATTGGGCAAAGCAAAAGTACGGTTCAGAATAAAATTAATATATGAAAGGACAACGCATTTACATAAGTACGAAAAATATAGGCTGGAAAAATATTATAAGCTAGTGTTCAAAAATTCCGACAAAAGTTTTAAAATTTTAAATCAACGAAGGAGGATGAAGTATAAGTATATATACATTAAAATTTGGAACAAGGTTAAACTTCGGAAAGGAGGAAGTCAAAGAATACTTTCAGAAGATTCAAGGTTCGTAATGGGGAGGTTCGAAGATTGACGACGATCGTCATGAGGCGATCTCGTGAATCGAGGCAAGGAAATTAGTCGGATGATCAGGACATACATACGCCTAGGATATGAATCAGGAGAATCTACGGGGAACTCCTACGGTCGACCAACCAAAGACTAAGAACTAAGCGCTAAGACTTTCTAAGGAGCTAGACGTAATGAAATGCGTTCAGCTTGGTCTGAAATCGATGAACCCAAACGAACGACTGAAGGAAATTCTAGAAGTCTAATATGGTCAGAGTTAGACAAGAACCACTAAGGTAACTCCTATGACGATTAAATCAACTGCTGACAGGGAGTCTAACTAACAATCAGAGGCCTCTAACTAGCAAGCACAGACGACTAACTAAGTCTCTTACCACCTAGTGACATAGGAAAATGTCTAGACTCAGGGCTTATGACTCGGATGTTGCAATTTATTTAATGGACATTCCGTTATTATCGTTGTTTCGTTAATTCGCGATTGCAAGACGGACCTGCATGGGCCACCAACAAAACCTGTCACGCCCCGCTTCCTAAAAATATGGAGGCGAAGCGTGAGAAGGTCCGCTCGGACTTGAAGCTGCAAAGCTTTAAGTCCGATAAGCGTCAATCAAATTTAAAACTGCAGGTCCTTGCAACGCGAACGAAACAAAGATAATAATAATGAAATGAGACAAAAGAGATATCTCAGAATGTCCATAAAATAAGTTTCAACATCACAGAAAAAGCCACCAGGCTAAAAGAAAAGAGTATATAGGCCCGAACATGGCCAACAAAAGTACAAGGTACAGAGAAAAGGTGCCACGCACCGACAACTAACAACAAAACCTAAAACAAAAGAAACTCAGCAAAGTCACCAAGAAAGGTCTCCGGTGTCCACAAAACTCCTCTTGGACAAACTTGGGCTCAGGCTCAGCGTCAGCAAAACACCACGTACTCAGCAACGGTCTCTGGCTCAAGGTCTAACATGTGACACCCAAAAGAGCAAGGGGCACATGTCAGCAAGTCTACAAGAGACTTGTGCAAAGAAACTGAAAGTAGGCAAAAGTAAAGCAACCTAGCAGTTCTAGCATGAATGCAATGACATGGCAGTTAAGGTATGAGTGCAACAAGTAAGTCAAAGTAAAGTAAAGTACGAGCATGGCATTTAAACATGGCATGGATGACAAGTTATACAAGTAACACTCACTAGCACAAGACAAGTAAAGTAAGCACCTCGTGCACAGAGATTCCGCCTTCTGGCTAGAGTGGCTGATCGGGCCACTCCTAAGCTCAGGTGACCGTTTATCCCTACCCCTCCACGTGTATCGAGCCATGGCCTTACCCCCGAACACGGAATGCTCGATTCTGGATCACGAGCCAGGAAGTGTTTTTAACAAGTATGGCATAGGGGTGCACCTAGCCGGAAACACGGAAACACGGATTGTACAAGTATTTTGTAGCGTGTGCTACGATGCAACAATCAATTTGGATGACATGTAAGATGCAATGCATGGCAGTTAAAAGTGCGTACAGATAAGGAAAGTAAACGTGACAGTTTAGTATGCATGATTAACAAGTTTAAAGAGTTGGATCTAGCTTCGTTGTCAAGCTAGATCAATTTAGGTGACGGATCTAGTTTCGTTGTCAAACTAGATCAAGTAGGCGTCTAGCCAGCTATCATTTCACTGACTAGTCTCTTTTACGCTGAAAACAAGGAAGTGGCCTAAAAACATGGCCCTACACAAGAGTTGGCAAGTTTCACTTGCCTGCAAGTATCATGTCAGAGAAACACCGTCCAATGAGTACAAAGTCACAATTCCTACGTGCACAAGTCCACCGGCCTACATCCGTTTTATTAATCTTGATTAGTGATTGCTAAAACATTTAAAACATTTTTAAAAATACTGATTTTAGTCTTGATTAGCATGCAATTGGGTTGGGGGTCCTAGGGGTGCAAAGCGTTACCTCAACACGACGCGAAAGCTACACTGGCGTCGGGTAGCGACGCCAGGGGTTGGAATAAGAGAACGCGCTCCAAGTCCTGATTCCAATATAGATTCCTCGCTGGAAAGTTCAGAGCATCAACCGGAGCAACGGTTCCAGATTCCAAAGCTAGCACGTGCGACGACGGGCTACGACGTGTCACAACGTCGTACGCGGCAAGTCGTCGGAGAGAAAGCACCTAGGTGGGGCCCACAGTAGTCCTAGGGACCTATGGGGGACCCACAATACCTCTGGAGAACTTGGGGGACCCACGGTGGCAAGCGGTGCGGGAGTTGCGACGTTGCGACGAACGTCGCTCGGTCGGACACTAGCCTGACCGAGAGAATCTCTCAGTCAGACACGGCGCACGGCGCTGTGTAGCGCTGCAGAGCGGGCTCAGCAGCGGGTGCGGGCGGCCTCTCGGTCGGTGCGGTCGGTCGTCTCGGTCGGGCGCTTGGGCGGGTGCGTTGCAACGTTGCAACGTTGCAACGTGCGGCGATGCGGGCGTGAGCGGGCGGGGGCTTCGGTCGGGCACGGTGCAGAGCGGGGCGACAGAGCGGGGCTTGGTGTGGGTGGCTGTGCGGAGCGGAAAGCGGGCGAAGCTCTCGGTCTGACCGAGAGCTTCTCTCGGTCGGTGCGGGCGAACGGAGTGGGCGGCAGCAGCGGGTGCGGAGCGGGCTTGGTGCGGCGGGGGCTACCGGTCGGTGCGGGGGTTTTGGCGTGTTTTCCTCGGTCGGTGCGGGAGATCTTCGTCGCAACGTTGCGACGATTCGTCGCAACGTCAAATTTGAGTTTTGGAAGCGGCTAGGGTTATTTTCTTAAGAAAATAGGTCTTCCTAGGGGTTGTTTATATAGTGTAGAGGGGTTGACTTGGTCTAGGGCTAATCCTAATGGGATTAGGAGTTTAAAATAATTTAAAATTTAAATCTACTCTTCCTAATCACATAGGGATTGGGTGAGGCCAAGATAGGGGCTGAGATTTGGCTCAAAAATTATTTAATACGTTTAAAACTCAAATAAATTTTATTTGGCCGAAAATAATTTAAAAATTAATTATTAAAAATATTATAAACCTTGTTAAAAATATAAAAGTGGTCAAATGAGCTCCAAAAATTATAAAATAAATATCGGGGTGATCGTGGCAGCTGAAGTGAGCTAACTAAGAAGACGAATCTCAATTTCGACGTCGGACGACGAAACTAAAAATAGAAACATCTCCCGTCAAAAGTGAGAATCGCAACGTCTCATCGAATAAGATTAAATTGTGGGAAAACGACTCGAGAAACGTCGTTCCAAATTAGTGCCACAATTTACTACTCTCAGAGACGTTCACAACAGCATATCACACTAAAGTGTTCACAAACAAACAAAGTCTAAAATAAACACGTGCACGGTCAAAAGCACGTGCACGAACCAAGTACAACGAAAAGTGGTCGTTACAAGGTTATACTCTCACATAAAGAGTAACTAGCTCTCACTTAAAAAGCTAGGATTTTAATAAAATAACAAAGTAAAACAAATACTCTTACCTATGCCTTGAGATGAGCTTACTCATTAATGAATGCAAGGCATGGAAGAGGATCTCCAAGTGAAGAGATTTGCTTGAAATGCAATTGGATGATTTCCCATAAGCTTGACTTCAATGCATGAAGGAGATAATGAGCTCTAAGAGGGAAATGAGAGAGTTTGAGAGTGGCTTAATCAATCTCAAATGATTTGTAATAGCATCAAGAAGCTCTAATGAACTCAGCCCTATCCTACATATAGGAAGCCAAAAGAAACCCTCAAACCCAAGCAAAAAGCCAAAATGAATAAATCTGCAACGTCTAGATTTTGGCAATTTACGGACAGTCGACTGATGAACAGCTGACATTCGACTGGTTAAGGCTATAAAAAACCTAACGGCTATAATCTGAGCTAGGACAGGCGACTGTAGAAGACTACACAAGCGACTGTAAATAGACAAGCGATTGAATATTCTTTAGCAGACGATTGTCACTTAGGATGGAAATGGAGCAGAGAAAAATGCAACTTGCGCACAAACAACCATAGAACTATTCACAGGTGACTGTAAATAGACATGTGACTGTAAATAGACAGGTGCCTGTCTCAAAATAGTGTGAGCTAATACTCCCAAGCGTAGGAGATCGTGCACGTAGTACCTGGAGAGTCCAGAGTCGAATCCACGGGACAAGTCCACCTGAGATAACACAAATTCAACTATCAAATAAAATATACGGATACGAAAACAACCACCTTTGTGAAGGTGAAAAATGGTTTAACGATCGGTATCAAAAGAAGTGGCTCCTAAAAAGTATTATGGTGTTTCGAAAGTTTGGTAATCAATGAGATAAATATGCTACGGTTGTGATTTCATTAGGAGTTTATAATCGATGAAATATCATGTCTTTTAATATCACACAACGCTTCACCCGGTCAAGGCGTGAATACGTCGGAAGATGAATAGATAAAGACTAGTCAAAATAGCCGTATAAGTATTACTAGCAACGTTGACTTCATTAAACAATAAACGCAACGATATGTTCAGATTAGAGAACATGAATTAGCTAGCCTTATCTGGGCTTAGCCATAGGGAACATAAATAATATCGACAATGAGCTATACCCAACAAATACGTTGTAGAAATCAACATTACGAGCAATTTTGACACGATAATAAGGCTAAAGACATGAAATTCATCGATTACATACTCCTAACTACATCACAACCATAGCAAAAGTAGTTTAGCTATTCATGGTGCAAGAAAAATCAGATTTCATAGAGGAATACATCGTTCAAGTAGCAAAATACAATGAAAAGCACCAAATACGGAGTATAAGTTCAAGAATATATCACCAAAACTCCAAGATAGGCACACAAATTCTCTGGAAATAGGGAAAATAGGCTCTGGAATTTATCAGCAACTTTTTTTCAGAAGAATACACGCAGTAGCCGCTTCAAAAGCTCCAAAATACGCCAGAATACCCCCAAAAACCCGAGAATACGCTTAAATAATAGCATTGCGGGTTTAAGGGGGTTAACGGGTCGAAACCGCTTCAATATCGAACCCAACCCGCTATCTCCAGTCGGCGCAATTATGGACCGTTCATCCGAGCGGGATGGAACCCAGGAGCGCCACGTGTGCTCCAAGATTTGCGCTCCGCAACCTCGATCGCTCGGCGCCCGCATCCGCTTAGTTGTTAGCCGTTGGATCGTACGGGTGATCGCTGTGATTGCGCCACGTCGCTCGAATACTGCGCTCTTCAACTCTCTCTGAATCCCAGTCGGGGTTAATTTATCGCTGTTGGATCTGAGATCCAACAGTCTCGAGCGCGCTTCTCTCCTTCGTGTTCGACGCGGATCGATTCCGCTTCGATTTCTGCCGTTAGATCTCGGAGCAACGGACAGGATGTGGCCGCGTCACCATCTGATTTGGGCCGCCTGAGCCCAGCTAGGGGTGAAGGTAGCCCGTTGGATCTCGATCCGACGCCCAAGAGTGCGCCACATCGCCCTCTAAGATCTGAATTCGATTTTTGAAATACGATTGATTCTGGGCCGCTGGATGCTGATCGTGTGGCCTAGAATGCGCCTCGTCACTCATTTGTGTAGAGCCGTCGGATAAGGGCGGGAATGCATGGATCGTTGACACGTGGCAGCGTCTGAGTGGATGCGCGACCGTATTTCTGTATTTTGGGTGTATTTCTTCATTAAATTGGTATTCTGCATTCAAAAATTCACAGTAATTAGCACAGATCTCAGAAAAATACAAATAAATAGTCGTTGTAATCGTGAGATCGAGATCTAGTTATGAAAAATATAAAAAGTGCAGAAATACTCAGTTTATTACTGTTTTGTGCTCAAATTAAGTGATTTCTCTAATAATTGATGGTATACAAAATACGAACGTATTAGAGACCAATTAAGCATCATATAAGCACAAAATAGGGCTAAAAAGGGTGTCAAATATGCAATATTCAACCCAAATCACACCCCCAACTAGTAATTTGATAGTCTCTAGCATAGTGAGCGAAACGTGATATCCAATATGCACCTAGATCACTTTATCAGAACTTAAATTACTCACCACCATACTACGATGACAAAGGAAAATGTCCACACACCACTTTCAAGATTTCATGCTCTTAAAATAATGGTACTCATGGATTTAAAGATGAAGAGCAACTATCTCTCAATGTTATGAAATCGACTTAACTTTACTATCAATTACTTCATAGCGCATAATATAAAAAATCAATGGCTCACACCTTTCAATCAGAAATTCTAACTTGGAGAGTAGATGTATCATGCAAAGCAAGCAAAAAGAATAGAATGGTAACAAGACATACACACGTCAATCTTCATTCATAGGAAATCACACCATATCTTGTGCCTTCTTAAGCTTTGGAAATTCTCTTGACTTGCTAATTATACACACATATTCTCTCCTTTCTTTCTCCTTCATTAGTTCCGCGTAACGCGCATAAAGCAACATTTGCAGAAAAATGTATAACTTGGATCGCTCCATCAAATGAGTGAGGTTCCGGTCAATGGCTCCCAAATCAGACGATAATAGGGCAATAGGCCAAAAAGGACACCTCGGAATGTACTACTCGAGCCAACCATGTTATTTATTTAGTGACACACTTACTCATTTTTTTTTCAATGCAAAGTTTTTTCTCTTTGTTTTTATTTGCTTTTGTTTCTCTCTTTTTTTGTTTGTGCATAAATAGCTTAGCAATATAGCTTCCTCTTCTTAATTCAATTTCTTTCACAAGAATGGGTTATCCTAATCATTTCAAAAGACAGTGTATACTTTCTACCCAAAATCACACAAAGCACGCAAATAGCAATGAATACGAGATAAAAAGCAATGCTCCAGTTATTTTGTGAACTATTGATGCATAAACCTTGGTGTGTTCCATTGAAAGCATACGATTTGCTAATTCATAACTTCAAGATTCATTAAGTTATCAATCAATCCCACCATTGAGATATATCACAGAAATTTACCACGAGTACTAGCATACATGTCACATGAGACTTAAATATTTAACAATAGTGGTGGGAGAAAATGAATCATATGTGTACAGTGGTGAATAGATTTCGAGAATTTTCATCACATGAGGTTCATCTCTAGGTGAAATAAGTATTGGTGATAGAACTTGACTCAATTTCTCTTTTTTGTTTGTTTGTTTTTTCAATGCAAAAAGGGAACTAACTAAAAAGAAAAGAAAAATCCTAAAAGTTTATACCCTCCCCCCAACTTAAAATAAGCATTGTCCTCAATGTTAAGGAGAGGGAAACACGGAAAGAATACACATGATTAGTTGCCACCCGAAGGTGGATCTGTGAGATCAATGGTGGTATCCTCTCTGGCCCAAAGCTCTTGAAAATGTTTCAGACGTTGTCCGTTGACTTTGAATTCATGGCCGTCCTTCTCATTCACCAAGACCACTGCTCCATGTGGAAAAACTTCTATGACAAAGTATGGTCCCGTCCATTTGGAGCGCAGTTTTCCTGGAAATATATGTAGTCTTGAATTGTATAATAGAACATTGTCTCCAATTTTGAATTCCTTAGGATCATCTTATCATGCACAACTTTCATCCTTTCTTTTGCTAGCTTTGCATTTTCATATACCTCTCGTCGTATTTCATCAAGCTCCATGATCTGCAATTTACGAGAAACATTTGGTGAGTCATTAAGCAAATTAAATGTTCTAATTGCCCAAAAAGATTTATGTTCTAATTCAACAGGAAGATGACAATTTTTTCCATAAACCAACGGAAAGGTGACATCCCTACGATAGTTTTGTATGATGTCCTGTAGGCCCATAGAGCTTCAGGCAAGCGAAGACTCCAATCTTTACGCGTTAGGTTCACTATTTTCTGAAGAATATTCTTTATCTCCTTATTCGCCAATTCCGCTTGTCCATCCGTCTGGGGATGGTAATGTGTTGAAACTTTATGTGTCACCCCAAATTTCTTCATGAGATTTGCAAAGAGCCTGTTGCAGAAGTGAGAACCTCCATCACTGATAATGGCCTTTGGCACTCCAAAGCGCGAAAAAATGTTCTCCTTCAAAAATTTCAGCACAATGGAAGCGTCATTGGACCTGCAAGGAATAGCTTCCACCCATTTAGAAACATAATCAATGGCAACCAATACAAATATATAATCAAAAGATGGTGGAAAAGGCCCTATGAAATCAATACCCCATGTCACGCCCCGACGCCCAAAACGGGACGGGGGTGACGGTAGCGGTATGTGGTACCAAGCGTTAAGGTGCCGCAAGAAAATTAGCAGGCCACTACAACTGCCAGAACAACACAGGCAATTAAAAACAGGTGCAAAAGTAAAGCACGAAATGTAAAGCTCCAGCACAACACAAAATGGTACAGTGAGGCGGTGACAACAAGCGGGAACATACGAGTGTGCAACACAGATAATCAACTATCAACACACCACAACATCATGCACTGTACAAATACCACCACCAGAGGCACGGGGTACAAACACTGAAGGGGAAAGCAAAATTTTCTGCTCACAAAAGAAACTACCCCAAACCCACTACACCCGAGCCCTAACTAACTGCTCTGGGCTCCTGGCCTGGAAGAGTCGCCCTCAGTGCGTCGGTAGTCCGGCTGGTGAGCTGTCGCCCCTGGACCAGTACCTATACCTGGAGAGTGGGGAAAGGGACACGGCACAACGTGTCAAGTAGGGAACTCAACCACACAAGCCACAATCACAACACTGCACCAAGATCCCTAATACTAAGTTTGTTAAATTAATGTTCGTTGTTTGGAACCTAGACATCAGGTGAGACACAAGGGAGCTGGACCTCACCCATAAGGCGGGTGGAAAGAATCTCCGACTCTCTGCCGTGCTAGCTTGACATGAGCCCATGTAACCCATCCTCTCTCCACGACCCAAAAAGGGCCACGACCTCAAAAGGCCAAAGAAACCACACGCCCCCAAGGGGCACGACCACTCCCCGTGGTAGGAGGGCCAAGAAAACAACCTCGAAAGTCCAGTCCACAACATGTCCACCTAATGCTTTGGTTCCCCCACCCCATTCCCTAGGATGCTCACCCAGCTTAAAGTGGAAAGAGACATCCCGGGCTTCCATTTTAATCATTTAACATTTAGCATTGTATCTTTCAATGTGTCAAATCAAATCAACATTTAGTGAATTGTATTAAAACCAGATCAAGGTGACATAAAGAAGCAACAAAGTGAATACACGTTGAAGTTGCATTTAACAACATTAGGATTGCATACAACATGAGAATTGTTTAGATGCACACATCAAGTACATGCAATTTGCCTTTAAATCGGTGCGCATGATTAGGGTGACATGTTGGAACATAAGACATGTAACATGATTGAGGTAACATAAAACATGCATTGCTATTAAACGAATAAGAATGCAACGACAATATTTACTAGTATTATTATGTGCACATGGATCATTCGCCGAATGATTCAATGTTACTCCAACATGCGACATGAAGTAAGGGGAATACATTGGCGTAGACTTTAGTTCCCTTCAAATTTCATTTCTTCCACCCACACACTAGGAGTATGCATCCATGTACAAGGCTCCTTGGCTTTTTTGCACCTCTTGCACACAACATGGTATGCCAAAATAGTCATGCCACTACAACTCCCACAACAAATCTACCGTACATATCCAAAGCAATTTCCATAAGCAATAATTTCAAGGAACTCGAATGATGTGCAAACTTTAATGATTTCATTTAGAGAGTTTAAGTGGGACATGCAAGTTGTAATCACATGTAAACTTGAGGGAAATACTTATGGTTCATCACGAAAGATTTAATCCTCATAAGAACTAATTATGGGGTTAGCTTAAAATGATAACTTTAGTTAGGAGCACACTAAAAGATTCCATTTTTGGCACAACATAACACCTAGTTGAAGAAAGGTGCCAACTTTACATTGAAACTTAACTAAAAATTACATTTTTCTTACTAAATGGAGCTACTATTACTAACAATCCCAAATTATTATTCATGGCACTAAATAGGGGATCCTACACTATCTAAAATCATTTCGAGCTTCTAACTTGAAAGCCGTCCAAAAACCCTATTACTAATTGTCGTTTGCGCTAATTTTCCAATGGGTTTTCATTCAAACATGGAGTATTTAATGGGGTTATCTAGTGGCATGTTGTGTAGTAATCCCAACATAAGTATCTAATGCCTAGGATGTTAAGGGGATGCTAACGGAATGCTCATAAAAATTTCGGCAGAGTTTCTCTCGTATTTAGCAACATTTCCCAATTACACATAAGTATTATAAAAGAGGACACATGCTAAAAACCCAAAAATTGAATCTTGCTCATAGAATCATAAAAGAAAATATAATCAACTTCCAAAAAAAGAAAAACATGAAACCTAAATAAACTAAGCTTGACCCAATTCTCAAATTTAACCAAATAACAACTTTCACCAAAAATGAGAGAACCAAACCCTAACAATCTACACATAAACACAATTTGGAGTATGGTGAGATCCCTACCTTCCTAATGCTAATGATTGGTTGTAGTAGCAAGCTTCCTTTCTTTTTCCTCCAACTTCTTCCTCTTTCTCTTTTTCTTCCTCTCTTTTCCCCCTATTTTCTTTCTTTGTTTTTTAGCCTACAGGTTTCGGCCTATCCAAGGGAAGTGGCCAACGAAATGCAAGAGACAGGGGAAAAAAACAAAAAAAAAACAAAATAGGGAAATGGAGAAGCTTGTAGAAGAAAAGGGGGAGAAATATCTTTAAGGCTTTCCTTTATTTACAAGATTGCCATGCCTAGGTCTCTAACCAAGAAAAACAACACACTCAACTTAATGGAGTATTTACAAGGTCACCATTAATTAGGTTAACTCATCATTGTAATTATTTACAAGTATGCCATTGCCATTCACTTTCATTTTAATAAATACCCTACTTTGGGTATAATTGCAAACTAGTTGACCACTTAAGTAAACATGGTCCAACATGGTGGTTAATATGTGAAATTTCCAGATACTTGAAGGGAGAATACTTGTTTTATCACTTAGAGGCATTACACCCCAACAATCAAATAATTCTATTTCTAGCATGGGATTCAATGGCATCATGTTTCTTTTTGTTATTCCCCCCAACTGTTGACAACACACACATGATTTACAATAAGCATATGCGTCTTTAAACATAGTAGGCCAATAAAAACCACTTTTTAAAATCTTTCCAACAGTTTTATGAGCTGAAAAATGCCCCCCCACATACCCCATCATGGCAAAAATGTAAAACGCTATCAAACTCATGGTCGGGTACACATCTCCTTACAATTTGGTCTCCACAATATTTAAAAAGATAAGGATCATCAAAGTAGAACGATTTTACCTCATGCTTGAATCGTTTGAAATCTAAAGAAGACCAATGTGGAGGCGTTCTACCTGTCACCAAATAATTAGCTATATCTGCATACCATGGTAGAGTAGAGATGGCAAAAAGCTGCTCATCTGGAAAGGAATCTCGCAATGGAATATTAGGCTACTTTGTTCCCACCGGCAATCTAGAAAGGTGATCTGCGACATTGTTCTTCACTCCCTTCTTATCCTTGATCTGAATGTTGAACTCCTGCAAAAGAAGAATCCATCGTATAAGTCTAGGTTTCGCATCCTTTTTAGATAAAAAAATATTTAAGTGCAGAATGATCTGTAAAGATGAGAATATGTGATCCCAATATATAGCTTCTGAATTTCTCCAACGCAAACACCACCACCATCAACTCTTTCTCCGTAGTAGTATAGTTCCTTTGTGCTTCATTCAACGTCATACTGGCATAATAGATAACACAAGGAACTTTTCCTTTCTTTTGCCCAAGCACTGCCCCCATTGCGTAGTCACTTGCATCGCACATGATTTCAAATGGCATAGTCCAGTCTGGAACCTGCAAAATAGGGGAGGAACAAGTGAGTTCTTTAATTTATCAAATGAATCTTGACACTCTTGTGTCCATATGAAATCAGCGTTTAAAGTTAATAAGTGGCAGAAGGGGCGGGAGATAGCGCTGAAATCCTTTATGAATCTTCGATAAAATCCTGCATGGCCTAGGAAGGATCGTATGTCCTTGACACATTTCAGTGTAGGCAACTTCTCATTCACCTCAACTTTCGCCCTGTCTACCTGAATACCTGCTTTGGAGACTAGGTGACCAAGAACCAAACCTTCAGTTGTCATGAAATGACATTTTTCCCAGTTTAGCAGCAGATTTTTTTTCCTGGCACCTGTGCAAGACAAGAGCTAAGTTAGATAAACAATTTTTAAACAAAGTGCCATAAACAGAAAAATCATCCATAAACACTTCCATAATCCTTTCAACCATATTGCTAAATATGCTCAACATGCAACGCTGAAAAGTAGCAAGCACATTGCATAATCCAAATGGCATCCTTCTAAAAGCGAAAGTTCCAAAGGGACAAGTGAAGGTAGTCTTCCTTGATCCTCTGGAGCAATCCCTATCTGATAATAGCCAGAATAACCATCTAGAAAGCAATAAAATTCATTACCTGCCACTCTTTCCAAAATTTGATCAATGAAAGGTAATGGAAAGTGATCTTTTTGTGTTTTAGCATTTAACTTCCTGTAATCAACACACATCCTCCAACATGTGGTGGTGCGCATAGGTATGAGCTCATTATTCTCATTTCTTACCACTATTAGGCCCGATTTCTTTGGAACTACCTGTATGGGACTAACCCATCTGCTATCTGAAATAGGATATATTATACCTGCAGCAAGTAGCTTAAGAACCTCTCCCTTGATAACCTCTTTTAATGTAGGATTTAAATGACGTTGCATCTCACATGTAGGTTTGGCATCATCCTCAAGATAAATATGATGAGTGCAAATTAGAGGATTTATACCTGTAATGTCCGCAATAGACCATCCAATGGGCCCTTTGTGTTCCCTAAGCACATCAAGCAAAGCATATTCTTGTTCAAGCATGAGTTTAGAGGATATTACCACAGGGAAGGTTTCCTCCTTTCCAAGGAAAGCGTATTTCAAATAGTCTGGCAAAGGCTTCAATTCCAACTTTGGATGCTCAATCTCTGAAGGTTGTTGTGGTGGCAATTCCACTGGCAACGTTTCAAACTTTGGCACCCATGCATCCCTTGATCTTTCATTTTTGCCCTGCACAAAATAAGACTCATCAATATCGTCGGAATTATAATCAATAAAATTAGACGAGCATTCATACTTAGCTTCAAAATAATCTTCAATCAAATTCTCAATAAAACATACCTCTTTCACTTCATCAATACTTGCAGGTAACTTACATGATTTAAAAATATTCAGCTCAAGTTTCATGTTACCAAAGCTTATCTTCAATTATCCAACCCTACAGTTTATTATAGCATTGCAAGTTGCTGGGAATGGACGTCCAAATAAAATCGGAGTGCAATTACCTGATTGTGGCCCATGTATATCAAGGACGATAAAATCCACGGGGTAATAGAATTTGTCCACTTGGACCAACACATCCTCCACCCATCCTCCACCCATCCTCGTGGGATTTTTACCGACCTGTTTGCCAACTGTAGAACCACAGGTGTCATTTTAAGCTCCCCCAATCCTAACTGCACATAAACAGAGTAAGGCAAAATGTTAACACTAGAACCCAAGTCAAGTAAAGCATCTCCAAATTTCTTGGTTCCTATAATGCATGGGATAGTAGGAGAACCTGGATCCTTATATTTGGGAGGAGTGTCATGTTGTACCATTGCACTTACCTGTTGTGTTAGGAATGCTTTCTTTTTCACATTAAGACTTCGTTTCACAGTGTATAGCTCCTTCAGAAATTTAGCATATGCAGGCACTTGGTTGATTGCATCAAGTAATGTGATATTAATTTTTACCTGCTTGAAGATATCTCTTATCTCTGCCTGATACTTATCTTTTGATGGTGGAGCGAGTCTATGTGGGAATGGAGCTGGAGGTATATATGGTTCTGGCTCTTTTTCTGCGACCTCTTCCTCAACCTGCAACTTTTCAGGTGCTTGTATTTCCTCTTTCTCCTCAGATGGTTGTTCATGTCTAGGCATTTCTGGCTTTTCAATTTCATTTCCGCTACTCAATGTAGTCACTGCCTGACATGGTTTGACGTTGTTTCCTGAAAAAGAAGAAGAAGGATTTGTATTAGGATTTGCAACAGGCTGAGCTAATAATTTACCTTTGCCTTGTGATGCTATAAATCTCTCAAAATTCTCAGTGAGCTGTTGTTGCATCTGTGCCATCTGTTGGACTACAGCGGCGAGACTCTGAATTTCATTGATTTGCTCCCTTTTTCCTTGGTAGTTGGAGTGGGTGGGATGGTAATAGGGAGTGGACGTCTGCTGTTTCTGATGATATGAAGTACCTCCTTGATTTGATTGGTTCTTCCAATTGGCATTGTAATCTTGATTTGCCACCCAATTCACATCTGCTTCTGGATTTCTACCCAATTCTTTTATTGCTGGAATCAATGGGCAAACTGTAGTATCATGAACTGGCTTCTCACATATGACACAGTATGGCTCTGATGTGACCGCTTTTGCTGCTCTCAGATCAATGTTTTGTAGCTTTTGCATAACCAATGCCTCCACCTGCGCCATCAATGCATCTTCAGGTTTCAAAGTCTGCAAGCCTCCTCTTGTATGTTGCGCAGACATAGTCCTGTCAAATTTTGAAGTTGGCTCCCATCTTCTCGCATTTTCTGCAATGTTCTCCAAGTATGTCCAAGCCTCTGTTGGAGTCTTCTCAAAGAAAGCTCCATTGCACATCATTTTTACATATTGCTTCGTATTCGGCTACAATCCATCGTAAAAGAACCCAATGGTACATCCCTTATCAAAACCATGATGTGGGCATGCTAACAGAAGTTCCTTGAACCTTTCCAAAGCTTGATCATATGCTTCAGTTTCCTTCTGTGAAAAAGACATGATGTGCCTCTTTAAAGCCTGAGTCCTGTGCAAATAAAAGAATTTTTTAGAAAATCAGTTTGCATAGTTAGCCAAGAAGTAATAGATCTATAAGGCAATGCATTGAACCAATTTTTTTGCCTTATCTTTTAACGAGAATGGAGAAAGTTTAAGATAAACAACATCATTACTAACTTTTCCATCTAGTTGTGTAGAGCATGCTTCTTCAAATTTTTAATATGCAAGTAAGGATTTTCCATATCCTCTCCATGGTAAGATGGGAGGATTTGGATCACCCCAGCTTTAAGCGAAAAAGAATGAGTACCCTCAGGCAACACAATGAATGATTCAGAAGCAACTCCAATGGGCATATATGTAGCACTCAATGGTAATTCTTGTGGAGTGTGTGCAAGGTTTCGTTCATTATTATCAGCCATGTTTTCAATTCTTGTCAATCTCTGTGAAGTGGAGGTCCTAAGCCACATACAATAGCACAAAGATATTTTTTTGTTTTTCAATAATAAAACTAAGCTATAAAGTGGAAGGATCTCACCGAGTACTCCTTTGAAAAGCTGAAAATGTGGATCAAAGATACCGTTGTCCCCGGCAACGGCACCAAAAACTTGCCTGTTTCAAAATAGTGCGAGCTAATACTCCCAAGCGTTGGAGATCGTGCAAGTAGTACCTGGAGAGTCCAGAGTCGAATCCACGGGACAAGTCAACCTGAGATAACACAAATTCAACTATCAAATAAAATATACGGATACGAAAACAACCACCTTTGTGAAGGTGAAAAATGGTTTAACGATCAGTATCAAAAGAAGTTGCTCCTAAAAAGAATTACGGTTTTTTGAAAGTTTGGTAATCAATGAGATAAATATGCTACGGTTGTGATTTCGTTAGGAGTTTATAATCACTGAAATATCATGTCTTTTAATATCACACAACGATTCACCCGGTCAAGGCGTGAAGACGTCGGAAGATGAATCGATAAAGACTAGTCAAAATAGCCGCATACGTATTACTAGAAACGTTGACTTCATTAAACAATAAGCGCAACGATATGTTCAGATTAGAGAACATGAATTAGCTAGCCTTATCAAGGTTTAGCCATAGGGAACATAAATAATATCGACAATGAGCAATACCCAACAAATACGTTGTAGAAATCAACATTACGAGCAATTTTGACATGATAATAAGGCTAAAGACATAAAATTCGTCGATTACATACTCCTAATTACTTCACAACCATATCAAAAGTAGTTTAGCTATTCATGGTGCAAGAAAAATCAGATTTCATAGAAGAATACATCGTTCAAGTAGCGAAATACAATGAAAAGCACCAAATACAGAGTACAAGTTCAAGAATCTATCACCAAAACTCCAAGATAGGCACACAAACTCTCTGGAAATAGGGAAAATAGGCTCTGAAATTTATCAGCAACTTTTCTCAGAAGAATACGCGCAGCAGCCGCTTCAAAAGCTCCAAAATACGCCAGAATACCCCCAAAACCCTAGAATATCTTAAATAATAGCATTGCGGGTTTAAGGGGGTTAACGGGTCGAAACCCGCTTTAATATCAAACCCAACCCGCTATCTCTGATCGGCGCAATTGTGGACCGTTCATCCGAGGGAGATAGAACCCAGGAGCGCCACGTGAGCTCCAAGATTCGCGCTCTGCAACCTCGATCGCTCGGCGCCCGCATCAGCTTAGTTGTAAGCCGTTGGATCGTGCAGGCGATCGCTGGGATTGCGCCACGTCACTCGAATTCTGTGCTCTTCAACTCTCTCCGAATCCCAGTCAGGATTGATTTATCGCCGTTGGATCTCAGATCCAACGGTCTCGAGCGCCCCGCGCTTCTCTCGTTCGTGTTCGACGCGGATCGATTCCACTTCGATTTCTGCCGTTAGATCTCGGAGCAACGGACAGGATGTGGCCGCGTCACCATCTGATTCGGCGTCGCCTGAGCCCAGTTCGGGGTGAAGTTAGCCCGTTGGATCTTGATCCGATGCCCAAGAGTGCGCCATGTCACCCTCTAAGATCTGAATTCGATTTTTGAAATACGATTGATTCTGGGCCGCTGGATGCTGATCGTGCGGCCTAGAATGCGCCGCGTCACTCGTTTGTGCAGCGCCATCGGATAAGGGCGGGACTGCACGGATCGTTGACACGTGGCAACGTCTGAGTGGATGCGCGACCATATTTCTGTATTTTGGGTGTATTTCTTCATTAAATTGGTATTCTGCATTCAAAAATTCACAGTAATTAGCACAGATCTCAGAAAAATACAAATAAATAGTCGTTGGAATCGTGAGATCGAGATCTAGTTATGAAAAATATAAAAAGTGCAGAAATACTCAGTTTATTACTGTTTTGTGCTCAAATTAAGTGATTTCTCTAATAATTGATGGTATACAAAATACGAACGTATTAGAGACCAATTAAGCATCATATAAGCACAAAATATGGCTAAAAAGAGTGTCAAATATGTAATATTCAACCCAAATCAACATGCGACTGTAAATACTTCATCAGTCGACTAATTGCAAATTGGGATGAAGCACAGAAAATGCAAGTTACGCACAGACGGCTGAAAAACATTTAACAGGCGCTTGTTGGAAGACAGGCGACTGTAAATTGCACTTCAGTCGACTATTCCAAAAGCTCAAGTAAGAGTCAAGAAATGGTTTACTTGAGCTGGGGCACAATAGTCGATTGTAGAAGGCTCGACAGGCACTGGGAGTCACCCAGTCGCCTGTAATACCTTCATCAGTCACCTGTTGGAGATCCAGAGACTCCAATTAAGTCATTTGGCATGATGAACCTATTGGATTGGATTCTATGATAATCCTAAGGCTCACAAGATGGTTATATGCATATGCATGAATGAGTAGATGATCGCTCCGGGACGTAACCCTAAAGAACGGTTGTAGTTTTATCGCAAGTGCACGGTGTAGCAGCGAGCGGGATATCGAACACAGGGAGGACGAATGACCGTGCTTGTTCCAATCACCCTGGCTATTCAAGAAGAAAGATTTGCCTTTGGCGATCCTGTCACAATCGTCAGACAAAGTGCGGAAATATCGAATCAAATAAAGAACGTCTAGGGAATGGGGAATCCCCGCTACTCACCGTATCTCATAAATGTGGTTCGTCGGTTTCAAAATTGCTAGATTGAGATTTTGGATGGACTAGTTGCAACTGAATGTAGAACCAAGCTCACGCTCTCGCGCTGTTGCCGGTCTATAGCTATCCTAGGTTTGGGTCCAATCTCTTGCAAACCCTAGCCTAGGAAAACTAGCATTAGGGTCAACATCATCGTCCAATCGCACACCGAGCCCAATCTCTTGCAAACTCGGCTCGCGATCTAGATTGGGATAGTTCCTACCCGTCCAATCTCTTGCAAACGGGTATTGGCACGGAATTGCAACCGGAAACCCTAGTATCGGTCCAATCTCTTGCAAACCGATACTACAGAAATTCGATTCCAACCCAATTCAGATTTCTAGGGTTTCCTATCGAATCGGGATCCAATCTCTTGCAAATCCCGATCGGTATGAACTCCTAGCTAACCGTAGTAAATTGATCCCAATCTAATCCCTAGATATCGATTCTAGCAAAATTTCTACTAATTCATCACAAATATGAAGTTGGGCTTGTAGGGTTCATCCCCACGCCCCAAGACGTGGCGACTACTCACAATTCATAGCAAGATCACAAAAATAATCAATGAAATAAGCAATAGAATTCATCACAATATTGAGATATGCAATAAAAATAGAATTTTTGGGGAAGAGAAAGACAAACCAATGGAGTTCTTCAATTAATCCAACAAAAATCAAACTTTGCCTCCTCTCCAATCTCAAGAATAAAACTAAAAAGCTAATCTAAAAAGCTGCAAAAAATCTAAGGAGAAGCTCTCCAAAACTAGGGTAAAAACAGGGGTTAAATACCCCCCAAAATCGTCCAAAAACTGTGACCAAAATACCCCTGCGCAGCCTGTTTTCCGCAATTTTCGCTACAGGCAGCGCGTCGCACTCGGCCGAGTGACAAAAGTCGCTCGGCCAAGTGAGAAACACTGTAATTTTCCAGTAAGTCGGGGCATTCAGGGGTCTCTACTTCGGGGGCGGCTCGGCCGAGTGAGTTGTCGTCACTCGGCCGATGGCTTCATTGTACTCGGGCGGACGGGATTCTCCACTCGGCCGAGTGGGTCTTCTGAAGCTCAGGCAGCCGAAAAACAGAAACTTGGAGATTTTTGAAGGGCTTCGTCTGGGCGCCACTCGGGCGGACGTGGTCTCTTCACTCGGCCGATGTGGTCTTCGTCGCTCGGCCGAGTGCACATAGGAATCGTGTCTGATCTGGTCGGCCGAGCGGTGTCTCGCTGGTCGGCCGAGTGGGTCCTCCACTCGGCCGAGTGGGACACTAAACATGCCCAATCTGCTTATTTTGGCCTCATCGTCGCTCCTGCGACGTCCGTTCTTCTTCCGCTCCTCTCCAACAGCAAAATACCCCTCGGGGAGGTCGTCGGTGACCCTCTGGAGTAAGCGCATCTCGAGATCACTCCAAATCGCGCCAAATCACCTGAAATGTGACAAAAACAACAAATCGTGAAAAGCATCGCAATATCGTCGATATATCGTGAAAAACGTGATTTGGGCGATCTAAATGGCATGCAAAAATGCGGGAAAAAAGGTGTAAAATAAGGAGTGATCAAAATCCCCCAAGCTTGCCTCTTACTCGTCCTCGAGGAAGATAAGTAAATGGCGAACCCGGTGGAATTGGAAAACGAAAATGGCGAAAAATGAAAAATGAAAAACGGAGAAGAATGGAAAACGAAATGAAAATAAAGAAGAGAGAAAGAAGCGAAGAGGTAAGCTACTAGATCATTTTCTTAGGACGGGGGTTTCACTTACTCATATAGCATGCACCGAATGAAAAACTTATGTCAAAAGATTTTATTTTGATATCATAGTATAATAGTGCAAATAGAAATGGAAAACCCTGCACCGAATGACTGATATAGGTGGAGCTTCAAGCAGTAGAAACATGGAAGAGTCTCAGCAAATACACAATGTCCCTAAAGAAATAATTCAAGACAATCCTGCATCTGGTAATATTGCCTCGTCCCCTGAGACTGTGCTTGCCCGGCCACCTGCAGATATACATGCGTATGCTACAGATAAATCTGAGGCTGTGATCAAAACATTTCAAGCAGTAGTCGGTGACATTCATGCGGAAGAGGTTGGCCAAGCTGTGGCTCTTCAGGAGGCGGATGAGGTTGGCCACCTACCACCTGATACACAACCAGCGGAAGTAGTCAGCCAGGTCCTGATGGAGGGCACACTTACCTCCATAGGCTTGGAGAGTGTTCTTGCTGGGCTTGGAGAACATAAGACTACGGAGTACATTATGGAAGATAGAGCTCCCTCTGGCCAATCTCCTGATACTGGGTTTTACAATGTTACCTATAAGGCTCAGGTTGATACCCTGCTCCCAGAACAAGCACCGAATAACATGCCAATTCCTGAGTGCATGGTAGAAGCTAATCCAGAATGTGGTCCTGCTACAGAAACGAAGCAGCCAACTGTGCAGAAGGTACACAAAAATAAGATTTCACCCCAGGACTCTAATTTGGTCAGCACTAGGAGAAGCGCGAGAATTATAGAAGGGGCTTCAGGGAAGCCGAACATACCTATTAATAAATGAGTATTTTCATCTGGAATACGCGAGGTCTAAATAATTCGGTTAGAAGGAGGGACCTCCGCGATAGATTATTGACCATTAAGCCTACTTTGGTTATTCTAATTGAGACAAAGTTAAAGCACGGCGTGGGGAAATGGCGTTCCTGTTTTCCTAATGACTGGGAGCTGTTTGACAATTTCTCGCAACACTCGGGAGGAAGGATACTTATTGGTGTGGCAAGAGTCTGGCATGCTTCATTACATTCTGTTTCATCCCAGCATCTAACTTTATTATGCAAGAATTCAGGAGGATTATCTCTAGTGGTAACGGGGGTGTACGGGTCCAATCTTCGGAGTGAAAGAAGCATCCTATGGAATCACCTACAGTCTGAGGCCTTAATTCATGGTGAGGAGGCATGGATTGTGGGGGGAGACTTCAACTGCATCCGGTACTCAAAGGAGAAGCTGGGTGGAAGACGTTGTGATGTTGATGTCCTGAATGACTTTAATGAATGCATAAGTAATTGCGCCTTATCAGATATTAAAAGTGTGGGCAACTCTTTCAGTTGGTGCAATCAACGTCTGGGGCCGGGGCGGATTGCGGCTAGACTAGACGGAATTCTCTGTAATAATCAATGGCTCCATTTACTTCCTGATACCTTTGTTGAGTACTTGGATTCTAACACTAGTGATCATGCTCCGATGGTTATCAAATTGCATTCGAAGATGAGCTCACACCCTAAACCTTTCAGATTTTTCAACGCGTGGGCTAAGCACGTGGATTATCAATCTTTGCTAGAGAGCTCTTGGGACTATCACGTTGCTGGATCGCCTATGCACAGACTGTACACAAAGTTGCGGAATCTGAGAAAGGTGATGCACAATTGGGCAAATAAGCATTTCAAGGGTGCTCCATTAGCTTGCTGCAGGGCGGAATTAAATGAGGTGCGGAATAATTTTAACCTTCATTCCAACTTGGACTTGCAGCTACATGAAAGGAATTTATCAAAGAAATTAACTGCTCTTATCGCAATGGAAGAGGATATGTTGCGCCAAAAAAGCCGACAAAATTGGCTTACTCTGGGGGACAAGAACTCAAAGTTTTTTTACATGGCCATGAAATCTAGACAAAGCCACAACAACTTGAGCCATTTGATTGATGCTGATGGATGTCCAAGCAGGGCTTATGAAGATATACGAACAGAAGCTCCAAAATTTTATGAAGATCTATATAATCAGAGTAGCTACTGGAATGTCTTCCCCAAAATTGTAACCAAGCGTATAGTTACTCCTGGAGCGGTGATGTGGCTAGAGCGGAAAATTTCTGATGAAGAGATCAAGGAGGCAGTATTCCAAATAGGGGTGGATAAATCCCCTGGCCCTGATGGCTTCAACGGGCTTTTCTTCCAACACGGATGGAGTACAGTAGGTAATGATCTTTCTGAAGCTGTCCATTCTTTTTTTCGCTCGGGAAAAATTATGCACCCTATAAACCATACAAATTTGACCCTAGTCCCCAAAAATTCTGGAGCTTCTAATCTTGGTGACTATAGGCCCATCTCTTGCTGTAATGTAGTCTACAAGGTCATTAGCAAGATAATATGTAACAGGATGAAAGAGGTCGTTCATGACCTTATTTCAGCCAATCAATCCGCATTTCTAAAAGGGAGATTGCTGGCAGATTGCGCCCTTCTTGCCCACGAGCAAATAAGGGATTTTAGTAACCCTATGGGATCCAGGTGCTGCTTAAAATTGGATCTTAGGAAAGCATTTGATAGTGTCAATCGAGAATTTATTTATTATATTCTGCACAGAATGGGGTTTGGAAGGAGATTCATTTCTTGGATTACTGAATGTATTTCCACCCCAACTTTCTCGGTAATGATCAATGGGTCCCCAGCTGGTTACTTTGAAGGAAATAGGGGAATTAGACAAGGAGATCCCCTGTCTCCCTATCTATTTGTTATTTGTATGGAAGCTTTCTCTCTCCTTATTGATAAGGCACTCCAAGCTGGTAGCATTCAACCAATGAGGCGATCTGGTTCTATTTCTCATCTGCTTTTTGCAGATGACTTGTTGATTTTTTGTCGCGCAAATAAGCGCTCATTCCAGGGATTGACTCTTTTGCTGGAGGAGTTCTCTTCTTTCACTGGTTTGGAAATCAATTGGGGCAAAAGTACGGCTATTTTCAGTAAAGGTACTAAAAATCCAAATGAATTAGCTAACCATCTGGGTATTAAGCGTGGCACTTCTTTCTCTACTTATCTGGGACTGCCACTTTCCTCCAAATACCCCAAGCCCTCAATGTTTAGCAGGCTCATTGATAAATGCAAGAAGCGATTAGCGGGATGGACTTCTAATTCCTTATCAATCTCTGGTCGCATCGAGCTTGTCAGAAGTGTTATCTATGGTATGCTTTCTTTTTGGATGCAGGTGTATCGTATTCCAAATTCTACCATTCGCACAATATCTAGTGCCTGCAGGAAATTTATTTGGGGGACTTCTAATGTATGGGCATGGAAAGACATCTGTGCTCCAAAAGATGAGGGAGGAGTAGGACTTCGCCTCCTTCCTGATTTAACGGTAGCGGCTGGAGTCAGACTAACTTGGAGAATGCTCACGGGTGATGGGCTTTGGGCAAATTATATGAGGAGCACTTATAAGGACTCTTCACATTTCTTTGCAGCTGAAGGGAAGGCAACACATTCCGGCACCTGGAAATTTATGCTAAATTGCAGGAATTTTTCCAAACATTTAATCAAGAGGCGTGTTAATAATGGAGCCTCAACCCTCTTCTGGCAGGATAATTGGTTACCCATTGGACCGATTTGCGACACTCATGAAATTCCGGAGAATGAGGGGATGAAATATGTATCTGAGTACTGGGATGGGGCGGCATGGTTGAATGTCCCTAGCATAAACTTCATTAGGCCGTATCTTCAGCAAATTCGGCTTGGAAATGGCGCAGATCAATGGGATTTCTCAGGCGGCAAGACTTTCACCTTCGCAGCTGCCTGGGATGGAATCAGAAGCAGGAGGCCGAAGTTCCCCTATGTTAGGCTGGTATGGTTTAACAGGAATGTCCCCAAGATGGCGATGGCTACCCTAAGAGCCTTCATAGGTAAACTACAAACTAAATCACATATTGCAAAATGGTGCCCTGAAGTTGGAACCGGCTGTGTGCTATGTGAGGCGGGATTAACAGAGGACATCAACCACCTATTTTTTGAATGTGAATATACTACATATTTACTTAAAAGATGCCTCCTGAAATTGGGAGTGGAAGAACCTATTGATCCGCTTCTGCCAAAGGTAGGAGATTATTTCTTGCTACACTTCGCAAAGAATGATCCTATAAGCTCTCTAGCAAAAACTATTCTTTCGGCCCTTGTATGGCATATCTGGAAGGAAAGAAATACGAGGATTTTTGAAGCTACCAGTCGACCAAAAACAGTCTTATTTGAGGCAATAGCAGCAGATGTTAGAACTATTCTGGGAGACCTCGTCCCAGATTCGGCTGAGGTGAAGGAAATTATGGATAGATGGGAGTTCCGTGACGAAGGATAAAATTTTATCATTTGTTTTTCCTCTGTACATATGAGTAGTAATGATTGGTGGTGATGCCGGTTGTGGGTGACGGCGCCTGTGCCCTATCCCCACTCCGTTGCATACCCAACAATTGTGGCTACCCTTACACTTTTGTACAAAATTTGATTTGATTAATAAAGATGGAACACTAACTTTTCAAAAAAAAAAGAAATGGAAAACCCACGAACAATGATATAATCATGAAAAACGGAATAATTTTAAAATTAACATCGTCTGAACCATTTAAAGCGGTATACAAATCACAGATCACACACTTTTCAATTGAATGCTTTCTATCAGGAGTATAAGAGTATCACACAATAGAATAGAGAGAGAATAGAAAAGTATGGATTTCATGAAATGAACGCTAGGCTTAGATTTCTGGATTTCGTAAAGCTAGAAATAATCTCACCGAGTATAGAATATTACTTAGCCTAGGTTGTCGTGCAACGTCAAGTAGTCACTCTCTCACACATCAATGGATCCCCTCCCCCAAGCTTATCTATAAGCGTGGTGACATAAAAAAAATATTCACATCCCCATTTTTATATAGCTCCAAAGGTAATAAGAAGAAAGAAGAAAGAAAGAAAGTGGGATGGGATCTTTTATTGAGGATTTTTCCTCTTTTCTCTCTCTTTTTTTTAATATAGCATATATACACAACGATCCCAACTCGAAGAGAGATAATGATGTACAAGAATGTTTTTCTCTCTTTTATTTTTTTTGGGAATAAGAGATTTGGAGCTAGGAATTAGTAGCGGAGGAAATGCCATAAAATAGAATCGCTAAGGGGAGATTCACCAATGATTTTAAAAGTAGAGAAATGATGTTCAAGATTTGTGGAGAAAGAAATATATATAACTCTCGGTTCACTCTATAAGACATGCACGACAACTTCAGCAGGGTAATCTAATCTACTCAGTTTCGATCACAAAAAAGCTAACTAATCCAGATTTATCATAGCTAACATCATTCAATCATCCTGAAGTGAAGTGTACAATTCATGCATATAGAAGTGATATAGGAAAAAGAAATCAGTACTCCAGATATAAGCATTCAATACGTGAATCTTGGTGTGTTTTCTGTGATAGCATACATATGAATATTCAGACTCAGCTAATAATAGAATTTCATCCAATTTCATGTGGCAAAAGTGTGGGTTACTATCTCTAGATGCAAGGCAAGTCATAGCATATGATATCAGAAATAAAGTCTAAGACATGACAAATATAGCATGCATATAGAGTAAGCTAAATCCAACGTCATCATCATAATAGAAAAGTCATCTCTAGCATGAGATGAAAAAGAAATAAAGATAAAGGGAAAAAAGAACTATTTACAATGCGGCACACAGAAAAAATAAGAAAAACGTGATGCATGGCAAAATAAAAGAAAAATGATGAAAAATAAGTGCAAAAGCAGAGAGTGGCGTGAAAAACTAAAAATAAAGGTGGCAAATCGAAAAAGAACGTGAGAACTCACTCCCCCAAGCTAAACGGCACAGTGTCCTCAATGTGCAAAGTGTGGCACACTGAGAGACAAGAAATGTGAGGGGCAAGTGAGGGTGCATGCATGAAAAGGAAAAAAAGGAAGTAAAAAGATAAAAATAAAGAAATGAAAAATATGTTGCGGGCATGATGCATGCAAAGATAGGAGTGATACAGATATATATGTGGCACCAAAACTCTCCCTCTCTCCCAAAAAGATATATAAGGATACGATCAAAATGAGTCTGTCTAAAATAAGTGAGGGGGGGGGGGGGGTGGACAAAAAGGCATCAGGACCCAGCAGAAACGGGCAGCACAACGTCAAAAATAAACGACGGCATCTAGGGTGCCTAAGAAGGTGGTGCTGCACCGTCTCCGTCCTGAGGCGGAGGTCGTGGTGGTGGCTGGACAGGCTGCTGAGCGGGGGTAGGTGTGGAAGTGGTAGCAGGCTGAGTGTGTGTGGGAGTGTGGGTGGGAACCTGCTGGGTGGGTGGGGGTACGCGCAGGAGATGCTCCAGAACCTGGGTAAGACAGTAGTGAATCTGCGGGAGCAGCTCGAAGCAGCCAGCCATCACAGAGACGGTGGAGGACAGGGTCCTAAGGTCGCCTCTGAGGCCACTCACCACCCCCTCTAGAGCACGAATGCTCTGAAGTACAGTGTCAGGGGGAGGTGGTGCAGAGGGATGCACCGGGCGGGGCTGTGCAGGGCGGGGCTGGCGTACTCGGGTCGCGTAAGTGACTGGCCCAGCGGGGAAGGGAACAAAAGGTGCTGCACTCGCAAATGTGGGCCTGGCCTCAGTGCGAGGCCGGGGCACAGACTGGTGAGAAGTGGAGGCAGCAGCAGCGAAAGAAGAGTGCAAAAATGGCAGCGAGGCGGCCAGAGAGGTCGGTGGCACAGAAGTGTGGACAGACGCCACGACACTCTCGGAAAATACAGCAGAGGTGGAGACAGAGGTGACTACCGCTGGGGTGGAAGTGTGTGGTCCAAAAGGTGCAACCCCAGCGGAGACCATGCTAGCCATGGTCTCCACGACCGCGGCAAACGAGGGCTCTCCACTCTCAACAAAGGTCGGTGGGCGCTCGGGGAGTGCGGAGCAAAGAGGCTCGACGGACAGAGGGCCGGTGGTGGCGGTGGGAGTGGTGGTGACAGCCTCGGAAGCAGTGGGGTTGGTCTCAGCTAAGGTACTCCCGACACTGACAGAGGTGTCAGGAGCAGCGGAAACATCAGGTATGGGCTGAGGGGCCACAGGGTCAACAGGCTCGACGGCAGGCTCGGCAGGGGCAACAGGGTCTACAGGGGCAGCGTGGGCCTGCTCGGCCTCCTCGGCCTCGAGCACGTAAGCAACGGGGATGAGAACATCCATCGCAGGGAGCCAGTCGACGTGGGCTGGTGCAATCTGAGTCCGAGCTGGGCTCGGAAGAATCATGTAATCGGCACCGTAAGGGCCGTGCAACCAGACCCAGTGACGCTCACCGTGCGGACGAAGCATCTTCATCCGGGCCATAACATCGATCGACAAAGAAGTGGGGCCCGATACTCGTCGCAGGTCGTCGGGGAAATCCTCGTCGGTCATAAGAGCAAGCAAGGTGATCAGGCCGCCGCAGCATATCGGTGAGCGAGCGCCCACCGATACGATGATGCGGTCTAAAAACCATGCCGCGATATCGATCACGACGGCGGGGACAATCTCATCGCCATCCCTAGATAGAGCTCTGGGACGTGTCATCGCGTAGAGCATGTAGAGCTCTGGCGTAGACATCGTGCCCGGCTCATATCTGGCCAAAAAGGTCGTCGCCATAAGGCGCTGAGCAATACGGAGGCAGGGATGGACAATGGCCGAGGCCTTGGCCCTACTAGGGTCAAAGGCAGCGTGAAGACCCGTAATCCGGGCCCAGAAGGCGCCGGCGTCGAAGGAAGGTGGGGGGATATGGGTGGGGCCGTAACCGCGATCGGCTCCGGGGACAGCGGGCCACGAGAAAAACGCTCTCATCATATCGAGAGTGACCTGGCACTCCCGGTCCATGAACCGAAACGAGCATCCCTCGTCGGTCCAGGCGATCGAACTAAGAACCTCAAGTGTCGGGCGGATAAACGTATCCGCCAACACCTGAAAGAAATCTCGCCAGCCCACGTTGTCGTACAACGTGAGCATCCCCTCTAGTACCCCCAGGCGTCCTAGGTCAGCAAGGTGTGCAAACCTGGAGGGTACGATCGAGCGCTGGGAGATACGCTCGAAGACGGCGCGGTGTGCGTCATCTCGGAACGTAATCCCGAGCGGCCCGACCAGTGGAGCCGGTGGTGGTGGCTGTGGTGCGGCAGGGATATGCTGTGCGGGCTGTGCGGGCGCTGCAGGCTGTGCAGGGTGGACGGCGTGTGTGGGAGAAGGAGGAGGAGAGCCTTCCACCTCGTGGGAGGGGCCGGCATCATCCGACCGCTTCCGCTTGGCGGAAGGTCTCCTCGTCCGCGGCCGTGTCCGGGGCGGCATATCGGCCCCGAGCGCGCGCCAAAAAAGTGTAAAAAGTGCGGCGTGTGCAAAATAAAGGAAAGAGTGTACCCCGACACGCCGCGAGTGCTAAGCAATGGAAGCGTGCGAAGACAGCGCCTCCGCGAAGCCTGAATCAGTCCCAAGAAGCTCCCCTGGGCTCCCCTAAGCTGCCAAAAACAACTTGCGTGTGAAATGGAGATATCAGCGGGTAATATTCAAAACGTATGGAGCATTAGGGGTATAACAGATAAATATAGAAATTGATTTGGGTTAGGGGTTCGTTAAGCACATGGATCCTCGAAAAATACACAAAAAGAGGTGAAAAAGGCGAAATAGGGGGTACCGGAGGCGATCGGAGCGGCGGCCGCCGGCGGCGACTCGGGCGAGGCGTCGGCGGGTGCTCGGCCGGCGGTGGCGGGCCGAGCGGCGGCGTGAGGTGGCCGGTCGGGCGAGTGGGGGCACGAGCGAGGGGAGTCAGGCGAGGGGAGCTGAAGAGTAGGGGTGCGATTGGGTTTTGCGTTTCGAAAATCGCGCCCCCCCTCGGCCCTTATATAATAAAAGTTACGACTCGGCCGAGTGACGTGGTCACTCGGCCGAGCGAGGTCAATGGAAATTTCCTCCTCGCCTATGCTTCGGCCGAGTGGCCTTACCAGCCTCGGCCGAGTGGAGTAAGTCCATTCGGCCGAGTGGCTCAAGCTACTCGGCATGACTCGCCCTAGGAGGGTATCCGTTTTACTCGGCCGAGTGGGAATATATACTCGGCCGAGTAGCAGTTATATTGAAATCAGGAAAATAAACAGAGAGTTGGGTACAGCAGACTTCCCTCGTTCGTGAGCGGCTCGGCCGGACGAACTTCTGTACTCGGCCGAGTGACTAGTATGCTCGGCCGAGTGAGCCTTGTGTTCTGCTGTTTGTCTTCGTTTGGGCTCTAAACTCCGTCTTTCTTCCTCCAGTCGATTCCATCTTCCTCCTAAGCGTCGAGCGCCTTCTTGGGGCGCTCCTCGTCGTCGCGTTCATCCTCCTCATGATGGATCTACCTATCTCCTCTCCTGTCAAGAAAAATAGGACCCGTTATCACAAAATTTTTGGGCGAACGACTCAAAACACTAAAAATTTCTAAAACGAAAATAAAGAAAAAGTAAAAATAAAGCAAAAACCATCGGGTTGCCTCCCGACAAGCGCTCGTTTAAGGTCGTGAGCTCGACCCCCTATAATTTTCAATCAATGTGGGATGTTTGGTGCATATGAGATGCACCCATCAAACTTTCCGGGGAGCGCGCTTAGATTTGGACGTGGCGGCGTGTTCTCCCTCGGTGGTCTCCCATCTCGAATAGTGTTGGGGGAGGCTCCCCCAAGCTAGCATTTGCTCCGGTCAACGGCTTCACCGGTGATGCCGATTTTCGTACCGGAGGAGCTTTCTTTGGAGACTTTAATTTCGAGGGCTTACAGAGCTCTCGAATCCTTGCGACATCAGCGTCGCCTTCATCATCTTCAGCGGAGAGGTCGGGGGAATCATCTTTCTTCTCATTTTGGCCTAAATCCGGGCCTTCCTCGAAATCTTCATCGAATAGAGCGCCAATAGAGTGGGGGATCGCCTCCTCAATTACCTCATCAAGGAGGTCCATGTAATCAAGCTCCTCGTGGTAAGGCATGTGCTTCATAGCCTTATGAATGTGAAGCTCCACCTCGATGTTGCCGACGTTTAAAGTTAGTGTACCTTCGCGCACGTCGACGATGACTCCGGCGGTGGCGAGGAATGGGCGTCCAAGTATCAACGAAGTATCTCCCTCCTCCTTAACGTCCATGATCACGAAGTCACATGGCAAGCATATTCCCCCCGGGACTTGTAGCGGGATGTCTTCGGCGATCCCCACCGGCCTTGTTATCCGTCCATCGGCTAATTGAATGCGCATGTCGGTGGGTTTCAACTTTGTCCCGGTGTTTAGCCTTAAGAACATGGAGAGAGGCATGAGGCTCACACTAGCCCCTAGATCAACCAACGCCTTTTGAAGAGGAACGCCGCCCAAGGTGCAAGGAATCCGAAAACTCCCCGGATCTTTAAATTTTGCCGGCTCCTTCTCTCTCTTGGTGAACCAAGAGCCCTCCTCGGCTAGCATGATCTTCTCCTTCCTCTTTCTCCCCGAAATCAAGTCCTATAAGAATTTAGCATATGTGGGGATCTCCACGATGGCGTCGAGGAAGGGAATATTGAGGCTAACTCCTCTTAGATACTCGAGAAACTTCGCTAGCCTTTTCTCCATTTTCGCTCTAGCGAGTCTTTGGGGGAATGGGACCGGTGGCATGAAGCGCCTCTCCTTGATCAATTGCTCCGCTCTAGATTTCTCCTTTTCTTGTGGCTCCTTCTCCTTATCAACTACAACTACCGGCTAAATCGGCTCCAAACTTTCCTCCACGGGTTCCTCGGTAGGAATCATGGCGGGGGTGGTATCCTTTCCACCTCTAGTGGTAACGGCAACTACGGCTTTGATGTGGCCGGTGTTGCCCCGTGGGTTTTGCTCGGGTTGCGCCGGCAATCGTTGAGTGTTCCGATTGAGCAACGCCAATTGCTCCGATATTTGAGCCACAACGGTATTAATAGAGTCTTGCCCCGCCTTCAAGCTAGCATTGACCTTATTTTGCTCGACCATAAACGCCTCCACCCTAGCTTCGAAGTCGGATCGTTGTTGAGCTAGTGGAGGGTTTTGATTTTGATTCCTCCACCCTTGATTGTATCCGGGCGGCGTATATGGTGGAACTTGTTGCTTTGGTTGAAAATTTTGTTGAGTAGGCCCCCTCGGTGGATAGTGTTGTTGGGGTGGTAGTGGTGGTCGGGCTTGTTGAGGTGGCGGTTGTGGCGGGTTCAAAGCTCCTTCATTGTTGGCGTAAGAGAATCCGAGATGATTTCTTGCGGCAGGATTGGCCCAATATCCTTGGTTCCCTGCGACATATTGTACTTGCTCCAAGGCTCCTTCTCCTTGCTCTCCTCCCACATACATGGCTTGAGATTGGTCTTGCCAATCACACATTTGGTTGGTCGGTGCGGAGGTGGAAGGGACTCCTTGGGGCTCCGTGATAAACTTCTCCAATCTCTCCACTACCTTGTGGAGAGAATCAAACTTGCTTGTAAGCTCCGCTACGGCCTTCGCTTCATAGATACTAGTCGACTTTAAGGAGGACGTAGAGTGTCCTCGCTCATCGCCCCATTGTTGATTGTTTGAGGCCATCTCCTCAATTAGGGCCGTAGCTTCCTCGGGAGTCTTTGACAAGATGGCACCATTCACCGCGGCATCAATAATTTGTTTGGTCCCCGGTTGGAGACCATTGTAGAAGCTATGCACTAGCTCCCAATCTTCTATACTATGGTGCGGGCATTGATGCTGCAGATCCTTAAAACGCTCCCAAGCCTCACAGAGTGTCTCTTGGGGTCCTTGCTTGATGGACATAAGAGCGCTCCGAATCTTCACCGTCTTGGAGGGCGGATAGAACTTGTCAATGAATGCACTCGCCAACTCGTCCCAAGTGGTGAAGACACCCTCAGCTTGCATCCTCAACCAGTATAGTGCATTGTCCTTTAGCGTGAAAGGGAAGAGACGTAGTCTGATGGCATCGATGGAGACCCCCGGCATCTGGAATGTGGCGCACTTCGACAAGAACAATTGGATGTGGTAGTGGGGATTTTCATGGGCATTCCCATGAAATGGATCCTGCTGCATCAGAACCACTAGTCCAATCTTTAGCTCGAAGCTCTTGTCAGCCGCCAACCCCGGCATGGCAATGGATGAGGTAGTAGAAGAGGTCTTAGGCCGAAGCCTGTCTCGAATAGAAATTATCCTCGCCATCCTTGCCACCAATTGTTCAGCAGTTTCCTGGTTGGTCATAAACCGCCCTTCCGGATTTTGTCTCCTTTCCGCTCTAAGTCTTCGCGCGGTACGTTCGATCTCCGGATCAAACAATATAGCTTCAGGGTCCGCCGTAGATCTCGTGTACATGCACAGGGAAAACAGAGTTTCAAAGAGATGATTAGTACCGTGGAAGGGTTAGGTAAAAAAATAATAAAAAAATGGAAATAATAATGATAATAATAAAAAATAAAAAAGGAAGTAGCTAGGGGTGGTAAGATCAAACGCAATCGCCTCCCCGGCAACGGCGCCAAAAACTTGATCGCTCCGGGACGTAACCCTAAAGAACGGTTGTAGTTTTACCGCAAGTGCACGGTGTAGCAGCGAGCGGGATATCGAACACAGGAAGGACGAATGACCGTGCTTGTTCCAATCACCCTGGCTATTCAAGAAGAAAGATTTGCCTTTGGCGATCCTGTCACAATCGTCAGACAAAGTGCGGAAATATCGAATCAAATAAAGAATGTCTAGGGAATGGGGAATCCCCGCTACTCACCGTATCTCATAAATGTGGTTCGTCGGTTTCAAAATTGCTAGATTGAGATTTTGGATGGACTAGTTGCAACTGAATGTAGAACCAAGCTCACGCTCTCGTGCTGTTGCCGGTCTATAGCTATCCTAGGTTTGGGTCCAATCTCTTGCAAACCCTAGCCTAGGAAAACTAGCATTAGGGTCAACATCATCGTCCAATCGTACACCGAGCCCAATCTCTTGCAAACTCGGCTCGCAATCTAGATTGGGATAGTTCCTACCCGTCCAATCCCTTGCAAACGGGTATTGGCACGGAATTGCAACCGGAAACCCTAGTATCGGTCCAATCTCTTGCAAACCGATACTACGAAAATTCGATTCCAACCCAATTCGGATTTCTAGGGTTTCCTATCGAATCGGGATCCAATCTCTTGCAAATCCCGATCGGTATGAACTCCTAGCTAACCGTAGTAAATTGATCCCAATCTAATCCCTAGATATCGATTCTAGCAAAATTTCTACTAATTCATCACAAATATGAAGTTGGGCTTGTAGGGTTCATCCCCACGCCTCAAGACGTGGCGACTACTCACAATTCATAGCAAGATCACAAAAAATAATCAATGAAATAAGCAATAGAATTCATCACAATATTGAGATATGCAATAAAAATAGAATTTTTGGGGAAGAGAAAGACAAACCAATGGAGTTCTTCAATTAATCCAACAAAAATCAAACTTTGCCTCCTCTCCAATCTCAAGAATAAAACTAAAAAGCTAATCTAAAAAGCTGCAAAAAATCTAAGGAGAAGCTCTCCAAAACTAGGGTAAAAACAGGGGTTAAATACCCCCCAAAATCGTCCAAAAACTGTGACCAAAATACCCCTGCGCAGCCTGTTTTCCGCAATTTTCGCTACAGGCAGCGCGTCGCACTCGACCGAGTGACAAAAGTCGCTCGGCCGAGTGAGAAACCCTGTAATTTTCCAGTAAGTCGGGGCCTTCAGTGGTCTCTACTTCGGGGGCGGCTCGGCCGAGTGAGTTGTCGTCACTCGGCCGATGGCTTCATTGCACTCGGGCGGACGGGATTCTCCACTCGGCCGAGTGGGTCTTCTGAAGCTCAGGCAGCCGAAAAACAGAAACTTGGAGATTTTTGAAGGGCTTCGTCTGGGCGCCACTCGGGCGGACGTGGTCTCTTCACTCGGCTGATGTGGTCTCCGTCGCTCGGCCGAGTGCACATATGAATCATGTCTGATCTGGTCGGCCGAGCGGTGTCTCGCTGGTCGGCCGAGTGGGTCCTCCACTCGGCCGAGTGGGACACTAAACATGCCCAATCTGCTTATTTTGGCCTCCTCGTCGCTCCTGCGACGTCCGTTCTTCTTCCGCTCCTCTCCAACAGCAAAATACCCCTCGGGGAGGTCGTCGGTGACCCTCTGGAGTAAGCGCATCTCGAGATCACTCCAAATCGCGCCAAATCACCTGAAATGCGACAAAAATAACAAATCGTGAAAAGCATCGCAATATCGTCGATATATCGTGAAAAACGTGATTTGGGCGATCTAAATGGCATGCAAAAATGCGGGAAAAAAGGTGTAAAATAAGGAGTGATCAGTAGACCATCTATCAAGGCATTACATTAAACCTAGACTCAAAAAGAGAAAAGTAATAAATGAAATAATACATGGATTACAATGCTTTTCCTTAGAGTCTATGGCTTCAATTCATGATGCCTAGATGTTCCCCATCATCTCCAAGCTTTAGCACCCATTGAGTCCAAGCTTTGTCATTGCTCCTCTTGGTGTCCATCCTTGCACCAAGCTATTAGTCTCCAAATCATGCTATTCTCCATTTGATAAACATGAGACTAAAACAAGAGAGACATTAGTAACAACATAATGTTGTGATCATTATCAAAATAACATTACTCAACAGGGCTCGCATCCTTTCGGTGAAGTTTTTGGTGCACATGCACTATGTGCACAGGTTATTTCTAGCCCTTTATACAAAATAGGGCATTCCCCCACATAAATGTCCTATGTGGCAATGTCACATCCATCCCCAAAGACCCAAAAAATTCACCAGCCCCCACTTACTTACAGGTTTGTCATTATTGCTTTTCCCCTTTTAATCTCCACTAATTTACAGAGGTGCCATTGAAACATTTTTCCCTTTTATCTTTGAGACAATACCCACACTCACACCTACTTTTCTCTACCCTTTCCACTTGGGCATTGGTCCTGCATCTTGTGAGAAGGGGGTTTTTTGGGGTGAGTTTTTTGGATGCACGTACACTTTAAGGGGATGGGGTTTTGCTAACTGGGACAATGTGGCTGATAGAGTGGTGGCCAGGATTTGGCCACCTTAGCATGGTGGGCATGGTGGGCTAGGATGGGGTTTTGCATGGTCCACCTGGGTGTGGAACTGGCTTTGGATGTGGTCTTATGTGCATGAAGATAGGGTTGGGTGATGTAAGAGGGGTGATGGGTGATGATGGGAGGGGGAAGAGGAGACATGTTGATGGGGATGATGTGATGAGATTGATGGGAATTAGGTGACCGATGGGGGATGTGATGTTAGCATGTTGGTCCCACCTCCCCTTCTCAAAAAGCCCCGTGCACCCAAGGCCACACCCACACATGCACCCACACTTCTCATAAAATCCCATGCACCTTATTCTGCACCAAAAAAACACCAACGTCTAGGTGGGACCTACGTCATGGGATGGGAAGGGGGTTTCTTGAGCCCGTGCATTTTGTGCATGGGTTTTAGGGGGATCTTGCTGATTGTGACAAAGGGATTCGTAGAGTGGTGGCCAGGATTTGGCTGCCTCAGCATGGAGAGGATGGAGGGTGGTTGGGGAGGGTTTGTGTGGCCCTTACACTTGGATGTGTGTTTTTGGGTCCATCATGGTGTGCACCCAGGTCTGCACCTACATAAATACCAACATACTGGTGGACCTGCATATTGGAGGGGGAGGGGGGTTTGTGGGGCCCATGCACTATGTGCACGGTTGACTATGACAAAGGGGTTGGTAAAGTGCTGGCCAGTATTTGGCAACGTCAGCATGGAGGGGATTGAAGGATCATATGAATTTTTGTGGGGTCCATCGGGGTGTAGGTCTCGCTCTGGGTTTTTTCTTGGATGCATGAGAATGGTGTTGTGGTTTTTTTGGGCCCGTTCACTTTGTGCATGGGATTTTCTAGTTTTTTAATGTGGATTATGAAGAGGCAAAAAATATTTTGGTCGGATATTTTGAATTAGTTATAAAAATTCAGGAGAATATTTTAAATGCACCGTGACCATAGTTCTTTTTTAATGTATGTTGCGTTGAAAGGGGATTTTGAAATCTTAAGAGGTTGTAAAATATGATGTTGAAAAAATAAATTTTTTGGTTTGTTTGTTTAGAAAAAATGTTGAAATGTAAGGATTGGAGAAGTTGATGTGTACTCTATAAAACTGTTTTATGTTAGGATGGGTTAATAAAGTTGTATGCAAAAAGTTGTACTTGGGTCAACGTTTTAAATTTAAGTCTATATGTAAAAAATAATTTAAATTTTGTTATCTTATTTAGATAATAATTAACCTGTTAGAAGAGGATTAACCATGGCAAATAGCCATGGTACTATATTTATAAAACTCTCATGTTAAGTTGGGAGTCCAAGGGCCTCCCCACTAACTTAGTGGGGAGTAATGGAGAGTGATGAGGGGAGGGAGGCCAAAGGCCTCCCTCAACTCACAACACTCCCCCTCATCTCTCCATTACCTTGGGTTAAGCATATGAATACTTCAAGATTCAGTATGCCAATGGGGTGGATACTTCTGGATCCAGAGCCACTGTGGTTGCCTCGTTAAAACCTTAGCTGTGGAAAACCCAGTGGGAAAAACCAGCAGCTTAAGGGAAAAGAGTACAACTATCGAGGGACTCCCCCTGATCTGTACAAGCTTTAGGCTTGCAGATCTCCTATGTATCTATACAATTATCTCCTATTCGTCTATACATCCATCATGTTCTGAAAGAAAATACAATTATCACTCATCTGTACAAGTTTCACTCATCTAGCGGCTATTGGAAGGCAGAGTCACTCTGGAGTGTAATGCTCTTCGAAGTTGGTAGATGACTCCACTAAAGTATTCTTTGAATCAGTCTTCAGTGTGTCTGCAAGGTACTGCTAGACCTGGCTGGGCGTTTTCAATACTTGCTTCGTGGATGATGAGCTTCTCAGAAGATGTAGACATTGGATGATGATGTGTATATATTTAGGAGGTGGCCGGCCTATTGTGTTTCAGTCATCGTGATGATCTTTAAACCTGCATATGCAATATATATTCTTTGACCCTTGGAAGTTGCGCAGAAGCAGCCTATCCTTGGTCTAGTGTTGCTCTCCAGGACAACACTGTATCTGGTTAATAACTTTACTGGAGACGTTCTATCAAAGATACGTGCAGTTGGCCAGATAATACACTAGAGCTAGGCTCTTCGGGATCTAGGATGTCCTCCCCCTCTTCCAGCTACTGGAAGGTGTCATAAATAAGCATCCATTTTTAATAGGTTGCAAAATGACATCATTCTTCGTAAACTCCAGGTGTATGAAGAATATGAAAGGGTTCCACCACGAAGGTGTTTAATATGTAAGCCGAGACATCTTCGGCATGATTAATAATAGTTCATCTTCATGATGATTAATGTCATCTTCAGGATGATGGTTCATCTCCAGGATGATAGTTCATCTTCAGGATGATTAATGTCATCTCCAGGATGATGGTTCATTTCCAGGATGATGGTTCATCTCCAGGATGATAGTTCATCTCCAGGATGATTAATGTCATCTTCAGGATGATGGTTCATCTCCAGGATGATAGTTCATCTTCAGGATGATTAATGTCATCTTCAGGATGATGGTTCATCTTCAGGATGATAGTTCATCTTCAGGATGATTAATGTCATCTTCAGGATGATAGTTCATCTTCAGGATGATTATTGTCATCTTCAGGATGATTAATGTCATCATCAGGATGATCGTTATACCTAGGTTTTTCATTTCCAAGGTATGCTTTAAAGCTATCTGAAAACTCAATGGTCTCTGCTGGAGATCCTATTAGCTTTAAGTCGACCATATGTAAGGCAAATATAACAAATCCTGTCAACGATCTTTCGAAAAAGATACAAGGGCAGAATATTGCTTAAGATCAACTAATGATCTTTGTAGCCTTTATGGAGAAGACGTTTCTACGTTTCTCTTTCATCTCTGGAGGTAGAGTATACCCTTCTGGAAGTTTTATATAGATCTCTATATCTATATTGCCGTATATATATGCAGTCACAACGTCCATGAGTTGCATGTATTGGCTTTTGCAGAGAAGTGTAGGCTTAGTAGGAAAATGATCACATTTCCTTCATTTCAATTTCTTTATGAAATTCGAATTATATTCCACAGGTTTTTACACATTCAGGTGTATGGACTACTGGTCCAAAGACTTTGCTTTTCAAGAGTGAGTCCAGCTCTACTCTTATTGCCTCATCCCAATTTGGCCATTCTATGCGTTTACGCTATAGAAAAGTGGGTAGATGTCATCGTCGTATTCAGCGACGTGAACGGCAATAGCGAAAGCAAAACCGTCGACGACGACTGTGCTATATATGTCCAGTACCTCTCCAGTACGTACGTAATATAATGATGTTTCTCCTGTTGTTTCCTCTGCAGGGGAAATTAGGATGGGAGAGGTTGCTGGTCTGAGCTCAGTATCCTGTGGTTGGATCATTTTTATATATCCAGGAATCTTCATATTATGAGGAAATTTTTATTTTGAACCTGGCTGGCGTCCTCTTTTCAAATGAGGTACATCCAATTCTGCTGCCGGTGGATTGCATCCATCTTTGGGAATGTCAATCCTAGCTGGCGTGTTGGCAGCAGGGACGTGTGAACGAACAATCTTCTGGTTGTCCTCAATTTTATCCGTCAATTGATGTACTTTAGTCTGAATGTGAAGGATCTTCTGGATCTCAACGTCACATAGAAAAAGTATGCGGATCATAACGAGATGAGGACTTATGTGTCCCCTGATATGGTCTCAGAAGCTTCAGGCTTCTTTAGACTGTGTGCCTATTACAATGAGACTTTACTCATCAAATTCACATTTATCAAGACTTGGTGGTAAACCATAAGAAAGCGGCATCAGCAATAAGATATGGCCACAAGCGGGCCGTATCGTGATAAGCGATGCAGAGTGCAGCTTGTTGGTCCCTAAATATCAACAGGCAACTGGAATCTAACAATGGACGTGAAATCCATTGGAGTCTCTTTACCAGAGACTCTGATAACCCATTCTGAGTATGAACATGCTACAGTATGTTCAATTTCAATGCCAGTTGCTTGTCAGAAGTCTTGAATGATATGAGTGGTGAATTCACCCTTATTATTAGCTTTGAGAAAGCTATGTTGCGAGTGAATATGAAGGTACACAGAAAACCATCTAGTAGATGCATATATCAGTACAGTAATGAAGTACCGAAAATGGTCCATTTGCGGGGTGAATAGGCCCGCAAAAGGTCACCATGTATTCTCTCAATGAAGCCAGGAGACTCTAAACCCACTTTCAGGAGGGAAGGTCTCTCTCTAAGTTTTCCCTTATGACAAAGGGGGACAAGGAAACTCAACCTTTTGAAGAATCTTCAGGTTCTCCAATGGATTCATTTGATGATGCGTCCATCATCGCTGATCCAGGATGACCAAGTCCATTTTTGCCAGAGTTAAAAACTATGGCAATGAAAGGCACTTCTGGTGCTTAGTCAAGTTGGCTTTCTATAGGATGAATATCTGTAATTATAGGGGCCCGACGGGGGTCCAATGAAATCGTAAGTAGATGGTCTTCTGGACATTTTCTTGACGAGTTACATATTGATATTCAATAAATATTATCCACAATTTTCAAGTCATTCTATAAAAGAAATATCCTTGAAAAGTGGAGATTTCCTATATGTTTATAAGGAGAATTTGCATCTTATAGTCTCGTTGTATGTGGGAGCAATATCAATGCTACACCAATGCAACGAGGCACTGTCCACAATATTCCATACTTCATCTATAATTAAAACGAAATTTTATTTAAGTCAATGAAAAAGACGAACTTAAGCAAATTAAAGATGAAGTAACATTGAATTGTAAATGCATAGATAAAAGATGAAGCTTAATCGAGCAGGTCGTCGTTCTCGAAGTCTATTGCAGTGAACATCGTTGGTGGCTGAATAGCCGCTAAGTTTGCTTCAGGCAGAGACTTCTGGCTCGCCTGATATAGTTCCTGGAGGTGGCGAGGAGTGCGGCAGATTCTGGACCAATGGCCAATCATGCCGCATCTATGGCATTTATCCTCCCAGTTCTTCTTAGGAAGTGACACTTGGTCAGTGTTCTTTTGCTTCCATATGAAATTTCTTTTTCCCTTATTGTTTTTGTTTGTCTGGGGAGCTGCACCTCTTGGTTGCTTCATTATAGCTTTCCCTTTAGTGTTTTTAGCCTTCCTCTTGTTTTTCCACTTCTGGGGAGAAACGTGGTGGGCTTCAGGGATAGGGGCAGTGCCAGCTGGACGTAAGTTATGAGTTGCAAGCAGTAAGTCTAGATTCTGCTCTGCCCTAAGTAGGCATGAGATCAGATCGGAAAATTTCGTGAAATTGCGTTCACGATACTGCTGCATGAGGATTGCATCTTTCTCGTGAAACGAGGTAAATGTCTTTTCCAACATGCGCTGTTCTGTCACTTCTTCACCGCACAACTTCAGGCGTGAGGTGATGTTATGAAGTGCAGAATTGTACTCAGCGACAGACTTATAGTCCTGAAGTCTGAGGTTTTCTTACTCATAACTGGCACGCGGTAATATAACATCAATTTGATGTTTATACCGAGCTTCCAGCGCTGTCCACAGGTCCTTTGGATCCTCAACCATTAAGTATTCGGCCTTTAAGGTCCGAGCGATATGTTTCCTAATGTAGATTATGGCTTTCACCTTATCTACATCGGATATAGTGGTTGTAGGGCTGCTGCTAGTTGTAGCAGAAGCTTCGGCCGCTGCTGGGGCCGGGGAAGGAGCCAAAATGGACCCAAGGAGGGCCACCGAACGCAAGTGGAACTTCAGGTCCACTCGCCAACTCAGGTAATTTGTCACTGCAGAGTCAAGTACTTCGAAATCGACGCTAGCCAATTTTGCCATTTATCTACGCAATTTAAAATGAGCATGAATTAATTAAAATTCAAAATTCATGCATAAAGAAATAAACAAGTAAAAATGCGGGGATCGGCCAGATACCCAAAAAATAAACAGTCCAAAGTTCGTTTACAGTCCATAAAAAGGAAAGAAAAATACAACTTCGGAAACCCAAAGTGGGTCCCTATATCTTCGTCTTCAAATGATGTTGCACCAAGCTTGGGCTTTAAATACAAATTTCCTCACTTACAAATTCTTCAAAAGAAAATAAAAGTGCAAGGAAAGTAAATAGGTATACAATGGCCGATCCCGAAAAAACACATTTTTACTGATTTAAACATCCACGCAGTTCTAAATATGCTACAGGCATAAAAATAAACAACCACGCATATAACTCAAGCAAAACATATGGTAAAGGAAACTAGAAAATATAATTATCTCGTAGACCACGTGGAAACGTCATACACCGTTAGGTTAGTTGACTAACGGCAGAGCGGTCTCAGGATCTTGAAGATAGTTATATTTTGAAAAATAGAATCCTAGTATTCCATAAATAATTAATAATGCAAGAGTGATATAATTTTAACAATATGACAAACTGGGCGACAGGCCCATAATAAGAAATTAAAATAAATTAATACATTGATTGGGGCTGCTGGCCCTATTAGTAAAATATTAATCATTTTAATAAGCAATTTTATTAATTTGGCTTCTGGCCCAAATAAGCCAAATTAAATTATTTTAAATATTTGGGCTTCAGGCCCAGTTGCAAAAAACTAATTAACACATAAAATTTGCAAGTGGATTAACTAGGCTTCTGGCCCAATTTGGAAAACCAAAAAGATAATTAATCAGAATGGGGCTGCAGGCCCATATAACATATTATCATTATTATAAACTGGGCTAGGCCCAATAAACAGGCAATCCAATATATTAAGTTTAGTTGAACATAAGCCCTTAAACAAATTTAAGGATAATTGTAAGGGAATATCAACAGTCCCCAAAACCCTAAAATTTGACAGTTCTTGTTTCTCCACCCTCTTACACGACGTCACACACAAAGCCGGGGTGGCGTCGAAACAGAAACTCCGGCAGCAAATTGGCGAAGCAGGATCCCCCCTTTGGGGCGTTCTCACCGGTAGCAAGCAGCGCCCCCCTCCCGACTGGGGGGCGTTTTCGCCGGAAGCAAGCAGCGCCCCCCGACTGGGGGGCGTTTTCGCCGGAAGCAAGCAGCGCCCCCTGACTGTGGGGGGCGTTTTCGCCGGAGCACCCCCCGTAAGGGGGGGTGTTGATCGCCGGAAAGGGCCCCCCCGGGGGGCGGTGATCAGAACCCCCTGCCGCCGGGGGGGATGCGGGCTCAGGGGCCCCCTTCGGGGGGCGGGCGGTGAGCAGAAGAACCCCTCTTCGTGGGGGTTACGAGGAAATCCCCCCGCCGTCGGCGGGGTGCGAGGGCAGAGGCCCCCTCGCTTTGGGGGGGAGGCGATCGGAGACCTCCCCTTCGGGGGGGGTCGCTGGCAAAATCCCCCGCCGTCGGCGGGGGGCGGTGGTCGGAAGACCCCCCTTCTGGGGGGGGGGGGGTGACGCGGGCAAACCCCCGCTGCTGCGGGGGGGGGGGGGGGGGGGGGGGGGGGCAGCGACGGGCAGCCGAAAGGGTTTTGGGGGGTTTTTTTTGTTATTATTATTATTATTATTTTAATTTTTGATGATTGTTATAATCTACCAGATTTATACAAGCTTTACGGAAAGCTATGTAAAATCATAGATAACAATATGTTGTATGTATCTACGGGATCGAAATGAAATTACCTCTAGATCAAAGATCTAGGGAAGATCGTTAAAATTAAGATCCGTAGATAGTGCCGCTCCCGATACGCTCCAAAGAGAAATCCGCGCAAAACGTCGCCGCAACTATAGATTCCTTCGCATGTAGGGGTTGGATTTTTGAGGGGAGACGGGAAGAATAGCTCAAAATAGACGAGCGTACGTGCTGATAACGTGTTAGAAGAGGATTAACCATGGCAAATAGTCATGGTACTATATTTATAAAACTCTCATGTTAAGTTGGGAGTCCAAGGGCCTCCCCACTAACTTAGTGGGGAGTAATGGAGAGTGATGAGGGGAGGGAGGCCAAAGGCCTCCCTCAACTCACAACATAACCTATAATTTATCACTAATTATCATTTTGATTAAGATTTGTTGTAAATGGGTAATGTTAGTTGTAAAGAGATACGACCGTATCTATTGTATCTCACCCAAGTATGACTCCCTCATCCACTATAAATAAAGGCCTGAGGTCTTCGCCCTAGGATTTAGCACGCTCTCCGTGAGTTCCGTAGATCCGTTCGTCGCAAAAGCTAGGAGGATACAGTAGATCCATCACGTGCAGGCTTCATCAACCTTTATGCATAGGCATCATTAACCGTCGCTAGATCTGGAGGATAGATCTAGAGGTGTTACTCCAAAAATCAATTTTTGTTATCATGATCATGACATATACATTTTCGTTCTCGTAAGATCGGACTAGGAAAAAATCGATTTTTTAAATCCTTCCTAGATCAAAAATGACGGATTTTTACCGTTGATCCTTGGGATACATCACATAAAACCCGATTTTTAGGGTTCATACCAATAAAAAAATTTCCCTACTCACGACCTTGTCGGGGGCACCCTTGTCACCGGCAACCGTGAGACCTTTCCCCCCAACGATGCTATGCCATTATTATCCGCCCATCCTCCACCAGTGGAGGAGGCACGCCGCCGCTTGGCGGCGACGTAAGCCCCCCTAGGGTTTTCGAAATCCTCTTGAAACAAAAAAATACGATAAAATAGAATTTATTTTTGCCCCCTGCCGCTGCTGGCATCTTTGCCACCTGTGACCACATCTCCACTTTTTATCCACGGTAGAGACCCGCCAGGGGCGGCAGTCCCGCTCTCCTGCAGTCCCAAACTCCTAACCGTGGGGGGCGGTGGTAAACCCTGTTGAGGTATGTATGCCCTCAGTTCATTTGTATTAGATGCAAATGGTTTTTTATATTAAAAGAGAATTAATTAATTCACAAAGAGTTTACGATATAAGTTTTAGAACATTAAGATGTGGGAATTTTGCATATGATGCAAAAGAAAATTAAATATGTCGTAAATAGTTTACGAGCATATTTAATATAAGAAACACGAGGTAAAGGTCACCTGGATGATTGTATCGTCCCGATCTAAATCCAGGTTCGATCGGCGTCCAAAGTGGACGCCAAACGCAGGAATTAAAGCCAAAACAGCGAAAGGGGAACTGTATTTAGGTTCAGCCCAGTCCCAAAAGGTCTGGGCGCACCAGCCCAACTAGGCTGGGCGCCCAGGCCCGTTTTGGGCATGGGCGTCAAGCCAAGGGGGCGGGCGCCTGACCCGCCCAGCGAGCGGGTATGGCCCGCCTGCAAGGGCGGGCGCTAGACCCGCCCGTAGCGCGTGCCCACGCCCGCTTGCGGGTTGGCAAGCGTGGGCCCCACAGTAGGGTTTCGTGCCCAGTTTTGTGGCGGCTCAGTTTTTTTGCGAAAATCAAAGTTTTTCGTTTGAGGGGTCATACGAACTTGGAATGACGTGCCGTTTTTTCCTACGTGTTCATCGTTCAGTGCTCTTCGATTTGATAAGTTGTATCGCTTGCGAAGCTCAACAGTGAGGGATGAAAAATTCGCTAAAGATTGTTTTTATGAAAGGAAAACTTTAGTTGATTTTTTCCACTCCATATCTTTAGTCCCACAGTTGATATGCAGAAAGGGGAGGGATCAGCCGCCTATATAAATAGGGGCCAACCCTCCTCCTTGAAACTTACACCAAGTCTCCAAATCCGAGAAGCTCTCAAAAGTTTGGAGCACGCTCGGATTAAGACTTAAGATTATTCACTCTCTTCCTAAATTCTTCCTTGCTCCTGATCGGGCTTTAGCAAATCTACGAAGGAGATCGGATCGGATCCGAAGTCTTGACGGAGGATCCATTCAAGGTGAAATATTCTTCGATGCGTGGTTGACTCGGCGACAAGGGTGTTTGGCGTGCGTTTATATTTTATATATTCACGCACGTCTTCTCTGTTATTTTCCGTCGCTTTTCGTTGTTTCGTATCCGTTCCTTTGTGTTTTTAGTTCCTTTTTACTTTCATTGTGTTTGTGTGCATTTGCAGGACATTGCTAGCGCATGGGACATATACGACCAACATCATGAGTCCCCAGAGCAACGGGAGGTGTCACACGAGATCCCGAGAGCCATTCGTCAAAGATAACCATATATCAGCTCTCAACCGATCGGGTGGAATAGCCACCTGATCGGGTCATGCGGTCTGTGTCAGTCCTAAGGGAGAGACAGATCCACCTGATCGGTTCAGTAATTGGGTGGATGTATAATAGAACGCAGTTTTGAAGGCCAAAGCTCACCCGGTCGGTTGACTTGTCAACCGATCAAGTCAACTGTAGCTGCTGTTTCCCAAGCTCGAGAAATCGAAGACTCACCCGATCGGTTCAATGATCGGGTGAGATTTATCATAAGCTGAAGACCCAATTTCCCGTCGTTTCACCCCATTGGATGAAGTTTCAACCGATCGGGTGGATGTCTATTTTTGTCTTTTTGTGGGAATATTCCCTGGCATCTTGCCCACTTGTATAAATAGGGCTAGGTTTTCCCAGAAATGAATCCCCATTTTTAGATGTTTTTAGGGATTTTGGGCTGCTTTGAATTAAATTCTAATTGTAAGGTCTTTGATCGTTCTTATATTTTGATATTGCGTTTATACTTCTATTTGCTAGGGTAAACAATCGCATGATTTCTATTCTTATGGCTATATCATGTTTTATTGCATTTCATACCATGTTTAGTGAGTAGTTTTTCAATTTGGGACATTGGTGGAAGCCCCTTCGTGGGTTCTCCCTAGAACGGCCATAGGTTTAGGGATCCGATCGGATCTAGGGATTTTGATGGTTACGCGGGGGGAGTTCCATTGTCATCGACGGGAGAAAGACCGCCTTTGACCGTTGGGCCAAGAGAAAATAAAACGGGAGTTTGATTCTCTAGCCATAGCTCATCCCCTAGCATAGACATTGAGTCCTTGCACATGGGAACGGCTTGGACAAAATGTTGGGAGCAATCGTTGCGAACTTAGTGCTTCCGGAGTCGGATGGTGTTTGACATGGGAATGTCCACCGTCCGAAGCCGGGTAGACCTAGCGTATCATCCTGGGCATCGACCAGAATATTGGGCCCATAACATGCTAGGTATCACTTTTAGAGGAAACATTTCACTGCCAAACCCTAGCATTCGGTCGAATTCCTATCCTTAGGCCGTAATAGTGGGAACCCATGATTAGGACGGAAGCCAAAGTCCTGGGTTACCTTTTTACCTTTTACATCTTTTCTGTTAGCTTACAATCATGACAACAACCAGAGAATAGGCTAGCTCATCCACCTGGTGATCTGGTTCCTGAATGTTTACGAGTACAACACACGCCTCCCCGTGATCGACCCCCAAGCCACACTTCGACACCGTGCACTTGCGGTTTACAAATTCTAATTCTAGTATCCCCGTCTCGGTTTGCGTGTCAAACGGGCGGGCGGTCAGTGTTGATCGCCTCGGAAAGCGGTGTAGTTCAGGAAGCGGTTTGGCTCGGGACGAGGTGCGGCCTGGGACGTGGTTCGGCTTGAGAGAAGCGGGGCAGGGGCCCAAAGAAATGTAAACGACGCTTCGTATTCTGCGGAAACGATGTGAAAGGTATGTAGTTTAAATTAAACATGTGTTTATAATTGCAAATGTTAGATAGATTTATCCTTAGGGGTTGGTCGGACCCAACCCAAGGATAGTAGAGATCTTGGCAAGGGTTAATATCTTTAGAGATGTTCTTAAAATAGATTTAACATGATTTTCTGCTGCTTTATTTGTTTCTGTCGTCCGTCCGACTTAGGCCAGACGTTGATTTTTTAGCCTCAAGGACCAAGAAAACCCTTCATTGGTATCAGAGCTAGTCTACATGATCTATGTTTTGCAATTATAAAATGTATATGATACATCATGTTTCTCCATCAGATGGAGGTTTTGTTTAAACTATTAAATTGTTGTTTTTCCATGCAATGTTTTTATTTTCGAAAATTGTTTTTGAAAATTAAATTAAATTTTAAAATCATTTGATAATTTTTAAAATTAGATCTTTATTATTATATGATAATAATTAATTTTTGATGTAACTTAGATTTATGAGATAATTTTAAGTTGCATGCTTAGCTAAATTGTTTAATTGATAATGGTTATATTAGTTCTTATTGTTTATGTGATAATTCAAGAAAAACTATTAGGATAGCCATTAAAACCTTTCAAAAAATTATAAGATAATTTTTTGGACATGCTATGATTTAAAGTTGTTTAAATGCCTAATACATGAGTAGGATAGCACCCTAATTCAATCCTTATAGTTGATAAATACAATAAAAGTTATTAACCAATCCTAGTAATTTCAAATTTTAGGATTCAACTAGTTGATAGCATAACTATTTTTAATGAAGCCATTTTTAATCGATGGCACACATACGAATAATTAGTTTTCTTCAATGGACCATGATCCGGTCTAGTGTTTTTTGACTAGTTTTATGGATCACCCTAGCTCGACTAGGGATAGTGATCATGGCCTAGCCAAATCCCTGGTTGTGTTCCGCTGGCCGCAAGGATGTGAATTATGATTATGTGACACCGTCGATTACATCTAGTCAATTACGTTAAAAATCTTCTTCGAGATTAGCCGTAAGCCTCCTTGTTTTAGAGGTTGGTAACTATAGGTTCTATGTTATAGTTGTTGAGCACACTCAACCTATGTCATAGCTACTTTATGGAAACCAACTTCTCAATGCATGAGATGTAGTCTAGACTTCCAAACTGTCTTATCGTGCCCATACACCGAGCGCCGGCGTAAGTTAGGCTAGACACGAAAACAGGGGTCCGACTAGACTAGTCATTATGATTTGGATGAGCACACTCATGATTATAAGGGGCTAGGGGTAAAACCAATAAGGGAATCATATATGATATTATTGATGCAGAGTCATCTACCAATCGCAGAGTCAAGCAAGTTATTGAACACACTCAAGGTTGTGAGGCTTGGGGAGGGGGGTTTGGATCTCTTTTCTATTTAATTTAATTTAATTTAATTTAATCGTTCATTATTATGGCTAAAAATGATCGCAAAAATAGTGGGAGGATATAGTTAGATAAAAGCTATTCTATCTATATTTCAAATTGAACATATGCTAAAGTATGGTAGCTCTATGTTTACCGATAGAATCCAAAACATAATATCCTAAGAGAATTAGTTTACTGGTCAAAATGGTTGGTTAAATGAATATCAGTTAAAATTCTAATTGATAGACTAAACTATATTCTCACTGACATTAAAAATGACCTTTTTAGCACAGGTTTAAGGACAATGATTTCCTTTAGCTCTGGGTCCTACAAAATAAATGCACGCTACCTGTCACTCGCCTCTATGAGGGGCAGCTTGAACATGTTAATGTTCAAAGCATGTTTCTCCATACAATTTGTTGAGTCAACTCAAGGTTGTATGGAAAACGGTTTCGATCTGCAAAGTTCGAAACTTCAAACAAATTGTTTGAATCGAAGATGAGTGCATAGCGGTGTAAGACTATGTATCCCAACCGGATCTTGAGACGCGCAACTTGTTGAGCACACTCAAGGTTGCCAAAACTCAAGGGTTTGGATACATGAGATGTTTGCACGTCTATTATTTATGTTGAGACGCGTAATATCTAAATGAGATTTAGAAAAGGAAGAAGGCATCAAGGAAAGTCAATAGAGAAAGAAAGTTTTATCTATCATTAGTAAAGGCAAAAGTAGGAGGGACTGAACATGTGACATATTTGATATTGCGGCTTCAGGATAATCATTATACAAAAGGGAATAGATTGTCATGCATGTTGGTAAAGGAGCAATTGTTGTTTCTTGGACCATAGAGAACGTCTAACATTTTTTGGTAAATGTCGTCACCTTGCTTCTGAAGCAATGAGTAATTTGTATAACGATAATATATTAAATGTTAATACATGAATACACAAGATAGTAGCAAAACTTATATGGCAAAATAGACTAGGCCGTACCGAAGAGACTAAGCTTCACAGTCACATAAAGAGGGATCTGACCTCTCGTATTATGAGTCAATAGACACTTGTGGATCTTATCTCAAAGGTATGATGGCCGAAATTCCATCTGTAAGATAGTGGAAGAATGAGTTAGTGAACTTGTAGTCTAGTACATACGGATATACCCGGACCCAAGTCTAAGTTAGCCAGGATAAGTTGTTCTTATTTTATTAGGACACATGTTTTGTTGAAACACAAGTCCGATAAAATAGATACCACAATGAAAGAAGTATTTGAATTGCTTCGATTAGATCGATGAGTCGAATACTTAGCTATATAATTCTTGCGTAATTAAAAGAAAATGTAATTTTCTCTCAGGTCAAGTCTCTTAACACATCGGTGTGTTGGAGAGCATGAATCACACTTTGTTGGACATGGTGCGATGCATGGCAAGTGGTCTGAGTTACAATCCTCCCTCTGGGTTAAGTCCCAGATAGTAATGCCTAAGTTCTTGATAAGGTTCTACGAGGACATTATCAATATGATATTCATTACATCAATCGTTAGGAAGTTACTGGATTACTCGAGTCTCGTGAGACGAAGAAGTCGACTAAAACATCATAGTTGATGATGACTTAGTCAACTTCCACGATGCCATTCGGAGTAGGGACTTTGATTAATGACTTGATGCAATCCGAATAGGGTCCGTGCACGTAAATAAAGTCTGGACTTTAGTTTATGTGCCTAAGGAAAGTGTTTCCTTTGGCTGCAAGTGAATCTACGAGACAAAAGATTAGTGTAGATGGAAAATAGTGAAGTACAAGTTATGCTGGTTGAGAATGGTTATCATCAGAACGCCTATAAACGGATTGTGATGAAACTTTCTCGCCAGCAGATGTGTACAGATCTGTTCGAATCAGACTCGATGTAAATCCTCATGATAACCATTAATACTAAAATTTTTTTGTTTTGTAAATATGATTTAGAAGAACAAATTTATAGAGTTTTCAAGGCCAGTGCGAGCGAATAAAAGGCATGCGAGGCATCAAGGAGCCGAAACATATGGTTTGACAAAGTGATCAAAGAGTTTGACACTTTATCAGAAATTATTATGAACCGTCTAAATGACCAGTAAACTAATTTGGATTACTCTCGATGAGCTGGATGAGATCCAGGCAAGATAAATATTATGGATTCCAAGAGACCAAGGAAATTATTTGGATGGGATTCAAAGGTGTGGTCTAATATGAACATAGAAACTCCTTAAGTCTAAAACTAAAGATGGTTTAGCAGATTCACTCACGAAGGCTCTGCCACATAAAGTCTAGAGAGACATATATGTAAATGCGGAATGAGATACCGGGATAAATGGGCATGAGTGCAAGTTGTAAGGATCGCCTTACCCTTGCAATACTAACAACAACACACTAGAGGGGGGTGAATAGTGTAATGGCAATAAAATTGTCCAATTAAAATTAAACTTGCAAATGCGAAATAATAAATGCAAGAGGAAATAATTGACACAATCAATCCAAACGCAAACACAAGATTTTACCCTGGTTCCCCAAAACTTGGGTACGTCCAGCCACACCAATATTCACTATATTCCCACAAAGAGAAGTGAATACAAATCCCACAAAGAGATACCTCACCAAGAGGATTTTGTCCTACACAAGGACCCAACCAACCTTACACAGGGGTCAAACTCCTACCTAAAGAATTACTAACTCCCACTCAGAGAATTAGGGTTAGCCCTACACTAGGACACCAAACTCCCACTAAGAGAGTTACTCCCACAAAGAGAGTTATTCCCACTAAGAGAATATCCTTATCCCACAAAGAGATAAACTCCCATAAAGTGAGAAAGACTAATTCCCACAAAGAGAATTAGTGTTACATGAATCACCAAGTAAAATAAATACTCTTACCTATGCCTTGAGATACTTACTCATAGATGAATGCAAGGCATGGAAGAGGATCTCCAAGTGTTGAGATTGACTTGAAAGCACTTGGATGATTTCCCTGAACTTCAATGCATGAAGAGGAATGAGAGCTCAAAGAGGGAAATGAGAGAGTTTGAGAGTGGCTTATTGATCTATTATGATTTTCAATAGCATCAAGAAGCTCTAATGAACTCAGCACACCCATATATATAGAAACCCTATATCAACCCTCAAAACCCAAGAAAATAGCAAAAAGCACAAGGCTGCAACATCTAGTTTCTGGACAGAAACGTCAAGGACAGTCGACTGATGAACAAATGACAATCGACTGTTCAACGGCTAGAAAATATCCAACGGCTATAATCTGAGCCAGGACAGTCGACTGATGAAGTCGATACAGTCGACTGTAAACAGGACATGCGCCTGTAAAACCTTCAGCAGGCGACTGCTGCAGGGGATGGAATAAAACAGAGAGCTGCACTCTTTCTCTAGATAAGCATACAGGCGACTGATGTCAATAATACAGTCGACTGTAAAATAGTCAGGCGACTGTAAATCCTTCATCAGTCGATTGCTGCAGGAGATGGAGAAAAAACAGAGAGAAGTAGTATATGCACTTACGCTACTCAAACAACTGATGACCAATTCACAGGCGACTGTAAATATAAAGGTGACTGTAAACTAAGCATCAGTCGACTGTTTCGAAAAGCTCAAGTAGAGTCAATAGAAATGTTGACTTGAGCAGTGCATATCAGTCGGCTGTAGAAGGATCGACAGGCGACTGGAAATCACCCAGTCGACTGTAAATCCTTCAACAGGCGACTGATGGAAAGCTAGAGACTCCAAATGAGTCTTTGGTCAAGATGAACCTATTAGGTTGGATTCTATGATAAACCTAAGGCTCACTAAGATGGCTAAATGCATATGCATGAATGAGTAGACAATATATCAAGGCATTACATTAACCTAGACTCAAATGAGAGAGAAAGCAATAAAGGAAATATTACATGGATTACATTGCTTTTCTTAGAGTCTATGTCTTCAATCTTGATGCCTTGATGCTCCCCATCATCTCCAAGCTTTGGCACCCATTGAGTCCAAGCTTTGGCCCTTCTCCACTTGATGTCCATCCTTGCACAAGTGTTTAGTCTCCAAGAAAGATATTCTTGAAATGAAACTATGAGACTAAAACAAGAGAGTCATTAGTAACAACATAATGTTGTAATCATCATCAAAAATAAGATTGGTATGAAACACCAATACTCAACAATATCCCCCTTTTTGATGATGACACACATTATGTAAAACATAAAGAAATAAAGCACAATGCTAATTAGCTCCCCTACTTATATGCACCAATTATACAATGAGATACACAATAGTAAAAAACTCATTATACCAAATGAAGTCATGGTGACATATAATAGGCATGGATTACATAAACCAATTGCAATAGACAGTATCTTGCAAACATGAATGGTTTATACAATCCCATATATCTCTCCCCATAGATATATCTCTCCCCAAATGCATATGTATGAAATACAAGAGTTACATTTACATAATGCATATATCTCTCCCCCTTGACATCGTCAAAAAGGTGGACATCAAAAATATCCCCCTTTGTCATCTTAACCAAAGATGTGACAATATGCAAGAATAAGGAGATGTATGATACCAAATTGAAAAATTTAGTGGGTATCAATCACTATCCCATGCTCCCCCTAGATCATATAAATGGTCAAATATTGACTTCTATGATCTAATACCAATTGTAAAGTAGAAGATAAACAATCTCTAACAATTGAGGTAATACCAATTATAGACAAAGAATCTTGAAAATAATCCCATTTACCAATTGATATGCAAATATTGGAGCCATGTGCCTAAAGTGTATCAAAGCAATAGATATGGAAAAAAAAATCAAGCTTCAATGATACACAATGATATTGCCAAAAGGGATATAACATGAAACATGTTGGCAATATCAATGGGTTAAGATCAAGACCATAATAACCAATTGTAAATAATGATCTTTATCAAAAAACCCAAAATGAGAGTTAAAATATGTTTTAAAGATATTTTAACCATATTAGATATTATAACTCCCCCATTGACATACATATGGATCAACAAATGCATGTATGCCGATGTCTTCCCCAAGGTCCCAATTTTCATGAAAAAATAAGTTTGAAAACATTTTCAAAATCATGAAACACACACAAACAATGTGTATGCTAAAATAAACATTTAAGCACAATACCCATGCAATATGCATATGTGTGAGGAACCTAAACATTAGGGAACCAAACCCAAGAGGAGTTTGATTTCCTAATGTAATCACAAGAGGTGATCACATCCCTAACTAGAGAGTTGATGTAACTATCCCTCTCTTGAACACTAACCTTAGTGGAAATCCATAAACTCAAGGATTTCCTAGGCAAGGGGTTTGCCTTTGCAAGAGGGATGGATGTGGCATGCCTAGGTGTAGAAACGAATTTCTTGGCATGCATAGAATGAGGATTTTGCTTCTTAGCAAAAAATGAAGAGTTTTCATTCTTTCTCATTACCTTGTGATTTACATGCTTCTTGTTTGTGTTATTGTTATACAAGAAAGCATGGTGATTCTTCTTAGGTGCTTTAGCAATATTTCTTGTATTAGCACCATAAGAGGAATTGGAGGTGGGGTTAGTAACCACCTTTGGAGTGTATCCCAAAACTCATCTATGGTTTACCGGAAGTTGTTTTTCAAGCAAACCGTGGAGTGAATCCCTAGAATAAACAAATCTTTTGAGCTTTTGGGATTCCTCTTCGCATTTCAACGTAAGTTGTTGAATGCGAGTTTCTAAGCTAAGGTTTTGAGCAAATAATTTTTCATTAGAAATGCTCAAATCCTTAACTTGAGATAGAAGTGTGTCTCTCTCACCAGTGTCACATATATGCAAAGCATCATTATCATTTACACTAGTCGATTCTAAGGCATGCAACCTACTCATAGCATTTTTAAATTTAGCATTCAAATTAGCATATGAGTCGATGCACTTACTTGCCCCATTGGAGACCACATTGAAGCGGTATTCGAGCTCCTCGTATGATAGCTTATCTTCCTCAACTTCCTCGTCACTTTCTTCCTCGTTAGAGCTTGACGAAGACTCTTCCCCCTTTGCCATGAAGCACATTTCCTCGTTGAGGTTAAGCCACGCCTCCACCTCTTCATTGCTTGAACTCGAGGAGATTGATGAAGAGTCATTAAAAGCCGCGAAGCACATAAGAGCTCGCTCCTTATCATCCTCTTCTTCATCACTTGAAGTGTCCTTGATCGCGCCCGGATATACACCCGAAAAATGACTGTAGTAATACCTCAAGAGCACGACGTAGTGGTGAGCGGGTATCGAACACAGGGAGGACAATTGACAGTATCTTACTTTGATCACCTAGCTATTGATGGAATAAGAATAGTTTAGATGTTAATGTCACAATCGTTCAAATAGCAAATAGAATTCAATATAATAAAACGTCTATGGATAGGAAATCCCCGCTACGGACCGTTTTTTATCTTTGTGGATCTTGAATATCAATGTTGCAAAGCTTGAATGTAGGTGGACTAGTCGCAACTTAATGTTGAACCAAGCTCACGCTCTTGCGCTATTGCCGGTCTATAGCAACCTAGATTAAGGCACACTCTCGTGCAAACCCTAACCTAAGCCACTAGCATGAGAACCGACATCATCGTCCAATCGCTCCTCGAGCCCATTCTCGTGCAAACTCGAGTTACGATTTAGGTTATGATAGTTCGTATTCATCCAATCTCTTGCAAACGAATATTAGTATAGATTTATAATAAAAATCCTAGCTTTGGCCCAATCTCTTGCAAACCAAATCTAGAGAATTTCTATTATAAACCTAAGTCGAATATCTAGGCCTCCCCATCAATTGGGATCCAATCTCTTACAAATCCCAATCAATGGAAATTCCTAGCTACTCGCAATAAATCAATCAAAACCTAACCTTTATTCAATCCTAGCAACAATTCTATTCATTCATCACAATTCAAAGATCGGGTCCATAGGGTTCATCCCCATGCCCTAGAACGACGAAACTACTCACAAACCATCATGGAAATCTCATAGATAAAGTAACAGATCATAGCACAATTCATTGTAGAGAAGAGAAAATTCATAAAAATAAGAGTTTTAGCAAGAAAGAACAAACCAAAATTGTCGCCTATGATCTCCAGCTGAGATTTCGCAAAAGAATAGCCGTCAAAAAATAATAGAAGTCTCTCTTAAAACTAGGGATAAAACTAGGTTTAAATACAAGCCAAATTCGTCCAAAAAATCCTGACAGATTTGCTCCTACGCAGCCCAGAAATCGCAATCTACGTAGCAGTCGGAATGCGTCACTCGGCCGAGTGAGCTATGTCACGCGGCCGAGTGACAGACCCAATAAAAGACAGAAAGTCTGGGGTTTTGGGGGTCTGTCGCTCTGACTGACTCGGCGAGTAGGCGTCTTTACTCGTCCGAGTAAGCAATCCTGCTCGGCCGAGTAGGCTTCTCAAAATTTTCCAGTAACTTGGCCTCTTCTCGAAAGAAAATTCCTGTTCTACTCGGGCGAGTGAGCTTCTCTACTCAGCCGAGTATACTTTCTTACTCAGCCGAGGAAACTTTGAAATTTTGCTGTAAGTATCTGTTTCACTCGACCGAACGCAGCTCGTTACTCGGCCGAGTGAACTCTCTGTTCAGCCGAGTAAGCTGCTGCTGGGCTCTTTTCTTCTCCTCCTCGCCTCCTCGTCGATTCTATTGAATTTCTTCCTCTTCCGCTCATCCTCTAGCGCTGCTAACTCCTCAAATAAGCTGTGGGTGACGCTCCGATGTGCGTGAAAATCATTTGATCTCATTCTGACTCCAAATCGCTCCATATCTCCTGAAATACGACAAAAACAAGAAATAGTGAAAAGCAACACGATATCGTCGAATAATCGTGAAAAACGTAATATGAGCGATCAAAACGACATGAAAACATGCAGAAAAAAGGTGTAAAATAAGGAGCGGTCAAAATCCCCCAAGCTTACCTCTTACTCGTCCTCGAGGAAGATAAGTAAAAGGCGAACCCGGCGGGAAAAATAAGGAAAATGGAAAAAGAAGATAGAAATGAAAATAAAGAGGGAGGTGCTAGATCATTTTCTCAGGACATGGACTTGCTTACTCAAATAGCATACGGCGAATGAAAACATGACAAAGATTTTATCTCGATATCATGATCATATAAGGATGCATTCAATATAGAAACCCAAGAATATCAAAACAATATGAAATATGAAATCGTCCTAGAATTAGCATCGTCTGAAGCATTTAAGTAATATACATAATCATATACCACACACAATATAAGGGATATCACACAATATGAAGTAATAAGAATAGAAAGGAGTGGTTTTCATGGAAATGCATGCTAAGTTTCAATTCCTGGACTCCGTAAAACTTTTAGTAATCTCACCGAGTATAGAAAATTACCTTGCTTAGGTTGTCATGCACAGACAAGTAGTCACTCTCTCACACATCATTGGATCCTCTCCCCCAAGCTTATCTATAAGCGCGGTGGCATCAAATAAATCAATAAAACTTTCCCCATTTTTGAAGCTCCAAGAAATCAAACTAAAAAAGGGAAGAAAGAGAAAGAATATGAAGTGGGATCATTTATGTACTTCTTTTCTCCTTTTCTTTTATTCTTTTATTTCCTTATTTCTCTTTTTTTGCTTTTTTTCGTTTTTTTTCGTTTTTTCAATATATACAACTGTGATCCCAAATCAAAAGATAGAGAGATATACATGTATTTTTTTCTTTTTGATTTTGGGGTGTTGGAGCATGGATTTTTATAGCAAGGGGGATATGCCAATGTAAGATTCGCTAAAGGGAGATTCACCAATGCTTTTAAGTATAGAAATAATGCTCAAGATATGTGGAGAAAGAAAAATATGTAACACTCGGTTCACTCTATAGAATATGCACGACAACTTTCAGCAGAGTAACGTAATCTACTCAGTTTGATTTCAGAAAGTAAACTAATCTAGTTATATCAACAAAGCATACATTCAATCAACCTGAAAGTGAAGCGTACAATTTTCTGCAATAAGAAGTGATATAGAACAACAAAGCAGTACTCCAAATATAGGCAACAATGCGTGAAGCTTGGTGTGTTTTCTATGAAGAGTATACAATATAAATTATCAGACTCAGCTAATAGAAGAATTTCATTCATATTCATATAACAAAGGTGCGGGTTACTATCTCGAATGCATTGCAAGAATGGCATATGATATCTGAAATAAAAACAATGGTATGACAAGATAATATGCGTATAGAGATAAAGATAATACCACGTCATCATCATCACAGAAAATTCATCTCTAGCAAAAAGGGCTAAAAGAAGGAAATAAGGATAAAAGGAAAATAAAAACTACTGTACATATGCAGCACACAAAAAGGTAAGAAAACGTGATGCATGAGAAAAAAAATGAAAAAGTGGGTGAAAATTAGTGTAAAATAAAGAAAGGTGGAAAAATAAAAGCAAACGTGAAGAAAAATGAAAAATGCGTGAGACACTCACTCCCCCAAGCTAAACTGCACAATGTCCTCAATGTGCTAAGTATGGCACACTGAGAAAAAAGATATGGGTAGGGTGGGTGAGGATGCATGCATGATAATGATGTAAATAAAAGAAAATGAGATGGGTATGCAAATGATGTATGTAGATATACAAGTGGTGCATGTAGAGATCAAGATGGCACAATATAGGTGTCCCCAAAAATACCTCCTCTCTCCCAAAATGATATAGACAAGTATGAGCAAAATGTGACCAAAACGTGTGTGGAGGAGGGGTGCAAAATTAGCAGGCAAAAAATATCCAGAATAGCAGCAGCAAAAGTATGAGAGGCATCCAGTGTGTGCCTAAGTGGGTGGTGAAGCACCAGCATCGTCCTGTGGGGGAGGTGGCGGTGGCGGTGGCGGCTGTGACAGAAGAGCAAGAATCTGGTTCAGGCTAGCCTGAATACCAGGAAGTAAGGCGACGTGTCTCTGTACAGCATTGACGGTAGCGGAGAGAGCCTGGAAATCTCCTCTGAGCCCACTAACTACCCCCTCTAGAGCACAGACGTGCTGAACTAGGGTGTCGGGGGGAGGTGGGGGCAGAGGGTCGAACAGATGAGGAACGGGGCTGCCTCGCACGGCTACCGTAAATAACTGGTGCGACTACCAGGTGGGGCTGTGGTGCTGTGCTAAAAAAAAGACGCACAGCCTCTGTGGGAGGCTGAGACATGGGAATGGTCGAAGAAGAAGGAGCAGCAGCAGAGGCTGAGACGGTGACAGAGGGCGAGTAGGACAGAGAGGTCGGTGACACAGAAATGGGGACAGAAGTAACGACACTCTCAGGGAAGACAGCTGCAGTGGAGACAGTAAGGTCGACGACTGGAGAGGCCGTGAAGTGTGCAGAAAATGACTCCCCAGGGGTCGAGAATAAGAAAGAGGAAAGGGTCTCCACTGCGGAGACAAAAGAGGGCTTGCCGCTCTCAATAATGGTGGTGGGTCGCTCAGGGCTCACAGCAGAAATGGGGTGGATGGACATCGGCACAGAGGAGGAGGAGGAGGAGTTGGTGGTGGACTCAACATGTGTACTCCCGACACTGACAGAAGTGTGGACAGAGGTGTCGAGAGGTGCAGACAAAGCAGGTGCAGGCCGAGGTATCATAGGGTCCAGAGGTAGAAGGAGGGGCTCCTGCTGAGCACCCTCAGGCTCAAGCACGTACACAGCAGGGATGAGGACGTCCATCGCTGGAATACACTCCCCTCCTACGAGTCCAATACGGGTCCGAGCGGGGCTCGGGAGAATCATGTAATCAGCGCCAAAAGGACCGTGCAGCCATACCCAATAGTGCTGACCATGAGGGCGTAGCATCCTCATCTGGGCCATAACATCTATGGAAAGAGAAGTGGGGCCCGGGGTCTAAGCAAACCAGCCGGAAGGTCCACTCCTCACAAGGGAGCTAGGAGGGTAATCAGACCGCCACAATAGATAGGCGTCCTAGCGCCGACAGAAATAACGATGCGGTCCAAGTACCAACTAGCTATATCAATATCAATGGCGGGAAGTAAGACGTCTCCACCCCTCTCGAAGGCCTACGATCGAGTCATCGCGTATAGCATGAGAGCTCCGGCGTTGACATCGTCCCCGGCTCATACCTCGCTAAGAAAGTGGTCGCCATGAGGCGCTGTGCAATGCGAAGGCAGGGGTGGAGGATAGCGGAGGCCTTGGTCCGGCTAGGGTCAAAGGCGAGAGGAGATCCCGTGATACGTGTCCAGAAAGCGTGTGTGTCGAATGACAGCGGTGGGATGTGCGTGGGACTATAGGCTCGGTCTGGGTCTGGAACTGGGGGCCACTGAAAGTAGGCTTGGAGTATGTCAAGAGTGACCTCACACTCACGATTCATCAGTCAGAAAGAGCAACCCCTAGGAGTCCTAGCTATAGAACTCAGAACCTCTAGTGTCGGGCGGATGTAAGTGTCCGCCGACACCGACAAAAAGTCACGCCAACCCACGTTGTCATACAACTGGATCAGCCCCTCAAATACCCCTAGGTGCTCAAAGTCTGCTATGTGCACGAACCTAGAGGGTACGATCGAGCGATGGGAGATACGCTCAAATCTGGTGCGGTGCGCGTCATCTCTGAACGTAATCCCCATCGTGCCTTGGTACAGGCAAGGTGTACCTCACCGTCTTCTGAGCCGCTCCCCGTCCCGCGCCGAACCGTTCCTCGAATTGCTCTGTGTCCCGAGGCGAGCAATCCCCTTGTAGCCGAGCCAACCATGCACCAAAGAAAGTTTCACCTGAGTGTGAACCTTCGCCAAAACTCCGGATCAGATCCGAATCCCTTCGTGGCTTTGCTAGAGCCCTTCAGGAGCAAGGCAGAAATTTATGGAGAAGATAATATTACTTTTAAGCTTAGATCCAAGCGTGCTCCAACATTTTTGGGAGATGCTCAGATCTGAAGCTTGGGACGAGTTTATAGGAGGGGGCATGCCCCTATTTATATAGGTGGCTGACCCCTCCCCTTTACTCCACTTCTGATGTGGGACTATATTTTTAGAGTTTACTAATTCAAGTTAGTTTTCCTTTCATAAAGGTCAAACTTCCATGAATTTTAACCCCCTCACCGTTGAGCTTCAATCTTGATACAACCTATCAAATCGAAGAGGGTTGAACATGCAACTTGTAGGAAAAAATGGCGAGTCAATCCGACATCGTTTGACCCCTCAAACGTCGTCTCAAAGTTAGCCAAAAACCATTCAAAGATGGAAAATCCAGCCGTAAAAAAATCACGAGTTTCAAAATCCCTAAAAAGAAAATTCGGTCTTGGTAGGCCTCCATTTTGCTGGGTTTTGCCTAATAGTTTGGGCTGACTTGTTTTGGCTTTAACTTGTGCATTTGGACTCCGTTTTTGTTGTGATTTGAACATGCATTTAGAGCGGGACGATCCCATCATCCAGGTAGCCTTTTCAACGTGTTTATTATATTAAATATGGTCATAAATAATTTAAGACACATTTCACTCCTTTTGCATCACATTCAAAATAGTTCCCTATCTAAGCTTAAATTATCATTTGCATCAGATACAAATGATCTGAGGGCATACATCCCTCAACATCTCCCACTTGCACTCATGATCATTTATCCCGAATGCAGAAGATAACTGCTAACTCTTTGCAGTGTTCTATCCCTTGCATTAAATGCATATTCTCCCTAATGTTTCTACCTATTACTAGACAAAGGTCGCACTCTGTGTGAGACCTACAGCCTGACCCTACTACAAGTGGTGCTCAAAACTTCAAACGGCAGTGACCATGAGCAGTAGTTGCTATCCATGTTTCAGTATCATACTTATGTGGTTAACTCATCGACATGAGTATTGTCGGGACCGCCCTGACTGTGTCCGTGATGAATTCCGTAGTTATAGTCTCTTCGTTTAAACTATGTCGTCTAATTCAAGCCTACGGTACGGTTAAACTATCAACCCCAATAGCTCGAATCCAGTTAGTTTCCATCGATCTTTAGTCAAATAATGTTGGACATCTTCCAACATACTCTGGCCAGAGATTTCACTAAAGACCGAACTAACTCTACGACACTAACTCCCATTGACCGAGAGAGACGAATCCTCTCTTGGTCATTACTCTCCTCGTACGCTTCAAATGTCACCCAACCAAAGACCTTTCGATAGGCCTAGCCTCGAAGCTAGGTCAGTGATCTAAGTAACATCGTTCATGCACAGGTTCATACAATGTTCTCAAGTCAAAAGACCAACTTGCCTATCATCACTAAGAGTTATCATTGACAGATTGGTCAATCATAACCATATGACAACTCTTGATGGGTCGTTCAGTGAACTCATTCTCCAATGAGCACATGTGTCTCGTCTTCAACTTCGCCAAGTCAAACGATCATGAGATCATCGTCACTGCTATACGGTGAAGACTAAGACATAATGGTCTATCCGATATTTCGATATCATTCTCTCGAAACATCTACGACCACGAACCCTTTTAAACTTATGCTACTAACGATCAAGCACTTCATCATGATCGAGATACTCATCTCGATACATGTTTGACCTTGCATTAAGTCTCAGGACTTTACCTAAGTTAATATCTAATGATAAATACATTATGATTGACTTAGATAAATTTATACCAAACATCTTACTGTTATTTCGAACAAGATGGTAGTTTAATTACACAGAGATAATTGCCTCGAGGGCATACCTATCTCGCTACATCTCCCACTTGCACTTAGGCCCATTTATCATGGTATCTCATACCGTATATATACATAAGTCTTTCTAGACTTCAGGTGGTAGAGCCTTCGTGAGTGGGTCTGCTAAACCGACTACTGATTAGACCTAAGGGGTTTTTCTATGTTCATGCTAGACCAACCATTTGAATCTCATCCAAATAATTCCCTTGTCCTACGGAATCCATTTAATTTTTCTAGATCTCATTCAGCTCATCGTACCTTACGATAATAATATAGTTACTGGTCATTTTAGACGGTTCATATTCAAAAGTGACAAACTCTTTTGACCACTTTGTCAAAAATATGTTCTGGCCCATTGATGCCCGCATGTGTTTCATTCGCTCCCACTAACTTTGAAAACTCACTGGCCAATTCTGTAGGATCCTGTCAAAACAGAGTTAGGATCGATAAATGAAGTTGAGACTTACGCTTGCGTATGAGGCACGGTAGTCACGGAACTTCGCCTTCGGATTCGCCACGACGGATCGAGTCTTCTCACGAACGGAGTAAGGCTACTAAATCCACAATCTAAATCTCTACTTTTAGATTAAGAACTTGGATAAAGAGAGAAGAAGGATTTCGGCAGAGCTTCGCTAGAATGAAATGCAAGGCAAGAATACCATGCAAAAGTGTAAGGAAATGGGTAACCCTTGGGTCTTATTTATAGCCCCCAAGATAGTTATTTTAGGAGTAATTGTTCCTTTGGAACAATTTAACTAAGGTGTACCATCATACATGGCACATTATAAGCTTAAGTTGTACCATATGCATGGTACAACATAAGCTTAAGATATTACCCCTTTATTAGCCATATGTCGCATGCACTTATGCACATATAATGCGACTTTCCCATTAATCTAGAGATCCTCTCCGCAAGGGAACAGATTCCCTTTGCACACGACTTTGTGTGTGCGATGTTCGAGGTCCGTGTTCCCTCGTACATCCCCTACAAGGGTGTACAAACGTCATCCATATCCAACATCTCCCACTCACACTTGAGGGGATTGTAAGAGAACGTCTTTCTCTTAGTTCTTTCATCTATCATACCGAGAAATAGACCGTGCGACCGTCATGCGCGTAGAGTCTGTTGTTGTGCACTTGTTAGAGATACACAACGACCTCGAAGGTGCAAAGTTGAGTAGTTCAACGCATGCTTTACCCTAGATTATTTCTTCACATTTCTTATACTTTATATTCAACAATTGAATCCCATCTGGATCACAATTGGCTGGCCAGCTTTGAATCATTAAAGTCCAAATGCAAATATGAAATCAATCTTCCTCTTCTTACGGACCTTCTGATTTTGACTTGATTCGCTTTTCTAACGTGCCCCGCCGAGCCGAATTATCATAGCCCATTAGCAACACGCTAAGATAGCGATCATCTCGTCAAATCTAAAGGAACCAATTGGAGTCCTTGAGGGTAAGAGTTAAGACCCATATGGCCTTTGAGTCTCATATAATAGCAAACACTATTGCTACTAACTCAGTGGTCGAAATGCATACGTGGTATGAACACGTATTACAACATCACTCCTTTCCCAGGGAGAGTATGTCTTAATGATGTTGTACGGATGAAAGATCAGACACCACAACGCCTATCTTTTGAGTCCCCTTACTACCCATGAAATATTCCCGGACTCTCATCCTGCATAAGACAGATAGGATTTAAAAAATCCTATGAGATCTCTTTTAAATATCCTTGTGATACAGATCTCAGATCTTTTGTAAGCATCCATATGATGCAGATCTTTCATTCGACTATCTTTTTTAAGTCACGACTCTAAATCATTTGTCTAATGATTTTGACTTTAAACTAGTCTCATCTCTATCTTATCCATCTGATAAGATAAGGCGGTTGCTCATGTGAGAGAGCCAACCTTAATCTGTCCGACATACACACAATAAAATAGCTGAGACTTAAACACAAATGTATATAAAATCATTTGTAAGAAACTTGTATGTAAATTAAACTTTGATCTTCTATAGACATGGGAAATATTACATGATACATCTCAGCACTTACGCATTCCCATAGATGATAAGTGTTTGAAGAACACATCTCTGAGGATCGCCTTAGTAAGGGGATCCGCTATCATCTTATGCGTGGATATGTATCCTTTGTCTACTTCCTTCCGTTTGTCATAATCCTTCGCAAACTTGAATCGAATATCAATGTGTTTGGTCTTACAATGAAATTTAGGATCTTTGACATAGGCAATCGAAGCTTGACTATCACTGTATATAGGAACAGTGCTCGAGTCAGTGGCATCCGTCAGCCTGTCTAAGAATTTCCTAAGCCAAACAGCTTCTTGGACCGCCATGCTGAATGCTACAAACTCGGCTTCCACGGTTGATATGGCGATGCAGGTTTGCTTCTTGCTGCTCCAGGATATTGCACCATTCCCGAGCAAGAAAACAAAGCCTGAGGTAGATCTTCGCTCGTCGAGATCACCTGCCCAATCAGCATCGGTATAGCCTTCGAGTTTCAAGGTATTGCCTTGATAGCACAATGCATAGTCCGCAGTCCCTTTGAGGTACCTTAATATCCTCTTCACCGCTTTCCAGTGTGCCTGTCCTGGGTTGGATTGGTAACGGCTTACCATACCAACAACATACCAAAAGTCCGGTCTGGTACACATCATGGCGTACATCAGACTCCCGACAGCACTGGAGTATGGAACCTTTTCCATAGCTTTCTTTTCTTTTGGATCTTTGGGACACATTTCCAAACATGGAGCCATCAGCCTTATGCTTGATTTTGAGAACCCACTTGTTCCCAATGGCTCTACGTCCCTTAGGTAAATCAACCAAGTCCCAGACTTGGTTTGTTTTCATGGATTGAAGTTCTTCTTCCATCGCCGCTATCCATTTATCTTTAGCAAGGCATGTGACGGCCTGCAGCAGGTTCGTCATCATCTTGTAGTAATGTCATGAATGTTTGAGGAAATTCATCCTCAAATCTCAGAGGTGTTAGCCTCGTTCGATTACTACGTCTTGCTTGAGTTTGATCACTCCCACTTGAAATGACATCACTCCCACTTGGAATAACATCACTCCCACTCGGAATAGGATTGGTATCGTTCGTATCATCCATAGGTGAAGTATGAGGGTCATTTTCCTCTTCACCAAGAATTCTCCCACTCGAACGTTCCGATCCTTCTTGATCCCAAGTCTCAAACAAGGATAAGTCTTGACTTATCTCACCCTGTCTTGGAAACTCGTTTTCCAAGAAGACAACATTCCTCGATTCGAATTCTATTAGACCCCCATTGTCCTCTTGACCGACGAAAACATATCCTTTGGAGTTTTCAGCGTATCGGATGAAGATACACTTCCTCCCACGTGGCCCAAGTTTGCCATATTTGTGAGAGGATAAATGTGCGTAAGAGGCACAACCCCAAGGTTTTAGAATGCTTAAGTCTGGAGTTCTATTGTTCCACAACTCATAAGGAGTAGAACTTACCGACTTCGAGGGTACACGGTTTAAGATGAATGCTGCCGTCAATAATGCATCACCCCAAAAGGTGATGGGCAAATTTGCCTGAGACATCATTGATCGGACCATTTCCATCAATGTCCTATTTCTTCTTTCCGCAACACCGTTTTGTTGCGGAGTATAATGCATAGTTATTTGATGAACTATGCCTTTTTCATCACAGAGTTCCTTAAAACTCATTGATTGATATTCTCCACCCCGATCGGTTCGCAAGACCTTTATCTTGCGATCTAGTTGATTTTCCACTAAACTCATATAGTTTTTGAAGCAAGATAAAGCTTCTCGTTTGTGGGAAATCAAATAAATGTGACCGAAACGGGTGAAGTCATCAATGAAGGTGATGAAATAGGACTTTCCGCGTCTTGTCTTAACATTCATTGGACCGCAAATGTCCGAATGGATAAGCTGTAATGGAACTTCGGCCCTTGTGCCAGTTCCAAACGGCTTGCGACAAGTTTTCCCTACAAGACAATGTTCGCAAGTTGACATTTCAACTTTTGAAACATTAGATAGCAAGCCACTTTTGGCAAGTCTATCCATTCTAGTTGGTCCAATGTGACCAAGTCTTGCATGCCAACAAATGATCTCAGATTCAGAATTAGAAGCATTTGTCAAAATGGAAACTTTCATTAATAGAAGAAGAATCAACATACATAGTGTTTAAAACAATCAATCCATTACAAACATTACCCGACCCAACTAAAGAACCATTACAAACAAGGTCAACATTTTGTTCATAGAACCTCCATTCATAACCTAAAGACATTAACATGGCCACGGATACGATATTCCTTCGAATATCTGTAGCAAAGAGGACGTCGTGAAATAATAGAGTCCGGCCGTTGTCGAGAACTAGCTTACATGTTCCGACGCCCTTGACTTCAACACGAGTGTTGTTGCCGACGTATATCCACTTTGTTCCTTGAGTTATCCTTCGATACTCTACGAAGAACCTTCTGTCCTTCGCTACGTGGTCTGTGGCCCCTGAATCAATCAACCAAAAATAGTTAGATTCAGCAAGAAACATGGAACTAGAAACACATATGTAACTAGCCCTACAAGTTACCTTATCACTTCCATCCGTACACGTACGGGCGAAGTGACCGTACTTGTTGCACTTAAAGCACTTGATCTTCTTCAAGTTTTTCTTCTTTGAGTGCACTTTCTTTTGCCACTTTTTGTTCTTAGTCTTCTTTGAGGTTTCCGGTTCTTGCTTTCGTTCGTTCATAAACCTTAAGTGTTTATCCTTCCACTTCTTTCCTCCATGTGAGGAACTAGCGGCCATGTGCACTTCGGCACTAGGTTTTGCGGCTTGAATCCGCTCTTCCTCGAGTTCGAGGTGTTTGGATACATCGCTTAAATTTTTAATGCACTCATTATGAGTGAGGTGCATTTTCATGTTATCCCAGCTATCTGGGAGTGAACGAATGACTGCTTGGATCTGCTGTTCGTCAGACAGCGTAAGACCCGCATCCTTCAATTCAGCTATGAGATTCGCCATGTGGCGGAGATGCTTTTTCATAGATTGATCTCGCCGCATTTTGTATGAATCAAATTGAATATTTAAGGAGCGGAGTTTGGTGACCGAAGTTCCACCAAACTTTATTTCTAGCCCAGACCATATGTCTTTGGCTAGGTTGAATTCCCGAAATAGACGCATTATGTCATTGTCCATTGCGGACAATAACCTAATACGTGCTATTTTGTTCTTTCGAGTCCAAGTCTCATAAGCTTCTCGGTCCCTCTTGTGTTGGGCCGTATTGCCCAACTCAGGTTCTTCCATTACGTTTTGGAGTGTTTCAAGCACATCTTGCTCCTCCAAAACATATTGGATTTTTATTGACCATAGTTTATAATTGTCGCCGTTGAGCTTCTCACCTTTGTTAAGCTCGGCGACAATGTTCTTAGAAGCGGTAGACATATTCGAATCAAAAAACTGCAAAGAAAATGAAAAAAACGATCAAAATTCTATGCATAAAGTTTCGATTCTTTAAACACTTGATAAGTTCCTTGGATGCGCTGAAATGTTACTCTAGAATCGAGAAGTTCACTACGTTCCCAACTACCATCTAGAAGTAACTTTCAAAGTATCCCTCTTACTTATCTCATGTAAAAAGAAATCAGAAATGATACCCGTATGGTACCAGCAGCGGAAAAAATACTTTTGAAAAACATATCTTTCAAAATGGAATAGGTGAGAGTTTGCGCAAAGAATTTTAGCGCAACAATTGCCAAGCCACGAGACCTGTTCTACACACCCATGGGTTAGATAACCATGGCCGGATCGTGGTAGGACTTGGAAGTCTAAATTGCGCTATCCCGATTAAGGACGGGACATAACCTATTTGAAAACATCTTTTTCAAAAAATTTGAAATACATTGGCTAATCTCCGTAGAGTAGAGCACAACGTCATAAGTACATTGGCTAATCTCCGTAGAGTAGAGCACAATGACATGGCTAATCTCGCATGAAGTAGAGCACTATGGCTAATCTTCAAGGAGTAGAGCCCAAGAAAAAACTTTATAATATGTTAGCCCCGTATGGGCTAGTCGGCACATTCGTGTTTGACCAAGGCCTTTTGACACCCCGTATGGGCTAGTAAGCAAGTTCGTGATCGACCAAGACCTTATGCCGGATTGGTCGACCAAAACACACAAATTGGTCGACCAAAAATTGGTCTACATCACTCCAAGCCAGGGCCCCTGCCCTGGCCGAGGCTGGCCAAGGGCCTCTGCCCTGGCCGGCCAGGGGCGGCCTGCGGTAGCCCTGGCCACTGCCAGGGCCGGCCATGCCACTGGCCTGGCCTCGGCCAGAGGCAGGCCTGGCCTCGGCCAGAGGCAGGCCTGGCCTCGGCCTGGCCTGGCCTAGGCCAGAGGCATGCCAGGCCTCGGCCAGAGGCCCCTGGCCGGGGCCAGGGCCCCTGCCCTGGCCGTGGCCTGGCCGCGGCCAGGGCCTTCTGGCCCTGGCCGTGGCCGGCCATGGCCCGGCTATGGCTTATTGGTCTTGACCGGCCATGGCCCTTTGGCTATGGCCGGTCTCCCCCCTTTCATGGGGTGGCCGCATGCCCCCGCCGGAGGGGGTTGCCGTGGTGGTTATTGGCCGTAGCCAACCCCCTCCGCATGGGGAGGGGGGTGCATGGCCTTCATAGCCCATTTGGCCATGGTGCACATGCACTAAAATTCATCTTCCCCGATGGGAATAACCACCATCTTCTTCTCCGGTGAAGCACCCGTTCATCGAGGAAGTAGTTATCCTCCATTGGCCGTGTGCCAAAAAATTAACCCACTTCAAAAATTCATAAAATACGCGTGCCACATGAAGAGAGCGCCATTCCCTATGAATGGAGACTCAGCATCCATGAAGAGAGCGAGTTTGACGATATGAACGGTCGGTTCTTCCCGTCACGGAGAGTTCCTGCCATATCCGTAATGACAGAAGACCCTAACGTGAAAAGAACAACCGCTGCGTTATCTCTGTCACGAAGCGTTCCTACCATATCCGTAATGGTAGGATACCCATTCGTGAAAAAGACAACGACTCGTTCATAGTTTTGACGGGGCGACGGTTCTGACCGGAGCGAATCCGTATGGCTCTGATACCAATGTAGGATCCTGTCAAAACAGAGTTAGGATCGATAAATAAAGTTGAGACTTACGCTTGCGTATGCGGCACGGTAGTCACGGAACTTCACCTTCGGATTCGCCATGACGGATCGAGTCTTCTCACGAACGGAGTAAGGCTACTAAATCCACAATCTAAATCTCTACTTTTAGATTAAGAACTTGGATAAAGAGAGAAGAAGGATTTCGGCAGAGCTTCGCTAGAATGAAATGCAAGGCAAGAATACCATGCAAAAGTGTAAGGAAATGGCTAACCCTTGGGTCTTATTTATAGCCCCCAAGGTAGTTATTTTAGGAGTAATTGTTCCTTTGGAACAATTTAACTAAGGTGTACCATCATACATGGCACATTATAAGCTTAAGTTGTACCATATGCATGGTACAACATAAGCTTAAGATATTACCCCTTTATTAGCCATATGTCGCATGCACTTATGCACATATAATGCGACTTTCCCATTAATCTAGAGATCCTCTCCGCAAGGGAACAGATTCCCTTTGCACACGACTTTGTGTGTGCGACGTTCGAGGTCCGTGTTCCCTCGTACATCCCCTACAAGGGTGTACAAACGTCATCCATATCCAACAAATTCATATAAGTTCGTTTTTCTAAATCATATTTAGATAACGGACTATAAATGATGGCACCAGTTTTCATGGTCATCATGAACATTTACATCGAGTTCGGTCCGAGTAGATCTGTGCAAATCTGTTGTCGAGACAGTTTCATCATAATCCGTTTATAAGAGTTAGGATGAAAACCGTTCTCAACCAACATAATTGTACTTCACTATTTTTCTTCTGCACCAATCTTCTAACTTGAAGATTTACTTGCAGACAATGAGAAACAATTTCTTTGGGCACATAAACTAAAGTCTATACTTTATTCACGTGCACTGTAACGGCCGCTTTCCGACCGTTCATTTTTCGCGCGTACTTTCCTCTTTTGTATGCGTATTTTTTTGTCCTTTCTTCTATCCGAATATGCGATGTTATAATCGTTGTGACCGTATGGAAGAGTAGTTATTTGTGGGATTTTTAGTGAATGTCATTTCACGGGTCGTTCTCCCACAAATCGGCTTTGAATGAAGGGATGTTTTAGCGTCTAGATTTCAATGTTTAGTTTTTATTTTTATTATCTTTCTTGGTAGGCTTAGCTCGTAACCGGACTACTATAAAAAAATGCTTGCATAGCGCTTTTTTTGAACTTGGATAGCGCTTTTATAAGCGATATATAAGTGTTTTACTAAGATAGCGCTTACTACCTTAGCGCTTTTGGAGGCGCTATTCAAGATTACTCGAGAAATTTTGATTTTGACCTTACATATCACTTTCTAAACGCTATACCAGGTACCACTAAGATAGCGCCTAATAGTCGCTATTGTAGATTTTCATAACATGGCACTTTCTAAAGCGCTATTGTAGTAAATTACTTCATTAACGCCAGAATTTTTTTCTCTCCGTCAGCCTCAGAACCCTCTACGGCCCCCACTGCCTACTCTTTTCTTTTCCTCATTATCCTTTATCAAAATGCAGTAATCGGCGACCTCCCTAAACTTAGACACTGTCCTCAAGTCAACATATGAATCAAAAGTAAACAAAAACAACCAACATATTTAGCTAGTACTCCAGCACAAATGACATAAAGTTCACATATATACGAGCCCATTATTCCCTGAACAAAAAATAGGAATTGCATTGAGACGTGTTCAAAATAGCCATATAAATATAAAATCCCGCTTCTTAGCAGCAAAAGGGCAGAGCCCCAACAAAGGTAGCAAAAGGGCAGAGCCCCAACAAAACAATGGCAGGGGCAGAGCCCTATCAAAACAGCAACGAGGGCAGAACCCCAGTGCGTAGCATAACCCCAAAGTCAGAGGAATCCAATCACATTTCCATCATCGGCTTCCAACATTCCATTGGTGAAATTTTACCCGCCCAAAACTACGGCACAACGCAAAGCAAGATATGGAGGATGACGCCGACGCTCCAGATGTCATCTTCGGGTCATAATTTCTCTTCAAACCCACCGACGGCATATAATATGGACTTCACACGATCTCGGTGAATCCGTCAACCTGCAATCAAGAAAACAAAAACCTAAAATCAATCCCCGAAAAAGGATAATAACAATAATCACATAAAGTAGGAACTGAGACGAACACTGAGAGCCCAAAATCGATGGCCTTTAGCGCCTCCGTCTACTTCTCATAGAAGAACAAGAATTTCTCCGGCTTGAGATCCCGATGCAATTGTGGCACGTCTGAACCAATGACATAAAAATTACAGATGCAATCTTTTTCCTGCCTAGATCATAAAAGTTTAAACTTATGTTTTTTTGGTTTCAAGCATCAAGAATCGAGAAGCTTGTATACCTGAACGACATTGACGATGGTTCTGGTGACGACGGCGGTGGTGTAAGAGTATCAACGTAGATGATCCACTTGGGAACGGAAGTTCTGGCCGTCGATGACAACAAGCGAGCTGGGCATTCAAATGAAGTAGCCGTTGGAGGAAGAAGCGGGATCTTAGAGGAGGAAGGGGATCCATTGGATCAACCTGCTGAAGTAAATCACGTTGAAACTATTGACTGTTCATCCTGGAATTACTGGTCTATGTCACAGACAATCCAAGCCCTGACAAAAAAAACCATTTTTCTACTCCCTGCATTTTTATAATGTAGAGATTGACTTGCATAAGATTTTTACTGCAGTAAGAAATCAAAATGATATTCTCTGCTACCAGATGATGTTCAAATGTGAGCTTGATATTGGCTAAACCAGTACAGAACTAAGGAGGACACGACATAAATACACAATGTATATGTAAAAAGGAAAGGTCCTAAAGCTAAAATGTAGACTCAAAATAGATACTATAAGCACATCATACCAGGTATATGGAACAAGAAGTACCAAATTGTATATGTAAAACCAGAGACATCGGTAAGTTGTTACAGTTCATATTTAGCACTTCTTGGTTTTCAATTTCACGTGTGAAGAGACATTGTTCCAGATCCAAGAAAAGAATGTAGACCCTTGGGATTGGCTGAAGTGCAAGGTGAATGTATTCATTTACATAAGGAATTCCTTCCTTTTCCATTAGACGTTGCTGCGGACATCATAAGAAAGCATTTGAGCTGATCAAACGCAAAACCAGACAGCAACAACCAGACTGCTGCATGTAACACATCATGTCATTTGTATTTCTTATGTGTGGGTTCAGTAATGCAAGCTCTTTCCAGCAATTCCAGGATGAACAGTCAATAGTTTGATGCCATATCAAATTGCAAGGAAAAAATAAATAGAATGGATTATTCACATTGTATATATAAATCTTATAAATGTAAACTAAAAAATAAAACATTCTGTCACGACCCGCTTCCCAAAAATGTGGAGGCGAGACGTGAGAAGGTCCGCACAAACTTGAAGCTGTGAAGCTCCAAGTCCGATAAGCGTAAAAAACACTTATTATGGCAAGTCCTTGCAAAGCGAAACGAAACAACAATGATAATAAGGAAATGAGACGACATTTTATTGAATCTCCGAAAGTCCATAAACAAATTACAATATCGCAGAAAAGCCACCAGGCTAAAAGGAAAAGAGTCTAAGGCCCAAACATGGCCAACAAGGTATAACATACATACAAAGGTGCCACGCACCAACAACTAACAGTAAACCTAAACAAGGAAGTGGACACGAGCGGTCTTCAAGACAGGCCCCTGGTGTCCATACACCACCACAGCAAACATCAACATCAGCAACACCATATCCCCTGCAACAAAGCTCTGGCTCTGGGTCTAACATGTGACACCCAAAAGAGAGAGGGGCACATGTCAGCAAGTCTGGAAAGACTTGAGCAAGGAAACTGAAAGTAACTAACAACCTAGCACTGATAATATTAAACAATGACATGACAGTTTAGTTTGATGCAGCAGTTTAAAATAGAGACAAGCACGCACGATGTAGCGAAGCTACCAATTCACTAATCACTTATCATTTATCACTTAGTGCATAGAGAGTCCACCTGCTGGCCGGAGTGGCGGATCAGGCCAACTCGGGGCTCAGTCCGCTTATCTCTATCACTATTTATCACTTATCACGATTATCACTGTTTATCACTTAGTGCATAGAGAGTCCACCTGCTGGCCAGCTCGTGGCTCAGGCCGCTTATCTCTATCACTATTAATCACTTAGTGCACTAGAGAGTCCACCTGCTGGCCGGAGTGGCGGATCAGGCCAACTCGGGGCTCAGTCCGCTTATCTCTTACCCCACCCATATGTGTCGAGCGTTGGGGTTTCCAACTACAGGGCTCGCTTCTGGAACACGAGCCAGGAATATAATATTGTAGCGTGTGCTACGCAATCACGATGAATAATCACTATGCAATGACATGAACAGATAATTGCGTACCGTTAATAGAGTTAAACGTGACAGGCAAAATGCAATGACATGAACATATTCGCGTACCGTTAATTTAAATTAAACATGGCAGTTAAAATGCAATAGCAGTTAAGGTTGCATGGATGACATGAACAGTTAATTGCGCGTACCGTTAAGGGAGAGTAAACGTGACATACAAGCATGATGAAGGTGACGGACCAAGCTTCGTTGTCAAGCTAGGTCAATGGCGTCTAGACGGCTATCCTTTCACCGTCTAGTCTCTTTTACGCTAAAGCAAGGAAATGGCCTAAGACATGGCCCAAATCAAGAGACGCAAGTTTCACTTGCCTGGCACCGAGGGGAACGATCAACGAAGGCACATCACACAAATTTGTTATCTATGGGAATGGATCACTGTCATGGAAAAACAACATTAGAATGGTAACTAATCCGTATTCACAATCGAACCCTACGATTTCTAATGATCCATTTTATTAGGTTTTCACAAATATCAAGTGTGGGTTATGAGATTATTAAAGGAAGAATACTACCCGTGAAGAAGCGGAGGAACGATGCCGAGCAACCACGACAACGAAAGAACGATCCGGCTCAGATCTGGAAATGAGGAAAATCTGGAGAAATGGGTTTGGATGAGGCTTTTGGGGATTTGATGAGGGTTTGAGGTTGAGGAGAGGTAGGATATGTGAAATGAGGGTTTGGATGATGATGGATGAGCTTGGGATGAAGGATCAATGGTTTGGGGAAGAAGGGGGCTCAATGGGGGAGAAATTAGGGTTTGGGGTGATGAGGAAGAAGAAGAAAACGTTTGGGGCGTATTTATAGAAAAGTGTGGCGGCTAGGGCAAAACTAGGGTTTCCTGGGCTGATTAGTCGGTCAAAGAAGGATGGCTGACCGACTAGTTTGGAAACTAGTCGGTCGGTCGAATAACTGTGACCGACTAAGAGCAAACAGTAACTCGGCTGGGAAAATGATCAATGAACTAGTCGGTTGAAGAACAATGGCTGACCGACTAGTTTCACATCTAGTCGGTCGTTGGTTGTTCTTAGACCGACTAACGATAAACAGTAACTTCTGAATAATAATCAAAGCCCACTAGTCGGTCCATTAAGGATTGCCGACCGACTAGATTGAGATCTAGTCGGTTGGTTCTCCTTCTTGAACCAACTAACGTGCACGAAAAGTGTCGATTCGAAGCGCGAAGCTTCGGGAAGATTTCTATGGCTTCTATGGTCGATTTATACTCTAAGATATGAGCGATTTGAAGCTCGTCACGAATGACTTACTCCGAAATCGACGATCGAAGGAAGAAGCTAGAAAATCACGACGAAGCGATCGAAAGTGAAAGCTATGGCGACGAAAACCACACATCCAAGGAGAAAATCCACCAAGCATATATTTTAATATAGATAATCCAATTTCATGAAAACCAGTCGTTACATCCTACCCACCTTAAAATAAAGTCCGTCCTCGGACTTTCTAACTATAGCTATATCTAGTCACCCTAGTAACTACCCTCAATCAATATCACATCAAAATTTCAACCAAGTACACTCATTTCAAGTGCTTATATATATACTCTAGGTAGTCAATTATTAACACCACGGAAGTAAATATATATTCACGCACATAGTACACTCATACTTATTATAGTCAATCAATTTCATACACGTATTTCAATCATATATATATAGTCAATATATTTATACAACAATAAACACTTATTACTTACTATAAGAAAATACCCAAGCCTCTCTTATTTGAAAATAATTTTCACATTTATTTAGTCATTCAAATATATGCAAATATTTCACCATATTTTCACCCCACATATAGTCCTATAACTATATATTGGCATAGCCACCCACAAGCGTGTGCGTAACACAACCAAGCACAAACAACTCAAACACCATACATACATCATCCGTCACTATTCACCACCACATACAATTATACCAAAGTACATAGAGTATACCCACTCAAGCTTGAGTGAGACTCAAATCATAGCAGGACATTTATATGCGTAACACAGTATCCATACACATACCAATACCACTCCAAGGCATACACATCCACGTATCACATATTTTCACACCATATCCATCCATTTATAATTACCATATCAACACATCAACTACATACAAGTTTAACAGATGCAATAGTCGGGTATAACTCCTGATATACGCGCATACGACAACTCATAAAACAAGTAGTACCAATCAAAATTATCATTCTGTTATTATACGTATATCACATCATACTCAAGCAGAAAATTACCTACACACAACATACAAATGCCAACACCCATACCACTATATACACAACACGAAATCAACACTACGACGACATTACCACTTAACTAACGGTCCCACCAAACTATAACAAGGTTGACACCGGCAACGACAAGCTCTATGGGCTAGACAATAGGAAGGAACCGAACCTAGATCATGACGAATAGAAAGATCGAAAAACATGGGTTCAGCTAGGACGAAGGTAAGGAGCCAAATTTGGTTAGGGGAATCAGGGTAAGACTGTGAATGTTTAGGTGGAAAGATGATGCAATGATACCCTTAAGGAATACGTAAAGAAGGTAGTGTAAACAACATAAGTTAAAATACGTGAATTCAAAGACCGTTGTACTTCAAAAAGTCGGAGTCCTGGTTTGTATAAAATTATTTAGAGGTCGATAAACAAGTTGTTTGAAAACGAGTTTGAGACGAATATACGTAATAAGAGGAAAAATGGGTTATTGGCTTATATAAAATCATCATGAGGAAAAATGAAATCATTTACTCGAACATTAAAACATAGGTCAGAAACGATATGCGGCAGCAATCTAAAAATTTTGGAAAAGTTTTGAGATTCGAAGATTGAAATCAGATCAAGTATAGTGTGGAGAATTTAAGCGCATGCTAAAGGTTTTCCAAATCTTAAAACTGAAGAGAGATCCCAAATAAACCATATCGAAAATACTTTTAGAGAAATCCGGATTTGCCAACAAAATTGATTTATACAAGATCTTAACGTACGAGCAAAACGAACGTGATACCGATATATAAAAATAATTGAAGTCATATTTTAGAAATTATCTTAAAAGCGTGTATGGTGGATGGAAAGATAATATCTTAGTAGTATGGAAAGAGAAAAGGATATTAAACTCATCAAGTTAGTATTAAAACTTTTAAACCGTTTTATGAAGGGTCTAAGTCAGGAATGATCTCGAAATAGTAATTTTTTTATACACAAATCTGAAATATGGAAAATGTTGAGCATAAAATCGACTTGCTAAAAGCCGAAGTCCAAAGGGACTTGAAAAGTTTATTAAGAATAAGCACGAGGTGTTTTCGAATAAAATTTTAATGGCACAAGTAAGAAAAGAAATTATGAATCGAGTTAGGAAAATAGAAATACGGTTCAGAATGAAATTGGTATATGAAAAGGGACAAGACATTTATATCGATACGAAAGTATATGCTGAAAATATTATAAACTTCTAATCTAAAAATCTCAACATAAGTTTCGATATTTAAAAACATAAATAATTTAAGTCGGCGAAGGAGCATGAGACCTTACATATATCAAAAGTGTTTCGAACAAATTTAAACTTAACGAAAGAAGAAGATCGAAGATACTTTTAGGGAAATAAGGATTCGCCAAAAGAACGTGTTGGTATAAAAACTTTTGAAGCACGAGTACGGCGAACCTATAATTGATATATATACACAAAAATTAGTTGAAGTCCATTCAGTTTGGAAAAATACCCCTAAAGGTATGTAAGATAGGTGGTTAAAATAAATTTTTGTAGTTAGGAAAAAGGACGGTATATAGAACCATCAGGATAGTAATAAAGTTTTAAAAAAATCGAAATGCGAAAGATACATTGTTAGAAAAATAGTACAAGATAGTAATTTTAAAAATTTCGACTAAAAGTCTTCAAAATTCAAGAACGACTTTTAACTCCATCGAAATTTAGGGAGACATATTTAAAGAAGTTTAGAACAAAATTTAAATTGAGTGGAACTTCAAATAAGGAAAGCATTCGAAAATAACTTTGGAAGAATCAAGATTTGTAACGGAAAACATTTGAAAGATCAAGGATAATTGTAATGAGGTGGTCATGTGAATTGAGGACAAGGGAAGTGGTTATGGAAACGTAATTTTCCCAAAAATCTGTAGTCGGGAAAATGTTTGAACATAACTTTGATTTGTTGAAAGCTAAATCATCTGTGACTTGAAAAGTTTATTAAAGGTGCGCGACGAGTCATTTGAATAGCATAAATAAGAAAGGAAAATTCATAAATCGAATTTGGAAAATAGAATTGCGGCTCAGAATTAAATCGATTTATGAAAAGGGGCAAGGTATTCAAATAGGTATGAAAGGTATAGGTTGTAAAACATTATAAAACAGAAATCAAAATCTCGTCAAGACTTTCGAATTTCAAAATTTAATTTAAGTCAACGAAAGAGTACGAGATATAAGTATACATATAACAATTGAAATTCCATTTAGCTTGGAAAAGATTTTAAAGTATGTATGCTATGCGATTAAAATGGGTCTCATAGTTAGAAAATGGTATATCGAATTTTCCAAAATAGTATTGGAGTCTTTAAACCGAAATGCGAAAATATAGACAAGAAAATGGTTACGAGTTAGCAAGTATAATTACAACCATTTAGACTCCGAAATCTACAAGGAATTTGACTCAATCGAAAAGTGAGAAATTTTAAGTATATACGTAGCGGGTTTAAAACAAAATTTAAACTTAACGAAAACTTTAATGAGGGAAATCGAAAAATAACTTTAAAAGAAATTAAGCCTTGCGAATGGGGACCTTCGAAGGATCAACGATTATCGAAACGTGGTGGTCATGGGAATCGAGGCAAGGGATTTGGTCGGGTGATCAAAGCATAATTACGCCTAGGATATGACTTAGGAAAATCTACGGGAATCTCCTACGGTCAACCAGCTAAAGATTATGGAACCAAGCGCTAAGACTCCCTAAGGGCTAGACAGTAATGAAATGAGTTCAGCTTGGTCCGAAATCGATGAACCCAAGCGAGAGACCAAAGGATTCTAGAAGTCTATCCTAGTCAAAGCTAGACAGGAACCACTAAGGTAACTCCTACGACGACCAAATCAACTCCTAGCGGGGAGTCTAACTAACAATCAGGGGCCTCTAACTAGCAAGCACGGACGTCTAACTAAATCTTCCTACTACCTAGTGACATAGGAAAACTACTAGACTCAAGGCTTATAAATTGGATGTTCTAATTTATTTAATGGACATTCCATAATTATTATCGTTGTTCCGATAGTTCACATTTGCAAATGGACCTGCATGGGCCACCACTAAAACCTGTCACGACCCGCTTCCCAAAAATGTGGAGGCGAGACGTGAGAAGGTCCGCACAAACTTGAAGCTGTGAAGCTCCAAGTCTGATAAGCGTAAAAAAACACTTATTATGGCAAATCCTTGCAAAGCGAAACGAAACAACAATGATAATAAGGAAATGAGACGACATTTTATTGAATCTCCGAAAGTCCATAAACAAATTACAATATCGCAGAAAAGCCACCAGGCTAAAAGGAAAAGAGTCTAAGGCCCAAACATGGCCAACAAGGTATAACATACATACAAAGGTGCCACGCACCAACAACTAACAGCAAACCTAAACAAGGAAGTGGACACGAGCGGTCTTCAAGACAGGCCCCTGGTGTCCACACACCACCACAGCAAACATCAGCATCAGCAACACCATATCCCCTACAACAAAGCTCTGGCTCTGGGTCTAACATGTGACACCCAAAAGAGAGAGGGGCACATGTCAGCAAGTCTGGAAAGACTTGAGCAAGGAAACTGAAAGTAACTAACAACCTAGCACTGATAATATTAAACAATGACATGACAGTTTAGTTTGATGCAGCAGTTTAAAATAGAGATAAGCACGCACGATGTAGCGAAGCTACCAATTCACTAATCACTTATCATTTATCACTTAGTGCATAGAGAGTCCACCTGCTGGCCGGAGTGGCGGATCAGGCCAACTCGGGGCTCAGTCCGCTTATCTCTATCACTATTTATCACTTATCACGATTATCACTGTTTATCACTTAGTGCATAGAGAGTCCACCTGCTGGCCAGCTCGTGGCTCAGGCCGCTTATCTCTATCACTATTAATCACTTAGTGCACTAGAGAGTCCACCTGCTGGCCGGAGTGGCGGATCAGGCCAACTCGGGGCTCAGTCCGCTTATCTCTTACCCCACCCATATGTGTCGAGCGTTGGGGTTTCCAACTACAGGGCTCGCTTCTGGAACACGAGCCAGGAATATAATATTGTAGCGTGTGCTACGCAATCACGATGAATAATCACTATGCAATGACATGAACAGATAATTGCGTACCGTTAATAGAGTTAAACGTGACAGGCAAAATGCAATGACATGAACATATTCACGTACCGTTAATTTAAATTAAACATGGTAGTTAAAATGCAATAGTAGTTAAGGTTGCATGGATGACATGAACAGTTAATTGCGCGTACCGTTAAGGGAAAGTAAACGTGACATACAAGCATGATGAAGGTGACGGACCAAGCTTCGTTGTCAAGCTAGGTCAATGACGTCTAGACGGCTATCCTTTCACCGTCTAGTCTCTTTTACGCTAAAGCAAGGAAATGGCCTAAGACATGGCCCAAATCAAGAGACGCAAGTTTCACTTGCCTGGCACCGAGGGGAACGATCAACGAAGGCACATCACACAAATTTGTTATCTACGGGAATGGATCACTGTCATGAAAAAACAACATTAGAATGGTAACTAATCCGTATTCACAATCGAACCCTACGATTTCTAATGATCCATTTTATTAGGTTTTCACAAATATCAAGTGTGGGTTATGAGATTATTAAAGGAAGAATACTACCCGTGAAGAAGCGGAGGAACGATGCCGAGCAACCACGGCAACGAAAGAACGATCCGGCTCAGATCTGGAAATGAGGAAAATCTGGAGAAATGGGTTTGGATGAGGCTTTTGGGGATTTGATGAGGGTTTGAGGTTGAGGAGAGGTAGGATATGTGAAATGAGGGTTTGGATGATGATGGATGAGCTTGGGATGAAGGATCAATGGTTTGGGGAAGAAGGTGGCTCAATGGGGGAGAAATTAGGGTTTGGGGTGATGAGGAAGAAGAAGAAAACGTTTGGGGCGTATTTATAGAAAAGTGTGGCGGCTAGGGCAAAACTAGGGTTTCCTGGGATGATTAGTCGGTTAAAGAAGGATGGCTGACCGACTAGTTTGGAAACTAGTCGGTCGGTCGAATAACTGTGACTGACTAAGAGCAAACAGTAACTCGGCTGGGAAAATGATCAATGAACTAGTCGGTTGAAGAACAATGGCTGACCGACTAGTTTCACATCTAGTCGGTCGTTGGTTGTTCTTAGACCGACTAACGATAAACAGTAACTTCTGAATAATTTCAAAGCCCACTAGTCGGTCCATTAAGGATTGCCGACTGGACCGACTAGATTGAGATCTAGTCGGTTGGTTCTCCTTCTTGAACCAACTAACGTGCACGAAAAGTGTCGATTCGAAGCGCGAAGCTTCGGGAAGATTTCTATGGCTTCTAGGATCGATTTATACTCTAAGATATGAGCGATTTGAAGCTCGTCACGAATGACTTACTCCGAAATCGACGATCGAAGGAAGAAGCTAGAAAATCACGACGAAGCGATCGAAAGTGAAAGCTATGGCGACGAAAACCACACATCCAAGGAGAAAATCCACCAAGCATATATTTTAATATAGATAATCCAATTTCATGAAAACCAGTCGTTACACATTCGAATATGCAAAGACTGAATAGATATGCATTGCAATTACTTATAGTATATAAAACCTAAACAAAATTTTGGAAATTCATATGGACTTCCTTGCTAATGTTCCATACTGCAACTTGTCTCTCAATTATTCAATTTCATCAATTTTCTCTTGCTTCTCTCTTGACATTGTCAAAACTAGTTCTTGTAATGCAGGCAATCGTATAATTTGACCGATAAATTATGAATCAGGTATTGGTTACTAGAGATATTTAATAGCTTCATGACTGCCTAAGAAAACATATCAACAAGACTCTCTATGTCCATCACTGCTCCCCTCCTCCTAACAGGGACAAAAGCAACTTGCTCAAACATGCAAGAAGTGATGCAATCTTTATACTGTTTATGAATACTGATCCCTAGACAAGTACTAGGACCAAGATGCTCATGATGGAAGTGAGAAAAGTAAAAGAAAAAGAAAAAGAAATGCACCGCATGGAGCACCATATTTCGCATGATTCCTTGCTAAAAATGAGCCAAAGAGGCTACCATCTCCTTTTCATTTCACTTTGCATTACCATGGTGCCCATCGTCACATACAATATCCCAAAGCAAGCTTTGAAGAATAAATAGATGGATGCCATCATGCCCCTTGTCTTCTATGACGACGACATCAATATATCATTTTAAAGGAAGCTTAGGTAGTGAGACCTTGTCCTCGACAAGCTAACACTAGGCTCCTCCCATCAATTTCAGGGGAGTAACCACCAAGCTTTCCTCCAGTAACTTCAAACAATCATCATCCCCCTCATCCTTATCCCCCTTCACACTTGCAATGCATGGGCACATGCCTTTCACCTTTATTGGATATGCCAAAAGGGTTGTAGTTCTGGGCAGAGAGCCTGTACCTCAATTGAACGATTGGCTTGTTGTCGTATTCCAAGAGGCAAATGACTCTCATGGGATCCCTTCAATCTTTGCCCAAATGGATGTCCAACTAGAGGAGAGTAAATATATCTTTTGTTGAAATGCTGATCATAGCCTTTCATATGATAACGACCTTGCTTTTAAATAGATGTGGATCCCTTAACCTGTCATTTAGAGGGAAAAAGAAGGACCCAATTGAGTTTTAAAGCTGCCAAACTACTTTCTAGGACTGCGAAAGATTGATAAGAAATCGAAAATACAGAAATAATATAATATTCATAAACGAAACAATATAACTTTTTTTAAATATTTATACGAAAAATCATTCTTCAGAGAAGACTTCTTAACAGAGTTGGAAAAGGATTGTCACTGAAACTTTGGCTAATTCATAATGTTTTGCACTTTGGCTAACAGAGTGGGAATAATCTGCCATACTCTTAAACACTATCGACTTTATCAAAGGATCTCACGTGTTTGCACTTTAACTTATGCTCTTCATAATGGTTTGATTGGCATTCTGGTGAATGGGAAAACATGAGAATTAGTTTTCAACATAGACTTCTGAAAAATAATGTGATCGGAATAATTCTCCGACAATAAATCCACATAGTATTGTCAATACTTTTGCGTGGATGGGCTCAATATATTTTTGCAACCACATACCCACCTTGCTAAAGATAAATAAACAGAATATATTCCGAAAATTAATCTATTGAGCCCATCCAAAAATATATTCTGAACCTTCCCAACAAAGAATTTAAGTCAACAGATACCTAAAACCAGAAGTGTAAGGTAGTTATAGTGGTTCAGGATAATTCAAAATCCGACCAAAGCAGTCTCATCGCATATAGTCTCTTGCCTAACAGTTAGAATATAATGCAAATAATATAAAATTCGGCTAAAATGGATAATCCTTGACCCACCTTTAAAAAAGAAAACAATTGTCCAAGTGATTGAATTACATTTTCCATTAATCATTTCTGTTGTATATTCCAGTCAACATATGGAACTGTTTTTAGACTTAGCATATGAGTATTAAATATATGTTAGATATACCACACAAAATCACCTCTCAGAACTTTAATCGATAACTTAAACATATAGCCAACTATTAAACCAAGTACATAATATTATAAAGTTAATAGCACGTCCCATACCTGCGTCTATACATCATCCCCAGTGGCTATGTTTCCAACAGTGCAAAGTGCAGGAATAAGGATTGAAGTTGAAGGATGCCTACATGCACCATTAATGGCATATGGATTTGTATATGATAATATTTTATAACAATAAAAAAGGAAAAAATGAAATATAATGACAAATACATACAAAAGAAGCTCCAACCTGATCCAGAACTTTCATCCAGAACTGAATGTAAGTCCATATTTCCGGTTCACATATTCCTACCTGATCTAAGTGCTTTATACTGATAGTAAAAAAAATTCCACATCAACAGTAGATTCCTCACGGCCCTCTACCGGATCGGTCAGAACCTTACTACCGCTACTTAAGCTTGAAGCTCAGGAAAAAGCTAGTTTGTTCAATAGCTTGACCTGCATAAATGCAATTTCGTAAGTTTGGACATTCATTTATATGATGAATATATTAGACAAACAAGAATGAAACTGATTTGTAACATCCAAGGCCATGAGACTTCAGCTTTGTGGAAGCATGAGCTGAATGCTTCAGCATCCTTCAGATGCTTCGTTAGTTGGGATTACTCCGTGTTGACAAACTTGCACTAAAAATGATTCTTAATAAACACATAAATGCTCTACTCTGGTGAGCTTCTCGTATAGATTATCATTAATCTTATCATACCCAATTTTAGTAAAAGTAACAAATGTAACCCTTAATATGCAACACTTTCATTAAAAGAACAAAAAAGCTATCGAACTAAGACAAAGCTCAGCAATAAAAAGTATGGCAGATTATTCTCACTGCGACCGAGAAGAGGAATTTCTTCAGCACAACAAAATAACCTATGCCAAGTGGTAGATATGAGCAAAATATGACCAGAATTCTTGCAAATATTCTAGAATTTAAGAGAGGTATGCGGCCGAAAACCGGGATTAAATGGTGAAAACCTAATAATATTCCCAAAATATGCAAATCTGCAACAAAAGAACCAACTTTATTTAGGAAACTTTACCAGATGTCCTCGGGGAATACGTATTTGATGAGCTCCTCGTTCTTAAACTTGTCGAGCCCCATGAAAATTGTGTAGTCGCCGGCCTCAGGCCGAGCCTTGAAGTAGAAGACCATCTCTTTACCGCTCTTGATTAAACGTGTAAAATTGGGATGACATATGAGGCGTTGGGTCAACGTAAGTGGCAATTAGGTTAGGGTTAGGCTCAGAAGGGGATTTGATGCTGATAGGTTTAACAGAGGGCTTCCGCTCTTCTTGGATTCCGTGACCGTCTCCTTCTAACTCATCCTCCTCTTCGACTACAGCGGCGTCCTCTTTGACTTCGCCGTCCTCGTCGTCGTCAGGATCTCGAAAGATGACGTGATCTAGGGTTTGGGTCTAATTTAGGGTTTGGTGGAGAGCAGTGACTTCAGGCTCCGGGTCTTCGTCTTCGTCCATAAGAAGCGCTTCCTGGTACGATCGGAGGAGATCGGCGGCTTCCAATTGGTGGGTTATGGTGTCGTTATGGTTAATGAGCCTTGAAGTAGAAGACCAATGTGGAATTTAGGCTTGGGAAAGAGAAATTTAGGCTAGGGAAATTTATCCTTGAAGTACGATCGGAGCCGATGGGGGAGGTTGCCGCCAGATGGGAAAGAGAAATTTAGGCTTGGGAAATTTAGGGATATTTTTGTTTATGTTTTTAAATAAAAGTTCTTATGCAACGATTAGTACTATAGCGCTAACAAAAAGCGTTATGTAAGGCATTACTTGGATAATGCTTTAACAAAAAGCGTTATCTAAGTGATTTTTACCTTAATTTTGATTTATTTTTATTTTCTATTAGTGCAGAAGCGCTATACAAGAGCTCACTTAGATAGCGCTTTTTAAAAGCGCTATCTAAGTGGCGTTATCCAAGCCCAAATCTGTAGTAGTGCCGGACCCCGTATTCTCGATCCTCTCGTCGTCACGGTCGTCCCGATATTTTTCTCATAATTTTCAGACACAGTTAGCCCGACCTATCACACTAATTATATTCAAACCCCGATTAGCCTAATCTAATTTGAAATTCACTAAATCAAGGGGATTCTTATGTATCACATGAGTGATTCTCTGGCTATTCTCACCCAATTTCTACCCTCCCCCTCTCACATACTCTCTCTCCAATCAACTTAAACTCCACCCTCTTTGAACCCTATTTAGCAAGCTCCTTTGTTATAACACAACATATCACGCAAACCCCTAGGAATAACTAGCCGCCGCCGCCCCCATTACCAAACACACGCACCCAGGCCGTCGGCTACTTCGTCGCTCCGACGATCACCCCATTGCTCCGACCAACTTCTCTCTCTTCTCTCTCTTCTCTCTCCCCCTTGAAACACCCGAGATCTGTTCTTTGTCGTACAAACAGCAGCCCAGCCCATATACCCATGCCGGACCGCCTACCGCCGCCGCCGGCGACCCCCTCCTACCGCCGACAACCCCCCACGGCCCCCTTTACCTGCTGCCGATCCCCCTTGCTCCCCCCCTCAGCTGCAGCGATCTCGCACGACACAAAACAGCCTGGCTATCACGCAAATATGTCCTTTTCCTCACAAAACTGCCGACCACATCGCCGCTGGCTGTTGCTCCGGCCACCCCTCAGGCCGCGCGACCCTCTTCGGCCTCCTCCTATCCCCGGTATCCCCCTTGCTCCTAGGAGTCCACGTACGCTGCGGATCTCACACGTTTCCCCGACGTCGTAGCCGTAGCCGTGACATTTCGTTGCGCTACCCGCAACCGAAGCGATCCTGACGCCTTACCCGTTACCGTGACAACCTGCTGCCCTACCCGCAGCCAAGACAATCCTGAGACAATCCCGAGACGACCCTTACTGCGCTACCCGCAGTCGAGGACACGAGCACCGCCACCATTTCCAGACCCGACGTCAGACTCTTGCGCGTTCGTCGCACCAGGTTAGCTCTCTCACTCGTAGCAACCCAAACCATGCGACATCAAAACCTAACTAAAATCAACCACTAAAGTAACTAAATTTACTTTCTGCTCCTTTAAAACGACGTGGAACCGTAGATCGACGATCGGACTGATTGACTGTGCATATATGATAGAATCGTCGGATAGGCTGAACGGACATCTTGACATGGAGCTGTTAGGGCAGCCACGTTTAACCTAGAAATGAACCTTAATAGGATTACTAATAAGCATGACCTGACACCGTCACTTGACTAGTTTCAGACGACCCCTTACCGACGCTCCGCCTCGATGAGACGCTCCCGACAGACGTACCGCTCGCCACCGCAGGCAAGTGTGTTCACTTGTGCAGTTTGGGCCACGTTTAGGCCATTGTCTCCTTTAAACTGTAAAAAGTATAAACAAGAGAAACAGACGTGAAATGATAGCGTCTGGGATACCCCACGACAGCCTGGACTTGACGACGAAGTCTGGGCACAACAACAACAACAACAACAACTGACACCCTAGGTTTTATCTGTGTGTGCGTGCGTGTGGACCCCCTAGAATGAACAACTTTCATCCACTTTCATCTCGTCATGTCATTTCATGTGTTGCATAAGCCTACGGACGAATAGGGCACTCTCCAAGTTAGAGAGAGTGATCCCTTGTAATAGATAAGCCTGCGGGTGAATAGGGCACTCTCCAAGTTAGTGAGAGTGATCCCTTGTAATGGATAAGCCTGCAGGCGAATAGGGTACTCTCCAAGTTAGAGAGTGAACCCTTGTCATGATACACAAGCCTGCGGGTGAATAGGGCACTCACCTAATGAGTGAGTGATCCCTTGTAATGATTGTCTTGTGCACATTGGGTTGGGTAGGGTTGAGCATGCCCTCGGTTTAGTGGGTTTGATCCCCCTCTATCCGAAAGGCGTGAATCCTCTTGGCATCACACAGTACTTCTTGTCATGTCATGTCATGTCATGTCATGTCTTGTAGCCAATGTCACACGCTACGGCTATTGCCTGTCATGTTTACTTTTCTGCGTTGTCTTTACTTCCTTGCACACACATATATATATCTGTCATGCTGTTTCATCATTATCATGTAAACAATCTTTAAAATGTGACATTGGCTACACGTTTACTTGCAGACTTCGCCTGACGTACAACCACTTTCTCTTGGTGTTTGTGTAGTGACCATGTGCTATGAGGAACAAACACTAGAGGGGGGGTGAATAGTGTTTTATAGAATTATAAGGAATTTACGCCAAATAAAACCCTACTTAACCAACAAATGCGGAATACAAGAAATGAACAACAACCCAAGCAAGAATGCAATGCTAACAAGCAATCTACCCTGGTTCGGTGCCACCCAAGTCTCACCGACTTGTTACCGGTGCCCTACTCCAGCAACACCCGGATCCCCTCCGGATACTCTAGCAAACCGCTAGAGATTTCCTTTAGCCCACTTGTGGAAAACCTCCAACAAGTGCAATCGACCTACAATCGATGTCCGTGTATCCCACAACCCGGGAACACGCAAAGTCCTTAATCCCACAACTTGGGACTAAGCACACTCTCACAAACCGAGAGCAAAACTAAATCTTGACTCCCACAACTTGGGATCAAGCCAATCCTCTCACCACCGTGAGTATACAACAATTAAGAAGTATAAAGAATGAAATATAAAACTTCTTACCACAAAATCCTATGCCTTGAGAAATACTTACCAATTTAGGGCAAGAATGGATTTTGAGGAAAGATGAGATCACCAAACCCTAGCTCCACCAAGATGAGCAGCAATAGATGGCTAGGGAGGAGTTGGTGACTTGGATTCAAGCTATTAGCTTGAGAAGCTCACAAGGAATGAGAATCTCTCTTGAGGAGTTAGGCTCATAGAGTAAGAGAGAGATTCTTGTGAGATGAGAGAGCTTGAAATTGGAGTTGAATGGCTCTTCTCAAAGGTGTGAAAATGTCTCTAATTTCAGCCTTGGATCCCTGGTTAGAAGCACACAAACTTATATAGGGAAGAGAGAAAACGGTCACAAAATTCGTGGCATTAAATGCCCAATGGATCTATTTCTGAAGCTGCTTAATCGGTCTAAGAAGGATCATCAACCGACTAGATTGACAACTAGTCGGTCAGTGAACCTTCTTAGACCGACTAGATGGTTAACAGAGAAGATGGTGAAATCTGGGTAAGAACTAGTCGGTCTAAGAAGGATCATCAACCGACTAGATTGACAACTAGTCGGTCAGTGAACCTTCTTGGACCGACTAGATTTGAAACTAGTCGGTCTAAGAAGGATCATCAACCGACTAGATTTTCATTTAATGCATTAACCATCCTTCTTGAACCAACTAACTGGTCAACAGTGCAAAGGCTGGATTAACAAGGAAAACTAGTCGGTCTGAGAAGAGACACCAACCGACTAGATCATCATTTAGTCGGTCGGTGAACCTTCTTGGACCGACTAATTGGTCAACAAATGGTCTTGAATTGATTAGGATAACTAGTCGGTCTGAGAAGGATTTCCAACCGACTAAATCGTCATCTAGTCGGTCGGTGAACCTTCTTGGACCGACTAATTGACCAACAGTGAATGGGCTGAGTTGAGCTAGGATATCTAGTCGGTTCAAGAAGGATTTCCAACCGATTAGATCGTCATCTAGTCGGTTGGTTCTTCTACTTGAACCAACTAAGATGCATACGAAGCCGAGAAATGAATCGATAAGCTACGGGAAAGTTTCTAATGGCTTCTAAGGCAATCCTAGAGATACGATATGATAGAAATGAAGATTTCTAGGCAAGTTCTACTCAAGGCTTAACATTCTACTAAACCGAAGCTAGAAGACATAAAAGTAAACACGACAAACCGTCTTCAAAGCTTCAACATGGAGAATCCGAATCCCTAGACTTCATGAAAAACTCCTTGAGCTTCAACGAAGCTCCAAGCACAACGATCACGTGTTCTGAGGAAGTCTTGGGACGTCGCTTGAGATGAACAAATTACTTTGGTGACGATCTCCATAAATCTTCATGGTCTTGAGTCTTTTAGTTGAATGACTTGAACGTCATAGTCTTCGAAGCTTTTGACTCATCCATTCCTTTCTTCTCTTTGGATTGAATCTCCATTCATTTGTTGATGCCATTGGCTTGATGTTTGAAGTAGCCTTTGAATTCTTCAAGCCAATGCTTCACTTTTGTTGATCTACCAGAATCAACACGTGTAGTCACTTTTGATCTTCTAGAATCTGATTAGTGACTTTATAGCTAACTGCAATCACAAGAGTTAGTCACAATGATTTGTATTTGATCATCATCAAAATTAAGGTGGAGAGTCCAATACTCAATAGTTTGTACGTCAGGTACTGAGACAGCGTTAGCAAACCAGGAGCCGGTACCAGAGGACTTGGAGCAGGAGTACGCTGCTGATCAGGAGTACGACCAGGGCAAGGACCAGTCTTAGAGGTTTCTCAGTTGCTGAATTTGTAGTTTTAGTCGCTTTCTAGTTTGGGTGCATAGCACTATTTTGCTTTCTGTTTTAGGTTGGGTGCGTAGCACCAGTAGTTTCCTTTCTTTCAGTTGTACCCATGCCCGAGGCTTACTTTGTTAGACTTTTTGTACTTGCTGGATTGTTATTTTAATGAATGAATTTCGTTTCCTTTTCGAGTACTATTTTACTATTCCGAACTTTAAATGCAAGAACCTGTATTTCTTTTGGTGTACCTCTACAGACGCTTATTGAACCCGGGCCTCACAGCCCCGGCCCATGCGGACCTTCGTCTTATCCTCACACCTATTTTGGGAAGCGAGGCATGACATGTTTAGTGGTGGCCCATGCAGGTCATGCAAAAAGTTCGGAAAAATAAGAGTACCGTATTCATTTAATATCCAGTTTAACATGTACAAGTCTAAATTGGGTTTTCCTTGTCAATAGGATGACAGGAGGACGCAATACCCGAGCCGGACCTTCAGCTGACGAGACCATGGATGGCCAAGGTGGCGAGTTTCGCCAATTTCTGGGCATAATGAGAGAGATGTTGGATGTTCAGCATCAGTTAGTTGAGCAAACACATTGGGCTGCCTGTGCTGCCTAGGCTGCACCGGCTGCACCACCATCGCCTCCACCGGCACCTCGAGCTGCTCTTGGAGTGAAGCAGTTCAATGAGTTGCAGTCGAAGACCTTCTCAGGGAAGGATGGACCACTGGATGCCGACAAATGGATCCAGAGTACTGAAGATAAGTTGATAGCTGCTAAGATACCTGATGGGACCAGAGTGGAGATAGCAAAGATGCAGCTAGTTGAGAATGCTAGGAACTGGTGGCGCGTTGAGGAGAGGCGTCTGAAGAAGCGAGTTGAGTGTAGCACTTTCAAGTCTATGTTCAAGGAGAAGTACTTCCCTAAGGCTGCGTAGAGGAAGCTCTTGTAGTGGTTCGTGAACCTGACTCAGGGGAGTATGTCGGTTGATGAGTACGAAGCAAAGTTTGAGATGTTGAGCCGCTTCGCCCCGCACATGGTGAAGAAGGAGGAGAACAGAGCTAATCGGTTTCGTCAAGGGCTACACCCCAAGATTCAGGCTTCTATGACTTCGGCGGACTTGACTACTATAGGAGCTATACTGAATGCAGCTAGGACCCATGAGGCTGTAGCGAGACTTCCTGATCCTCCTGCTGGTGGAGGAAAGCGACCGATGGAGCAGCTCAGGCCAGCAGCTAGGCCTGTAGTGGGACCCGTTCAGTCGGTGCTTTTCAAGAGGCCAGGAGTGCCTGCACAGAGCCAGGCCAGGGATCAATGTCATTTCTGTGGCAAGCCGGGGCATCATTCGAGTTATTACAGGAAGAAGCTGGGTTTGTGGCTGGCATGTGGAGCTGCCACACACGCTGTTATAGATTGCCCGAGGTATCGCCATACCGAGGGCAGAGCACCAGCCCCACTACAGAGTAGAATGATTGCCCCTATTCAGAGAGGAGCTGTTGTTCGTGGAGCATATACTATGACGGCCGTGGATGGCGTCATTGCAGGTAATTCCATAGACTTAGTCTTTCATATTATAGTATAGCTTATTTTTTTTGGCTACATGTGATTGTATGAAAGCTTTTGTTTCTTTTAAATCAAATCTTTAATGTTTTGAAACTAGCCCACAAAGATCATAACCTCCTAGCTTCCCCCATCCAATACCACAACTCCACACATTTTTCCCACATGTTTTTAAAATATGTCATTGGCTTTAAACATTCTTTTCTCTTCTTTCCCTCTTCGGAAGTGTTAATTTCATTGTTGTTATATTGTTAGAACTGGCTATTATTGTTTTAGGGTTATTTGTGCAGGTAGGCATAGTGTGAGGTGAGATAGGATGTAGTGGTGTTTAGTTAAATTTGAATACAACGAAGTGAGATTAAATTTCTTTGGGATGAAAAGAATGATGTCTCCAAGACTTATTTATTTATTTTTGCGCAACAGACTCAATGTAGAATTCTGGTTGAATGAAATTGTACACAGGGAGATGAGTACGTATCAGATCTGAAAACTTAGACGAGTGGTAGATATGAGTAGCTATGAAGGTATAGTATGATTTAGGGTGATCATGAAATTGAGTAGAGCATTTAAAGCATCAAGACTTGATTATAAAGCGGGGTGAAGAAGACATTGGAAATAACACGACAAGTTGAGATGAATGGATAGTTATGAAGACGGATTTAATATGGTTAGGAAATTAGATAATAGGGGTAAGGATAAGTTGTGGTTTAATGGTTCATTAATTATGGAGAATAAATTTATGAGTCAATATGATGAAGAATATATTGGGGACGAGACGATTGATGATTTGCAAACGGTAATGTGGATTTATAGTTAAGTGCTAGGAGGTGACTCTAGTTGTAGCACTATCCAGTGAAAGGACAAGTAATTATTTGAGGAACGCTGATTAAAGTTATAGGATTAGCGATCATTATGTGGGATATGGGAGTTGCAGGCATAAGTGCATATATATATTATTATTAATAGCATAAGGGATTCTGAGGGCGGAATCATTTCTAAGGTGTGTAGAATGTAACGGCCGCTTTCCGACCGTTCGTTTTTCGCGCGTAGTTTCCTCTTTTGTATGCATATTTTTTTATCCTTTCTTCTTTCCGGAATACGCAATGTTATATATTGTTATGACCGTATGGAAGAGTAGTTATTTGTGGGATTTTTATTGAACCTCATTTCACAGGTCGTTCTCCCACAAATCGGCTTTGAATGAAGGGGTGTTTTAGCCTTTAGATTTCAACGCTTAGTTTTTATTTTTATTATCGTTCTCGGTAGGCTTAGTGATCTTTACCAAACTTTAATATAGCGGCTGACCGGGTCGTGCACGCGTGCATCACCCGATCGGTTGGCTGTGTCCAACCGATCGGGTGGGGGCTGAAAGATGGAGATCTCTGTCGTATGACCCACTGGATCACGCGTGACTCCTCCCGTTGCTTCGGGGACTTATGATATCGTCTTTAAACGTCCCCTACATTGGAAAACTCCTGCAAACACGTCAAAACACGGAGAAGTGAAAGAAAACAAGAAAATATGAGAAAACGGATACGAGACGGCGGAAAATAACAGAAAAACACAAACGAAAACGTGCGTGAATATATGAAATATAAACGCACGTCACTTAGCTCATGACCGGACCTCGTATGCTCGATCCTCTCGTCGTCATGGTCATCCCGATATTTTTCTCATAATTTTCGAACACAGTTAGCCCGACCTATCACACTAATTACGTTCAAACCCCGATTAGCCTAATCTAATTTGAAATTCAAATTTAACCTAAATCAAGGGGATTCTTACGTATCACATGAGTGATTCTATGTCTATTCTCACCCCATTTCTACCCTCCTCCTCTCATATACTCTCTCTCCAATCAACTTAAACTCCACCCTCTTTGAACCCAATTTAGCAAGCTCCTTTGTTATAACACAACATATCACGCAAAACCCTAGGAATAACTAGCCACCACCGCCCCCATTACCAAATGCACGCACCCAGGCCGCCAGCCACTTCGTCGCTCCGACGATCACCCCATTGCTCCGGCCAAATTCTATCTCTTCTCTTTCTCCCCCTTGAAACACCCGAGATTTGTTCTTTGCTGCACAAACAGCAGCCCAGCCCATATACCCACGCCGGACCACCTGTCGCCGTCGCTGGCGGACCCCTCCTGCCGTTGGCGACCCCCTCTACCAGCTGTCGATCCCCCTTGCTCCCCCTCAGTCGCAGCGATCTCGCACGACACAAAACATCCCGGCTATCATGCAAATCTGTCCTTTTCCTCACAAAACTGCCGACCACATCGCTACCGGCTGTTGCTCCGACCACCCCTCAGGCCGCGCGACCCCCTTTGGCCTCCTCCTATCCCCAGTAGCCCCCTTGCTCCTAAGAGTCCACGTACGTTGCGGATCTCGATCGTTTTCCCGACGTCGTAGCCGTTGCCGTGACGTTTCGTTGTGCTACCCGCAACACGCCGTACCCATTGCCGTGATAACCCGCTGCACTACCCATAACCAAGACAATCCCGAGACGATCCCGAGATGACCCTTACTGTGCTACCCGTAGTCGAAGACACGAGCACCGCCACAGTTTCCAGACCCGACGTCAGACTCTTGTGCGTTCGTCGCACCAGGTTAGCTCTCTCACTCGTAGCAACCCAAACCATGCGACATCAAAACCTAACTACAATTGACCACTAAAGTAACTAAATTTACTTTCTGATCCTTTAAAACGAAATTGGGTTAAATCGAATGAAATTGTACACAGGGAGATGAGTACGTATCAGATCTGAAAACTTAGACGAGTGGTAGATAGGAGTAGCTATGAAGGTATAGTATGATTTAGGGTGATCATGAAATTGAGTAGAGCATTTAAAGCATCAAGAATTGATTATAAAGCGGGGTGAAGAAGACATTGGAAATAACATGACAAGTTGAGATGAATGGATAGTTATGAAGACGGATTTAATATGGTATGGAAATTAGATAATAGGGGTAAGGATAAGGTGTGGTTTAATGGTTCATTAATTATGGAGAATAAATTTATGAGTCAATATGATGAAGAATATATTGGGGACGAGACGATTGATGATTTGCAAATGGTAATGTGGATTTATAGTTAAGTGCTAGGAGGTGACTCTAGTTGTAGCACTATCCAGTGAAAGGACAAGTAATTATTTGAGGAACGCTGATTAAAGTTATAGGATTAGCGATCATTATGTGGGATATGGGAGTTGTAGGCATAAGTGCATATAGATATTATTATTAATAGCATAAGGGATTCTGAGGGCGGAATCATTTCTAAGGTGTGTAGAATGTAACGGCCGCTTTCCGACCGTTCGTTTTTCGCGCGTAGTTTCCTCTTTTGTATGCATATTTTTTTATCCTTTCTTCTATCCGGAATACACAATGTTATATATTGTTATGACCGTATGGAAGAGTAGTTATTTGTGGGATTTTTATTGAACCTCATTTCACGGGTCGTTCTCCCACAAATCGGCTTTGAATGAAGGGGTGTTTTAGCCTTTAGATTTCAACGCTTAGTTTTTATTTTTATTATCGTTCTCGGTAGGCTTAGTGATCTTTACCAAACTTTAATATAGCGGCTGACCGGGTCGTGCACGCGTGCATCACCCGATCGGTTGGCTGTGTCCAACCGATCGGGTGGGGGCTGAAAGATGGAGATCTCTGTCGTATGACCCACTGGATCACGCGTGACTCCTCCCGTTGCTTCGGGGACTTATGATATCGTCGTTAAACGTCCCCTACATTGGAAAACTCCTGCAAACACGTAAAAACACGGAGAAGTGAAAGAAAACAAGAAAATACGAGAAAACGGATACGAGACGGCGGAAAATAACAGAAAAACACAAAAGAAAACGTGCGTGAATATATGAAATATAAACACACATCACTTAGCTCGTGACCGGACCTCGTATGCTCGATCCTCTCGTCGTCACGGTCATCCCGATATTTTTCTCATAATTTTCGAACACCGTTAGCCCGACCTATCACACTAATTACGTTCAAACCCCGATAAGCCTAATCTAATTTGAAATTCAAATTTAACCTAAATCAAGGGGATTCTTACGTATCACATGAGTGATTCTATGTATATTCTCACCCTATTTCTACCCTCCCCCTCTCATATACTCTCTCTCCAATCAACTTAAACTCCACCCTCTTTGAACCCAATTTAGCAAGCTCTTTTGTTATAACACAACATATCACGCAAAACCCTAGGAATAACTGGCCGCCGCTGCCCCCATTACCAAATGCACGCACCCAGGCCACCAGCCACTTCGTCGCTCCGGCGATCACCCCATTGCTCCAGCCAAATTCTATCTCTTCTCTCCCTCCTCTCTCTTCTCTTTCTCCCCCTTGAAACACCCGAGATTTGTTCTTTGCTGCACAAACAGCAGCCCAGCCCATATACCCACGCCGGACCACCTGCCGCCGTCGCCGGCGGCCCCCTCCTGCCGCCGACGACCCCCTCTACCCGCTATCGATCCCCCTTGCTCCCTGTCACGCCTCGCTTCCCTGAAATGGAGGCGAGACGTGAAAAGGTCCGCACGGGAGTGGAGCTGTGAAGCCCCAAACCCGATAAGCGTCAATAAAACATAAGCAGGTCCCTGTAGCCACAAACGGAACAACAATAATAACACAAGGAGAGACAGAAATAAAATCTCAAAGCTCAAAATTTGTCCAACATGAAAATTAGGTTCAACATCCAGAAAAGCCACCAGGCTAAAGGAAAGAGTCTAAAGGCCCAGAACAAGGCCAACAAAAGGGACAACATAACAAAGTATTGGTGCCACGCACCAACAACAAAACAGTCTAAAAAACAACACAAATAGTCTCTACGACTGATCGCCCGTTTCCACGAAGTCCTCGTCAAATACAGGCTCGGGCTCGGCGTCGCAAACACCTCGTCCTCAACAATGAACTCAGGCTCAGGATCTAACATGTGTCACCCAAAAGAGTAAAGGGGCACATGTCAGCAAGTCTAAAAGACTTGGGCAAGGAAACTGGAAAGGAAGGCAAACTAACAACCTAGTAGTTATAGTATGCATGACATGGCAGTTATGGTATGAGTGCACAAGTAAGACATGGTGAAACCACAAGTACAAGAGAACAATTTTCAGGGCATGTCAAGAGTAGCCAAGCTACTAACAATCTCAATCTTTTCACTAGTCACGTTTCAAGTTATTTGTAGATGTTTACGCCTTACAGCTGAACTGTTGGACATTCACGCTGATTGGCCGCTTAACACTACCCCAGAACCCAGAGTTTACGCCTTACAACTGCAGTTGCTGATCGGGCAGACTCCCAGTTGAATGGCCGCTTAACTCTTACCCCAAAACCCACGTGTAAACGAGCCAGGGTCCCTGTACACGATGCTCAGTAATTGAGCCAGGGTTGCCCCGCACAAGAGCTCGTTTCTTGGATCACAAACCAGGAGCATATTTTATTTGGCATAGGGGTGCACCTAGCCTCAATCATTTCACAAGGTGTAGCAGAGCTACGCAATCACGGGAACACTTAAAGAATGCAATGACATGACAATTAATTCGCGTACCGTTAATGGAAATTAAACATGACATGGTAGTTGTGCAACATGATAAATGTCGGATCTAGCTTCGTTGTCAAGCTAGTTCCTGAAATTACGCCTAGGCGAGTATCATTTCGTCGCCTAGTCTCTTTTACGCCTAAAACAAGCAAATGGCCTAAGACATGGCCCAAAACCCTAAGTTGCAAGTTTCACTTGCCTAGCACCGAGGATGACGATCAACGAGGCCGTCACACAAATGCTAACTACGGAGATGAGATCGCTGCCTTGGCAAAGCAATATTAGAACAACATCCAACCTAGTTTTATTAGGGTTTCACAAAAACACAAATGGGTTATGAGAATATTAAGAGATCGATTTATTACCGTATCGGAGCGGAAGAATGATGCCGAGCAAGCACGGCAACGGAAGAAACGATCCGGGGAACCTACGGTTCAGATCTGTAAATGGATGGAGAAATTTGGAGAAATGGGGTTTTGGGGATTTTGTGGGTTGGAGATGGCCTAGGGCATGGTGGCCCGCCTAAATGGAGAGGGGGAGAGGCTCTTGATGAAGGAGGAAGGCTAGAAGAAGGTTGGAGAAGATCAGAGGTCAAGGGGGAAGGAAAGAGGCCAGGAGAAGAGAAAGAAAGAAAAGAAACGAAGTGGGGTATTTATAGAAAACGACCTGGCGGCTGTCCATAAATTAGGGTTTCTGGGGTCATTAGTCGGTCAAAGAAGAGTGGCTGACCGACTAGTTTAAGAACTAGTCGGTCGGTCGACCAACTGTGACCGACTAAATCCAAACAATAACTCAGGTCGACAAAATGGTCAAAGAATTAGTCGGTTAAAGAACAATGGCTGACCGACTAGTTTGCAACCTAGTCGGTCGGTGGTTGTTCTTGGACCGACTAACGATAAACAGTAACTCAGGTAAAACGTATCAAAGGAACTAGTCGGTCTGAAAGCAAGTTCTGACCGACTAGTTTCACATCTAGTCGGTCGGTGGTTGTTCTTAGACCGACTAAAAATAAACAGTAAGTCCTGTACAATTAACAAAGCCCACTAGTCGGTCCATGAAGGTTTGCCGACCGACTAAATCGTCATCTAGTCGGTCGGTTCCCCTTCTTGTACCGGCTAACGTGCACAGAAAGTTCCGAAATGAAACGCGAAGCTCCGGGATCGATTCCTAAGACTCCTAGGCTTGATCTAACAATAAGATATGACCGATATGAAGCCCGTCACGAATGACTTACTCCAAGACCAACGATTCTAAGGAAGAAGCTAGAAAATCACGATGAAACGATCGAAAATGAAAGCTACGGAGACCAAAACCACGCATAAGGAGAAAATCCACCAAAACATATATATATAATATAATTAATCCTAATACATGAAAACCAGTCGTTACATCCTCCCCAACTTAAGAAAAATTCCGTCCTTGGAATTTCCCAACACTCACGTGTCCGGAAACAAAAGTGGGAAACGCTCTCGCATCTCATCCTCGTTCTCTCAAGTAGACTCTCCTGGCGAGCTGTGTCGCCACATCACCCTCACAAGATTGACAACCTTGTTCCGAAGTGACTTCTGATGCCTGTCCAGAATCCGCACTGGCTGCTGGTCATACGTCATATCAGGGCGAACGGTAATCTCCGAGAAATCCACAGCATGAGATGGATCGCTAATGTATCGACGAAGCTGCGACACATGGAAAACATTGTGAACTCCCTCCAAAGATGGCGGCAAGGCTAAGCGGTAGGCTACCTCGCCAACTTTCTCCAGAATGTCAAACGGTCCAATGTATCGCGGGCTCAACTTCCTTCGCTTCCCAAAGCGAATCACACCACGATTCGGGGAAATCCTCAAGAACACATGGTCGCCCGGCTGAAACTCCAAAGGACGGCATTTAGCATCCGCCTAATGCTTAAAACGGTCCTGAGCAATCCTCAACCTCTCCTGAATGTTCCTGACAACATCCACAGCCTCCACAATCATCTCAGGTCCCAACAGCTCCCGATCACCAACGTCATCCCAACTCAATGGCGATCGACATTTCCTCCCATAAAGAGCGGCAAAAGGCGCCATGCCAATACTCGCCTGGAAACTGTTGTTGTAGGAAAACTCTACCAGATGTAGATGGTCCTCCCACGAACCCTTGAAATCCAACATGCACGCCCTCAGCATGTCCTCCAAGATCTGAATCGTCCTCTCGGACTGGCCATCCATCTACGGATGGTACACCGTGCTGAAACCCAGACGCGTACCCAAACTCTTCTGCAAACTCTGCCAAAACTGAGATGTGAACCTCGTGTCCCTGTCCGACACGATACTCACGGGGACTCCGTAAAGTCGTACGACCTCCTGCATGATTCACGTTACATCACTATCTAAACTAGGAAAAAGGAAATAAAAACGGAGAGTAAAAGAATTTACCTCCATGTATCTCCTCGCTAGCGCCTCAGTGGACTGTCCCACTCGAAATGGAATAAAGTGCGCGGATTTGGTCAATCGATCTACGATCACCCAAATCGCGTCATTCTACTTCGGACTCCGAGGTAGTCCAGTCACGAAATCCATAGTGATGTGTTGCCATTTCCACTCCGGAATCGGAAGCGGTTGTAGCAACCCTGCCGTACGCTGATGCTCCGCCTTCACTTGCTGGCAAACCAAGCACTTGGCTACACTCCGAGCCATGCTCCTCTTCATACCATGCCACCAATAGTTCAGACGAAGATCCTGGTACATCTTGGTCCCACCAGGATGCACAGAATACGGCGAACTATGTGCCTCCACCATCAACTCCTCTCTAATATCCCCAGCTGGCACACACAACCTAGCTCCAAACCTCAGCGAGCCATCCTCATGAACCAAAAAGTCAGTCCGCAGACCGGCTTCCACCTGCTCCCGAATCTTCACCAGCTTCGGATCCTCGGCCTGGCCAGCCTTGATCCGATCCACGATCGTCGACTGAATCTGCATACACATCAACGAAGAAGCCTCACCAGGAAGAACAATCTCAACTCCAGACTCGTAAAAATCCTGCTGCAATCTCCACTGCGAGGTCAAAATCATCACCGCTGGAAGCCTACTCAGCGCATCAGGAACCACATTCACCTTGCCAGGGTGATACTGCAAATCAATATCATAATCCGCCATGAGCTCCAACCATCGACGCTGTCGCATGTTGAGCTCCTTCTGAGTAAAAATATACTTCAAGCTTTTGTGATCGGTGAAGATCTTCACTTTCTCACTCAGCAGGAAGTGCCCCCAAATCTTGAGCGCAAACACGACAGCAGCCAACTCCAAATCATGCGTCAGGTAATTCTTCTCATGAACCTTGAGCTGACGAGATGCATAAGCCACTACATGTCCATGATGATGCAAAACACAACCGAGACCCTTGCCAGAAGCATCGCAAAAGATCTCGAATCCTCCACTTCGATCAGGCACAACAAGAATAGGGGCAGTCGTCAATCTCTCTCTCAGAACACCAAATGCATTCTCACAATCACCCGACCAAACAAAAGGTACATCCTTCCACGTCAATCTGGTCATCGGCTCAGCAATACGAGAAAAGTCCTTAATGAAGCGCCGATAGTAACCAGCAAGTCCAAGGAAACTCCAAATCTCAGACGCTGACTGCGGAACAGGCCACTCTCTGATGGCCCTGATCTTCTCGGGATCCACTGAAATACCATCTTCAGTCACCACATGCCCGAGAAAAGCAACTCTGTCCAGCCAAAACTCGCACTTCGAAAACTTAGCATACAGCCGATGCTTCCTCAAAACCTCCAATACCGTCCTCAAGTGCGAGGCATGCTCTTTCTCCGACTTCGAATAGATCAGAATGTCGTCAATAAAGATAACGACAAACTTATCCAAAAAGTCGTAGAAGATCAGATTCATCAGATTCATGAAAACTGCGGGTGCATTGGTTACACCGAAAGGCATAACCACAAACTCGTAGTGTCCATACTTCGTCCTGAACGCTGTCTTCGGAACATCTCCCTTCTTCACCTTCAGCTGATGATAACCACTCCTCAGATCCAACTTCGAAAACACCCTCGAATCTCCAAGCTGATCAAAAATATCATCGATGCGAGGCAAAATGTATTTATTCTTGATGGTCACCGCATTCAACTCCCGATAGTCCACGCACATGCGACGCGAACCATCCTTCTTCCTCACCAGCAGCACCGGTGCTCCCCACGGAGACACACTAGGATTGATATAACCCTTCTGCAAAAGCTCATCCAGCTGCTTCCGTAACTCCTCCAACTCAGCGGGTGCCATACGATATGGTGCCTTCGAAATCGGTTGCGCTCTTGGAACAAGATCAATAGAAAATTCTAAAGCTCGATCAGGTGGCAGACCAGACATCTCCTTGGGGAAGACGTCATCAAAATCTCGAACAACCGTTGGCCTCTCCAGCTCCATCTGCATAGCCACAATCTCCACCGGCCTGGCCCGAAATCTGACAAGACCTAGCGAACTGCTACCTCGGCTGAACTCAAATACTGGATGTCCGGGAATCTCGAACACCACCTTCTTCCTCCGACAGTCGATCGTAGCATAGAAGCTCGCAAGCCAATCCATCCCAAGGACGGCATCATAGTTGATGATGTCGTGGACAATGAAATCAGCGTAAAGCTCATGTCCACAGACCACCAACGGGCAAGAATTGCAACCAAGATGCACCGAGACCATGCCATTCCCTGTAACGATATTCCAACTCTTGGAAAGAGGGGACGTCAACAAGGAATGATTCTCCACGAAGCTCCGAGAAATAATGCACATCGATGCACCGGAGTCAAAGAGGACTCGTGCAGGAAATGTGCACACCAAAATCACACCTACAAACAGTCTAACAATCAAGCCCTAGTCTAGCAAACAATCATGTGCAAGCAAACAACATAATCTAACAAACAAAATCAACTAAGAAAAGAACAGCCAGATTGAGGATTACCTGCGATAACCTCATCCACGGCCTCGCTCTCCACAGCGGTCATCAGAAAAGCCTGCCTCCTCGGTGGAAAAGCCTGCTGAAAGGCCTGCCTCTGAGGGACAAGAGCTGCTCCACGACCGGCAGGAACATGCACTCTCTGCTGTAACGGATGTGCTGTAACAGGTGCCCTCCGCAGCTGATTCGCATGCCGACAATCCTTTGCGACATGAGAAGCATCACCACAAACCAAACATTGACCCAGAAACTTCCTACACTGATCCTTGATGTGGCCAGGCTTGCCGCAGAAATGGCAAGTCTTCTAACTAAGCCCTCCTTACCTCTTGAACTGCACCGGATGATTAGGCTTGAAACCAAGCCTAACCACCGCCCTGGCCTGATCCATAGGCCTCTTCCCGGCACCAGAAACATGTCCTCTCCTCTGACTCAGGTTCAGCTCCTGCCTCCTCGCAGCGACCAGAACCTTCTGATAAGAGTCCAGATCAGAGGAAGACAAAAAACTCTGAAGCTCCAAAGCAAGTCCCTGTAGGAACCTCTGAGCCCTCTCATCAGCATCCTGCACCATCTTCGGTGTGAACCGACTCAGCCTAGTGAACTCTTGGTGGTACAGGTCCACTGTCAAGCTCCCTTGCTTCAGATCAATAAAGCGCTGCAGCATCTCCTTCCTAGCAGCCTTCAGAAAGAACTCCTCATCAAATCTGGACTTAAAGGTAGCCCAAGTTATCGGCTCCACCAGCATCTTCTCTTCCGTATCCCACCAGTTCCGAGCATTATCATTGAGTTGCCTCTTCGCCAAATCAACCCATCCAGCCGGGCTGATCTTGGCCATCTTCAAGTTATCCTCAATGTTCCAAATCCACTCATCGACAGCCAGAGGACCCTCAGACCCATCAAAATATGTGAGACCCAGCTCCCGAAATTACTTCGCTCCAGGCTCGGAGCGAGGGGCATCCTGGATTACCCGACCAGCTCGAGCAACTGGAGCATTCTGGACTTGCAGGAGCACGCCCTGCTGCACCTGCATCATCTGAAGCATCATCCGCATCATCTCTCCATTGGTGGGTTCCCGCTCAGGCTCCTCATCATGAGGGGGCGCACCACTACCTCCACCTCGGGTGAATCGCCTTCCTACCATCTAATGACACAAAACGAAACAATTAGACTCATAGCTTATGACTCGGATGTCGAACTTAGTTTATTGGACATTCTAATATTATTATCGTTATTCCAATAATCGCAGTTACAAAATGGACCTGCATCGACCACCAACAAAACCTATCACGCCCCGCTTCCCTAAAATGGAGGCGAGACGTGAAAAGGTCCGCACAGGAATGGAGCTGTGAAGCCCCAAACCCGATAAGCGTCAATAAAACATAAGCAGGTCCCTGTAACCACAAACGGAACAACAATAATAACACAAGGAGAGACAGAAATAAAATCTCAAATCTCAGAATTTGTCCAACATGAAAATTAGGTTCAACATCCAGAAAAGCCACCAGGCTAAAGGAAAGAGTCTAAAGGCCCAGAACAAGGCCAACAAAAGGGACAACATAACAAAGTATTGGTGCCACGCACCGACAACAAAACAGTCTAAACAACAACATAAACAGTCTCTACGACTGATCGCCCGTGTCCACGAAGTCCTCATCAAATACAGGCTCGGGCTCGACGTATGCAAACACCTCATCCTCAACAATGAACTCAGGCTCAGGATCTAACATGTGTCACCCAAAAGAGTAAAGGGGCACATGTCAGCAAGTCTAAAAGACTTGGGCAAGGAAACTGGAAAGGAAGGTAAACTAACAACCTAGCAGTTATAGTATGCATGACATGGCAGTTATGGTATGAGTGCACAAGTAAGACATGGTGAAACCACAAGTACAAGAGAACAATTTTCAGGGCATGTCAAGAGTAGCCAAGCTACTAACAATCTCAATCTTTTCACTAGTCACGTTTCAAGTTATTTGTAGATGTTTACGCCTTACAGCTGAACTGTTGGACATTCACGCTGATTGGTCGCTTAACACTACCCCAGAACCCAGAGTTTACGCCTTACAACTGCAGTTGCTGATCGGGCAGACTCCCATTTGAATGGCCGCTTAACTCTTACCCCAAAACCCACGTGTAAACGAGCCAGGATCCCTGTACACGATGCTCAGTAAATGAGCCAGGGTTTTCCCGCACAAGAGCTCGTTTCCTGGATCACAAACCAGGAGCGTATTTCATTTGGCATAGGGGTGCACCTAGCCTCAATCATTTCACAAGGTGTAGCAGAGCTACGCAATCACAGGAACACATACAGAATGCAATGACATGGCAATTAATTCGCGTACCATTAATGGAAATTAAACATGACATGGTAGTTGTGCAACATGATAAATGTCGGATCTAGCTTCGTTGTCAAGCTCGTTCCTGAAATTGCGCCTAGGCGAGTATCATTTCGTCGCCTAGTCTCTTTTACGCCTACAACAAGCAAATGGCCTAAGACATGGCCCAAAACCCTAAGTGGCAAGTTTCACTTGCCTAGCACCGAGGATGACGATCAACGAGACCGTCACACAAATGCTAACTACGGAGATGAGATCGCTGCCATGGCAAAACAATATTAGAACAACATCCAACCAAGTTTTATTAGGGTTTCACAAAAACACAAATGGGTTATGAGAATATTAAGAGATCGATTTATTACTGTATCGGAGCGGAAGAATGATGCCGAGCAAGCACGGCAACGGAAGAAACGATCCGGGGAACCTACGGTTCAGATCTGGAAATGGATGGAGAAATTTGGAGAAATGAGGTTTTGGGGATTTTGGGGGTTGGAGATGGCCTAGGGCATGGTGGCCGGCCTAAATGGAGAGGGGGAGAGGCTCTTGATGAAGGAGGAAGGCTAGAAGAAGGTTGGGGAAGATCAGAGGTCAAGGGGGAAGGAAAGAGGCCAGGAGAAGAGAAAGAAAGAAAAGAAACGAAGTGGCGTATTTATAGAAATGACCTGGCGGCTGCCTAGAAATTAGGGTTTCTGGGGTCATTAGTCGGTCAAAGAAGAGTGGCTGACCGACTAGTTTAAGAACTAGTCGGTCGGTCGACCAACTGTGACCGACTAAATCCAAACAGTAACTCAGGTCGACAAAATGGTCAAAGAATTAGTCGGTTAAAGAACAATGGCTGACCGACTAGTTTGCAACCTAGTCGGTCGGTGGTTGTTCTTGGACCGACTAACGATAAACAGTAACTCAGGTAAAACGTATCAAAGGAACTAGTCGGTCTGAGAGCAAGTTCTGACCGACTAGTTTCACATCTAGTCGGTCGGTGGTTGTTCTTAGACCGACTAAAAATAAACAGTAAGTCCTGTACAATTAACAAAGCCCACTAGTCGGTCCATGAAGGTTTGCCGACCGACTAAATCGTCATCTAGTCGGTCGGTTCCCCTTCTTGTACCGGCTACCGTGCACAGAAAGTTTCGAAATGGAACATGAAGCTCCGGGATCAATTCCTAAGACTCCTAGGCTTGATCTAACAATAAGATATGACCGATATGAAGCCCGTCACGAATGACTTACTCCAAGACCAATGATTCTAAGGAAGAAGCTAGAAAATCACGACGAAACGATCAAAAATGAAAGCTACGGAGACGAAAACCACGCATAAGGAGAAAATCCACCAAAACATATATATAAAATATAATTAATCCTAATACATGAAAACCAGTCGTTACACTCCCCCTCAGCCGCAGCGATCTCGCACGACACAAAACATCCCGGCTATCATGCAAATCTGTCCCTTTCCTCACAAAACTGTCGACCACATCGCTGCCGGCTATTGCTCCGACCACCCCTCAGGCCGTGCAACCCCCTTTGGCCTTCTCCTATCCCCAGTAGCCCCCTTGCTCCTAGGAGTCCACGTACGTCGCGGATCTCGATCGTTTTCCCGATGTCGTAGCCGTCGCCGTGGCGTTTCGTTGCGCTACCCGCAACCGAAGCGATCCCGACGCCGTACCCATTGCCGTGATAACCCGCTGTGCTACCCACAACCAAGACAATCCCGAGACGATCCCGAGATGACCCTTACTATGCTACCCGTAGTCGAGGACACGAGCACCACCACCGTTTCAGACCCGACGTCAGACTCTTGTGCGTTCGTCACACCAGGTTAGCTCTCTCACTCGTAGCAACCCAAACCATGCGACATCAAAACCTAACTAAAATCGACCACTAAAGTAACTAAATTTACTTTCTGCTCCTTTAAAACGATGTGGAACCGTAGATCGACGATCAGACTGATTTGACTGTGCACATAGGAGAGAATCGTCAGATAGGCTGAACGGACATCTTGACATGGAACTGTTAGGGTAGCCACATTTAACCTAGAAATGAACCTTAATAGGATTACTAATAAGTGTGCCCTGACACCGTCACTTGACTCGTTTCAGACAACCCCTTACCGACACTCCGCCTCGACCAGACGCTCCCGACGGACGTACCGCTCACCACCGCAGGCAAGCGTGTTCACTTGTGTAGTTTCGGCCACGTTTAGGCCATTGGCTCCTTTAAACTATAAAAAGTATAAACAAGAGAACCAGACGTGAAATGATAGCGTCTGGGACACCCCATGACAGCCTGAACTTGACAACGAAGGCTGGGCACAACAACAACAACAACTGACACCTTAGGTTTTATCTGTGTGTGCGTGCGTGTGGACCCCCTAGAATGAACAACTTTCATCCACTTTCATATCGTCATGTCATGTCATGTGTTGCATAAGCCTGCGAGCGAATATGGCACTCTCCAAATTAGAGAGAGTGATCCCTTGTAATGGATAAGCCTGCGGGCGAATATGGCACTCTTTAAGTTAGAGAGAGTGATCCCTTGTAATGGATAAGCATGCGGGCGAATAGGGTACTCTCCAAGTTAGAGAGAGTGAACCCTTATCATGATACACAAGCCTACGGACGAATAGGGCACTCACCTAGTGAGTTAGTGATCCCTTGTAATGATTGTCTTGTGCACATTGGGTGGGGTAGGGTTAAGCGTGCCCTCGGTTTAGTAGGTTTGATCCCCCTCTATCCGAAAGGCGTGAACCCTCTTGGCGTCACACGGTACTTCTTGTCTTGTCTTATCTTGTCTTGTAGCCAGCAACACACGCTACGGCTATTGCCTGACATGTTTATTGTTTTGCGCTGTCTTTACTTCCTTGCACACACACACACACACACACACACACACACACACACACACACACACACACACACACATATCTGTCATGCTGTTGCATCATCATCATGTAAACAACATTTAAAATGTCATCCTTAAAATGTTATACACCTTGCAGTGGAGTCTTCTCACGTTTACTTGCAGACTTCGCCTGACGTACAACCATTTTCTCTTGGTGTTTGTACGTCAGGTACCGAGACAGAGTTAGTAGACCAGGAGCCAGTACCAGAGGACTTGGAGTAGGAGTACGCTGCTGATCAAGAGTACGACCCGGGCGAGGACCAGTCTTAGAGGTTCCTCAGTTGCTGACTTTAGAGTTTTAGTCGCTTTCTAGTTTGGGTGTGTAGCACTATTTTTCTTTCTGTTTTAGGTTGGGTGCGTATCACCAGTAGTGTCCTTTCTTTCAGTTGTAGCCATGCATGAGGCTTACTTTGCCAGACTTTTTGTACTTGCTGGATTGTTATCTTAATGAATGAATGTCGTTTCCTTTTTGAGTACTATTTTATTATTCTGAACTTTAAATGCAAGAACCTGTACTTTTGGTGTACCTCTACAGACGCTTATTGGACCCGGGCCTCACAGCCCCGGCCCATGCGGACCTTCGTCTCATCCTTGCATCCATTTTAGGAAGCAGGGCGTGACATGCACTGACCATTTCTGATTGCATCAAGTTATTAATCAGATTCACTACTCTGAATTTCATCCTGGAAGTTGACTAGGCCATCATCGATTATGATGTCCAACTCGACTCTTCGTCTCACGAGACTCAAGTAATCGTTTAACTTCCTAACAATTGATTTAATGAATATCTTTTTGATAAGGTCCTCATAGAACCTTATCAAACCCTAGGCATTACTATCTGGGATTTAACCCAGAGGGAGGATCATAACTCAGTCACTTTTCCATAAGTTGCACTATGTCTAACAAAGTGCCATTTATGCTCTCCAACACATCCAATATGTTAAGAGACTTGGCCTGAGATAAAATCACATTTTCTTTAATTTCGCAAGATTTATACATCTAAGTATTTGACTTTTGATCTAATCGAAACATTTTAAATACTTCTGTCTTTTTGTTCTCTATTTTATCAGACTTGTGTTTCATCAAGAACACGTGTCTTAATAGAATAAGAACAACTTATCCTGGCTAACTTAGACTTGGGTCTGGGTACATCAGTATATACAAGACTGCAAGTTCAACAATTCACTCTCCCACTGTCTTACAGAAGGAGTTTCGGCCATCATACTTTGAGAATAAGATTCACATGTGTCCGTAGACCTCATAATATGAGAGGTCAGACCCCTCTTTATGTAACTTGTGAAGCTTAGTCTCTTTGATACGGCCTAGTTTATTTTGCCATATAAGTTTATTCCTATCTTGCGTATTCATATATTAACATTTAATATATTATAGTTATTATAAATTACTCACACAAAACATTGCTTCAGAAGAAAGGTGACGACATTCGTCAAAAATGTGTTAGTTGTCTTTTGTATAACAATTATTATGAAATTGTGACATCAAATATGTCACATTTTCAGTTCCTCATACTTATGCCTTTACTAATGATAAATAAAACTATCTTTCTCAATTGACTTTCTTGAGTGCATTCTTCCTTTTCTAAATCTCATTTAGATATTAAATGTCACAACAAAATTACTAGTTGTACAAACACCTAACATGTCTAAACACTTGAGCTTCACAACCTTGAGTTGACTCAATAATTTGCTTGACTCAATATCTAATTTGGATACATGGTCTTGTACCGCTCATGCACTCATCTTCGAATCAAACAGTTTGATCGAAGATTCGAACTTACAGATCGAAACCGTTTCCATACAACCTTGAGTTGACTCAACAAATTGTATGGAGAAACTTGCTTTTGAACATCAATATGTTCCAGCTGCTCCATATAGAGGCACGTGACATGTAGCGTGCATTTATTTTGTTGGACTCAGAACTTAATGAAATCATATTCCTTAAGTCTGTCCTTAAGAAGGTCATTTTAATGTCAACGAGAATATAGTTTATTCTATCAATTAGAGTTTAACTTGATATTCCATTAACCAACCTATTTGTCCATTTTACTTATTCTGTTAGAATATTACATTTTGATTCCATTGGTAAACTTAGAACTTACCTTAGTTTAGCATATGTTCAATATTAAACATAGATAGAATGGCTTTTATCAATCTATATCCTCCTACTATTTTCACGATCATTTAAGCCAATCAATGGACGATTTAATTGAATTAAATTATAATGGAAAAGGGACCCGACCACCATGAGTCTCACAACATTGAGTTGACTCAACAAGTTGCTTAACTCTACGATAGGTAGACGACTCTCCATCAATCACATCGAATGTGATTCCCCTATCGGTTTTACCCTTAGTCACTTATGACCTTGAGCTGACTCAACAAATCATAAATACTAGTCTAGTCGGACCCTTACTTTCGTGTCCAATCCTAACTTACACCGGAACTCGGTTGATTCACGACGCGATGGTTTGGGTTAAGTCGGACTACACCACATGTTTAATGGAATTGGTTTCCAAAAGATAGTCATGTTGCAGCTTGAGTTGACTCAACAACTATAACATGAAATCCCTGGTTTCCAAATTCCAAAAGTAAGGAGGGCTACGTGTAATCTTGAAAAAGATTTTAAACATAATTGACTTAGATATAATCCAGGGTGTCATATAATTATGATTCACGTCATTGCGGTCCAGCGGAACACGGCCAGGGAATTGACTAAGCCAGGATCACTGATCCCTTAGACTAGTTAAGGTGATCCAACAAACTTAGCCAAGCACATTGACCGGATCATGATCCATTGAATGAAGCTTGTCATTTATATATGCGTGCCATAGACTAAAAGGCTTTTATTAACAACTAATTAATCTTATCAGCTAGTTGAATCCTTAAAATTCAAAATTTTAGGATTTGTTAAAAACTTTTATTAAATCCTTATCAACTATAAGGTTCACGTGCTATCCTAATCGTTATTAGGATTTTTATAAATCATTTACAACACTTTAAAGTGTAGCCTTTTAATGAGAATATTATAATAACGATTAAAATAATAATTGTCATTAAAGGACTACCCGAATCAGGAATTAGGTTTTAAAAGGTTGTAATGATTATTAAAACATAGCATGTCATTTAAAATTTATCTTATAAATTTCAAATAGGTTTTAATGGCTAACTGACGTTGCCCCCGGTTTGCTAGCCGCAAATGGCCGGGGGACCCGCGTGAGGGTTTAGATATTTGTAACCGCAAGCGCACGGTGTTGTAGTGTGGCTTGGGGGTCGAACACAGGGAGGCTAGGATGTGCTTGTGTCAAGGAGGACCGAAATCACCCCGTGGGCGAGCTAGCCCGAATTGGTTGATGGGTTGTCACGGGAAAGGAATGCAAAGTATGAACAATAAGAAAATAAACCCGGGACTTTGGTTTCCACTCCAACGAGCGACTCTCGCCGATACGGCCTACGGGTAGGATGGCGATCGGAATTAGGGTCTAATGGTGAGACGTTACCTCTGAAAGTGGTACCGGCATCCCATGGGCCCGATATACCGGTCGGTGCCCAGGATGATACACCGGACTTCCCGGGTTTGATCAGTGGGCACTCCCGTGTCCATTAACACTGATCGATTCTGGGAGCACTAAGCTCGCAACGATAACTCCCAACGTCTCATCCTGCCGCTCCCGCGCGCTAGGATTCGGCGTATACGCTAAGGGCGTGAGCTATGGCTAGGGAGTCAACCGCCAAGTTTATTCCCCCTTGGCCCAACGGTCAAAGGCGGTCTTTTTCCCGCCGATGACAATAAAACACCCCGCGTAACCGTTAGATTCCTAATCACTATCGATTTCCTAACCCTATGGATGCATCGGGAAGAGCCCCCGAAGGGGTTTCCGCCAAAATCCCAGATTTGGGAACTACTCACAAATATTCATTAAAAAGCGATCTAAATGAAAATGAACCGTTGAAATCATAATCAGACGATTGGAATGCGAAGGTAGTAGAGCAATTAAGATAATACTAAAGTTTAAGAAAGATCCGAAAACTTACAATATAAAAGTAATTACAGCCGTCACAAATAGGAGAAAACAGTAAAAACTAGCAGCCCCCCGTTTCTGGAACCCTAGGGGTCCTATTTATAGAATCTCGTATCACCCGATCGGTTGACAAGTCAACCGATCGGGTGATCCGTTACAGATAATAAACAGAAAACGGCGGACTTTCACCCGGTCATATGAACCGGTCGGTTGAGTACTTGGGGTGACCGTTTGGATCTTGGCGCCATCGGGTGAAGGGATCGGTTGGGTGCCCGTGTCTCGGCTCTTCAGCATCAGCTACAGATGAACCGATCGGGTGAGATTTACCTGATCGGTTGGAATTGGGCTTGAAAAGACAGAGAGTTGGCCCCGTTGAACCGGCCTGTGAACCGGTCGGGTGACATTCACTTGAGCTCCGGCTGAGACCGGGTGGTGCACGCGTGCATCACCCGATCGGTTGGAGATGACCAACCGACCGGGTGAGGGGCTGAAAGATGTAATCTTCGTCGTTTGACCCCCTGGATCGTGCGTGACTCCTCACGTTGCTCCGGGGACTTGAGATATTGATTCGGGTTCAATATTACATATTTAACCCCCCATTTAGCCCTATTTTGTGCTCATGAGATGCTACATTTATCTCTAATTCATACGTATTTTCTACACATTTATTTATTAGAGAAAACACTCTATTTGAGCACAAAACAGCATTTAACGATGCAATTCTGCACTTTTTATATTTTTCATAGCTTGGTCTCGATCTCACGATTCCAACGACTATTTATTTGTATTTTTCTGAGATCTGTGCTAATTACTGTGTATTTTTGAATGCAGAATACAATTTAAATGAAGAAATATGTTTTAAATACATTTGCACGCATCTTGGCGCGCCACGCGGCATCATCTTAACGTTTCCCCGCCAGATCGAGCGGCCCACAACTACGGACGACGCGGCGTTTTTGTGAGCGTTCGATTACGATCGAACGGCTCACAGGCCGCCTCACGAACGCGGATTCAGATCCTAAAGCGGCGACATGGCTCTATCATGACCGTCGATTGTCGATCCAATGGACGAGGCGATCCCCGCATTTGAGCTGGCAACGGAGAGACGTGGCCCCATCGTATCCGTTGATTTCAAATCCAACGGCAACGATCGATGGTACGCGAGCGGAGCGGAGCGCACGAACAGGTGCTACGTGGCATGATCATATGAGCTCTCCGCCGAATCGAACGGTCACCATTCACCCCGATTTGAAATCGGATGCCGCTGCGACCTGGGGTGACGTGGCAGCGTATGGGCCGTCGATTGCTCATCCGATGGCTGGGAACGTCTCCGCTCGAAATCAAAAGCGAAGCGGGCGACTGCAGTCTCAGCGGGCGACGTGGCCCATTGAGAACCCTTGATCCATGATCCAACGGCACACAACCAAGATCATATGTGGAGCGAGCGGCGACCCACGAAGCTGGCCACGTGTCGAGCCCATAGCGAATCCCGCTTTAGATGAGCGGCCACAATTTGATCCGATATGGATGTGCGGCTGAGATGAGTTCGGGTAAGTTTTGGTGCGGGTTTGGACCCGATAACACAACCTAAACCCGCAATGCCTATTATATAAGCGTATTTAGGGTTTTTTGGGCGTATTCAAGCAGATTGGGGCGTATTTTGGGCGTATTGGAGGCTCTAGAAGCCGTATTTCCCCTCTGAAAAATTCTGTAAAATTCCAGAGGCTATTTTCTTATTTCCAGAGAGTTTTGATGCATTTTCAAGGATATTTGGTGATGAATTCTTAACTTAAACTCCTTATTTGATGCTTTTCTACCGTATTTTGCTATGATCTAGATGTATTTTGTTATGAAACTTGTTTATTCTGAAAGTATGAGTAGCTAAAACTTAATTGTGCTTGGTATGGAGTAGTTACGTGATACAATTTGTGTTAGTTTGGTTGAAATTCCATGCGCTTCATCGTTAAATGTCGCTAAAATTGTAATCGTTGTTCGTAAATCGACTTTTTTAGATTCCAAAAGAATTAATTTAGTTGATGATCGCCCCAAAAGGGTGAGTTTTGATCTCCCCAAAAGGGAGTTTCATACCGTAGTTTTGATCTCTCCAAAAGAGAGTTTCATATCGTATTATAGCTTTAGCGACGATCTTTTTGAATATTTTGTTTGAACCCCCAAAAGGGCATCTTCCGATGAATTGCTCCCAAAAGGAGAATTCATTGAGTTATATTGGATATTTTTCCCGGTGAATTGCTCCCAAAAGGAGAATTCATTGTGATATATTCATCAACCAAATTAATACGAATCGTTGACCCTAGCGAACCCATACCATGTGCAAACTCTTTATAGATATTTTCTTACACGTATTTCTATGTTTATATTGTTCACGTGTTCACATCACCATAACTGTCATCATTTGTGAAGTGTTTAGTTTCTCTTCGTAGGATTTCTATTTGATTTGAATTGTGGTTGCAACAGATTTCTTCCCGTGGATTCGACACCTGGACTCCCAGGTTTTACTACTTGTACGGACTCTTGCACTTGAGAGAGAGCACCTTTTCGGTCCCACCAAGTTTTTGGCGCCGTTGCCGGGGAGGAATGGTTTGTGACTACGGTTTATTTCATTTAGAGGACCTTCGGTGAGATCTTTCCACTTTACTGTACATAAACTTTTTTTATTATTTTATTTTATTTTATTTCAAAATGGAATATATGAACTTCTACTGCACGAACAATCTGTATGATGCACGATATGCTAATGCACACAAACATAGAATGGAAAAGCTCAAAATTGTCAATTTTAATCAAACTGACTGTGAAACTTTCTTTCAGGCCTGGAGGAGGTTCACAGATATAGTATCGAGCTATCCGCAGCATGGGTTCACAAATGAAGAGCTTATGGCGTCCTTCCTAGATGGACTACAACCACAGCTGCAGGAATTATTGGGAGGCATGACGCCGACAGTGGCGTGGGAATACATGGAGTCTCTGCAAGAAAACGAAGAAACCGTGGAAGAGGCTTCAGAGAGCGTTTCAACGGAGCCTTCGTGCCTCGATCAAGAAGAGCAAAGCGTAGACGTACCTTTGCAATCCTTGAAAGAGGAAGCTTACCAGACTATTCAGACACAGGAGGCCACATCCCATCAATTCCAAGAGAATTTCCTTGCTCGGAGTCGGCAGATTCAAAATTCCATTGAAAATCTTAATTTGATTGCCGCTTGCTTAGAAGAAGGTAATGCTTTTGAAACTCGACTTCAAGAATCTAATACGAGTTCATCTTCTATTGCAGGAATACCGAGCGAGGACACGAATATAAATATCCACATGACAGGAAGTGTGTGCAAAAGAGAGGGTGAGCTAGCAATTTTGGATGAACGAGAGGAGGAGACAGTTAGGGACAAAGGTTTTAAGATTATCGCCATGTAGCCAGAACCATTCCCTCTTCCAGTTTTGTCCCAAAATCATTTATCCCGCTCCACAATGAACGAGCATCGTACAGAGAGTAGTGCAAATCTTTCAGGGAGTAGTCGTCAACTTGCTTTAATTTCTTTCACTTATTTTGATGACTATATTTGGAATACTTTTATTGCGAAGAATCTTAAATTAATTTGGACTGACATAACTCGTCTCTCGTAGGACATTGACAAACAGCTTATAGAGATGCTTGGAGTTGTGTTGCTGGGGTCCAAATTAGTTTCTGGAGGAAGAATAATCGCCGAGGAGCGCAAAGAGCAAATTGAACAACTTCCCCCACCATCAAAGATTCGGGATCCGCCATTTGATCACGGTGTGTTCTTTCCAGTAGTGTAGTTTTTATATGCTTTCTAGGTTGCTTGCTTGAATAAACTCGTACCTCTTCCGACATTTAGGACAATGTCCATCTTTAGTTGGGGGGTGTGTATGAGACCTTAGGATTTTTTTTTTGTTGAGAAGAATAAATCACCAAATCTCATCTTTTAAAACTCATTCATATGCCTCTAATGCGGATGATTATACGTTAATTGAGTTCTAAAAATTGTTTATGGCGTGATTAATTATTTTTCCTTCATGGAATTGCCGTTAATATGCTATACCTGAAAATTTTCAATTTCTATGATTAATATCTCGAAATAGTTTGAATATATTTCATGCATGCTAATGTGATGAAAAAGCTTAAGTATACACGATTTTTTTAGAAAAGTTTTCAAGTTGAAGAGGAATTTAGCCTTTGTTATTAATGTTTATATTCATGTTGATGGGTTTTGAGTTGCTTACAAAGAAAAGAAAGAAAGAAAATGAAAAGAAAAATGAATGATGAAAAATGAATGAATATGGATGTCACTAATAAATAACTTGGTTGGCTCGAGAGTACAGTCCGAGGGGTCCTTCTTGGCCTAATGCCCTATGATCGTCTGATTTGGGAGCCATTGACCGGAAACTCACTCATTTGATGGGGCGATCCAAGTTATACTTTTTTCTGCGAATGTTGCTTGATGCGCGTTACACGGAACGAATAAAAGAAAAGAAATGGTGAATGTACTAAGCAACTTCATTACCCATGTCTTGAATGATTACTTTGATAGGCCAATTCCTCGGAAACAAGAAAACTAGGATATAACGACGTGTTATACTTTCGCTTGCGCAAAACGATGCTTGCATGTTATTTATTCATACTAAATTAGAGAAAAGTTCATGTGATTGATTTTGTTCATGGATGTGTATATTAATGGTCAAGACCATGTTGGAATGCGTATTATTGAGCCATGCCATGAGCGATTTGAAAGAGCTTATTGTTTTATTACTCATCCGTATTTATCGCTATTTTTGCTAGAGACTAGCAAATCGCTAGTTGGGGGGTGTGATTCGGGTTCAATATTACATATTTAACCCCCCATTTAGCCCTATTTTGTGCTCATGAGATGCTACATTTATCTCTAATTCATACGTATTTTCTACACATTTATTTATTAGAGAAAACACTCTATTTGAGCACAAAACAGCATTTAACGATGCAATTCTGCACTTTTTATATTTTTCATAGCTTGGTCTCGATCTCACGATTCCAACGACTATTTATTTGTATTTTTCTGAGATCTGTGCTAATTACTGTGTATTTTTGAATGCAGAATACAATTTAAATGAAGAAATACGTTTTAAATACATTTGCACGCATCTTGGCGCGCCACGCGGCATCATCTTAACGTTTCCCCACCAGATCGAGCGGCCCACAACTACGGACGATGCGGCGTTTTTGTGAGCGTTCGATTACGATCGAACGGCTCACAGGCCGCCTCACGAACGCGGATTCAGATCCTAAAGCGGCGACATGGCTCTATCATGACCGTCGATTGTCGATCCAATGGACGAGGCGATCCCCGCATTTGAGCTGGCAACGGAGAGACGTGGCCCCATCGTATCCGTTGATTTCAAATCCAACGGCAACGATCGATGGTACGCGAGCGGAGCGGAGCGCACGAACAGGTGCTACGTGGCATGATCATATGAGCTCTCCGCCGAATCGAACTGTCACCATTCACCCCGATTTGAAATCGGATGCCGCTGTGACCTGGGGTGACGTGGCAGCGTATGGGCCGTCGATTGCTCATCCGATGGCTGGGAACGTCTCCGCTCGAAATCAAAAGCGAAGCGGGCGACTGCAGTCTCAGCGGGCGACGTGGCCCATTGAGAACCCTTGATCCATGATCCAACGGCACACAACCAAGATCAGATGCGGAGCGAGCGGCGACCCACGAAGCTGGTCACGTGTCGAGCCCATAGCGAATCCCGCTTTAGATGAGCGGCCACAATTTGATCCGATCTGGATGTGCGGCTGAGATGAGTTCGGGTAAGTTTTGGTGCGGGTTTGGACCCGATAACACAACCCAAACCCGCAATGCCTATTATATAAGCGTATTTAGGGTTTTTTGGGCGTATTCAAGCAGATTGGGGCGTATTTTGGGCGTATTGGAGGCTCTAGAAGCCGTATTTCCCCTCTGAAAAATTCTGTAAAATTCCAGAGGCTATTTTCTTATTTCCAGAGAGTTTTGATGCATTTTCAAGGATATTTGGTGATGAATTCTTAACTTAAACTCCTTATTTGATGCTTTTCTACCGTATTTTGCTATGATCTAGATGTATTTTGTTATGAAACTTGTTTATTCTGAAAGTATGAGTAGCTAAAACTTAATTGTGCTTGGTATGGAGTAGTTAGGTGATACAATTTGTGTTAGTTTGGTTGAAATTCCATGCGCTTCATCGTTAAACGTCGCTAAAATTGTAATCGTTGTTCGTAAATCGACTTTTTTAGATTCCAAAAGAATTAATTTAGTTGATGATCGCCCCAAAAGGGTGAGTTTTGATCTCCCCAAAAGGGAGTTTCATACCGTAGTTTTGATCTCTCCAAAAGAGAGTTTCATATCGTATTATAGCTTTAGCGACGATCTTTTTGAATATTTTGTTTGAACCCCCAAAAGGGCATCTTCCGATGAATTGCTCCCAAAAGGAGAATTCATTGAGTTATATTGGATATTTTTCCCGGTGAATTGCTCCCAAAAGGAGAATTCATTGTGATATATTCATCAACCAAATTAATACGAATCGTTGACCCTAGCGAACCCATACCATGTGCAAACTCTTTATAGATATTTTCTTACACGTATTTCTATGTTTATATTGTTCACGTGTTCACATCACCATAACCGTCATCATTTGTGAAGTGTTTAGTTTCTCTTCGTAGGATTTCTATTTGATTTGAATTGTGGTTGCAACAGATTTCTTCCCGTGGATTCGACACCTGGACTCCCAGGTTTTACTACTTGTACGGACTCTTGCACTTGAGAGAGAGCACCTTTTCGGTCCCACCAGATATCGTCGTTAAACGTCCCCTACGCGGGCAATCTCCTGCAAACATGGAGAAACAAAGAAAAGTGAAAGAAAACGAGAAAATACGAGAAAACGAATAAAAGACGGTGGAAAATACGGAAAAAACACGAAAGAAAACGTGCGTGAATATATGAAATATATACGCACGTCAAAATCCCCCAAGCTGAACTCTTCCTCGTCCTCGAGGAAGACGAGTGAGAGTAGGAGCTCGGAGGGGAAAAATAGAGAGAAAGAGAGAAAAAGAAAACTCTATATCCTAGATCGTCTGTCACAGCCAACAAAATAAAAAACGACACACCAAGCAAGCAAACGTCAAATCACATCACTAAACCTAGGAAAACGAGTCCAAATAAGTGTCGTGGGCCCACGCGGTGAAGCGCGTGTGAGTGCGGTCGTGTGCTAGCAAATGATGTCGCTTTCTACAATGTGCTATGAGCTCATATACGCAAATCCAGGAAATTACCCAAATACCGATTCGAATTTGAAATTGCGGTGAATATTAGTTCAAGCATGCATGAGAAGAGTATAAGGATAGAAGCGTATCATGCATCGGGGATTCCACAACTAGGGTTAAGGAAATCACACCACTATAGCCTAGATACTAGCTAAAAAGTTCCTAAGCCAAGTGTTTTCGAAAACGATGGGGGTTGAGATGATGTGGAGTAGAACACTCGGTGCAAATTCTCGCCTTCCCTTTATTCTCGGTAGATAGGAAAAATATTCACACTTGAAATTTTTGGGTTTTGGGTATTTGTATTTTTTTTGAATTTTGGGCTATACAAAATTTTTCTTTTCTTTTCTTTTTGGGTTTTTCTTTTCTTTTCTCTTTTTTTTTGGATTTTTGGGGTTTTTGCTATACACACGTGTACTCTCCCAAGTGGGAGAACGGTACACGACGAGGGGATTTGCACCAAGTAAATCAAAAAAGAAGTCGGAATCTAAACACTTGGGCAAAAAAAACTATTCTCGCTAAATAAAGCATAGGCTAAATGGGTTGTCCTAGTCCTTAATTATGGAATCCCGACACATGCGAAATGAAGTACACGATATATATATATAGCATGCAGAAGCAGACAGGGAAAATAAATACCGCATATTCAAATCGAAGCATGATAATCTAGGGGTCATTCCTGGACAGGTATATAAAGTAAAATCACAAAGTAGAAGCACACCAAACAGCTAGGCACGACGCACGACTCACAAAAGCTAAGTGGACCCACGATGCGTGAAATGCAAGAGAACTCGAAATCCTAGGGTTAGTGAATGTGATTATCGATGCCATGCTAGTTGTGTGTGATTTTGTGGCGATTCATCATAGGGTTTATCTCTAGGAGAAAGAGATAAAAAGAAGAGAAGAGAAAAAAGAAAAAAAATAAAAAACACGATGAAGACGACACAAAAACGAAAAAGAAGGACTCAAATGGCGCACAAAGTGCGACTCCCCCAAGCTGAAGCTTGCATTGCCCTCAATGCAATATGAGTGAGTACGGGAGGGCAATGAAGATGGGGGGGAATACGCACCGACACAAAAAGAAATGAAAACGAGAAAAACACAGAGATGAAACTGAAAATAAAGAAAAATCAAAATCAAACCACACGACACGAAAATAGAAATAAAACCACACGACACGACACTCAAAACGGGAAAAACAAACACACACACAAAAATGAGAAAAAACAACAAAACATGACAACACACCAAACTAGACGTCCCCCAAGCTAGACATGACAGTGCTAGCGAATAAAATGTGATTTGAAATGCAGAAATATGCAAGGGGGAGTCAAAAAACGAACAAAGTGCAATCAAATAAAAATTAAAAAGGAAGTGATGCGACACGTGAATGGGTCCCCCCCGACAGAGAAAAAGTAGGGCCCCGAAAAGACAGATGGGCACAAATACGGGGGGTGGGAAAAAGCGGTAAAGAAAAAATCAAGCAGGGGCACCACCCTCTGGGGGTGGTGATGGGGGCCTGCGCTGGGGACCAGGAGTCGTGGGGGGTGGAATGTGGAGCTCGGAGACATCGGGTGGGTCTTCACGGATGTGGCGAATGAAGCTTTTAAGAAAGGGGAGGTCTCGGTCGACGGACTCCTCGGTTATCCGACCACCCTGTCTAGCTAGGAGGATCATGGCCGTGAATCGGTCGGCTTGGTCGTCGGCTTGGAATTGAGCGGGGGTAGATGGGTTGGAGGTGGTGGGTTGAGCGGGGGGCTGTGTGCGACGAGTACGACGGGTGGGCCTAGGGTTCGAAGAGCTGGTGTCGGTGGGCTTAACACGACGGGGAGGCATTGTGCGGGTGTCGTGTGTGTGCGTGAGTATGCAAAATACAATGAATCAACACAAACACGAAACACAACCAACGAGCAAATGGAATATTTGGGGCAAAATTAAAATTGAGCTAAGGAGCGAGTTTACCCAAATGAGATGAAGATCGTTGCTCGTAGACGCCCCGATGCTACTCGGCAGGAGCACGTTGTGAAGCCGCGGCGATTTCTTCAGTAAGTTTCAAAATTTAGGAGAATGGGTGAAAGTTAGGGTTTTGGGTGCGGGTGAAATCGAGGAGAATGGAGAGAAATCGATGGTGGGATGGATATGGAAATGGGGGGAGGTATATTGGGATTGATTTTGGGGGAGATCGCGGTCCGGCGCAAGAGGAGGAGGTGAAACGTCGGAGGAATGGGCGATCGGGCGAGGGTGAATGCGAACGGGTGGTCGGGGGTATTTATAGGGTTTTAATTCGAACCGATCGGGTGACTTGTCACCCGATCGGTTGACTTGTCACCCGATCGGTTGACTTGTCACCCGATCGGTTGACTGTTAGGTCAAAAATTTTTGCTGAAGAATTGCTATAGGCGAACCGGTCGGTTGACTTGTCAACCGATCGGTTGGCCGCTCCACTCATTTTCCCGAGAATTGAGGGTTGCTCACCCGGTCGCCTCAACCGATCGTGCTCTAACTCAATCGACCGGTTGATATTTCCCAAAATTTTCCCGAGAATTCTCCCCAGATCACCCGGTCTGTCACCCGGTCTCTCCATTCTTCACCCGATCGGTTCATTTGGGGACAGATGTGGCTTGTATCTGATACATCCCAACCGATCGGTTGAGTTATCAACCGATCGGTTGGGGCTTTGTTTCCTGCAAAAATCAACAGATTGTCTAAGTCCCTGAACGGATGTTCTTGCGGCTGATTTTATTTATAAAAATAGATAAAATAAAGTCAAAAATAACACTAAAAAGTGGGGCAAAAGTTTAGAGCATGGGTTGCCTCCCATGAAGCGCACTTGTTTAACGTCGTTGGCTCGATGCCCGCAAGTGATGTTCATGGTGGTTGATACGGGTGATGCCCGAAGTTTGGCATCTCTTCTTCATCGGAGCTTACTGCCTTTGGAGTAGTCAGCGGCTGGAGAAAGATTTGCTCGACTACCCTCTCCTTGTTTTTGGGATCCGGGGGCTTCTCTTTCGTATTGGCGTTCACCGCCATCTTCTTAAGGATCCGGACCTCGTCTTTGGTGAGGTCCATGGGTTATTTTCCCGTTTTCCTTGCAGGAGGAGCCTTGGGGAACCCGGGAGGGGTCGTACATGCTGCATTCGCTTTCCCAGCAGCATCATTGTTCTTAGGGCCGTCTTGGTCTTCTGAATCCCCCAAGTCATCGGGGGGGGGGGGGGTTTCTTAAGAGAATCTCCCAGGAGCTCTCTTCAGCAGCTTTATCTTCTTCCACCTCCAGCAAATTACACCGAGGGTCATCTGGGGGATCAGGATACTTCATGGACAACCCCAGATCAAATTCATGGACAACCCCAGATCAAATTCAACCTTTTCTCCGCTGACGTTTAGCGAAAGTTTTCCATTCTTTACATCAATCAAAACGCCAGCAGTGGCCATGAAAGGCCGTCCCAGGATGATGGGGGTGTGTGCATCTTCAGGCATGTCCATGACAACGAAGTCCACTGGCACATGCACCCCTTTTACATTGACGGGGAGGTCATCCACAATCCCCACCGGATATTTGACCGACCGGTCAGCAAGTTGTAGGGTCATACCGGTGGGATCCAAATCACCCATTCCTATCCTCTTATACATCGATAAGGGCAGCAAACTGACACTCGCTCTGAGATCGACGAGTGCACGATGAATCTTTACTGCCCCGATCGTGTAAGGGATTGAGAAGCTCCCCGGGTCTTTAAGTTTCGGCGGATTTGCCCTCTGGATGAGAGCGCTACACTCCGCCGTCAACACTACTTTCTCCTTTCTAGACCATATCGTCACCAAATCCTTCAGGAATTTCGCATAGGAGGGGATTGTTTCGATTGCTTCCAGGAAGGGGATTTGCAAGCTTAGATCCTTGACCATGGCGAAGAACTTGCCATATTTCTCATCGATTTTGGCCTGAGCTAACCGTTGTGGAAAAGGCACAACGGGTTTGAACACTTTCGGGCTCCCTTCCTCGTTCTTCTTCTTCTCTTCTTTAGAGACTCCCTCCGGAGTCGTAGAATTTGATGACGAAGCACCGGCGTCGTTTGATTTTTCGATCGGTCGCTCGACGACCAACGGTGCTTCCGGTCTGTTAGGGGGCACTCTAGTAGGGATTTGTGTCCCGCTTCTCAGAACGATAGCAGACAAATTTCGTGCTCGTGCACGAGTGCCGACGTTTGGGTTGCTCCCCTCGGGTTCACCTCAGGCTGTGGCAGAAATTGGTTTTGTGACCTTGAAAGGGTCGCCACTTGTAACCCCAGCTGGGTTACTTGGTCTGTGAGGGCCCGCTGACCCATTTCCAGCTTTTGATTGATCTTCTCCTGGTTGGTTATATATTGAGTCAAGAGAGACTCAACCGGAGAGACGACCCTCTGTTGGCCATACTGCTGCTGCTACTGGATTGGCTGCTGATTCCTGGGGGCGTAATATTGTTGTTGAGGCTGCTGCTGATATTGTTGCTGCTGAAACTGACTCTGCTGTGGCCTAGTCGGCTGATATGTTTGTTGCTGCGGCTGCTGAGGCGGTGAGGGCTGGAATGGTGCCCGGTAACCAAAGTTAGGGTGGTTCCGGTTGTTTGGAGAGTAGGCTGGGTTGGAATTGGTTCTTGGTGGATACGGCGCATTTCCCGTGGGGTTGTAAAATAGTGCGCTCACCTGATCCAACGGTGGTGAGACGTCACCACCGTCGAATTCCCCAAAAATTTCGGACTCTACCGCTGCAATCTGTTGTGTACCGGCCCCACCGGCTCCTACCATTAGTGCGGAGATCTGGGTCGAAAGCAAGTCGAACTTGCTTGAAAGTTTGTCGACGTCCTCGACTCTGTGTATACCCCCAGACCTGGGTGTGGCTCTCTCGTCACACCACCGCTCATTGTTGGATGCCATATTTTCCAGAATATGTCCGGCATCTTCCTCGCTCCTTGACATGAAGGAACCCCCAGCCTGATCGGCCCCAGGCGTAATAATCTGCCACTTCGGAAGCTCATGGTGAGGGCATCTCCTTGTATCTCGTCCAAGCTTCATGCAAGGACTCGTGGCTGGCCTGGGAGAAGGAGGAAATCTCACTCCTCAACTTCATGGTCTTCCCCGGAGGAAAGAACTTCGTCAGAAAAGCATTGGAGAGCTTCTCCCAGGTATTGAAAGTGTTGGGGTCCTTCCCCCTAAGCCATTGCTTGGATTTGTCTCGCAACGAGAAGGGGAACAACTTCAGACGGATCGCCCCATCTCCTCAATTAAGGCCGTAGCTTCGTCGGGAGTCTTCGATAAGATGGCCCCATTTGCCGTGGCATCAATAATCTGCTTGGTCCCCGGTTGGAGACCATTGTAGAAGCTATGGACTAGCTCCCAATCTTCAATGCTATGGTGGGGGCACTGCTGTTGCAGGTCTTTGAAGCGCTCCCAAGCCTCGTAGAGTGTCTCTCGAGGTCCTTGCTTGAAGGACATGAGAGCACTCCTAATCTTTACCGTCTTGGAGGGCGGATAGAACTTGTCGATAAATGCGCTCGCCAACTCATCCCATGTGGTAAAGACTCCTTCAGCTTGCGTCCTCAACCAATAAATAGCTTTATCCTTTAATGTGAAGGGGAAGAGGCGCAGTCTGATGGCATCTAGGGTAACACCCGGCATCTGGAAGGTGGCGCACTTTGATAGGAAGAGCTGGATGTGATAGTGGGGATTTTCATGGGCGTTCCCATGAAATGGATCCTGCTGCATCAGAACCACAAGACCAGTCTTCAACTCAAAATTCTTGTCGGCCGCCATCTCCGGCATGACTATGGACGAGGTCGTAGAGGAAGTCTTAGGCCAGAGCCTATCTCGAATGGAAATAATCCTCGCCATTCTTGCCGCTAACTCTTCAGGCGTCTCCCGGACGTTCATAAACCTCCCTTCCGTATCAGGTCTCCTCTCCGCTCTAATCCTCCGCAATGTACGCTCGATCTCAGGATCAAACAATATGTCGATGGGGTCCGCTGTGGATCTCTTGTACATGCACGGGAAAACAAAGTTTCAAAGAAGTGATTAGCACAATGGAAGGGTTAGATAAAAAAATAAAGAAATAAAACAAAAAGAAAGAAATAGCTAGGGTGGTAGGATAAAACACAATCGCCTCCCCGGCAACGGCGCCAAAAACTTGATCGCTTCCGGGTGTGCACCCAAAAGAGCGACCGTGTAGTTTTACCGCAAGCGCACGGTGTAGCGGCGAGCGGGTATCGAACACAGGGAGGACGTATGACAGTGCCTTCTCCGAACAACCTGGCTATAGGGACAGAAAAGTGGAATTTGCCTTTCGACGATGCTGTCACAATCGTCAGACAAAGTAAAGAGATATCAAATCAAATAAAGACGCCTAGGGAATAGGGAATCCCCTCTACTCACCGTATCTCGTCAATGTGACTCATTGGTATCACAATCGCTAGGGTAGAATTTCGGATGAACTAGTTGCAACTGAATGTAAAACCTAGCTCACGCTCTCGCACTGTTGCCGGTCTATAGCTAACCTAGGCTCGGGTCCAATCTCTTGCAAACCCTAGCCTAGGCAAGCTAGCATTAGGATCAACATCATCGTTCAATCGCGTCCCGAGCCCACTCTCGTGCAAACTCGGGCCGCGACCTAGGTTGGGATAGTTCCTACCCGTCTAATCTCTTGCAAACGGGTATCGGTATGGAATTGCAACCGAGAACCCTAGTATCGGTCCAATCTCTTGCAAACCGATACTACGGAAACTCAATTTCAACCCAATTCGGATTTCTAGGGTTTCCTATCGAATTGGGATCCAATCTCTTGCAAATCTCAATCGATATGAACGCCTAGCTATCCGTAATATATCGATCCCAAACTAACCCTAATAGCAATTCTAGCAATAGTTCTACCAAATCATCACAAATCGAAAATTGGGCTCGTAGGGTTCATCCCCACGCCCTAAGACGTTAGGACTACTCACAAATCATTTCACAAATAGAAGAATAATCAATTGAAATAGCAATAGAATTCATGGCAATATTCAAATAAGCAATAAAAATGAGATTTTTAATGAAGAGGGAGACAAACCAATGTAGTTCTTCAAGAATCCAACAAAATAAACCTTTTCTCTCCTCTCCAATCACAAGAATCAAAAGCTAAAAAGTTTAATCTAAAAGGCTACCAAAAAGTAAGGAAAAAGCTCTCTAACTTAGGTTAGAATCAGGGGTTAAATACCCCTCAAAACTGCCCAAAAAACCGTGACCAAAACGCCCCTGCGCCTCTTCAAAATCGTGTTTTCCGCTACAGGCGCGTGGCTTACTCGGCCGAGTGACAAAAGTCGCTCGGCCGAGTGAGAGACCCTGAGAATTTACAGTAAGTCCGGGGTCTTGGGGGTCTTCACTTCGGGCATTGCTCGGCCGAGTGAGTTGTCGTCACTCGGCCGATGGGCTTCTCTTCACTCGGGCGGTCGGTAATTGCCACTCGGCCGAGTGGGTCTTCTGATGCTCAGACTGACGAAAAACAGTAAGTTGGGAGTTTTTGATGGGCGTCTTCTGAGTGCCACTCGGGCGGACGGGGTTTCGTCACTCGGCCGATATGGCTTCTGATGCTCAGCCGAGTGCACACTTGGAGCATGTCCGATCTGGCCGGCCGAGCGGGGTCTCGCTGGTCGGCCGAGTGACTCCTTCACTCGGCCGAGTGAGACACTAAAAATGCCCATTCTGAGTGTTTTTGCCTCCTCGTCGCTCCTACGACGTTCTTTCTTCTTCCGCTCCTCTCCAATCTTAAAATACCCCTCAGGGAAGTCTTCGGTGACACTCCGGAGTAGGCAAACCTCGGGATCACTCCAAATCGCTCCAAATCTCCTGAACACGACAAAAACAACAAATCGTGAAAAGTATCACAATATTGTCGATAAATCGTGAAAAACGTGATTTGAGCGATCTAAATGGCATGCAAACATGCGGAAAAAAGGTGTAAAATACGGAGTGATCAAAATCCCCCAAGCTTACCTCTTACTCGTCCTCGAGGAAGATAAGTAAAAGGCGAACCCGGTGGATTCAGAAAACGAAAATGACGAAAAACGGAAAACGAAAAACGAAGAAGAAAGAAGAAAGCGAAGAGGGAAGCTGCTAGATCATTTTTCTCAGGACGTGGGGTTTGCTTACTCATATAGCATGCACCGAACGTAGAACACATGTCAAAGACTTTTATTTCGATATCATAGTATACTGGTGCAAATAGAAGTAGAAAACCCAAGAATAATGACATAGCATGAAAAACGGAATAATTCTAAAATTAACATCGTCTGAATCATTTAAAGCGGTATACAATATCGCAGATCACACACTTTTCAATTGAATGCTTTCTATGAGGAGTATAAGAATATCACGCGATAGAATAGAAAGAATAGAAAAGCGTGGATTTCATGAAATGAGTGCTAGGCTTAGATTTCTGGATTTCGTGAAGCTAAAACAATCTCACCGAGTATAGAATATTACTTAGCCTAGGTTGTCGTGCACCGTCGAGTAGTCACTCTCTCACAGATCATTGGATTCTCCCCCCCAAGCTTATCTATAAGCGTGGTGGCATAAAAAACAATATTTACTTCCCCATTTTTATGAAGCTCCAAAAGTAATAAAAATAAAAACAAAAAGAGGGAAGAAAGAGTGAACATGAGATGGGATCGTTTATTGAGATTCTTTTCTCTTTTCTTTTCTTTTTCTCTTTTTTTTTCTCTCTTCTTTTTTTTAATCTCACATATACACAATGATCCCAAATCAAAGAGAAATAAGGATATACAAGAATTTTTTTCTTTTTTCCTTTTTTTTGGTTTTGGGAAATTTGGAGCTAGGATTTAATAATGGGGGAAATGCCATATATTAGAATCGCTAAGGGGAGATTCACCAATGATTTTAAAATAGAGAATTGATGTTCAAGATATGTGTTGAAAGAAATAAATATGTCTCTCAGTTCACTCTATAAGACGTGCACGACAACTTCAGCAGGGTAATCTAATCTACTCGGTTTCGATCACAAAAAAGCAAAACTAATCCAGATTTATCATAGCTAACATCATTCAATCATCCTGAAGTGAAGTGTACAAATCATGCAAATAGAAGTGATATAGGAAAAGAAAACGGTACTCCAGATATAAGCATCCAATGCGTGAATCTTGGTGTGTTTTCTGCGATAGCATACATATGAATGTTCAGACTCAGCTAATAATAAAATTTCATCCATTTTCATACGGAAAAAGTGTGGGTTACTATCTCTAAATGCAAGGTAAATCACAGCATATGATATCAGAAATAAAATCTAAGACATGACAAATATAGCACGCATATAGAGAAAGCTAACTCCACGTCATCTTCATCACAGAAAAATCATCTCTAGCATGAGATGAAAGAAGTAAAATATAAAAATGGAAAATGAAACTAATTACAATGCAGCACACAATGAAAATGAGAAAAAACGTGATGCATGGTAAAAAAAGAAAAAATGATGAAAATGAGTGCAAATGCAGAAAATGGCGTGAAAAAAACTAAAAATAAAGGTGGTAAATCGAAAAGAACGTGAGAACTCACTCCCCCAAGCTAAAGTGCATAGTGTCCTCAATGTGCGAAGTGTGGCACACCGAGAGACGTGTAATGTGAGGGGAAGGTGAGGATGCATGCATGATGAAAAAGAAAAAGAAAAATAACGAAATGAAAATATGATGCGGACATGATGCATGCAGATATAGGAGTGAATCAGATATAAGAGTGTGACACCAAAAATCTCTCCCTCTCTCCCAAAAATGATATAGAAATATATGAACAAAATGTGGACCCAAAACAGTGAGGGGAGGGGGGTAGGCAAAAATCATCAGGACCGAGCAGAGACGGGCAGCATGACGACAAAAAAGATCAATGGCATCAAGGGTGCCTAAGAGGGTGGGGCTGCGTCGTCTCCGTCCTGAGGCGGAGGAGGAGGAGGAGGTGGCTGGGGAACAGTCTGCTGGGGGGGGTGTGTGTAGGAGTGGGGGTGGGTACCTGCTGGGTGGGTGTGGGTACGCGAGGAAGCCACTCGAGAATCTGAGTGAGGCAATAGTGAATGCCCGGAAGTAGGTCGAAGCGGCTGGCCATAGCGGTGACGGTGGCAGACATGGTCCTGAGGTCACCTCTGAGGGCACTCACCGCCCCCTCAAGAGCACGAATGCTCTGAAGTACAGTGTCGGGGGGAGGTGGTGAAAAGAGGGACACACCTGTCTGTGCTGTGCAGGATGGGGCTGGCGGACTCGGGTGGTGTAGTGGATGGGCTCAGCAGGCATGTGGAGGAAGGGTGATGTGCTCACAAGTGTGGGCTTAGCCTCAGTGCGAGGCTGGGGCGCAGGCTGGTATGAGGTGGAAGCAGCATCAACGGAAGTGGAGTATAAGAGTGGCGACGAGGCGGCTAGAGAGGTCAGTGACACAGACGTGGGAACAGACGTCACGACACTCTCGGAAAAAACGGCTGCGGTGGAGACAGAGGTGACAGCCACGGTCTCCACGACGGCAGCAAAAGAGGGCTCTCCGCTCTCAACTATAGTAGGTGGGCGCTTGGGTAGGGCGGAGGAAAGGGGCTCAACGGATAGAGTGCCAGCTGTGGTGGGAGTGGTGGAGGACGTGGAGCTAGTGGAGGTGGTCTCAGCGAGTGTACTCCCGACACCGGCAGAAGTGTGGACAGAGGTGTCAGGAGCAGCAGAAATCTCAGGCTGTTGAGGGGCAACGGGGTCAGCGGGTGCAGCGTGTGCAGCGTGGGTCTGCTCAGCCTGCTCGGCCTCCTCGGCCTCAAGAACGTAGGCGGCGGGGATCAGGAGATCCATCGTCGAAAACCAGTCCACCTGTGCTGGTGCTATCTGTGTCTGAGCTGGGCTCGGAAGGATCATGTAATCAGCACCGTAGGAACCGTGCAACCAAACCCAGTGCTGCTGACTGTGCGGATGTAGCATCTTCATCCGGGCCATGACGTCTATGGACAGTGAAGTGGGGCCCGGGGCTCGTCGCAGGTCAGCCGGAAGGTCCTCACCGGTCATCAGGGCGAGCAAGGTGATCAGACCGTCGCAACATATCGGTGAGCGAGCGCTCACCGATACGATGATGCGGTCCAAAAACCAGCTTGCGATATCAATCACGGCGGCGGGGACCAACTCGTCACTCTCCCTAGCTAGAGCTCTGGGGCGCATCATCGCATAGAGCATATAAAGCTCCGGCGTGGACATCGTCCCAGGCTCATACCTCGCCAAAAAGGTAGTCGCCATAAGGCGCTGAGCTATGCGGATGCAGGGGTGGACGATGGCCGAGGCCTTGGCCCTACTAGGGTCAAAGGCAGCTGGTAAACCCGTGATCCGGGCCCAGAAAGCGTGAGAATCGAAGGAAGGTGGGGGAATGTGAGTGGGGGCGTAACCACGGTCGGCCCCGGGGACATCGGGCCACGAAAAGAAAGCCCTCATCATACCGAGAGTGACCTGGCACTCTCGGTCCATGAACCTAAACGAGCATCCCTCGTCGGTCCGGGCGATAGAACTAAGCACCTTAAGTGTCGGACGGACGAAGGTGTCCGCCGACACCTGGAAAAAATCTCGCCAACCCACGTTGTCATACAACGTGAGCATCCCCTCAAGTACCCCCAGGCGTCCTAGGTCTGCAAGGTGTGCGAACCTGGAGGGTACAATCGAGCGCTGGGAAATGCGCTCAAAAATGACGCGGTGTGCGTCGTCCCAGAATGTAATCCCCAGCGGCCCGACAAGTGGAGCCGGTGGTGGCAGTGGGTCGGCAGGGAGTGGCTGTGCGGGGTGAACGGGCTCTGCAGGCTGTGCGGGGTGTGCGGGGTCTGCAGGCTATGCGGGGTGAACGGGGTGTGGTGGTGTAAGCGGAGGAGAGTCCTCCACCTCGTGTGAGGGGCCGACCTCATCCGGCCGCTTCCGCTTGGCGGAAGCTCTCCTCGATCGTGGCCGTGTCCGGGGCGGCATGTGGGCCCCGGGTGCTCACCAAAAACATAAAAAATGCGGCGTGCGCAAATGAGTGGAACGAGTATACCGTAATACGCCGCGAGAGCAATATAGTGGACGCGTGCGAAGACGCCGCCTCCACGAAGCCAAAAACGCTCCCCGGAAGCTCCCCTGGGCTCCCCTAAGCTCCCCAATATACCATGCACATCAAACGAAGATATCAGCGAGTAATATTCAAAATGTATGGGGGGTTAGGGGTATAATAGATAGATAATGAAGTTAATTTGAATTTGGGGCTCGATTAGTGCGCGGATCGTCAAAAAATACAAGAAAGAGGAGGAAATAGGCAAAATAAGGGTACCGGAGCTCGGCCGGCAAGGAGGTCGCCGGCGGCGACTCGGGCGGTGCGGAGGGGGCGTCGGCCGGCGGTGGTCGGCCGAGCGCGGCGGCGGCGAGCGAGGTCGGGCGAGTGAGGAGGGGGCAGCGGGCGAGGGAGACGAGCGGTCGTGCGGTTTGGGTTTTTTCTCGTTTCGAAAAACGCGCCGACCCGCTCCCCTTTATATAGGAAAAGTTACGACTCGGTCGAGTGACTAAGTCGCTCGGCCGAGTGATCGTAACGGAAATATTTTGAAAAATTCCTCCCCGCTTACGACTCAGCCGAGTGGCCTTGCCACCCTCGGCCGAGTGGTAAAAGTCCATTCGGCCGAGTGGCTCAAGCTACTCGACAATACTCGCCCTAGGAGCGTATCAGTTTTACTCGGCCGAGTGAATATATATACTCGGCTGAGTGGAAATTATACTGAAATCAAGAAAAGAAACAGAGAGTTGGGTACAACAGACTTCCCTCGTTCGTGAGCCGCTCGGGCGGACGAGCTTATGTGCTCGGCCGAGTGACTAGTATACTCGGCCGAGTGAGTCCTGTTTTCTGCTGTTTGGCTTCGTTTGGGCTCTAAACTCTGTTTTTCTTCCTCCAGTCGATTTCATCTTCCTCCTAAGCATCGAGCGCATTCCTGGAGCGCTCCTCGTCGCCTCGTTCACCCTCCTAATGATAGGTACCCCCGTTCTCCTCTCCTGTCAAAGAAAAATAGGACCCGTTATCACGAAATTTTTAGGCAAACGACTCAAAACACTAATAATTTCGAAAACAAAAATAAAGGAAAAAGTAAAAATAAAGCGATAACTGTCGGGTTGCCTCCCGACAAGTGCTCGTTTAAGGTCGTGAGCTCGACCCCCTTTGATTTTCAATTTAATGCGGGATATTGGGTGCATATGATTTAATCCCTGGCAACGGCGCCAAAAACTTGGTCGCTTCAAAATGCAACCCTAGAGCACAACCAAAAACTTGGTCGGCCCCGGATATACACCCGAAGAACGATTGTAGTTTTACCGCAAGCGCACGGTCAAGTGGCGAGCGGGTATCGAACACGAGGAGGTGGTGTCGGTTCCAATCTATCCTAGGTTGGTTTGACTACACATGTTTTATTGGTGGAGATGGCTATGGTATGATATAATGGAAATGGTGGTGGATGTCGGTGTCGGTGATAAAGAAATCGGTCAAATATCGATTCAAATACAATATAATAAAAGTGTCTAGGGCTAGGGAATTCCCACTACGGATCGTCATACATCATCGTAAATAGTGAATCTCAATATTACTAGACTTGCATTGAGGTGAACTAGTCGTAACTGAATATAGAACCAAGCTCACGCTCTCGCGCTATTGCCGGTCTATAGCAACCTAGATTAGAGCCCAATCTCTTGCAAACCCTAACCTAAGCCACTAGCATGAAGATCGACGTCATCGTTCAATCGCTCCTCGAGCCCACTCTCGTGCAAACTCGAGTTACGATCTAGGTTGTGATAGTTCGTATTCGTCCAATCTCTTGCAAACGAATATGGGTATAGATTTACAATTAAAAATCCTAGCTTTGGTCGAATCTCTTACAAACCAAATCTAGAGAAACCTAATTGTAAACCTAAATCGAATATTTAGGCCTTCCCATCGACTAGAATCCAATCTCTTGCAAACCCCAATCGATGGAAATCTCTAGCTATCCGTAATAAATCAATCACAACCTAACCTCCTAGCAATTCTAGCAATTTAGAAATTCATTCATCACAAATCTGAAATTAGATCCATAGGGTTCATCCCCATGCCCTAGAACAACAAATCTACTCTAGCATAGCAATAAGGATATAAGAATCAATAAAAACCATAGCTTGCATACAAAAAGATATCAAATCAAAGATTCAAAGAATAGACAAAGATACTTAGCTTTGATGAAGAATTCCAATCCAAATACAAGCTTTTTGATCCAAGAGGGGGCCTATGGCATGGCCTAACCTCTAAAATAATCAATAAGAAAACATCTTGGAACTAAGAAAACATAATGGGGGATATTGGGTGCGCATGAGATGCACCCGTCGAATTTATTGGGAAGAACGCTTAAATTTGGATGTTGTGGCGACGTGTTCTTCCTCGGTGCTCCTTCGCCTCGGGTAGTGTTGGGGGGTGACTCCCCTAAGCTAGTGCTTGCTCCGGGCCTCGGCTTCACCGGTGACACCGATTTTCGTATCGGTGGGGCTTTCTTTGGAGTCTTCATCTTTGAGAGCTTGCAAAGCTCTCGTATTCTCGCGACATCAGCGTCGTCTTCATCAATTTCCATGGAGAGGTCGGGGGAATGCTCCATATTTTCTTCTTGGCCCAAGTCTGGCCCTTCCTCAAAATCTTCCTTGAATAGAGCGCCGATGGAATGGGGGATCGCCTCCTCAATGACCTCGTCAAGGAGGTCCATATAGTCCAGCTCCTCATGATAAGGCATGTGTTTCATTGCCTTGGGTATATGAAGCTCCACCTCGATGTTACCGACATTCAATGTTAGAGTCCCTTCACATACGTCGACAATGACACCGGCGGTGGCGAGGAACGGGCGTCCAAGTATTAGCGACGTATCTCCCTCCTCCTTGACATCCATGATCACAAAGTCACATGGCAAACATATGCCCCCCGGGACTTGTAACGGGATATCCTCTGCGATCCCTACCGGCCTTGTGATCCGACCATCTGCTAGTTGTATCCGCATGTCGGTAGGTTTCCGGTGTTTAGTCTTAGGAACATAGAGAGAGGCATGAGGCTAACACTAGCCCCTAAGTCCACTAACGCCTTTTGTAGAGGGACGTCGCCTAAGGTGCAAGGAATTCGGAAACTCCCCGGGTCTTTGAATTTGGCGGGCTCCTTCTCTCTCTTGGTGAACCAAGACCCCTCCTCAGCAAGCATGATTTTCTCCTTCCTCTTTCTTCCCGTAATCAAATCTTTTAGGAACTTGGCGTATGTCGGGATTTCCACGATAGCGTCGAGGAAGGGGATATTGAGGCTTACCCCTCTCAAATACTCGAGAAACTTGGCTAGTCGCTTCTCCATCTTTGCTCTAGCAAGCCTCTGAGGGAATGGGATCGGTGGCATAAAACGCCTCTCTTCAATCAATTGCTCCGCTCTGGACTTTTCTTCCCTTTGCGGCTCTTTCTTTCTCTCAACTTCAATGACCGGCTCGCTTGGCTCTACAATCTCCACCACGGGCTCCTCGGTAGGAATCATGACGGGAGTGGTATCCTTCCTGCCTCTCATAGTAACTACAACCACGGCGTTGATATGGCCGGTGTTGCCCCGTGGATTTTGCTCGGGTTGCGCCGGCAACTGTTGACTATTTAGATTTAGCAACGCAAGTTGCTCCGCAATTTGTCCAACGACAGTTGTAAGAGAGTCTTGGCCCGCCTTCAAGGAAGCATTAATCTTCTTCTGCTCGACCATAAACTCCTCCACCTTAGCTTCAAATTCAGATCGTTGTTGAGCTTGTGGAGGGTTTGGATTTCTCCACCCTTGATTGTATCCGGGCGGCCTATAGGGTCCAACTTGTTGCTTTGGTGGGAAATTTTGTTGCGGAGGCCCCCTCGGTGGATAATGTTGTTGTTGTTGTGGTGGTGGTCGAGCTTGTTGAGGTAGTTGTTACGGCGGGTTCAATGCTCCTTCATTGTTGGCATAGGAGAAACCGTGATGGTTTCTAGTGGCCGGATTGGCCCAATATCCTTGGTTCCCCGCGACGTATTGAACTTGCTCCAAAGATCCCTCTCCTTGTTCTCCTCCCAAATACATAGCTTGGGATTGGTCTTGCCAATCATACATTTGATTTGTTGGTGCGGATGTGGAAGGGGTTCCTTGGGGCTTCGTAATATACTTCTCCAGTCTCTCCACTACCTTGTGGATAGAATCGAACTTGTTGGTCAGCTCCGCTACGGCCTTTGCCTCATAGATGCTAGATGGCTTCAAGGAGGACAAAGAGTGTCCTCGCTCGTCGCCCCATTGTTGATTGTTCGAGGCCATCTCCTCAATTAAGGCCGTAGCTTCGTCGGGAGTCTTCGATAGGATGGCCCCATTTGCCGCGGCATCAATAATTTGCTTGGTCCCCGGTTGGAGACCATTGTAGAAGCTATGGACTAGCTCCCAATCTTCAATGCTATGGTGGGGGCACTGATGCTGCAGGTCTTTGAAGCGTTCCCAAGCCTTGTAGAGTGTCTCTTGAGGTCCTTGCTTGAAGGACATGAGAGCACTCCTAATCTTTACCGTCTTGGAAGGCGGATAGAACTTGTCAATGAACGCGCTTGCCAACTCATCTCATGTGGTAAAGACTCCCTCAGCTTGCGTCCTTAACCAATAAAGAGCTTTATCCTTTAATGTGAAGGGGAAGAGACGCAGTCTGATGGCATCTAGGGTAACGCCCGGCATCTGGAAGGTGGCGCACTTTGATAGGAAGAGCTGGATGTGGTAGTGGGGATTTTCATAGGCGTTCCCATGAAATGGATCCTGCTGCATCAGAACCACAAGCCCAGTCTTCAACTCAAAATTCTTGTCGGCCGCCAACTCCAGCATGGCTATGGACGAGGTCGTGGAGGAAGTCTTAGGCCGGAGCCTATCTCGAATGGAAATAATCCTCGCCATTCTTGCCGCTAACTCTTCAGGCGTCTCCCGGACGTTCATAAATCTCCCTTCCGTATCGGGTCTCCTCTCCGCTCTGATTCTCTGCAATGTACGCTCGATCTCAGGATCAAACAATATATCGATGGGGTCCGCAGTGGATCTCGTGTACATGCACGGGAAAACAAAGTTTCAAAGAAGTGATTAGCACAATGGAAGGGTTAGATAAAAATAAAGAAATAAAACAAAAAGAAAGAAATAGCTAGGGTGGTAGGATCAAACACAATCGCCTCCCCGGCAACGGTGCCAAAAACTTGATCGGCCCCGAGCGTACACCCAAAAGAGCGACCGTGTAGTTTTACCGCAAGCGCACGGTGTAGCGGCGAGCGGGTATCGAACACAGGGAGGACGTATGACAGTGCCTTCTCCGAACAACCTGGCTATAGGGACAGAAAAGTGGAATTTACCTTTCGGCGATGCTGTCACAATCGTCAGACAAAGTAAAGAGATATCAAATCAAATAAAGACACCTAGGGAATAGGGAATCCCCTCTACTCACCGTATCTCGTCAATGTGACTCATTGGTATCACAATCGCTAGGGTAGAATTTCGGATGAACTAGTTGCAACTGAATGTAAAACCTAGCTCACGCTCTCGCGCTGTTACCGGTCTATAGCTAACCTAGGCTCGGGTCCAATCTCTTGCAAACCCTAGCCTAGGCAAGCTAGCATTAGGATCAACATCATCGTTCAATCGTGTCCCGAGCCCACTCTCGTGCAAACTCGGGCCGCGACCTAGGTTGGGATAGTTCCTACCCGTCCAATCTCTTGCAAACGGGTATCGGTATGGAATTGCAACCGAGAACCCTAGTATCGGTCCAATCTCTTGCAAACCGATACTACGGAAACTCAATTTCAACCCAATTCGGATTTCTAGGGTTTCCTATCGAATTGGGATCCAATCTCTTGCAAATCCCAATCGATATGAACGCCTAGCTATCCGTAATATATCGATCCCAAACTAACCCTAATAGTAATTCTAGCAATAGTTCTACCAAATCATCATAAATCGGAAATTGGGCTCGTAGGGTTCATCCCCACGCCCTAAGACGTTAGGACTACTCACAAATCATTTCACAAATAGAAGAATAATCAATTGAAATAGCAATAGAATTCATAGCAATATTCAAATAAGCAATAAAAATGAGATTTTTAATGAAGAGGGAGATAAACCAATGTAGTTCTTCAAGAATCCAACAAAATAAACCTTTTCTCTCTTCTCTAATCACAAGAATCAAAAGCTAAAAAGTTTAATCTAAAAGGCTGCCAAAAAGTAAGGAAAAAGCTCTCTAACCTAGGTTAGAATCAGGGGTTAAATACCCCTCAAAACTGCCCAAAAAACCGTGACCAAAATGCCCCCGCGCCTCTTCAAAATCGTGTTTTCCGCTACAGGCGCGCGGCTTACTCGGCCGAGTGACAAAAGTCGCTCGGCCGAGTGAGAGACCCTGAGAATTTACAGTAAGTCCGGGGTCTTCACTTCGGGCGTCGCTCGGCCGAGTGAGTTGTCGTCACTCGGCCGATGGGCTTCTCTTCACTCGGGCGGTCGGCAATTGCCACTCGGCCGAGTGGGTCTTATGATGCTCAGACTGATGAAAAACAGTAAGTTGGGAGTTTTTGATGGGCATCATCTGAGTGCCACTCGGGCAGACGAGGTTTCGTCACTCGACCGATGTGGTTTCTGATGCTCGGCCGAGTGCACACTTGGAGCGTGTCCGATCTGGCCGGCCGAGCGGGGTCTCGCTGGTCGGCCGAGTGAGTCCTTCACTCGGCCGAGTGAGACACTAAAAATGCCCATTCTGAGTGTTTTTGCCTCCTCGTCGCTCCTACGACGTTCTTTCTTCTTTCGCTCCTCTCCAATCTTAAAATACCCCTCAGGGAAGTCTTCGGTGACACTCCTGAGTAGGCAAACCTCGGGATCACTCCAAATCGCTCCAAATCTCCTGAAATACTACAAAAACAACAAATCGTGAAAAGTATCGCAATATTGTCGATAAATCGTGAAAAACGTGATTTGAGCGATCTAAATGGCATGCAAACATGCGGAAAAAGGTGTAAAATACGGAGTGATCACAGCCGCGGCGTCCATAGAAGATTTTAGGTCATCCCTCAGCCTATTGTAGAACAGATTAATAATCTGCCATTTCGGAAGCTCATGGTGAGGGCATCTTCTCTGCATCTCCTTGTATCTCGTCCAAGCTTCATGCAAGTGCTCGTGGCTGGCCTAGGAGAAGGAGGAGATCTCACTCCTCAACTTCATGGTCTTCCCCGGAGGAAAGACCTTCGTCAGAAAAGCGTTGGAGAGCTTCTCCCAGGTATTGAAAGTGTTAGGGTCCTTCCCCCTAAGCCATTGCTTGGCTTTGTCTCGAAACGAGAAGGGGAACAGCTTCAGACGGATCACCTCAGTCGTGACACCATTAATCCGGAAGGTGTCACATTTCTCCAAGAAGGAGTCTAGATGCTCGATCAGGCTCTCCATGGGTGCACCCGAAAACTGATCCTGCTGGATCCATGTCACCAAAGACGGCTTTAGCTCGAAGCTTTGGGCCGTAATAGCTGGAGGACGGATGGCAGATGTGGACTCGATAGATGGCATCGAGTACTCCAACAGGGAATTGCGAGGCGGGGTGTCCTCCTCCATGGCTTCAGGATCCTCTCTTCTTCGCTTCTCGGCGGCCAAACGCCTAAGGGTTGCGTTAATCTCTGGATCAACGGGGATCAAGTCGTCGAGACTTCTTGAACTCCTGCGCATGAAAAACAACAAACACCCGTGAAGCGACAAGTGGGAGAGAGACGATAAGATAAGAAATAAAAAGAAGAAAATAAAAAGGAAAAAGAAGAATGCGAAAATTATCGCGAGGTAGGGATAAGAGCTAGACACTAGGGTTCAAGAGATCCTAAAATAACAAGCACGTTGCCTCCCGGCAACGGCGCCATAAACTTGACGTTGCCCTCAGTTTGCTAGCCGCAAATGGCCGGGGGACCCGTGTGAGGGTTTAGATATTTGTAACCGTAAGCGCACGGTGTTGTAGTGTGTCTTGGGGGTCGAACACAGGGAGGCTAGGATGTGCTTGTGTCAAGGAGGACCGAAATCACCCCGTGGGTGAGCTAGCCCGAATCGGTTGATGGGTTGTCACGGGAAAGGAATGCAAAGTATGAACAATAAGAAAATAAACCCGGGACTTTGGTTTCCACTCCAACGAGCGACTCTCGCTGATACGGCCTACGGGTAGGATGGCGATCGGAATTAGGGTCTAATGGTGAGACGTTGCCTCTGAAAGTGGTACCGGCATCCCATGGGCCCGATATTCCGGTCGGTGCCCAGGATGATACACCGGACTTCCCAGGTTCGATCAGTGGGCACTCCCGTGTCCATTAACACTGATCGATTCCAGGAGCACTAAGCTCGCAACGATAACTCCCAACGTCTCATCCTGCCGCTCCCGCGCGCTAGGATTCGGCGTCTACGCTAAGGGCGTGAGCTATGGCTAGGGAGTCAACCGCCAAGTTTATTCCCCCTTGGCCCAACGGTCAAAGGCGGTCTTTTTTCCGCCGATGACAATAAAACACCCAGCGTAACCGTTAGATTCCTAATCCCTATCGATTTCCTAACCCTATGGATGCATCGGGAAGAGCCCCCGAAGGGGTTTTCGCCAAAATCCCAGATTTGGGAACTACTCACAAATATTCATTAAAAAGCGATCTAAATGAAAATGAACCGTTGAAATCATAATCAGATGATTGGAATGCGAAGGTAGTAGAGCAATTAAGATAATACTAAAGTTTAAGAAAGATCCGAAAACTTACAATATAAAAGTAATTACAGCCGTCACAAATAGGAGAAAACAGTAAAAACTAGCAGCCCCCCGTTTCTAGAACCCTAGGGGTCCTATTTATAGAATCTCGTATCACCCGATCGGTTGACAAGTCAACCGATCGGGTGATCCGTTATAGATAATAAACAGAAAACGGCGGACTTTCACCCGGTCTTATGAACCGGTCAGTTGAGTTCTTGGGGTGACCGGTTGGATCTTGGCGCCATCGGGTGAAGGGATCGGTTGGGTGCCCGTGTCTCGGCTCTTCAGCATCAGCTACAGATGAACCGATCGGGTGAGAGTCACCCGATCGGTTGGAATTTGGCTTGAAAAGACAGAGAGTTGGCCCCATTGAGCCGGCCTGTGAACCGGTCGGGTGACATTCACTTGAGCTCCGGCTGAGACAGGGTGGTGCACGCGTGCATCACCCGATCGGTTGGAGATGACCAACCGACCGGGTGAGGGGCTGAAAGATGTAATCTTCATCGTTTGACCCCCTGGATCGCGCGTGACTCCTCCCGTTGCTCCGGGGACTTGAGATATCGTCGTTAAACGTCCCCTACGCGGGCAATCTCCTGCAAACATGGAGAAACAAAGAAAAGTGAAAGAAAACGAGAAAATACGAGAAAACGAATAAAAGACGCGGAAAATACGGAAAAAACACGAAAGAAAACGTGCGTGAATATATGAAATATATACGCACGTCACTAACCTAAAAGGTTTCAACAATTATCATATAATGAAGCATGGCCATTAAAAAACAATCTAACTTTTTCAACTATAAAATTAGCATGCAATTATTGCCTAAATATCGCATAAAAGGTTTATAATTGTTTAACAATCATCACATAATTATTAAACATGCATCAACACATTAAAACATTTATCCCATAAATAATTAATGTGCAACTAAATTTAACATTTAAATTTAAAAGCATGATTTTAAAACTTAAAACAGTTTCATAAAAATTATCATATAATTTTCATTACATAAACTATGTTTTAAAATCATCATAAAATTTCCATGTTTCAAAAATAATTTTATCGCATAAAATAATTTTAAAAAACATCTCAAATGAAAACGGTTTCATTTTTAACAATATCGCATAAAGTTAAAAAAATTTAGCGTGCATTTAAAAAGCATTCATTTTAAAAACTTCGCAGTCCTAGATCATCATGCAGACTAAACTCTGATACCAATGTTAGGTTTTGATAGACCCTCAGGGCACAAATCTCTATGCACGTCTTAAGTCGGACGAGCAATATAGCCAAAAGAAAACACAGCGGAAGAAAATCGTTAAACTTTTTAACGAAGCCCTAAAGAAAATCAAGACCCGTAGCCAGGATCTATGCCAACTTGAGGTGGATCTGACCACCACAAGAAGGATCTAAGCTACTACGACATAATTAAAATAAAGCTTCTAAATCACACACCCGGAACCTTGCCTTAGTACAGGCAAGGTGTACCGCATCGTCTTCCGAGCCGCTCCCCGTCCCGTGCTGAACTGCTCCTCGAACCGCTTCGCATCCCGAGGCAAGCAATCCCCTTGTAGCCGATCCAACCACGCGCCAAAGAACTTTTACCTGAGTGTGAACCTTTGCCAAGACTCCAGATCAGATCCGAACCCCTTCGTGGCTTTGCTAAAGCCCTTCAGGAGCAAGGCAGAAATTTATGGAGAAGAGAATATTAATTTTAAGCTTAGATCCAAGCGTGCTCCAATATTTTTAGGATCTGCTCAGATCTGGAGCTTGGGACGAGTTTATGAGAAGGGGCATGCCCCTATTTATATAGGCGGCTGACCCCTCCCCTTTACTCCACTTCTGATGTGGGACTATATTTTTAGAGTTTAATAATTCAAGGTAGTTTGCCTTTCATAAAGGTCAAACTTCCATGAATTTTAACCCCCACACCGTTGAACTTCAATCTTGATACAACCTATCAAATCGAAGAGGGTTGAACAATAAACGCGTAGGAAAAAACGGCGAGTCAATCCGACATCGTTTGACCCCTTAAACGTCGTCTCAAAGTTAGCCAAAAACCATTCAAAGATGGAAAATCCAGCCGTAAAAAAATCTTGGGTTTCAAAAACCCTAACCAGAAAATTGGGCTTGGTGGGCCTCCATTTTCGCTGGATTCAGCCCAATAGTTTGGGCTGACTTGTTTTGGCTCTAACTTGTGCATTTGGACTCTGTTTTTGACGCGGTTTGAACCTACGTTTAGAGCGGGACGATCCCGTCATCCAAGTAACCTTTTCAATGCGTTTATTATATTAAATATGTTCTTAAACAATTTAAAACATATTTAACTCTTTTTGCATCACATTCAAAATAGTCCCCTATCCAAGCTTAAAATATCATTTGCATCAGATACAAATGATCTGAGGGCACTCCGACGACGTCCCTTTCTTCTTCTTCCCCTTATTCCTTTTGGCAGGTTAAGGGATCTGCCTCTTTTTACCCTTGCCTTTAGGCTGGTGAGAAGAAGTAGAGCCGACAACTAACACCGGAGGTTTCTTCTCGATTCTCTCCTCGAACTGCCGAGCATGTTCAGGAAGCTGGAAGTTCAACCTATATATTGTTCATTATAAATCTTGTAATGAACTGGTTGAAGTTAGGGGTCAAAGACTTTAAGATTATGTTCGTGCTCATTTCATTTTCAAGGACAAATCCTAGCTGGGCTGCGTCCTCTACGAACCTGATCATCTTAATCACATGATCTTGGACGAGACCCGTTGTCATCTTTGTCTCCCAAAGGTTGCAGGTGGCCTCAAATTTGGCAGCCCTAGAACGCTTGCCATACAATTCTTATGTGTTCAAAAGCATACTCTGAACATCCATATGTTCATGCTTTCTCTGCAGATCATTGTTTATTGAGGCCAGAGTAAGGCACCTGGCCTACTTTGCATCCCTTTGCCACATCTTGTACGTCTCATTCTCTTCATTGGTGGCATCTTCATTGGGTTTCTATGGAGCCATTTCTGTCAGTACGTAACCTATTCTAGCTAACGAGAGAACTAGCTTGATGTTCCTCAACCAGTCCTTGTAATTCATCCCATTCAGCACATTCTTCTCGATAATGAACTTAAGTCCAGACTCCATACTGCATTTTAATAGAAGTTTGAATTAGCATATGTTCTTTTATAGTTTAAGAGGTTTTTATTAAACTATATTCTCCCACTATTTTAATGAATAATTAAGCCATAATAATAAACAATTTATTATGGTTACAATTTTTGGGAGAGGGATCCAACCACCTGAGCTTCATAACCTTGAGAAGACTCAACAAGTTGATCGGCTCTATAATTGGTAGATGAACTCTTCATCGATCATGTCACATGTGACTCCCTATATGTTTTTGCCGCTAGTCACTTATGATCTTGAGGAGACTCAGCAAACTATAATGACTAGTCGAGTCGAACCTTTATTTTCATGTCCAAACTTAACTTACACCGACACTCGAGGAGACCCGATGCAGCGGTTTGGATTAAGACTAGACTACATCATAGGTATTTTGGAGTCGGTTTCTAAAAGAGACCATGTCATAGCTTGAGGAGACTCAACAACCATGACAGGCATCTTTCAGTCTCCTAATCCAAAAATAAGGCGGGCTATGATTAATCTTGAAGAAGATTTTGAACGTATTAGACTAGACATAGTTGACGGTGTCACATAATCATGATTTGCATCCTCGCGGTCCAACGGAACACGGCTAGGGATTTGACTAAGCCAGAATCACTATCTCCAGTCAAGCTTAGGGTGATCCACACCCTAGTCAAAAATACTAGACCGGATCATGGTCCATTGAAGGAAAACTCACCATTCATATGTGTGCCATCAACTAAAGTGGCTTCATTAAAATTAATTAATCCTATCAACTAGTTGAATCCTAAAATTCGAAATTATTATGATTTGGTTAATAACTTTTATTAGAGTCCTTATCAACTATAAGGTTTTATTTGTTTCAGCGTGATATCCTAACCATGTATTAGGATTTTAATAAATTCAAATTACAACAATTTAAAGTGTAGCCTTTTGTTAGAAATATTATTAGAATATTTAAAATAATAATCATTGGAAAAGGGCTACCCTAATCAGGAATTAGGAATTTAATTGTTGTAACAATTTATTAAACATAGCATGTCAATCTAAAAATTTATCTCATAAGTTTTAGATGAATTTTAATGGCTATCCTAAGAGGTTTTCTTGAATTATCACATAATAAGCAAGAAAATAGAATTACCATTAAAAAATGTTAACTAAATTTTATCCCATAAAATTTACATGTAGATTGGCAACTTAAAATTATCACATAAAATTAAGTGACTATCTATTAATAATTATCACATAATTAATTAACATGAACATCTGATTAAAATTTATCACATAAATACTAGCATGCATATTTAAAATTTATCACATAAATAATTTTAGCGCATCCAAAAATTTTAGCTTATAAAATAGGTTGTTCCATCTTTAACAATAATCGCATAATGTTAAGTCTTGATAATCACATTATCATGTTCTTAGCTTGCATTTAAAATCATAGCAGTTTTAGATCAGAAGTAGACCTAGGCTTTGATAACAATGTTGGGTTTTGAGGGACCCTTAGGGCATAATTCTACGCCCGTCCTAAGTCAGACGGACGAAAAATAAGTAGCAGCGGAAAATTCGAATTATTAAAATATTTCATAAAACGTCCTAAGAATATCAAAGACCCTAATCAGGATCTCTACTATCTGGGGTTGGGTCTGAGCAGCCCCAAGATAGATCTAAACTACTGCAATGAAATAAATTAAAAGCATTAAAAAGACATACCTGGAACTTTGCTTTCGCAGAAAACAAAGCGTCGTTTTTAGCAACAGACTTTGGACTTCCCCGAAGCTAGCTGCCTCCGCACCTTCGCACCTCCAAACTGGTCCACCCGAAGCGAGCCGACTCCATGCCTCCGAGCCAATCACCTGTCGAAGAAAGTTTCAATTTGAGAGTGATCCACGTCGTAGACTTTGGATCGAATCCAATCCTCCTCGTCGTCTTGCTAAGACGCGAACGAAGGAATCAGAAGAGTTGAGGAGGAGAGAATAATTTTTATCTTGAATCGAGCATGCTCAAAACTTTTCGGAATTACTCGATTCAGAGACTTGGTGCGAGTTTCAATGAGGATGTCTACCCCTTATTTATATAGGGAGCCGGCCTCTCATCCTTTGCTCCGAGCGATGTGGGAGTATTAAAATGGGTATTTCAAAATTGATTTAATAGAAGTTCAAACTTCTAAAATCAACCATAAATCCATTTCTGAGTTTCAACTTTGAAACAACTTATCAAATCGAAGATCTCGAGACAATGATCGCATAGAAAAAACGGCGTCCAATTCCAATATCATTTGACCCATCAAAAGTCGAAAATAAACTTTGAAATCGCGTTTTGAACACAAACAGTGAATTCACGCATCCCGAGGGTAGATCAGATCGTGCCACATGGTGCAATCTGCGCACGCCACGTGGCATGCGCTAGTGAGGGGCGACCCGTGCTGGTGCGTGGGCCCTGCGTGAGCCCCACGGGGCACAGCCGGCGTGCAGTGCACGCATGCGACGGCCCCACGAGTCGGACCCGCACTAAGTCGGACCCGCACTAAGCGGGTCCGATCCGCTATTCTGGCGGGTCTGACGTGCCAAGCACGTGTCTGACCCGCAAGCCCTCTTTGTGCCCTTTAATGTCGTTTTCGCATTTTCGGACTCATTTGAGCTCTGATTTGAACACAGTTTGTTTCTGTGTTTTTCTCAGGAAGTCCCATTCGTTCATGCATCTTTGTCAACTTAATACCTAAGTATTAATTACACATAATGTGTAAAGTCCCAAATGCTAAACTCTTTAGCTTTAATCTCACAACATACTTGTGAGCTAAATTATTCCAATGCATCAATTGCATCCATATTAACATTCTTCCTATTACTAAGACATAAATCCTACTCGGTGTGAGACCCTACAGCCTGACCTTACTACAGGTTGGGGATCGAAACCCCCAGACGACAGTGACCACGAGCAGCAGGTGTCGCCCTTGTTTCAGCATCATAATTACGTGATTGACCCATTGACAAAAATGTCGTCGGGATCGCTCTGACTGTGTCAGTGATGAATACTGGAGTTTTAGTCCATTCGTCATAACTATGTTACTGCTTAACCTAGGTTATGGTAAAACGTCAACCCTACTAGCAAACACTGGTCACTATACATCGGTCTTTGGTAAGTCCATGTTGTACTTCCTACAACATACACAGGTCGAGTTTTAGCACAAAAAACCGTACTGAGCCTGTGACACTAACTTCCCTTAACAGAAGAGACGAATCCTATCTTAGTCATTACTTACCTCGTACACTTCAAGTGTCATACAACCTAAGACCTTTCAATGAGTGAAGACTCGAGACTGGATCATAGATCTAAGTGACACCGTTCACGTATAGGTTCGTAGAATGACCTAAAGTCATAAGGACCAACTAGCCTATCATCACTAGAGAGTTATCAATGATAGCTTAGTTAAGTTTAATCATTTGACAACTCTTAATTTGGGTCGTCCAGTGAACTTATTCTCCAATGAGCACCTGTGCCTCGTCTCCTACTTCGCTAGGTCGAATGATTATGAGATCATCATTACCCTTTAGGATAAGACAAAGACACAATGGTCTGTTCGATGTGCCGATATCCTTTTCTCGATACATCTATGACCATGAACGCTTTAAGACTCAAGTTCCTATCGGTCATTCACTTTCCACAATCGAGATCTGCATCTAGATACGTGTATGACCTTACTTTAAGTCTAAGGAAGTTATCCAAGTATTTAATAAATATATTAACCATACTAGGATAATAAGTACCATTTATATTTAAACAAAATGTTTTCTAGGATAAATTACCTCGAGGGCATATATCTTCCTACAGGGATACTAGCATCTAAGCTAAATTACAGCACTTTGCTTCATCGACTTATGTAGATTGTGTATTCGACTGAAGCTTCCTTGCGAATGCAAAAATCTTAATTAGGGGCTGCAATTTCTAGATAGATAGCGCTTGTTTAGTACAAGCGCTATCTATGGTGGACCTTTAACAGCGCTGTCTATGGTAGACCTTTAACATCGCTTGTACTAAAGAAGTGCTGTCTATTGAGACCTTGGACAATGCTTGTACTAAACAAGCGATGTCTATGGTTCCAGATAGATAGCGCTTGTTTAGTACAAGCGATGTCTATGGTGGACCTTTACCAGTGCTTGTACTAAAGAAGCACTGTCTATTGAAGCCTTAGACATCACTTGTACTAAACAAGCGCTGTCTAAGGTCCCAGATAGATAGCGCTTGTTTTCGCATAAATAGGAGCGGTGAAGCTCGAGTTCACTAAGTGTCTGTGACAACAACATCACAGGGTTTTTGAATGCATTCAGAACAACAAAATATTCATTCATTCAAAAGCCACATCTAAAAGTTTGTACACAAAATAAAAACAACACGGCCTCAGCATGGCCAATGGAACTACAACATGGAACATACCCTACTACAAGATACTAAAGCAAATCTAAAGTAGCAACAGAACAAGTCTCTAGTCCTCCGCAGGGAGCGACTCCTGGTCAACAAACTCCTGGCTCACTGGGCCAGCCGTCTCAAATAACTCCTGTTCCTGGTACTCTGTCTCGTGATCTGACATACATTCCAAAAACATGAATGTATGTCAGCAAGGTTCTGGCAAGTAAGAGGTGAGATAACCTAAGACTAGGTGTATGAATTATTAAAACAGATTAAGAGGTGTAGCCGTTTTAATGTCACAGTTATACATTTTAATCAACAATACAGCTATGAGCATGGCGATTAAATTAAGGAATTTATGAGCATTACAGTTCTAAAGAATTAAAGCAAGTAGTTGTGAACATGGCAATTTTAAAGTGCAAGTAAAGTAACAACAATTTGTTCAAGTTACATGCATATGTTTTCTGTCATGCCTAGGGCTCACGCCTTTAAGTTATGGTGAGTGAATCAATCCTTCTCATGGGGGTATAATCGTGATTGACGCCACCCACAGTATAGGTGGTGCTCTTGAAGGAGACCCTTGCATGCATGCTTAGTGGTCGCTCAACCCTAACCCCACCCAAATATTGTGCTGAAACACGGGCCAGCCTAAACAAGTGCACGAGTTCACGAATTCAAGATTTTGCCTTTGAGGCGTATGAGTTCACGAATTCAAGATTTTCAAGGTGTTCCATCAACGTCCATGCTACTAAGCAATTTTAATCTATCAAAAGATTAAATTCTAACAAGTGTGTGTGCGTGCGTGCGCGCACGCAAGCATGATGTGAAGCATGATACCATATTAATTATCAGCATTCTCATAAATTCTGACAATTAACTCAAACAAGGAAATTAATTGGTTAAAAAAATTAAATTTCAATAATTCGCACACTTGCCTGATTGGAGCGATCTCGGGTGTCCGGGTGATCGTGGTGAGGGACGCGGTTTATCTGCGTCATTAGATTAACATCAACTAACGAATACTATTAAACTCACTTGCGTAGGCACTGATTATGTAATAAGTTATGGTTTATAATTATAATTTTCTGTTAACATGTTTCAACATTTAAGCTTACTGTTATTGCTCTAACGTTAACATCATTGCTGATTTTAAAATAACTAACTAACATAACTTACCGATATCATATAAGTTTTAGTGCAACTTACTGTTAGCTAACAATACTAACATTTTATACTGACTTAAGTTATAAAATTTACTTAATAAATTAACTAATCGTACTGACCCCTCATTACTAATAGTTACAACTAAAACTTATACATATATTAACTATTACATAACTACATCACACAGTAACTTTAATATACTAACTTTTAACTTACATATAAACTACCATTTGATGAACTAAGTGATATAGTTTGCATGGGGTCTTACTGTTTTTGCTTGCGTTCCCTCCTCATCGCTTGCAGGGGATGCGACGCCTCTTGGACGGTGAAGGTACGATGACTGCAGCAAGTGATGCTGGCGCCGTGTGGAGGAGAGGCGCTGCGGGTAGAAGGAGGCACCGAACATCTGCTGGCAGTGGCAGGGTGTAGACAGCAGCGTCGGTGAGGGGACTGAGTGGGTTGCGGGTGGGTTCTTTGGAGAGAAGGGAGGAGGACTTGCTTGGAGGAAGGGAGGACGGTGAGCTCGTGCGGGGGTTATGGGAGTGAAGTCGCCAGAGTGTTGGGCTATGCGGGGTTGCTCGGAGGAAGGAGAGACATGGGGGTGAGGTGCGGGCTGGCGGGCGATGTGCTGGAGGTCGAGAAGGGGAGGCAAGGTTAGCGGGGACTGAGTTCGGGACGAGGAAGGCGCGACAAACTGTGGTGCTTGGCGGTTCGGAGCGGGTTGTCGTGTGGTCGGAGTGAGTTGGAGTCTTAAGGTCGAGGTTGCGAAGGTCGAAGTGGCGGGGGTTGGGGGCCTTGCAGGTGGTCGGAGGGAGGCGTCGGAGGGAGGAAGATGGCGAGGCTTGGCAAACGATGCGGTGGAGGCGAGGTGCATTGTTGGGGAGAGGCAGTTTGGCCTTGGGGGTTTTAAGGAGGAGAGAAGAAGAAGAAGTAGGCGGACGAGGAGGGCAACGTGCGTGGGGGAGGTGCAGGACGTGGGGAGGGCTGATGCGGGGTTCACGCATGAAAAGAGGCTGATGTGGGGAGCGAATGAGGGATGGAGGTTTTGTGCAATTGTGGGTAGATTGAAATCCCATGCATGGGATTTATGACGTGGGGGTGTTGGGATATAACAGATATAAGTTAGGATTTTATCAGCTTTTAGTTAGATAATGAGTTAGTTTAGTAAGTTTAGATTTATTATGATTTATTATTAAATTTAATTCGGTTTAAGTATTTAAAATTTGAAACTAAAATTAATATAGTTTAAATGATAATAATAATCACATTTACAATTTCGCCCCATGACATCCAAAAATTATAAAGAAAATACCGAAGCGATCGCGCCTTCAAGAGGATCGTGAATACGGGGTCCGATCGGTAGTTTGAGCCAAAGAAATAATAATAAAAATCGGAGTGCAAAAATACACACAATCCAATACAACAAGGAGAAACGTATGAAAATACGTACGATAGAAATGTGGCCGTTACATCCTACCCACCTTACAGAAAATTCCGCCCTCGGAATTTCTAACAATTATTGATCATGAAACAAATGAGGGTAGCGCTCTCTCATCTCCTCTTCCCTCTCCCAGGTGGACTCTCCTAACGAGTCATGCCGCCACATCACTCTAACAAGATTAACGGACTTGTTCCCGAGTGTCTTCTGACATCTGTCAAGGATCTGCACTGTCGGTTGCTCATTCGTCAGATCCGATTGAACTGTAATCTCTGAATAGTCCACAGTGTGAGAGGGGTCGTTGATATAACGAAGGAGCTGGGACACGTGAAAGACGTCATGAACTCCCTTTAAGGATGGTGGCAGTGCTAAGCGATAAGCTACCTCTCTAACTTGCTCTAGCACATTGAAGGGGTCCAGTGTACCTCGGACTAAGCTTGCCTCACTTCCCAAAGTGGATCACTCCTCGATTCGGGAAGATCTTTAGGAATACATGATCTCCCAGTTGAAATTACAGAGGACGACGTTTAGCATCTGCCCAATGCTTGTTACGGTCCTGAGTGATCTGAAGCTTGTCCCTGATATCCCGCACAACATCAACCGCTTTGACTATCATCTCTGGTCCCAATAGCTCTCATCACCAATGTCATTCCAACTCAGTAACGATCAACATTTCCTCCCGTAGAGAGGAGCAAATGGCGCCATGCCAATGCTCGCCTGATAGTTGTAGGAGAACTCCACCAAATGCAGATGATCCTCCCAAGATTTGAATGGTATGCTCTGATTGTCCATCCATTTGCAGGTGATACACAGCGCTGAATTTCAAACTGGTACCCAGATTGGTCTGCAGACTTTTCCAGAATTGAGACATGAATCTCGTATCTTGGTCGGATACAATGCTCACGAGGACTCCATGCAGTCGTACAATCTCCTACACGACATGTTTCACATCATGACCAATACTTGAAAGAAACTATAAAGGTATAAGTTAGATCATTACCTCCATATACTTGCTCGCAAGTATCTCCAAAGATTGTCCCATTCGGAATGGTATGAAGTGCACAGACTTGGTCAATCAATCAAGGATGACCCAGATTGCGTCATTCTATTTGGCGCTCCGAGGTAAGCCAGTCATGAAGTCCATCGTGATGTGCTCCCACTTCCACTCCAGAATCGGTATAGGTTATAACAGTCCAGCAGTGCGATGATGCTCAGCCTTCACTTGCTGATACACAAGACACTTGGCAATGCTCCGTGCTACGCTTCTCTTCATCCCGTGCCACCAAAAATTCTGACGAAGATCCTTGTACATCTTTGTACCACCAAGATGAATGGAATAAGGTGAACTGTGTACCTCGTTCATCAATTTCTCTCTGATATCCCCTGCAGGTATGCAGATCCTACTGCCATATCTCAGGGATCCATCTTCATGAACAAGAAAATCAGTCCCGAGTCTTGCTTCAACCTGTTCTCTGATCTTCTACAACTTAACATCTCCAGCTTGAGTAGCCTTGATCCGATCTATAATCGTCGACTGAATCTGCATGTTCATCATCGATGAAGTGACTCCCAGTAGAATAGCTTTAACATCCAACTCTCCTAGATCCTGTTGTAACTTCCACTAAGCTGTAAGAATCATCACCTCTGATAATCGACTCAAAGCGTCAGGTACGACATTCACCTTCCCCGGATGATACTGAAGGTCGATGTCATAGTCAGCCATCAACTCCAACCATCTACGATGTCTCATATTCAGCTCTTTCTAAGTGAATATGTATTTCAAACTCTTGTGATCAGTGAAGATTTTCACCTTCTTACTCAATAAGAAATGTCGCCAGATCTTCAATGCAAAGACGACAATGGCTAACTCCAAGTCATGGGTCGGATAGTTCTTCTCATGAACCTTCAACTGTCGCGAAGCATATGCGACCACATGATTGTGTTGGTGTAGAACACATCCAAGGCCCTTGCTTGATGCGTCATAAAATATATCGAAGCCTCCACTTCTATCTGGAATAGCTAAAACCGTGCAGTAGTTAGCCTCTCCTTCAAAGTGCTAAAGGCCTGCTCACAAGAATCTGACCAATAGAACTTGACATCCTTCCTCATCAGTCTAGTCACAGGCTCAGCTATTCTCGAGAAGTCCTTGATGAATCTGTGATAATATCCCGCCAATCCAAGGAAACTCCTAATGTCAGATGCTGATCGAGGTATAGGCCATTCACTGACCACTTTGACCTTATCCGGATCCACTGAAATGCAGCTTCTGATACCACAAGTCCAAGGAATGTAACTCTGTCCTGCCAGAGTTCGCATTTGCTGAACTTGGCATATAGACTATGAAGACGAAGCGTCTCCAAGACCATCCTCAAATGTTCGGTATGCTCCTCTTCGCTCTTCTAATATACCAAGATATCATATATGAAAATCACCACGAACTTATCAAGAAAATCATAGAAGATAAGATTCATGAGATTTATGAACACAGCAGGGGCGTTGGTCACACCGAATGGCATGACAACAAACTCATAATGCCCGTACTTGGTCCGAAAAGCTGTTTTGGAAACATCTTCACTCTTGAATTTCACCTGATGGTATCCTATCCAGAGATCCAACTTTGAGAATACTCTCGATCCACCAAGCTAATCGAAGATATCGTCAATACGGGACAACGAGTACTTATTCTTCACTGCGACCTTGTTCAGCTCTCGATATTCAATGCACATTCTCCTCGATCCTTCTTTCTTCTTCACCAACAAGGCAGGTGCACCCCAGGGAGATACATTGGGATAAATGAAACCCTTCTGCAATGGCTCATCCAACTGCTTCCTCAGCTCTTCCAGCTCTGTAGGAGCCATATGGTAAGGCGCCTTCGAAATCGGTTTAGCCCCTGGCATAAGGTCAATGCCGAACTCCAACGCTCAATCGGGCGACAATCTAGAAATGTCTTCAGGGAAGACCTCTTCAAAATCTCTCACTACTGCAAGCATCTCAGGTTTAGCTATCAAAGATGCAACCATCAATTCGCTCGGCTGGGCCCAGAATTTGACAGGTCTAAGCGAACGACCTCCACTGACGATCTCGAACACCGGGTGGTTAGGAATTTCGAATACCACTTTCTTCCTATGACAGTCGATCCTGGCATAGAAAGATCATAACCAATCAATGCCGAGAACTGCATCGAAGTTGGGTAGATCATGAACAATGAAGTCAGCATATAACTTATGTCCACTAATCACCAACGGACATGGTCTGCATTCCAATGCTACATTCACTATACCATTCCCAGTAGTGATATGCCAACACTTAGGAAGAGTGAAAGTGGAAATCGAATGTTCAACCACAAACTTCCGGGATAAGATGCACATGGAGGCCCCAGAATTAAACAGGGTCAGGGCTGGGTATGATGATACTAAGATGATACCTAAGACATAATATAACTAAGTTAAGCATGGTGATTTAATTAAGCAAGCATGAATGTATAAACAAGGTAAGGACTAAATCTAGATGTTACTTGCGATTACATCATCTTCAGCCTCAGCCTCTACAGCTATTTTGTACAAGCACTGTCTACGGTGGACCTTTAACCACGATTGTCCTAAAGAAGCGCTGTCTATTGGGACCTTAGACATCGCTTATACTAAACAATCGATGTTCTAAGGTCCCAGATAGAGAGCACTTTTTTAGTACAAGCGCTGTCTATGGTGGACCTTTACCAGAGCTTTTACTAAAGAAACATTGTCTATTGGGACCTTTGACAGCGCGTGTAAAGTGTTATAAAAACCAGCCTCCCTTTAGCAGCGGCGAGATAGACATCACGCAGAAGTGCTGTTAAAGACCTTATTTAAGCGCTGTTAAAGGTCCCTTTTGTAGTAGTGTTTATTTCTTTGTACTCTAACCAAGCATGACTAGAAGTCGACAAACTTCGAGTCCAAATATCAGTACTCTGGTTAAATTTGCACAAGTGCCAGTGTTATTCGTCAGATGTTTCTTGATCGAGGAAAAAAGACCATGTTTTTATTTTATGCCTCCACAATTATTAAACACCTTAATATTCACTCTACATAAATTTATGACTCATGTATCATATTCTCTTAGATCCAAATTTTTTTGGCAAACACAACTTGTAATGAAACTAGGAACAACTAGAAATTACCCGTGCACACAGTGTACGGAGCAAAAAAACCCGCGAAGAGGATGCGGAGCACGCGCACAACCGAAAAAGAGCAAGAAATGCGGGTGGGCGTGCCGGTATCCTCAGGGGCAACAGTTGTAAAGTGTGGGGGTCAAAATGCAAAAATCCGTGGAGTGGAAAACACGTAAATACGGGGGTTTTTTTTGGTTTTTGGGGGTGAATGGCAAACATGTAATTAAGTGGGGTTGGGGGTTTTTGAGGGGATGTCAAATATGTAAATAAGTGGGGTTTGGGGGTGAGATTTGGGTGAGGTGGAGGGTGAGGTGGAGGGGGTGATGGAACATTTGTCCTAGCACTACAACAAAAATGGTCATTGACGACTTCTAAAAAAGGTTGTAATAGGGGTCAGACAACCTTTAACAAACGTTGTAATATGCGAAGTTGTAATAGGGTCGGCTCCTTCGACCACTTTTTCTGCATGTTGTAAGCAAAAGTTGTAATAGATAAATATTACAACTTTTTTGAAACGTTGTGTAAACTTCTATTACAACTTTTAATAAACGTTGTGTAACTTTTATTACACCGTTTATAAAAGGTTGTGTAAAGAAATATTACAACTTTTTAAAAATTTGTGTAAACTACTATTACAACTTTTATAAAAGGTTGTGTAAAGAGATATTACAACTTTTAATAAACGTTGTGGAAACAATTGTTACAACGTTTATAAAAAGGTTGTATAAAGCAATATTACAACTTTCTTTAAAAGTTGTGTAAAATACTATTACAACTTTTATAGAAGGTTGTGAAAACTTCAATTACAACTGGTTTAAATAGTTGTTAAAAACTCTACTACAACTTTTATAAAACGTTGCGGAAAAAGCACAAAATTAAAAAATAAATACGCGGTTGCAGCTGTTCCAAATCTCACTGCAGTGGCTGTACACATCATGATAAACACACAGACATAATATTATTCAAAAACAATATTAATTAGAAATTTACATATAATAATTACCAAAAACAGTATTACATTACCAAAAAAATTATTACACACGTTGTTACACAAGTTGTTGCTGTCAAAAAATTAGACTTTCAACATAGCATCCAGACAGACACAAGGACAGAGTGCCTTCAAAATTCAAGCAACAAAGATAAAAATTGTATAAGTACATTGTATTGCTTTTATTACCAAATGGTTGTCCACAGTAAATGTTGTGATAATAATGCAAGCTATTTAATCAATACCAGGGAACCTGCATCAGGATGAACCTGATGCTTTTGTGTATTCAATTAGGGTGAATGGTTTCTTGAATCAGGGTGAATTTAATATAGCCTGGAAGTTGTTTATAGAGACAATGGAGTCAATGAGTAAAACCCAACTTAATCAGCATATGGCGTTTGAGTCCACGGGTTAAATTAACTATATCCTCTAGAAAATAATCTTCAGTTGGGGGAATTGCAGACGCGACGTTTGAGCAAATTGCAGAAGCCGCGTTTGAGTGAATTGCAGAAGCCGCGTTTGAGCCTAATGATCAGGATTGGCGTTTAACCCAACTTAATCAGCATTGGCGTTTAACCCAACTTAATCAGCATTGTTAAACAAACTCAAACCGGGGCCTATAAAATATTGGAGAACACATGCGACATTGCAAAACAAAATAGCAGCGACGTTAAATCTTAAAAGCTATAAATCATGTGTGACGGCCCGTATCCGTTACTACCAGTATTTTAGTATAAATACTTTCAAAAATAGTTTTAAATAATAAGATCTTTAAACTGATTAAATTTTTAGATACTATTATTAAATCGCTTTCTATATTCACTAATCACTTTTACTAACTACTTTTACTAATCACTTTTACCTTCTATCATCTCCTAATTATTTTTACTAATTACATTTACTAATTAGTTTTACTATTTACTAATTACCTATACTAATTACATTCTTACTATTACTTTTAACCCTTACTAATTACCCTAACCCGATCCCGTTAAATAGCCTCTTAAGTTGGTGAGATCCGAAATAATCAGATCTCGACCCCCCTCCAATTCATTTCATGCATGCAATTACATTATACTCCTTATATGAAGCCCCCTCCTCCCTTGTTTGCAAAACACGCAGCAAACCCATCTCCACGACAACCACCTCCTCTCCCTCACGCCTTCCTCTTCTCACCCACCTTCGCCGCTCGCCAACGAGCACATCGCCGGCTTCCTCTGGTGCCACTCTTCCTCTGGCGACCATGGCGCCGCCACCAAGGGCCCCAAAGCTTCATCGGAGCTTACACCATCCTCCTGAAAGCTCGCGCCAAACCCACCTCCAACTCCAACGAACAACCAGAGCAACCCCCGGTCAAGGCCAAAACCCACGTGCCACCACCGCCACCACCGCCACCACCACCACCACCATAAGATCCTCCTTCATCACCACCCCCAATATCATCATCTTCATCTTCATCTTCTCATACAACCCCAAACAGAATCATCACCACACATTTCCTCCTCCAACAACAAACAACAACCAATTCAACATTCAGCCAAAATCAACCCAAAATTCAAACACCCAAATCAAAACAGAAAATCAGAAATTGAGAAAAGGAAAAACTGAAATCAGATCTGAAATTTAGATCTGAAGCAACAATAATTCAACCCTTACCCTCCTCCAGATCTGCCACCTTTCCGCTGCTCCACCCCGCTCTCCACCTAGCCGCACCCTCCCCCACTCGCCGCTGCCTACTAGGGATGAGAATGGGCATGCCCAAAGCCCGATTGGGCTTCCAAATGGGCATGCCACATCATCATCCCTACAATTCATTCACAAATTTTTCTAGAATTTGTGAAGGAATTGTAGGGATGATGATGTGGCATGCCCATTTGAAAGCCCAATCGGGCTTTGGGCATGCCCATTCTCATCCCTACTGCCTACCGCCCGCTGCCCCACCTGGCAGCTCACGCGCGCGTTGCTGCTCCCCCTCAGCCCCCACCCGCGTGCCGCCCACCACCACCAACCGCCACTACTATAAATAAGACCTTTAATAGCACATGTTAGACAACGCTTGTCAACTATAAGCGCTGTTAATTAGAATCACAGATAATAGACAGCGCTTCTTTCTACAAGCGCTGTTAAAGGTCAGATAATAGACATCGCTTCTTTCTGCAAACGCTATTAAAGGTCAGATAATAACAACGCTTCTTTCTACAAGCGCTATTTATTAGAGCCAAATGTGATGCACATCGCTTATTTCTCCGAGCGTTGTTTAAGGTCAGCCTCGTCGATATAATCGCTTGCCTCGTCGATTCCCGATCCGACTCAAGCGAAAAGTGAAAAAGAGAAAAGGTTGCGGATAGAAATCAAACAAATCTAGGGTTTCAAAACCCACATCATCATCGTCCTCTTTTTCTTCCTCGTCTCTCAGTTTGGGATCTATTTCGCTGGCTGGTCGTTTAATCCATGTGGCACCGGTGCGTGAAGCGGAAGCTTGAAGAGATCGTCGGTGGCGACGGTCGGGGGTCCATCTCCGTCCTCTTTCCCAGATCCCTAGCCCGCTGCCTGATCCGACGCCCTGATCCGCACGCAGCTGCCCGCCACGCCACCCCGTGCCATGTGCCCTGCCTGCTGAGCCCCCTCGACGTCTCCTTCTCTGCAAAAAAAGAAAGAAAGAAAAGAAAAGAAAAGAAGAGAAAGAAGAGAAAGGAGGCAGTTGCGGAAAGAAAGGTGAGAAGAGATTAGGGTTATTTTAAGTTTAAAGTCATGATATTATATTATATTATTAGTTTAAGTTAATATATATTCGTAAAGTTAGTTTTTATTTTCATATAAATCATGTTAGTTTAAGTTATTAAAATATATTTAAGATTTAGTTATTATAAATTACTTTCGGTTTATACGTTTTAAGTTATAGTTGTTAGTTTTTTTATATCTATGTATATTATATAACAGTATGTTATTATTTTAAGTTATTATTTTATATTAATATTTTCGGTAAGTTATTATATGATAACAGTACATTTCTATGTTCTATTATATTAAAATAATGTTAGTATTATTATATAACAGTAAGTTGTAAATTTAAGTTTACAAACAGTAAAACGTATTTTTATAAACACTATTATATGTGGTAAGCAGTATTATATAATAGGATTTTTAATATTATTTTAATAGCTTAAAGACTTTTAACTTCTACCATAAATCTGTTGACGCAGAAACATCCGCGTCTTTCCTATAATCTTAATGACTCCAAAATCAGACGGCTCCAGACCACGGGTACAGCAGAGCATCACGAAGCCCGTCAGTACCCAATCGAACAGGGGGTGAATTGGCAAAGGGGCACCATGAGATACTCCATGACCTGGATGAGGAAGGGATTGAGCGGGAAACGAAGACCCAGGTGGAACATCTCGACGTAGACACCGACCTCATTGCTCCTCGGAAGGCAATAACCATAAATGGGTATCTTTGAACCTGTTATGAGGGAAACTCTCTTCTATTTATTTATTTATTTATTTGAACATCTGAACTGAAAACAAGGGCAATAAATTCTGAAGAGCACTCTTGGGCATTCATGCTCGTAGTGTAAAATTGTTTCCCTTTTATTTCCCAAGTCTTGTTGGCTTGAAGCAAATCCTGGGAGTTTTTGCATGAAAGAAGGGCTTCTATGTGGACTATGAATTGATCTTTTCTACGACTCCCTAAACAGGCAAGTGTGCACTTTCTACATGTTTTCAATATCGTGACATCAAGCTTAGTCATATGGACAAATGTTGTATAATAGATATACAAAAGAACGGATTAAGCAGTATTAGATAAGCATAAAATGTCATCACGGTGAGCACTTTGCACCAGTAAGGAGTTCAATTGTTCAAGGTAGTTCAAATGGGACCCATAAGGAGTTCAATTTGACTTCAAAACAATGCAGGCGGACATAACAAACATGTTTCTAATGCGTCAATGCCATGAAACGGCAAATTACGGTTCGAAATTTCAACATGTACCAATACATATCGTATCGAATTTCAACCATACCAATACGATCCAGTTGAAACTGGCAAATTAATATTACATATAGCAACTAATAACGAGTAACATAGGAGACGATTCCTGGTTTTTAATAACTAAAATTTGGAATTCTATATTATCTCATATAATGGTTTGGAAAAAAAATCTCAATTTCACAATCAAAATCAAGAAACAAAGTTTTGATCGAGGACCGAACCGGGTAAAAAAAGAAGAAGAAATACTAATCTTGATGACAAAAATAATCTATGAATAAATTAAACACTCGTTGAATATGAAGATCTACATACAACTAGCTATTGTTTTGAGCCAAGACATTCGATGTATAAAGTCTGGCACTTTCGTTGCTTATCACGATACTTTTACTATAACCAATACAAATGCTACTCACAGTCGACCATTACCGAACTCTGTTGATGCAGCTTTAGCTCCAAATGAATTGTTGATATGAACGCATCTGGACATCTTGTTGATCTCGTCCACTCGGATCTGCTGCAGGAAGAAACAATATATTTACATTTCTTTGAAACATTAAAAAGCAAGCTAGAAAAAAATGAATTGTTGATATGAACGCAGCCTAGGGTTTGCATGGCGATAATGACACAAAACGAATCAACTCTCTCGATACTCGAGAGTAATAGAGCCTTGATACGCCACCCTACCCTACACCATGCATTGTGGGCCTTACATTTGTGACAATAGTTGCTGAGATCTCATTATCTACGTAACTACGTTCAGAGCAGCATGAGCTAGCTGTAAGCCAACAAAATCATCACATGCAAACTCTACGTGTGCAACCAACGGCATGAAACTTTTAATTTGCTCTCATATCCGGTGGGTGTTCGTGTGCTTCATTTGTGGTGTTGGCTTTTCAACACTGCAACAGACGCACGGTCACGTCTCTCTGAGCAAGAAGCCAGGACCAAATAAAACCGGCCGGAGAGAGATCCACAGTCGGCAGCTAGAAAGAAACAAATCGATCAAAAAAAGCATTGACGAATATAACTAGTATATGAATGAATGAATGCATGCATGAGATGACAAAAGTGGTCGACCGACAGGGACCATACATTGTTCATGTTCATTTGGGAGGACGACTTTATCTTGTCCTCGAGACAGGCTTCCATCAATATATTGCGTCTCGTCACTTTGACCAATGAGATCCTAAGATTTTGCGCCAACCTTGCAAGACCCAATCATGTAGATGCCAATAGTCCCATGTCTAAAAGAAACCTAGAAGCACAATGACTCAATGAGGCCATATTGTACAGACTATCATGAGCATTTAGTACTGGCAGAGAGAGCATGTAGACACTTGTAAACATCTAATGTACAACCAGTGTATTGTTGGAGTTAATTCATATTGAAGTGTGTTTGGCTGTTCAATGTGTGTGTCCAGCCAGCTTCATAAGTATGTCCAAGATGTGAACAAGTGTGTACAGTCTTAAAGATAAGTATGTCCAAGATGTGAACATGTGTGTACAACCTTAAAGATAAGTATGTCCAAGATGTGAACTTGTGTGTACAGCCTTAAAGCTAAGTATGTCCAAGATATGAACACGTGTGTACAGCCTTAAAGCCAAGCATGTCCAAGTTGTGAACAAGTATGTTCAGTTGCCGAAGAGAAGGAGATCAATTGTATGCAAAGTAATTCTGTACTCTAAGAAGCAAGTCCCTTGAGATTTGAGTATTTTGGCTGGTGTAGTAAATGCTTGTACTAGTTGATGTAAGCTCTTGACAGATTGCTTGTAGGTATGTGCACTATAAGTTAAAGAAGTGAAAGGATGATGTATATGTAATTTAAAAAGGAAAATAAAAAATAGAGAGGGTGATAGAGAGATCTCTGAGATCAAGATCATCAAAGATAGCCTAGAAGAAGAAGAAGAAGAAGAAGAAGAGCTTCAGTTTTGCCTGAAATTCATGTGAAAAATTCCTGGAAAAATCGTTCTTCCTCATTCTGAAAATTTGTGTTCACAGTTTTGTGTTAACACTTACAGTGCATTGTGTACATACATAAGTGCTTGTCTGTACACAGATATAGTGTAACTGGAACACAGCTCCAGTTTCTTGTACACTAGTTGTTTCAAAGATATTTCTTTGTTCTCTCTTCCTCCCCTGAAAAAATCCTGTCTTTGGGTACTTAGTTTTGCCTTAACATCTAACACAATAGTATCAGAGCACATCAGGTTGATAGTAAGCCATGGATTCTAATCAATCATCTCTTTCTCATTTTCCAATCTTGAGTAACAAGGAGAATAAGATCAACTACCAATATTGGAGCATCAAGATGAAAACTTTCTTCATTTACAAAGATGTGTGTGAGCTTGTAGAAGATGGTGTTGCTGATTTGGCAGATGGAGCCACAACAGCTCAAAAAATGCTCATAAAGTGAAGATTAGGAAGGACGCTAAAGCTCTCTACTGGATTCAGCAAGCTATGGATGAGAATATTTTTTCCAGAATCATGAATGCTTCAAAATCTAAAGAAGCTTGGGATATTTTGAAGAAGGAGTTCCTTGGATCTACAAAGTTAATCACTGTAGAGCTTCAAACTTTGAGAAAAGATTTTGAAAATATGAAAATGAAGCCATCTGAATCTATACAAGACTTCTTTTCAAGGATCACAGCTATTGTTAACCAAATGAGATCATTGGGTGAAGATTTTGCTGAGCAAAAGGTAGCTGAGAAAGTTTTAAGAAGCTTGACACCAAAATTCGATTTTGTAGCAGCAGCAATTGAGGAATCAAAAGACCTCTCTGCTTATACATCAAGTGAGTTACTTGGCTCACTTTTTGCTCATGAGGACAGACTCAACAGATGCAAGGATGATGAAGGAATAAACCAAGCTTTTCACTCAAAAGTGACAATAAGTTCACCAGTTAGCAATGACAGACCCTTTGGTGGGCATGCAAGATATTATGGCTCAAATAACTTCAGAGGAGGAAGATGGAGAAGTAATTGGAGAGGTGGAAGAACTGGTAAACAACAAATGTATCAGCCTAGATCAGAAGTTCAGAACAGATATAAGCCCAAAGAACCCATGCTGAAAGGGTGCTCTCATTGTGGAAGAACTGGCCACAAAATTGAAAGCTATTGGTTAAAAAATAATACAGCTCCAAAGTGCTGGAAATTTCAGAAGTATGGACATTATGAGAAGGATTGCAGAGAAAACAGAGGAAAGGAGTAAGCTAGTAGAGAAAACAAGAGAAAGGAGCAAGTCAACTATGTGGAAGAAGAAGCTCGCGAAGTTGATAACTTGTTCATGGCAAAATTTGATGATATTCCAGTCAACAACTCCCTCAATTGGTATCTTGATAGTGGTTGCAGCAATCACATGACAAGTAAGCAAGATTTATTCATCAAGTTTGAACCTATTAATGCTAGAGGTGTAAGACTCAGCAATGATAAGAAAGCTAGTGTAGAAGGAATTGGTGATATTGTTGTGCTTACTAATGAAGGGAGGAAATCAATTAAAGATGTGTTGTATATGCATGATCTAAAACATAGTTTGATAAGTGTTGGTCAATTAGTGAAGAATGGCCTTTATGCTACGTTTGATTAAGATCAATGCAGGATATATGATAAGAAGAAGATGAAACTTGTTTGTGCAAGTAAAATGACAAATAACAAGATGTTTCCTATTATGTTTGCTGCTCCTAACAATATCAACTTTCTAAGCACCAAAATTGAAGATGACTTAGAACTTTGGCATAAAAGATATAGTCATTTCAATGTGGCTGGCTTAGTTGAATTATCTGAGAAGAAGCTAGTGTATGGTTTGTCATCACTAAAGCAAGTTAAAGGGAAGCATGAATGTGAAGCTTGTATTTTAGGCAAGCACAGAAGAAGAAAGCCCATTAACATTCAAATTGGAGAGCTTCAAGACCATTGGAATTGGTTTATACAGACCTGTGTGGTCCAATGTCTGTTAATTCCCTTGGTCATGATATTAGTGTATGATTTCAGTAGATACTGCTAGATTTATTTCCTTGCAGAAAAGGCTCAAGCCCTGAGTTTCTTCAAGAAGTTTAAATATGAAGCTGAAGGGAAGTTGGCATGCAAAATTGGCACTCTCAGATCAGATAGAGGTGGAGAATTCTGTAGTAGAGAGTTTAATGTTTTTGTGAAGAAAATTGCATAAGGAGACAATTGACAGCAAGTTACACACCTCATTAAAATGGTGTCGCTGAAAGGAAGACAGAGTGATTATGTAGTTAGCAAGGATTGCTATGAAGGATAAGAAGATGCCTCTTGAGTTCTGGGTAGAAGCATGTGAAACAGCTATATTTGTCATAAACAGAAGTTCCACTTCAGCCTTGAAGAATAAGACTCCTTATGAAGCATTTAATGGAGACAAGCCCAAAGTTACTAACATGAAGGTGTTTGGTTGCAAAACTTATGTATTGAAGCCTGTCAATGCAATATAAAAGCTTGAAGATAGAAGTAGGAATGGAATATTTATAGGCTATAGCACTGAATCCAAAGCCTATAAAATTTATGATTTAAATACAAGAAGTATGATTACTAACAAAGTTGTGGAGTTCATTGAAATTGAAGCATGTGAATGAAATTGTAACGGTCGGTACTCACTACTCGTTATACAGCTGTGCGTATAGCAATATCGAGTACCTGATTAGTTTTGTTGCTTTGTATGTGAGTCGTGTCGTTGAGTCGTTAGGGCCGTAGCACCTTGGTTGCATCCTTAGCAAGAAACCCCCGACGTGTGCCCAACTTGGGATTACTGTCGCCTTGGACCCCGTATCCTTTATACGCTTTACGTGCACGTAGTCTTGTCCGTGCACATATTTATTTTAGACTTTGTCTGTATCCGAACCCTATAGTGTGATATATCGTTGTGATCGTCTCTGAGAATATTAAAATTGTGGTGTTGATTCGGAACGTCATTTCACGTGTCGTTCTCCCACGATTTGATCTTATTTGACGAGACGTCGCGATTTTCACTTTTGTCGCGAGGCCTATTTATTTTTAATTTCGTTTCTCGTCATCGAAATTGTGAACTGTCTTCTCTGTCTTGTTTCTCTCGTCGTCCCGGTCACCCCAGTATTTATTTCACAATTTTCGGACTTCGTTTGACCTACTTTCACTTTTTGGCCCAACCCATTGCATTTTTAGCCCTAAGTTTCATTGTATTATATCCCTAATGATTGACTAATAATAAATTACACTAGATTTGGGCTTAGCCCAACCCCCTAGCTTAGCTTGGCTGCATTCACCTGGTAGGAGAAGAGTGTGGTGGAATTGGGCTTTTAATAGTCTTTATAACCAATTTTCTTAATAAATAAACCCAAACCCTATAGTTGCAGCCTACCCACGTTCCCTAGCACTAGCCCACGATTCACAGCTGCCCTAGCCTATTTAAAATGACCTAGGGTCTAAGGTTTTTCTCACAGCAGCAATCAATAGCCGCCACCCCCATACATTTCTCCACGCAAACACCCCAAACACCGATCTCCTCCTTCGTTCTCCGGCCAACCCTCGCCGCCGACGATCCCTCTCCTCATCCCCAACCTCCCACACCCCGTAGGCCACCGTGACATCGCCATGACCTGTCGAAATCCGCCCCGTGAGGCATCAGCAGTCCGCAAAGACCCCAAACAACCCCGCTTCCTGCGTTCTCCGTCCAAGCGCCGCCGCCGATGACCCCTCTCCTCATCCCCGACCTCCCCTCCTCCTTCAGGCCGTCGTGACGTCACCGGAGACCGCTGCACCGCCTCTGTTTTCTGCTGAACGCGCAGCAGCAGCCGCAGCAAGCAGCAGCGCCGCCGCGCCGCCGCTACGCCACTGCCCGTAGCCACTTGCCCTCTGCTGTGGGCCCCTTTGACCCCCCTACATCGTTGCTTCATCCCCCTGGCCGCTGCAAGACTGAAACAATGAAGGAGCTCGCTGTTTTGTGTTTTATCGACGTGTCGTCGCGTCGTTTCATCGCTTCACCTTCTACTCGCTGTTGGAAACTTCCGGCAGCCCCCTACTGCTCCTAGGGGTGTTTTTCAACATCACGAACATCTCCTACGACGCTCAACGTCATAGACCTTGCGTGCGTCAAACCGTTCGTTCCGGTTAGTTGATACGGCCTCCCTGAAGCCGTAGAAATGCCTACCGGCACCCCCTCGATGTCTGGAAACTTGATTCGCTGATTTGGTCGATGTCCGAGAATTAGAGAGCGTGGAATCTTGTTCGGAATCTGGACTAGGAGCGCGTTCTTTTATTCCAACCCCTGGCGTCGCTACCCGACGCCAGTGTAGCTTTCGCATCGTGTTGAGGTAACATTCTGCACTCTTAGGACCCCCAACCCAACCCTGTTAAACAAGATAAAAATCGGAATTTTGGTTGTCTGATAATTCACTAATGAAGATAACTTAATTTGGGACTGTAGGCTGGTGGATCCGAGAACATGGGTAGTCTGGACTGGTCGGACGATTTTTGCTGGACGTTTGATTTTAGGCAAGTGAAACTTGCCAATTAGTGATTTAGGCCATGTCTTAGGCCATTTTCTTGCTTTAGGCGTAAAAGAGACTAGGCGACGAAAAGATACTCGCCTAGACGCAATTTTAAGATCTAGCTTGACAACGAAGCTAGATCTGTCACCCTGCCATGCCATTCATGCATAATGCCTGTCTCGTTTAATTTTTGTAACTGCATGCTCTTACTTGCACTCTGCCTGTCACGTTTAAATTCCTTACATGTACGCATTTAAATTACAACTTTCCATGCCATGTCATCCATGTTTGAGTGTCGCATTCGTAGCACACGCTACTATATACTTGTACATCCTTGTTCAGGCTAGGCACCTGCGTTGTAGGCACAACCCTATGCCAAATACACTTCCTGGCTCGTGATCCAAAAGCGGGCTACATGTGTTGGCCAAAAGCCAATGCCCGATACATGTGGAGGGGTAGGGATAAGCGATCACTTGAGCTTAGGAGTTGGCTCGTACAACCACTCTAGCCAAAAGGCGTAATCTCTGAGCACGACGTGTTTACTTGACTTGTTAAATCCATGTGATTGTTTAGTAGCTTCGCTACCCATGCCTTGATGTACTTGTGCCTTGTTAAACTTGCTGCCATGTCATACTTGTCGCATTTATATAATTGTTGCATCCATACTTTAAAATGCCATGTCATCATACATTTTTAGAACTGCTAGGTTGCTTTACTTTCCTTTTAGTTTCCTTGCACAAAGTCTTTGTAGACTTTGCTGACATGCGCCCTCATCTCTTTGGGTGTTGCATGTTAGTTGCTGAGCCAGAGTCCGATGCTGAGGACGAGGAGTTCGTGGACTTTGAGCCTGGGTCCACAGTTGACGTGGAGTACGAGGACACCGGCGACCAGTCGTAGAGTTTTCCTTCGCCGTTACTTTTCTTAGCCTGTTGTTAGGTTGTTGGTGAGTAGCACCTTTCTTTCTGTACGTTGTTTACTTTTGTTGGCCATGCTGGGGCCTTTAGACTCTTTTCTTTTAGCCTGGTGGCTTTTCTGGGATGTTGAAATTTATTGTGGACATTCTGAGATTGGTTATTTTATGTCTCTTTCTTTATTATTATTTTTGCTCCGTATCGTACTTACAGGGACCTCTACTCGGTTTAAATCCAGACGCTTTATAGACTGGAGCCTCACAGCTCCAAGTCTAAGCGGACCTTCTCACGTCTCGCCTCCATTTTAGGGAAGCGGGGCGTGACAGAAATGGAAAGGAACCAACTGTGGCAGACTACAACAGGATAGAAGTGGATGCATTGCTTGAAGCAGATCAGCCAGATACAAATCATAGTTCAAGTACCACAAATCACAGTTCACATGCAACAAATGACAGTTCAGATGCTACAACTTGTAGTCCACATGCTAATAGTTGCATCAGCAGTTCCTCAAATTCTCTAATTAAAAATCAAAATGTGAGGACAAGATTATTGGGAGATATCTATAATGATATTTATGAATTATTTTCTTGTTTTACTGCTGAACCTGCATATTTTACTGAAGCTTGTGTTGAAGATGAATGAAAGACAGCCATGCAAGAGAAGATTAATGCCATTGAGAACATGGAGCTTGTGTGAGCTATCACAAGGAAAGAAGGCAGTGTATGTTAAGTGGTTGTATAAGACTAAATACAACACCGATGGCTCCATAATCAAGCTAAAAGCAAGGCTTGTGGCTAGAGGATTCACTCCAGTCTAATGAGAAGATTATGAAGATACTTTTGCACCAGTTGCACTGGTGGAAAAAGGGTCTTTAGCCACGAAAATTTAGCCACAGACAAATCTGTGGCTGATAGTAGGATATCAGCCACGGATTTGTCCGTGGCCAAATTCCGTGGCTGGGGAAAAACTTGGCCCACGGATTATTGCCCACGGACATTTTCATGGGCGTATGTTGACCTTCAACAATGGAATTATCTGTGGTCGATAACTATCAGTCATGGAAAAATGGTGAAAAAATATGTCGTGGCTGTTACGTATTAGCCAGGGCTATTTTCGTGACCAATAATGGTAACGGCCACGGATAAGTCCGTGGCTAAAAGTTTGTTGCCAATAAAATTTTTTTACCCAAATTGGGGGAGCCAGCACCCCCAATTTGGGCAAAACTTTCCAATTTTCATCCGCTGAGAGAGAGAGGGACGCCGAAGGAGACGAAGACGAAGACGACGAAGGAGCCGATGCCGGTGCCAGCTGCCGTGCTAGGTACACTTTTCGCTGTAATTTTGCTAGAATGGGCGGAGGGGGCGTCGGAGGGGGCGTCAGCCACCGTCGTTGCCCCATCTCCCCTCGCCTCCTACTCCCCCAATCCCGGACCCCGACCCTGTAAGGATCGCCTTACCCTTGCAATACTAACAACACACATTAGAGGGGGGGTGAATAGTGTAATGGCAATAAAATTGTCCAATTAAAATTTAACTTGCAAATGCGGAATTATAAATGCAAGAGAAATTAAAAGGCACAATCAAACCAAACGCAAACACACAGTTTTACCCTGGTTCCCCAAACTTGGGTACATCCAGCCACACAAATATTCACTATATTTCCACACAGAGAAGTGAATACAAATCTCACAAGGAGATACCCCACAAAGAGGATTTATGCCCTACACAAGGACCCAACCAATCCTACACGAGAATCAAGACTCCCACACAGAGAATCAATAACTCCCACTCAGAGAATTAGGGTTAGCCCTACACTAGGACACTAAACTCCCACAAAGAGAGTTACTCCCACAAAGAGAGTTATTCCCACAAAGAGAATATCCTAAGTCCCACAAAGGGACAACCTCCCACAAAGAGAGAAAGTTCTAATTCCCACAAAGAGAATTAGAGACATAAATTACACCAAGTAAAGTAAATACTCTTACCTATGCCATGAGATGCTTACTCATGAATGGATGCAAGGCATGGAACAGGATCTCCAAGTGTTGAGATATGCTTAAAAGCACTTGGATGAATTCCATTGAGCTGGACTTCAATGCATGAAGATGAATGAGAGCTCTTGAGAGGGAATTGAGGGAGTTTGAGAGTTGCTTATAGATCTCTTGAGATATTCAATAGCATCAAGAAGAATCAAGAATCAATCAAGAAGTTTAAGAGATGGCAGCACATTCATATATATATGATCCCTATATCAAACTCCAAAACCCAAGAAATCAGCCAAAGAATCAATTCTGCAACGGCTAAAAACTGGGCGAAAACGACATGAACAGTCGACTAATGATCAAAAGACAGTCGACTGATCAACGGCTAGAAAATATCCAACGGATATATTCTGAGCTAGGACAGTCGACTGATGAAGACAATACAGTCGATTGACAAACATGACAGGCGCCTATTAATCCTTCAGCAGGCGACTGCTGCAGGGGATAGAATAAAACAGAGAGCTGCACTTATTCTCCAGTTAAGCACACAGTCGACTGATGTCAATAATACAGTCGACTGTCTATTATCCAGGCGACTGTAAAACCTTAATCAGTCGTCTGCTGTTTAAGATGGAGAAACATTAGAGAGATGCAGAGAATGCACTTACACTATACAGGCGACTGATGACCTTTCTATAGGCGACTGTAAATATACAGGAGACTGTAAGCTGACCAATAGTCGACTGTGCGTAAAGCTCAAGTTTGAGTCAATTGAAATGTTGACTTGAGCTGTGCATATCAGGCGACTGTAGAAGGATCTACAGGCAACTGGAAATCACCCAGTCGACTGTGTTTCCTTCAACAGGTGACTGACGGAAAGCCAGAGACTCCAAATGAGTCTTTGGACAGAGTGAACCTATTGGGTTGGATTCTATGATAATCCTAAGGCTCACTAATATGGTTAGATGCATAAGAATGAATGAGTAAACCATCTAACAAGGAATTACATTAATCCTAGACTCAAAAGAGAGAGAAAGCAATAAAGTAAATTACATGTATTACAAAGCTTTCCTTCGAGTCTAAGTCTTCAACCTTGATGCCTTGAGTGCTCTCCATCATCTCCATGCTTTGGCACTCCTTGAGTCCAAGCTTTGCTCTTCTCCACTTGATGTCCATCCTTGCACCAGGTGATTAGTCTCCAAGAAAGATATTCTTGAAATAAAACTGAAAGACTAAAAACATGAGAGTCATTAGCAACAATATAATGTTGTTATCATCATCAAAATAAGATTGGTATGAAACACCAATACTCAACAATCTCCCCCCTTTTGATGATGACACACATTATGTAAAATACAAAGTATTAAAGCACAATGCTAATGAGTTCCCCCTACTTATATGCACCAAATAAACAATGAGCTACACAATAGTAAATACTCATTCTACCAAATAAGATCATGGTGACATATAATAGGCATGGATTACATGAACCAATTGTAAACCAATTGTAAAAGACAATTATCATGCAAACATGCAAGGTTACAATTATCATGCAAACATGCAAGGTTTATCTAATCCCATATATCTCTCCCCATATGCATATGAATATATCTCCCCATATATATTTACATAATGCATATATTTCTCCCCTTGACATCTTCAAAAAGGTGGACATCAAAATATCCACATTTGTCATCTTAACCAAGATGTGACAATATGCAAGAAAAGAAAGATATGTATGATACCAAATTGAAAAATTTAGTGGGTATCAATTCACTATCCCATGCTCTCCCTAGATCATAGAAATGGTCAACTTTTGACTTCTAGGATCTAATACCAATTATACAAATAATGGAGCCATGGGCCGGACATGTATCAACGCAATAGATATGGAAAAATCAAGCTTTAATGATACACAAAGAATGTTTCCAAAACAAATATATCATGAAGTATGTTGGCAATAAACAAGAGGTTTGGTTTGAGATCAAAACAACCAAATGTGAATAATGATCTCAAATAACCTCCGAAATGAGAGTTAAAATATGTCTTAAAATACTTTAAACATATAACATATTAACTCCCCCATTGACATACACATGGATCAAAAATGCATGCATGTCAATAAACCATAAGGACTTTGTTTTCATAAAAAAATAAGTTTGAAAATATTTTCAAAATCATGAAACACACACAAACAATGGGTATGCTAAAAATAAACATTCAAGCACAATACCCATGCAATATGCATATGTGTGAGGAACCTAAACATTAGGCAACCAAACCCAAGAGGAGTTTGATTTCCTAATGTAATCACATGAGGTGATCACATCCCTAGCTAGAGAGTTTATGTAGCTATCCCTCTCTTCCACATTAACCTTAGTGGGAATCCATAATCGCAAGGACTTCCTAGGCAAGGGTTTTGCCTTTGCAAGAGGGGTGGATGTGGCATGCTTAGGTGTAAAAACGAATTTCTTGGCATGCAAAGAATGAGGATTTTGCTTCTTAGCAAAAAATGAAGATTTTTCATTCTTCCTCATTACCTCGTGATCTACATGCTTCTTGTTGATGTTATTGTTGTACAAGAAAGCATGGTGATTCTTCTTAGGTGCTTTAGCAATATTTCTTGTATTTGCACCATAAGAAGAATTAGAGGTGGGTTTGGGTACCATATTTTGAATATAACCCAAACCTCCTCTATGATTTGCCGGATGTTGTTTTTCTAACAAATCGTGGAGTGAATCCCTAGAATACACAAAGCTTATGAGCTTACGGGATTCCTATTCACATTTCAACGTAAGTTGTTGAATGTGAGACTCTAAGCTCAGGTTTTGAGCAACAAGTTTATCATTTGTAAGGCTCAATTCCTTAACTTGAGAGAGAATTGTGTCTCTCTCACTAGTGTCGCAAACATGCATTTCATCATGAATATTTACACTAGACGATTCTAAATCATGCACCCTACTCATAGCATTATCAAGTTTATCTTTCATTTTATCATATGAATCGATGCACTTACTTGCCAAATTTGAGGCCACATTTAGGCAATATTCAAGGTCCTCATAGGATGGCTTTTCCTCCTCAGCTTCCTCATCGCTTTCCTCCTCGACTTCCTCATCGCTTTCCTCCTCGCTTGAGCTTGACGAAAACTCTTTCCCATTAGCCATGAAGCAACATTCTTCTTCATCATTTGATGTGTCCACATCAGAATCATTAAATGTGCCAATAAGTCCCTTCTTTTGGTTCTTGACCTCGGATTTGGTTTTCCAATGTTTCTTCCCTTTACCCTTATAGGTATCTTTGGTGGGTTTGGAAGGGCATTCGGTAACAACATGACCCTTTCCTCCACAATTGAAACAAACAAGCTTGTTAGATTGGGAGGCAAACTTTGACGAAAATATTCCTTGTTTGTCCTTGAGGAATGCCTTGAAATTCTTGAATTGTTTGGCAAGCTCGATGTAAACATCATCGCTAATATCATCATCTTCTTCACTTGGAGTTTCTTGATGAAACTTCTTTTTCCACTTGAATGACTCCTTCTCAACTTGGAGTGCAACCCCCTTTTCCTTCTCGGGCTTGGTTGGTTGAACTTCCTCCTTATGCTGAAGAAGCAATTCATGAGAAATCTTCAAAGTATGCCAAATACTGTTGGCCGATTTGCACATGGAGATGCAATCGAACTCATCCGGAGTGAGGGCGCAATGGAGTACACATATAGCCCTAGTATTGACTCTGATCGAATCCTTCTTCGCTTTAGTTCTCGAGGCCGCAGGTGAAGTAGGCTCCTCTATAATGTCCCAAAGGTCGTGACCCTTCAAGTAGACCATCATCCTGATCTTCCAACTAGGGTAGTTGGTTCCGTTGAAGAGCGGGGGTCGAACGGTTGAATGACCTTCTTCATGAGACGCGGATGAGGCGTTGAATGCCATGGTTGCAGTATGCTATAACCTCGCTCTGATACCAATTGTAAGGATTGCCTTACCCTTGCAATACTAAAAACACACACTAGAGGGGGGTGAATAGTGTAATGGCAATAAAATTGTCCAATTAAAATTTAACTTGCAAATGCGGAATTATAAATGCAAGAGGAATTAAAAGGCACAATCAAACCAAACGCAAACATATAGTTTTACCCTGGTTCCCCAAACTTGGGTACATCCAGCCACACAAATATTCACTATATTCCCACACAGAGAAGTGAATACAAATCTCACAAGGAGATACCCCACAAAGAGGATTTATGCCCTACACAAGGACCCAACCAATCCTACACGAGGATCAAGACTCCCACACAGAGAATCACTAACTCCCATTCAGAGAATTAGGGTTAGTCCTACACTAGGACACTAAACTCCCACAAAGAGAGTTACTCCCACAAAGAGAGTTACTCCCACAAAGAGAATATCCTAAGTCCCACAAAGAGACAACCTCCCACAAAGAGAGAAAGTTCTAATTCCCACAAAGAGAATTAGAGACACAAATTACACCAAGTAAAGTAAATACTCTTACCTATGCCTTGAGATGCTTACTCATGAATGGATGCAAGGCATGGAAGAGGATCTCCAAGTGTTGAGTATGCTTGAAAGCACTTAGATGAATTCCCTTGAGCTGGGCTTCAATGCATGAAGATGGATGAGAGCTCTTGAGAGAAAATTGAGGGAGTTTGAGAGTTGCTTATAGATCTCTTGAGATATTCAATAGCATCAAGAAGAATCAAGAATCAATCAAGAAGTTTAAGAGATGGCAGCACATTCATATATATAGGATCCTTATATCAAACTCCAAAACCCAAGAAATCAGCCAAAGAATCAATTCTGCAACGGCTAAAAACTGGGCGAAAACGACATGAACAGTCGACTAATGATCAAAAGACAGTCGACTGATCAACGGCTAGAAAATATCCAACGGATATATTCTGAGCCAGGACAGTCGACTGATGAAGACAATACAGTCGATTGACAAACATGACAGGCGCCTATTAATCCTTCAGCAGGCGACTGCTGCAGGGGATAGAATAAAACAGAGAGCTGCACTTATTCTCCAGTTAAGCACACAGTCGACTGATGTCAATAATACAGTCGACTGTCTATTATCCAGGCGACTGTAAAACCTTAATCAGTCGTCTGCTGTTTAAGATGGGGAAACAACAGAGAGATGCAGAGAATGCACTTACGCTATACAGGCGACTGATGACCATTCTACATGCGACTGTAAATATACATGCGACTGTAAGCTGACCAATAGTCGACTGTGCGTAAAGCTCAAGTTTGAGTAAATTGAAATGTTGACTTGAGCTGTGCATATCAGGCGACTGTAGAAGGATCTACATGCGACTGGAAATCACCCAGTCGACTGTGTTTCCTTCAGCAGGCGACTGACGGAAAGCCAGAGACTCCAAATGAGTCTTTGGACAGAGTGAACCTATTGGGTTGGATTCTATGATAATCCAAAGGGTCACTAAGATGGTTAGATGCATATGCATGAATGAGTAAACTATCTAACAAGGAATTACATTAATCCTAGACTCAAAAGAGAGAGAAAGAAATAAAGTAAATTACATGGATTACAAAGCTTTCCTTCGAGTCCAAGTCTTCAATCTTGATGCCTTGATTGCTCTCCATCATCTCCAAGCTTTGGCACTCCTTGAGTCCAAGCTTTGGCTCTTCTCCACTTGATGTCCATCCTTGTACCAGGTGATTAGTCTCCAAGAAAGATATTCTTGAAATAAAACTGAGAGACTAAAACATGAGATCCATTAGCAACAACATAATGTTGTGATCATCCTCAAAATAAGATTGGTATGAAACACCAATACTCAACAGACCCCCCCTTTGACACATCCCTCACCGGCGACCCCCCTCTCTTGAGAAACGTGTTAATTGTTAGGGTTAGGGTTAGTGATACAGTTAGGGTTAGGGTTAGGGTTAGGGTTAGGGTTAGGGTTAGGGTTATGGTTATGGTTAGGGTTCGGGTTAGGGTTATGGTTATGGTTAGGGTTCGGGTTAGGGTTAGGGTTAGGGGTTGTGTTTGGGTTAGGGCTTGGGCTAGGGTTAGGGTTAGGGTTATGGTTATGGTTATGGTTTGGTTTAGGGTTTTGGTTTGGGTTTGGGTTGGGGTTGAGTCTAGGGAAGGGGTTGGGGCTAGGGTTAGGGTATAGGAAGGGGTTTGGTTGGGTGAGGGTTAAAGGTAGTGGTTTGGTTAATGTGTTGGGGGCAGGGTAGGGTTTAAAAATATGGTTTTGTGTTAGGGTTCGGTTAGTGTTAGGGTTGGAGTCATGGCTAGGATTAGGGTTGTGTGTAGGGTTGAGTGTATGGTTGTGGTTAGGGTAAAAAGGGTTAGGTGTCGGATGGGGATTGGGGGAAGGTTTAGGATTGTGGTTAGGGCTAGGGTTATGGTTAGGGAGTTAAGGTTAGGGTAAAGGGTTAGGTGTCAGATTGGGATGGGGGAAGTTTATGGTTTAGAAATGATAGAATATTTTTTATTTTAGATTATATTGGCGATATCAAGGAAAAATAGAATTTATTTTAATTTTAGGTTAATGAGAACCTAGCCATGCATGTTAAAACATACACTCTTGGTATAAAATTTATTTTAGTTATATTGTCGATATCAAGGAAAAATAGAATTTATTTTAATTTTAGATTAATGAGAATATATCCATGTTAAAACATACACTCTTGTATCATAATGATAGCCGCATACTTTTATGAAAGATTCGACTATCATTTAAAGGTTCACAAAATAGTAACTTAAGAAATATATAAATGGTTGATACACAATTACATGTCAATTTCATCGTCAATTACAGATGCTGGAGGTTCATGACAAGTCGTTTATGGAAATATCGGATCTAAACATGATTGGAAATCGAAGATACTTAGAGGGGATAGATGCGTTCTTAGCGTACATTGATGCCAACCCTCTAAGCATGTCCAGTGGAAAAATTTGTTGCCCTTGCAAGAGGTGCCAGAACAAAGAGATCCTTCAAACGTACATTGTACGTGTCCATTTGGTGTCTCACGGGTTCGACCCCAATTATAATTTTTGGAGTTACAACGGGGAAGGTGCCGTAACCGAGGAGATACTTAGGGCAGAAGAGCGTATTGTGCATGGGGATCAAAGAGCAGATGACATAGATACAATGCTGGAAGATATTGGTGTGCCTAGCGGAAACATGTCAGATGATGATCTTCACACCGTTGACTATGATCGATTGATGAAATTAGTGGAGGATAATGAGTCTGATTTATACGAAGGATGCACGGAGTTCACGAGGCTGTCATTCATGATTAGACTGCTGCATATCCAAACACTAAGCAGAATGGTGATTACACATTTTGAGATGTTGTTGGATTTTTTGAGAAGGGTAGTTCCCGTTGGACAGGATAGCATTCCAGCTACTCATTATGAAGCGAACAAAATCGTTAATACGTTAGGGCTCAAGTACAAGAAAATTGATGCATGCCTGACGCGTGTTCATATTTCACCTTTTGCACACGCTCTTCATCGTGTTTTCATATGCATTTCATCTCATTCCATGTTGTATATATCACATTTTGGTTCATATTGACTATTAGGTGTATTGTTTGTATTTCAGGTCAATGTCGGTATTTCGGTGTCTTCTGGAGTCAACCTTGTATGTCGGGACCAAAGCGCGCTTATACGGCAAAGATCCGTTGGCCAAAGATGAGGATTTGATGTTTTAGATCCTCAACCGATCGGGTGGATAGGTCCACCCGATCGGTTTGTGCACACATATCAGACCCGAGGAGGAGTAGCAAAGGAGCAAACCCCAACCGATCGGTTCAGTGATCGGTTGGGTGTGACAGTGTTCTCTGTCTTTTGAGTCGAACTCCACACGATCGGTTGACTTGTCAACCGATCGGATCACCTGTAGCAATTCTTCCCCAGCTCGAGACTCCAATGTCCCACCCGATCGGTTCAGCGATTGGGGGAAGATTTTCTAAAGCTCTCACCTTATCGGTTGAACTTCCAACCGATCAGGTGGCACTTTTTCTGCGGTTTTATTAGGTTTTTGGACCCGAACTGTTAGGGTTTTTGTGGGGGCCTATAAGTATGAGAGGTTGGACGACTTGAAGGAGGGTTCCCTCTATTTTTCAGGAGCTTTCTGCCCCTTTCATGGGAGCCTTAGATTAGGTTATATTAGGGTTTCTATTTGAATAAATCTTGTAATGGATTGATGGATTCTAATGCAAGATACGTATTTTTTCTCTTATTTCCATTGCTTTGTGTTATTTTCAATAAGCTTGATGATGAATGTTTGTTTGGATTTATTATTGCTTGCTATCATGTTCTTCATCATTGAGTAATGTTTGATGAACCCTAACATGGGTTAGAGTAGGATTGATGCGTGGGATATTTTATTTGACATGATTGCATGGCAAGTGTTTGAGGAAATGTGTCAATGGAGATGTCTAGTAATCTGAGACCAACCCGTATGGCAACACACTAGATGGAGTTGGGGGTTGGGCTCCGGATGCTTGTTCCGTCAAGATCCGCTTTGATGTATTGCTATAAATCACATTCGACCTATTTGGCCATTAGGGTTACACGGGAGCATTTTACTATCACTGGCGGGAGAAAGACCACCTTTGACCGTCGGGCCAAGGGAAAATAAAACGGGAGTTTGATCCCCTAGCCACAGCTCACACCCCTAACGTTGACATCGAGTCCTCGCGCGTGGGAACGGCTTGGACGAAATGTTGGGAGCTATCATTGTGGCATTAATGCTCCCGGTTGCGAAGGGTGTTGGACATGGAAATGCCCACCGTCCGAAACCAGGTAGACCTACCGTATCATCCAGGGCATCGACCAGAATATCGGGCCCATGAGGCACTAGGTACCACCTTTTGGGGCAGTGTCTCACCCTGGGTCGAGTCGAATACCAAGTGTCATGAGTGCTCTAGTCCGTGTTAGCGGGGATTCATTTCTTGTCTTTTACATTTCTTTCCTTTATTTCTACACTACCCACTCATATCATCCGCGTAGCTCTCACACAACCTAGGTGAGGCTGGCAGCTATCAAGCCATCCACCTCCCTGTTTTCAATATACCTGCACCCTACACTAACCGTGCACTTATGGTAAAACGACACTGCGTCCTAATCATAAATGGGGCACCGGTCAAGTTTTTGGTGCCGTTGCCGGGGAGGCGTTCGGTTTGATATTAGCTTAGCTTGAGTTCGTTAGACTACGTATAAAATCATTAAAAAACAAATACAATAACCAAGAAATTTCCCCCCACCATTATATTATCTTTTTGTTATTCTCTTGTACTATTGACGCTCCTCTCTAGTTTTCTTATTTTTTTTGTTGTCCAGGTATCTTTGCTATTACCATGTGGAGACCAAATTTCAATGCTCAGATGAGAGAATATTATTTGATCAGAGTGCTCAGATGGGACAATACTATTTGGATGAGAGTGCTCAGACGGGAGAATACCTTTCGGATGGGATGCATGCTTCCACGTGGACCACAGATTTTGATCAGAATGTTCAGACGAGAGATCACCTTCTTGATGAGATGCTTGCACATCAGGTTGAAATGCAAGCCAAGATTGAAAGGGGTGATTTTCAATTAGAATTGGTGAAGAGAGACCCTGAATTCAATGTGCTCATGCTTCAGGCTGCAATGATCTCCAAATATATCCTTTCTGCTTCTTCATCTTATGGGAAAGAATCATCGCCCGTCATATTACCAGAGCCAAAATGTGCCATCGTCGATCCCGCATCCTATGATACAGCTATTGCATATGAAGGGTGGATGGACGAAGTGACAGTAAGGGAAGTAGGAATTGAATCATATGTGCCGCCAGAAGAGGACAAATTTCAGAACTTATTGGAGGGTCTCTTGGAGTCAGTAAGGTTCACAGGTTCAGTTAGCATTACAATTGGCGATGAATTTGAGCTACACTTTGCAGATTTTGTTATGAACCATGTTTTGGCTGCAAGAACAATTGGGGACGACGACCATGTCAGTCTTGATTTTTTTGAGGAGTAGACTACATTTTAGGATCACTTGCAGGCATTCTCCTCCACACGATACATCCCACAAGTTGACGCAAATGAGCAGCCAGCATCACCATTCCAGAGAGAGCCTACACTGAGGAGAGGGGATGGAGGAGAGGATATACCCACTTTCATGGTTGAGACCACCATCCCGTCAGCCACCATAGACACATCTCATGCCGATGTCCTATTTTTCCCACACTACCACTTGGATGACAATGCATTTTTTGTTGATGATTGGGAGGATGGGGTGATTTCTTTAGGATCTGTTGGAGAGACTTCTCATCTTGATTTGGATACCCAACATGAGTCCTGCGAAAGCATCGAGGAGAATACAGAGCTTATGCATACTGGCGAGGAGGATGTGCGTGAGGACGAGGACACCACGACCACATACGAGTGGTCCGCTCCACACCCACCTCCACAGCCATCTCTGTCGCTGTTTCTTCCTTGGTCTGAGGTCAACCACGATGATGTCATTCAGGACATCGGGCAGATGGTGGAGCATGATCATGTCATCGAGGAGAATGTGCATGAGGGCTTGGATACGATGGTCCACTTCATGGAGCCCGAGTCACATCTACCTCTACCGTCACTCTCCACTTCTTCTGGGGCTGAGCATCTACTTGAGCATATTGCCCCTATTCAGGGAGATTTTCATACTCACTCTCACTATACTTTTGAGTCTCGCTTTTCACTTCCTATTTCTTTAGACTCATATATTTTTGACACACCATATCTCTCGCGGGACACAGGATCTACTTCCCTTGAGGTATGCTGCGATGTATCACCACCTGGAGAGCCACTTCTCATGGAGATCGAGGATTTGGACGTCACTAGCACAGAGGATAGCGACCCATTCTCAGGGAGTATTCGTCACCCTTTTATTATTTTTCCATCTTATGTTGACGATTATCTCTGGGATACATTTATTTTGGGAAATGATTTCTTGCCATGTGCTAATGCACCTCATTCTTTGCAGGTTACAGGTGGACACCTACGAGGGATGCTTGGAGGTGCATTGCTTGGGTCCATTGGCACATATAGCACATCGCTTCTGGCGGAGCCACATTAGGAGCAGTTAGAGCAGCTACCTGTCACACTCCAGATTCTGGATCCGCCTATGCTCATGTGTATCCTAATCTCGTCTCCTCTCATTAGCGAGGGGATCGTATCGAGGGTTTGTTTTTGTATCATAATAAACCATCATGTTGTGCCCTTCTATCATTTCACCCCAATCACCCTATCCTTATCCTTTTGGCACTTTTCTTGGCCCCGTTATCATTTTTCTCCATGAGACCCCTACCACCTCCAAAGGGTGGTGATGCCTGTTTTGCCTATTGTTCGCTCTCCCCTTTATCTTTTTATGCCCCGTATCGGATTTTCACATCTTTTGGGCATAGCTTATATTAGCATGGGGGAGAGTATCACCCATAGTCCTTTTTGTTATTTTTGATGCATTTCTCCTCCTATTTTATCTTTGCCCTCTCATGAGTGATCTTATTGCATTGAGGGCAATGCAAACTTTAGCTTGGGGGCGTTGCATTTCATGCATGTTTCCTTTATTTTCTTCCATTTTTCACCTTTTTCATGCATCAAAAAAATTTCTTTTCACTTTTGTGCATCATTCCCATCATGCATTTCTCTTTCTCCATTTCATTCTTGCCTCTTTCTAGAGATGAACCCTCAATAATATTTTGCCACTCATGCTTCACTTTTCGCATTTGAGCACCTTTTTCCATCACGCTATTTCTTTGATTATTCAATGCTCATATATGTGTTTTGCCATCTTTTAGGTTTATTTTCTATATTTGATGGTTGTGATTGTGTTTAAGGCATGCTTCTAGCTATATATATATATCATATTTTAATATGCTCCTCTATTTTGAAGTTCTTAGATTTTCACGCATCATTTCCAAAAAACAGTTACTTTACCATCCTACTCCCTTGCTTCTAACTCTTGCATGAAATACTATATGTGTACTCTTATCGCATGTGTTAGCTACCTTTCAACGGGTTTAGGATACCACACCTTTGTACCGTGCTTTAATTCATGAATGATTTTCTTGCCATGCTTGGATTTCTTAAAAATTCTCTTTTGTTTTACTTTATACATTCCCCCTCGTCGTGCGTCATGCATCGTTCTCCCATTTGGGGGAGTGCACACTTTTCATTTTCCAAAAAATCATTACCCAAATAAACACTTTTGTACATATTTTTGTATAATGGTCCTTCGGGGTTCTTCGTAACCCGACGCCCTAAAGCCACTGTCTTGGGATGCGTAGGCCGCCCTTGCACTCCATTGCGATTCCGCAAGTTTACAAGACAAAAATATTAAAATCAAAACAAAAACAAACCAAAAACCAAAAATATGTATATATGCCACATTCTCCCATTTTCCTTCGCTCTTCACATCTCCTATATTTGAGAGCACCAATGTATATAGGGAAGGCGAGAGTTTGTACAAAGTGATCTTTCCACATCTTCTCCATTTCCTTTTGAAAATACAAGCAAGGCAAGAAAGTGTTTCAAAAATCAAAAAACGACAAGTATATGTGGTGATTCCTTTCATCCTAGAGATTGATAGTTATTCACATGATTCATATCTATTCTTTCTTACTTCTTCATGCATGTATGGGTATCTCGTATTCACAGTTTGGAAGATTTGATATGGATTTTGAGCTTCCTCATATTTGGACATATTATCTACTATAACATGCTATGATAGCTTTGCCTTTGCTATTGTCACGCTTCTATCTCTTTTGTGCTCCATTGACATGAACCCATGATGCTATATTATGAGACTGAATTCTTGATTTAGATTGTGATATGCTTTTCCCTTGTGCTTAATTGTGTTGGTGATTACATTTGTGGTTTAGAGAGGGTGATCAAGGATTCTTTGCTTTCCTTTCTTGCTCTCGCACCCGATCTTCATTCCAACTCGTCTTCCTCGGGATGAGGAAGAGTTTAGCTTGGGGGCTTGACGCGTGTTCATATTTCACCTTTTGCACACGCTCTTCATCGTGTTTTTATATGCGTTTCATCTCATTCCATGTTGTGTATATCACATTTTGGTTCATATTGACTATTGGGTGTATTGTTTGTATTTCTGGTAAATGTCGACGGTGTCTTCTGGAGACAATCTTGCATGTCGGGACCAAAGCGCGCTTATACGGCAAAGATCCGTTGGCCAAATATAAGGATTTGATGTTTTGTGCCTCAACCGATCGGGTGGACAGGTCCACCTGATCGGTTCGTGCACACGTATCAGACCCGAGAAGGAGCTGCAAATGAGCAAACCCCAACTGATCGGTTCAGTGATCGATTGGGTGTGATAGTGTTCTCTGTCTTTTGAGCCGAACTCCACCCGATCGGTTGACAAGGTCAACCGATCAGTTCACCTGTAGCAATTCTTCCCCAGCTCGAGACTCCAACGTCCCACCAGATCGATTCAGCGATCGGGGGAAGATTTTCTAAAGCTCTCACCCGATCGGTTGAACTTCCAACCGATCGGGTGGCACTTTTTCTACGGTTTTATTGGGGTTTTGTGTTGAATATTGGACTCCCCGGATTTGGTTTTGATGATGAGCAAACATAAATAATCCATGAACTAACAATTTGTGAGCGCAGTATTGGAGATCATCGCCAAATTCACGAGAACAATCAAAGCGACATCTCAACACTTCTCAAAGCTCGTATTCATGCCTAAAGCTTCGTTGAAGCTCTTGCGCCGTTTTGGAAGTCATGAAGATTTAATCGAAGCTCTCGAAGACCGTTCTTTAAGGTTTATTTATAGTCTTTTAAGCTTCGATCTATAGAATGTTAAGCCTTGAGTATATCTTACGCTTCTATCTTCATATCGCTCATATCGTAGCTCTAGGATCTTAGTACAAGTTCATTCTAACTTCCTCGAAGCGTCGCGCTTCGATTCGGACTTGTTTGTGCATGTTAGTTGGTACAAGAAAAAGTACTGACCGACTAGATGGTGATCTAGTTGGTCATCAAAGCTTCTTGGACCGACTAGTTTGATTCCTTAATTTCTTGTTCAGTACTGTTTACAGTTAGTCGGTCTACGTTGACTCACCGACCGACTAGTTTGTGAACTAGTCGGTCAGTGATGCTTCTTTGACCGACTAGTTGTGACTTACTGTTCACTCTAAATTTCTCCTAAGCTACTGTTTATCGTTAGTCGGTCTAAGAACGTTTGGTGACCGACTAGTTGACAATCTAGTCGGTCAACTTTTGTTCTTGGACCGACTAAGTCAATTTGTATTCAGACTATTTCACTTTGCCTCTTAGTCGGTCTCGTTCACTGACTGACCGACTAGTTGTGAAACTAGTCGGTCAGAAAGTCTTCTTGGACCGACTAGATTTCTAGGTCTGAATTTCTATCTCTTCTCAGTTCCTCTCTTAGTCGGTCCATGTTGATTGACTGACCGACTAGTTGATGAACTAGTCGGTCAGTGGTTGTTCTTTGACCGACTAGTTGCCTCAGATTTCTATCCGTTGAAAATTGACCTAACTTGTTTTTATGGGACCCTATAAATACGAACCTAGGTCATTTCTATCTAGGTTAGAGCTGCCATTAAGAGATTCATTGAGTTAGAAAGAGATAGCCATTCTCACTCATTTCCAAAGCTCTCTTCCTCACAAGAAACCCATTCTCTCACTTTCTAGATCTAGAATCCATCTTGAGAGAAGCTTGTTCTTGGTGAGCCCTTCAAGCTCTAGCTTGAATCAAGTCTCCAAATCTCTCCTAGGCACCTATTACTGGTCATTTCCTTGGTGCTAGGTCTTGGTGACTTCATCTTCCTCAAATCCTTCCTTTCACCTATTTGGGTAAGAAAAACTCAAGGTATAGGATTTTGTGGTAAGATTGTTTATTTCATTATAAACTCATTTATATTGCTTGTTGATTCTCTCGGTTGTGAGAGAAGGTTGTGATCCCGGGTTGTGGGATTCACTATTGCCGTTGCATGTATGATTTGATCTTGTGAAGGTTTTTCACAAGATATTCATAGTGAAAATCTTGGGTTAGGGTTTCTAACCTAAGTATCCGGAGGGGATCCGGGTGGTTGGGACGTAGGATCACCGGGAACAAGTCGGGGAGACTTGGGTGGATCCGAACCCATTAACATCTTTTGTTAGCTTTCTTAATTTTGTTGTTGTCATTCAATTTAAGCTTCCGCAAATTGATTTGGTAGTTGTTTGCACTATAATTTGAAATTATACTCATTGTTATTTTTAAAGTACTATTCACCCCCCTCTAGTACTTGTGCAGTAGCTTGTAGGGCATTACATTTGGTATCAGAGCCAGATACTTAGCTATGTCTGCCAAGGACAACAAGACCGTGCGTCCACCTTCCAACTATGACACCTTCAGGAACCGTGAAGGAGCATCTTCGGTGATGGAAGGACATTCCTCTACGAGGCCTCCATTCTTCAACGGTACCAACTACGGGTACTGGAAATGCCGGATGGAAACCTTCCTCCGGAGTGCATCTTTATGGAGGACTACAATGAAGGAATACATCGAGCCCGAAGAAGAAGACTTTGAGAAATGGACTACCGCGGAGGTCGCCGCGGAGGTAAGCAATGCCAAGGTAATGAACGCCTTGCAATGCGCATTGGAGCCCGAGGACTTCAATAAGATATGCACATGTAAGAGTGCATATCAAATTTGGAACTCTCTCCTCATACTACATGAAGGGACGAGTAGGGTAAGAGACTCTAAACTCGTAGTCGTAAACAAAGATTACGAAATGTTTCATATGCAACAGGGCGAGAAGATGAAGGAATATTACGCTCGCTTCGTTGACATAATAAACGAGTTAGAGGCCCTCGGCAAGTCCTACACTCAAAAGGAGAAGTGCTTAAAGCTTATCGAAGGACTTCCTTCTTCTTGGGAGAAACGTACCTTCGCCATCGAGGAAGGTAATGACATGAATAAGTATACCGTAGTTCAATTGATGGGTACTTTGATGTCATACGAGGTACGCAAAGATAGCAAGGTGAAGTTACAAGAAAAGATGAAGTCCTATTTGAACCAAGACGTGCCTAAGAAAAAGGCAATTGCATTCAAGGCGGCTTCATCCACCTCTACCGATGATGAGGACTCGGAAGAAGAAATGGACATGGAATCCGTTGCACTCATGGCAAAGAAGTTCAATCGCTTCTTCCGAAAGGGTAACTTCAAACAAAAATCTAAATTTACTTCTACTAACGCCTCTCCACCTTTGTGCTTTAAATGCAATAAGCCAGGACACATCAAGGCGGATTGTCCTCAAAACAAGCAAAAGGAGAAGTGGAAGGCGCCGAAGTTCGACAAGTCGAAGAAGTACAAAAAGGGGTACAAAAAGGGACTTGTCGGAGCAACATTCACCGACTCCGAGGATTCCTCAAGCGGAGAATCGGACGATGAGAAAGTGGAGCAAGCGCACATGTGCTTCATGGCAAGAGAGGAGCATGATCAAGGATCTTCCTCCTCCGATGATAGCGACGACGAAGGCGATGAGGTAACTATGGATGATCTTAGGGATGCTAACTCTCATTTATGGTCTAAATACACTAAATTAGTAAATAGATATACTAAAGTAAAAGATGACCTAGCTAGCATTCAAACCTCGCCTAAGACTATCATCACCAACAACGACACCGTTGTTGAAGAGTTAAGAAATGAGATTGTTAATCTCAAATCTAAACTTGAACATGTTAGCATTGATGATCCGGAAGAACATAGGATAGCGGATTTAACTTCTCAAAACTCGACTTTGAGTATTGAGAACGAGAATCTTAAATCTCGTGTTTATGTGCTCACATCACAAGTATCCACATTAGATACTTCTTTTCGTTCTCTCACCGAGAAATATGAGAACACATTAGGCCGAATCAATGAATTCAATAAGGGTAAGGGCCATTTGGATAATATCCTAAGTGTCTTACTCCCGGCCAAACACCATGTTGGTTTGGGGTATACTTTGGGAAAGTCATCCAAGTCGGTCACTACTTTTGTTAGGCCAACTTCCGGTGACTCTATGAGTGGTAGCAAACACTCTATTGGTAGTTCAACTACCAATGGTGCTTCCACCTCGTCCACACCCTCTTTCGGAAAGAAACCCACTTTGGGTGGACCTCCAAAGAAGGGGCATGCTTATATATACACAAATACCATGCCACGTAGGAACACACGTCCTACTCCACCGTCTCACACATATGATGATTTTTATGCAACACATTCTCGGGCACGTGCACACCATGTGAGACACCCTCACGCACGTGTTCCTACACATGCATATGTTCACCCACCTCATCATATGAATAATTCTCGTCGTGCACCATTCCATCATGTTCCTTATGCCTATCCACAACATGCATCACGTAGAAATCAACGTCGCATGCATGCACCCAATAGGATGAGGGCTCCTAAGATTTTCACTATTTGGAGCCCAAAGGACACAAGCATGGATGAAAAACAAGTATATATGAATGCTTATTTTTCGGATGTTGTGCATAGTAGAAATTATGTGGGGAAGTCTAAATCCAATTGGACTTGGCTTCCAAAGGTCTAACTTTTGAGGACCCAATGACCTTGGGTACCATGATATGAAAGTTTCTATCTTTAGGTACTCAAGGAAAAGAAAAAGAAGAGGAGCAACAAATTTAAATTTAGCTCCAAAGGGAATTGGATACTCGATAGCGGGGTTCAAAAACACATGACGGGTGACGCTCAATTGCTCTCCGGAGTGGTTCCCATTGCAAATGGAAATCGCGTCGTATTTGGAGGCAACGAGAGCGGAACAATCGTCGGTGTTGGTAAAGTGGGTGACCCTTCTAAACCCTTAATTAGTGATGTTTATCTAGTTGATGGTTTAAATCATAATCTTATTTCAATAAGCCAACTTTGTGACAAAGGTTACAAAGTTAGCTTTGCGAAAGGATTGTGTCATATTTCAAATGATAATAATAAATTATTATTTTCCGGCACACGCCATAAAGATATTTATATTTTGGATCTTCCTAAGTCATATGAACAATGTCTCGTTGCCAACACAAGTGAACACCACTTATGGCATCGACGATTTGGACATGTGAACTTTGGAACACTTTATAAGCTTTCAAAATTGAATTCCATTAAAGGTTTTCCGAAACTCGTTTTTGAAAAGAAAAGTTTTTGTGATTCTTGTCAACGTGGCAAGCTTCCTAAATCTTCATTTAAACCTAAGAAAAGCATTTCTACGAAACGACCACTAGAGCTATTGCATCTAGATTTATTTGGGCCAACTAGAGTTGCTTCCTTAGGAAATGCAAGATATGGACTAGTCATCGTTGATGATTATTCAAGATTTACATGGGTATTTTTCTTATGTAATAAAAATGAAGCTTTTGAAAACTTCACAATATTTGTGAAGAAAGTACAAAATCTCATCGGAACCACCATTGTCACTATTCGTAGTGATCATGGGGGTGAATTTGAGAATGAGTCTTTCTCAAATTTTTGTGATGATCTTGGAATTACTCACATGTTTTCTTTCCCTCGCGCACCTCCTCAAAATGGTGTTGTTGAGAGGAAGAATAGAACGCTTGTGGAGTGTGCTCGCACTATGCTCGAAGATAGTCAACTTGGTTATCAATTTTGGGCGGAAGCGGTACACACCGCTTGTTATGTGTTTAATAGAATACTTTTGAGGCCCGGCACCAAACAAACTTGCTATGAATTGTTGTTTGGTAGATTGCCCCAAGTTAAACATTTTCGTGTTTTCGGCGCAAAATGTTTTATTAAAAACACATATGATAATTTGGACAAGTTTGATCCGAGATCGGATGAGGGGATATTTGTTGGGTATTCCTCACGTAGCAAAGCCTACCGGATATACAACAAAAGATCCTCTACGATCGAGGAATCATTACAAGTCTCTTTTAATGAGAATTTTACTAATTCTAGAATTTCAAATGATAATGATTCTATGGATGTTTTATGTGATTCGTTTGAAAATTCTAAGTCAATTGATTCTATTGATACTAACCCGACTAATGAAGTTGTTGAGAATGTGCCTAGTGATCAAGGTATTCCCAAGCGGCTTCATACCGTTCGTGACCATCCCCATGAGCAAGTCATTGGCAATATTCATGATAGTGTCAAGACGAGATCGCAAGTCCACCACTTCGCCAATAGTGCCTTTGCCTCATCAATAGAGCCAAAGAATATAGTTGAAGCTTGCGAAGATGGTGCTTGGATCCTTGCCATGGAGGAGGAACTCATTCAATTCGAGAGGAATGAGGTATGGGAGCTTGTTCCTTTGCCATCGAAGAACCACACCGTCATAGGGACAAAGTGGATCTTCAAGAATAAAACCGACGAAAACCAAGTCGTCGTCCGGAACAAAGCTCGGTTAGTTGCTCAAGGCTATCGTCAAGAGGAAGGTATCGATTTCGAAGAATCCTTCGCTCCGGTAGCTAGATTAGAATCAATTAGACTTTTATTGTCTTATGCATGCCATAAAAATTTTAAGTTATTTCAAATGGATGTTAAAAGTGCATTTTTAAACGGAGATGTTGTTGAGGAAGTTTACGTTTCTCAACCTCCGGGCTTCATAAATGAAAAATTTCCAAATCATGTTTTTAAACTAAAGAAAGCTCTTTATGGTTTGAGACAAGCTCCTCGAGCTTGGTATGATTGCCTAAAGAATTTTCTTTTGGATTTGAATTTTAAAATGGGCGAAGCCGATTCTACACTTTTTGTTAAGCATGCGAATAATGATATTTTATTAGTTCAAATTTATGTTGATGATATCATTTTCGGTGCTACTAACTTCACTCTTTGCGAAGAGTTTTCTAATGTTATGAAGGAACAATTTGAGATGAGCCACATGGGCGAACTCAAATATTTCTTAGGTCTCCAAATTCGCCAATTGAACGATGCAATCTTCATCCACCAAACGAAGTATACGGTGGAGTTGCTTAAGCGATTTGGAATGGAGAGTGCTTCCGGGAAAAAGACTCCAATGAGCACGACTACGCATCTTGACAAGGATACGGGCGGTAAGGATGTAGACATTCGTCTATATTGAGGTATGATAGGTAGTTTACTCTATCTTACCGCAAGTAGGCCCGATATTATATTTGCCGTATGCATATGTGCTCGTTATCAGTCTCAACCTAAGGAGTCTCACTTAGTAGCGGTAAAACGTATTTTCCGTTATCTAAGTTATACACTTGATTTTGGATTACTTTATCCAAAATCTAGCACGTATGAGTTAGTCTCATACAGTGATGCCGATTATGCAGGATGCAAATCCGACAGGAAAAGTACTAGTGGCACTTGCCATTTTCTAGGAAATTCTCTTGTCTCTTGGTTTTCCAAGAAGCAAAATTCCGTTTCACTTTCAACCACCGAGGCGGAATATATTGCCGTCGGTGCTGCTTGTGCCCAGGTTCTTTGGATGAGACACACACTGAAGGATTTTGGTATTCACTGTGATACTAGCCATATCATGGTGGATAACCAAAGTGCTATCTGTCTTTCAAAGAATCCGGTGCACCATTCCCGATCAAAACACATAGATGTCCGACACTATTTTCTAGATGATCATGTTGCTAAAAAGGACATCATTTTAGTGTACGTTGAAACCCAAAAGCAAATCGCCGATATTTTCACGAACCCCCTAAAGGAGGACTCCTTTGTGCGGTTGCGTCGGGAATTGGGGATTATGGGTGAATCCGAGATATAGGATTCATATCTCATTCAATTATCTTGCATGCTATTAGATTTCGCGATATTTCGTTCATGCTAGATTTATTGAATTTTTGGGATTTTATGTGATATGTTTGAATTTGTGCTCGAATTCGTATTTGAATGTCGTATTTAAGATTTCGACGTTTTATGGGGTAATTTAGATGACTAATGAGAGTGTTAAGATGTTTCATCCAAGTGGTTTGTGAAGAGAAATCATTTATCAATTTTTGGACTCTTCTAATCGGTTTCAGTTCATTAGCCAACCGACTAGATGCTCATCTAGTCGGTCAGCTAGTGAACTCAGACCGACTAGATCAAGCTTTAATCTTCCTTTTGTCATTTTCTTTCCTTAGTCGGTCACAGTACACTTACCGACCGACTAGATTGAAAACTAGTCGGTCAGTGTGTATACTGCGACCGACTAACTCTAGCCCTAAAAAAATTTCTGTTTGCCTCTGTTTCGACTTAGTCGGTTCAAGCTCATTGACCGACCGACTAGATCGTAATCTAGTCGGTCAGTGCTTGAACTGTGACCGACTAAGTGTGTTAGGGCAAACGTGTCTTTTTGCTTCCAGACCGACTTAACTCTATTTTTATCCGACTTAAACACCTTCTAACCGATCGATTCTTCATTTAGTCGGTTGTTTCCAAAGCTCCAGCTCGAAAACTCCAAAACCCCTCTCGAGACCCTTCGACTTCCGACGTCTTTCCGGCCATCTTTCCGACCATCCCCGCCGTCCGTCGCCGTCGACCCTCTCCTCCTAGGTATATCTCCTCCTCCTAGGTCTCGATTCCTATTCTAGGGTTTGCTCTAGCTTGATTTCTTCTCTTCTAGGGTTCAAGGGTTTTGAAGCTTGTTTTTTTTCAGTTCTAGGGTTTGTATTAGGTTGCTTGATCTAGTCCCGTCGCTTGCTTGTTCTCGTCATGCCACTATCATGACAAAGACGAGGATCCCTATCACTCCCTCTGGGGCTTCTCCCATGACTGTAGAGCCTTCTAACCCTAGGAATCCATCTAAGCCCAAGCGTCGTGCTAAATCTACCCAAGCTTCTCCGTCTTCGCCTCCTCTGAAGAAGCAGAGGACGGCGACGGTCAAACCCCGAAAATCTAAGTCTAAAAAGCCCATACTCCACACTCCCTCTACTCCTCCTGATTCCGATACTGAGTTTATTCCTGAGGATGACTTTGGCCATAGGGAACCTACTCCTCCACTTTGTCCTAGGACTCGCCAGCCTAAGGGAAAGGGCCCAATGCCAGCGGGTGGTGTTGACATATCGTTGTGTCGCGACGACCCTCTGTGTCTAGCGGCCTACAACCGTATTGAACACTGCCCGATGCTATTGGAGCACTATGTTTAGTTTTCAGATTTCCTTGGCTTAGCTGACCTCCTCTCCTATAGTGGGCTCCTTGATTATCTTCGCTATGACCCCAAGGCGAACCCCAGACCATATCCTCGCCTGGTCAAATTATTCTACGCCAATCGTGTTCGGGGCCTGTACGATGAGAGTCACTCCATCGAGACTACTGTCTTGGGAACTCCTATAGTTCTCACGACAGAAATCTTGGGGGAGATACTTGGTTGTTTGTCGTCCGGTCTCCTTCCGTCGGATATTTCTGTTGATGATATCTCTTCCTTGGATCAGTCCGTTCTTTCTGATATCTTCCATGTGATCCCTCCTGCCCTCATTGGTGTTCCTTCGAAGTCGTTCAAACCTAATGCATGGGTGCTTAATCTCATTCTGAAGTCGTGCTTGCTTCCCAAGTACGGCTCATCTTCTCTGCCATCCCAGCCGTTTCTCAAGATGATTTACGCTCTTTTCTTGGGTTGCGAGATTAATTGGGCTCGCGTTATACTCGATAAGATGGACTCTTTCAAGTGTATTCGCAAGACCAATAAATCTGCGCATATCCCTTACCCATGTCTGTTGACCCTGGTTTTCCGTCATTTCCGTGTTCCTCTCCCTCCTGACGATGAGCGTCCTTTGGGTCCTCCTCTGAACGCGACGGCCGTTAAGAAATCTCTTGCGGCGCTTCGTCACGTGCAGAGGTCGACCACATCTGCTTCCCAGGCCTCTCCCTCAGCTGCTGCAGCCCCCACTCCTCCTGCCACATTAGATGATGTCGTACGCCTTCTTCGTCGGCACGAGTCGCGTTTGGCTCGTACCGAGGAGGTCGTCTGCCGTATGGCTCGTATGATGGGCATTGATCTTCCTCCTTCAGTTTCTGAGGCCGAGGAGATGGACGATGAGGAGATTGACGATCTTGTCACTTCCTTGGCTCGTGGCGATGAGGCCACTGCTGCTGCTGCTGCTACCACTTCTGCTCCTGGAGTTGGCACCACTTCCGGTGCTCCAGAGACTTCTGCATCAGTAGTTCAGACTTCTGAGCCTGCTGCTGATCCTGTTGACGAGCCTGCTCCTATCTTACCTGCTGTTACTCATGTTGAGACCCCAGCTGTTGAGCCCGTCGTCGTTTCCACACCTGCCCCGACGATCCCGTCTGTTGACACGCCTCTCCTCCCTGCAGAGCCTGAGTCCACTCCGTCGACTGGACCCACGGAGACTGCAGATCCAGCCACTTCCTCGTGATCGTCAGTTTCGAGGACTCTCCACTGCTCATTGGATGATGCATCTTATTGAGAGTATTTTTTTTGGGTTAGGATGGAGTTTGGGTGTTCTTTTGATGTATTTTGATATGGTGGATGTCGGTGTATGTGTCGTATTTTTTTGTTGGATGTTGATGATGGTGTTCTGATGATGTTGTATCTTTTGATGTTTATATCCATGGTATGTTGTATTCGATGTCCTCGATGTGATATCTTTTTGGATGTACTCATGATATTTTGATATATATATATACATCGATGTTCACTTTGTTTTTTCTTCGTCGTGCACATTAATTCTCATTCAATGTCCATGCTATATGAAATCGTCGCTCGACGATTGAAAAACTTGGTTAAATAGATTGAAATTCTATAATTGTATAGAATTGTTTTCCATGCACCAATTTAACCAAGAATATTGAATATTGAAGAGTATGTTTCTTTATTCAAGAAATGAATAATTATTTGGTATTATTGATGATTTTGATTATCGCTTTTTGATAATGGACAATTTGGCACACCTTGATTTGATTTCCACATTTTTTCCTTGGTGTCAATTAGTTCCATCGTCATTGTCTACGACTCCCGATGTTGGATTTTCCATTTCCTAGTTGTTGTCGTTGTATGCCCCCCATTTTTGGGATAATGCCAAAGGGGAAGAGATAATGATAATAAATAGGGTAAATGAAAATTTAACTCAATTTCCAAGAATCTAGTTTGATATGTTAGATTCAGGGGGAGTTAAGATATATATAAGGATTTTCAAAATCCGATATTTCAAAAATCGATTCTCTTTATTTATCTTACTCGTCTAATTGATGCAATTCATATATATTCATTTTGGAATTAACGTGTCATCAATGCAGGGGGAGTAAGTATTTTACATTTGAATCATTATTTTTGATTATTATTTATGTTGGTTTGTCATCACCAAAAAGGGGGAGAATGTTGAATATTGGACTCCCCGGATTTGGTTTTGATGATGAGCAAACATAAATAATTCATGAACTAACAATTTGTGAGCGCAGTATTGGAGATCGTCGCCAAATTCACGAGAACAATCAAAGCGACATCTCAACACTTCTCAAAGCTCGTATTCATGCCTAAAGCTTCGTTGAAGCTCTTGCGCCGTTTTGGAAGTCATGAAGATTTAATCGAAGCTCTCGAAGACCGTTCTTTAAGGTTTATTTATAGTCTTTTAAGCTTCGATCTATAGAATGTTAAGCCTTGAGTATATCTTACGCTTCTATCTTCATATCGCTCATATCGTAGCTCTAGGATCTTAGTACAAGTTCATTTTAACTTCCTCGAAGCGTCGCGCTTCGATTCGGACTTGTTTGTGCATGTTAGTTGGTACAAGAAGAAGTACTGACCGACTAGATGGTGATCTAGTCGGTCAACAAAGCTTCTTGGACCGACTAGTTTGATTCCTTAATTTCTTGTTCAGTACTGTTTACAGTTAGTCGGTCTACGTTGACTCACCGACCGACTAGTTTGTGAACTAGTCGGTCAGTGATGCTTCTTTGACCGACTAGTTGTGACTTACTGTTCACTCTAAATTTCTCCTAAGCTACTGTTTATCGTTAGTCGGTCTAAGAACGTTTGGTGACTGACTAGTTGACAATCTAGTCGGTCAACTTTTGTTCTTGGACCGACTAAGTCAATTTGTATTCAGACTATTTCACTTTGCCTCTTAGTCGGTCTACGTTCACTGACTGACCGACTAGTTGTGAAACTAGTCGGTCAGAAAGTCTTCTTGGACCGACTAGATTTCTAGGTCTGAATTTCTATCTCTTCTCAGTTCCTCTCTTAGTCGGTCCATGTTGATTGACTGACCGACTAGTTGATGAACTAGTCGGTCAGTGGTTGTTCTTTGACCGACTAGTTGCCTCAGATTTCTATCCATTGGAAATTGACCTAACTTGTTTTTATGGGACCCTATAAATACGAACCTAGGTCATTTCTATCTAGGTTAGAGCTGCCATTAAGAGATTCATTGAGTTAGAAAGAGATAGCCATTCTCACTCATTTCCAAAGCTCTCTTCCTCACAAGAAACCCATTCTCTCACTTTCTAGATCTAGAATCCATCTTGAGAGAAGCTTGTTCTTGGTGAGCCCTTCAAGCTCTAGCTTGAATCAAGTCTCCAAATCTCTCCTAGGCACCTATTGCTGGTCATTTCCTTGGTGCTAGGTCTTGGTGACTTCATCTTCCTCAAATCCTTCCTTTCACCTATTTGGGTAAGAAAAACTCAAGGTATAGGATTTTGTGGTAAGATTGTTTATTTCATTATAAACTCATTTATATTGCTTGTTGATTCTCTCGGTTGTGAGAGAAGGTTGTGATCCCGGGTTGTGGGATTCACTATTGCCGTTGCATGTATGATTTGATCTTGTGAAGGTTTTTCACAAGATATTCATAGTGAAAATCTTGGGTTAGGGTTTCTAACCTAAGTATCCGGAGGGGATCCGGGTGGTTGGGACGTAGGATCACCGGGAACAAGTCGGGGAGACTTGGGTGGATCCGAACCCATTAACATCTTTTGTTAGCTTTCTTAATTTTGTTGTTGTCATTCAATTTAAGCTTCCGCAAATTGATTTGGTAGTTGTTTGCACTATAATTTGGAATTATACTCCTTGTTATTTTTAAAGTACTATTCACCCCCCCTCTAGTATTTGTGCAGTATTTTGTAGGGCATTACATTTTGGACCCGAACCGTTAGGGTTTTTGTCGGGGCCCATAAGTATGAGAGGTTGGACGACTTGAAGGAGGGTTCCCTCTATTTTTCAGGAGCTTTCTACCCCTTTCATGGGAGCCTTAGATTAGGTTAGAATAGGGTTTCTATTTGAATAAATCTTGTAATGGATTGATGGATTCTAATGCATGATACATATTTTTTCTCTTATTTTTATTGCTTTGTGGTATTTTCAATAATCTTGATGATGAATGTTTGTTTGGATTTATTATTGCTTGCTATCATGTTCTTCATCATTGAGTAGTGTTTGATGAACCCTAACATGGGTTAGAGTAGGATTGATGCTTGGGATATTTCATTTGACTTGATATCATGGCAATTGTTTGATGGAATGTGTCAATGGAGATGTCTAGCAATCTGAGACCAACCTGTATGGCAACACACTAAATGGAGTTAGGGGTTGGGCTCCGGATGCTTGTCCCGTCAAGATCCGCTTTGATGTATTGCTAGAAATCAAATTCGACCTATTTGGCCATTAGGGTTACGCGGGGGCGTTTTACTGTCACTGGCGGGACAAAGACCGCCTTTGACCGTCGGGCCAAGGGGAAATAAAACGGGAGTTTGATCCCCTAACCACGGCTCACACCCCTAGCATTGACATCGAGTCCTCGCGCGTGGGAACGGCTTGGACAAAATATTGGGAGCTATCATTGTGGCCTTAATGCTCCTGGTTGCGGAGGGTGTTGGACATGGGAATGCCCATCGTCCGAAACAGGGTAGACCTAGCGTATCATCCTGGGCATCGACCAGAATATCGGGCCCATGGGGAACTAGGTACCACCTTTTGGGGTAGTGTCTCACCCTGGGTCGAGTCGAATACCAAGTGTCATGAGTGCTCTAGCCCATGTTAGCAGGGATTCATTTCTTGTCTTTTACATTTCTTTCCTTTATTTCTACATTACCCACTCATATCATCCGCGTAGCTCTCACACAACCTAGGCGAGGCTGGTAGCTATCAAGCCATCCACCTCCCTATGTTCGATATACCTGCACCCTACACTAACCGTGCACTTGCGGTAAAATGACACCTCGCCCTAATCATAAATGAGGCGCCGGTCAAGTTTTTGGCGCCGTTGCTGGGAAGGTGTTCGGTTTGATATTAGCTTAGCTTGGGTTCGTTAGACTACGCATAAAAACATTAAAAAAAAACAAATACATTTACTAAGAAATATTTTCCCCACCATTATATTATCTTTTCCTTATTCTCTTGTACTATTGACGCTCCTCTCTAGTTTTCTTATTTTTTTGTTGTCCAGGTATCTTTGCTATTACCATGTGGAGACCAAATTTCAATGCTCAGATGGGAGAATACTATTTTGATCAGAGTGCTCAGATGGGACAATACTATTTTGATGGGAGTGCTCAGACGGGAGAATACCTTTCGGATGGGATACATGCTTCCACGTGGACCACATATTTTAATCGGAACGCTCAGACGAGAGATCACCTTCTTGATGAGATGCTAGCACATCAGGTTGAAATGTAAGCCAAGATTGAAAGGGGCGATTTTAGTTAGAATTAGTGAAGAGAGACCTCGAATTCAATGCGCTCATGCTTCAGGCTGCAATGATCTCCAAATATATCATTTCTGCTTCTTCATTTTATGGGCAAGAATCATCGTCCATCATATTACCTGAGCCAGAATGTGCCATCGTCGATCCCACATCCTACGATACAGCTATTGCATATGAAGAGTGGATGGACGAAGAGGCAGTAAGGGAAGCAGAAATTGAATCATATGCGCCGCTTGAAGAGGAAACATTTCAGAACTTATTGGATGGTCTCTTGGAGTCAGTAAGGTTCACCGGTTCAGTTAGCATTACAATTGGCGATGAATTTGAGCTACACTTTGCAGATTTTGTTATGAACCATGTTTCGGCTGCAGGAAAAATTAGGGACGACGTCCATGTCAGTCTTGATTTTTTGAGGAGTAGACTACATTTTAGGATCACTTGCAGGCATTCTCCTCCATACGATACATTCCCATAAGTTGACGCACATGAGCAGCCAGCATCACCATTCCAGAGAGAGCCTACATCGAGGAGAGGGGATGGAGGAGAGGATATACCCACTTTCATGGTTGAGACCACCATCCCATCGGCCACCATAGATACATCTCATGCCGATGTCCCATTTTTCCCACACTACCACTTGGATGACAATGCATTTTTTGTTGATGATTGGGAGGATGGGGTGATTTCTCTAGGATCTGTGGGAGAGACATCTCATCTTGATTTGGATACCCCACATAAGTCCTACGAGAACACCAAGGAGACTACAGAGCTTATTCATACCGGCGAGGAGGATGTGTGTGAGGACGAGGACACCATGACCACATACGAGTGGTCCGCTCCACATCCATCGCCACAGCCATCTCTGTCGCTGTCTCTTCCTTGGCCTGAGGTCAACCACGATGATGTCATTCAGGACATCGGGCAGATGGTGGAACATGAGCATGTCATTGAGGAGAATGTGCATGAGGGCTTGTATACGATGGTCCACTTCATGGAGCCCGAGTCACATCTACCTCTACCATCACCCTCCACTTCTTCTGCGGCTGAGCATCTACTTGAGCATATTGCCCATATTCAGGGAGATTTTCATACTCACTCTCACTCCACTTTTGAGTCTCGCTTTTCACTTTCTATTTCTTTAGGCTCGTATATTTTTGATATATCATATCTCTCGCGGGACACATGATCTACTTCCCTTGAGGTATACTGCGATGCGTCACCACCTGGAGAGCCACTTCTCATAGAGATCGAGGATTTGGTCGTCACTAGCACAGAGGATAACGACCCATTCTCTAGGAGTATTCATCACCCTATTATTATTTTTCCATCTTATGTTGACGATTATCTCTGGGATCCATTTATTTTGGGAAATGATTTCTTGCCATGGGCTAATGCACCTCATTCTTTGTAGGTTACAGGTGGACACCTACGAGGGATGCTTGTAGGTGCATTGCTTGGGTCCATTGGCACATGTGGCACAACGCTTCTGGCGGAGCCATAGCAGGAGCAGTTAGAGCAGCTACCTGTCCCACTCCAGATTCTGGATCCTCCTATGCTCAGGTGTATCCTAATCTAGTAGTGTAAATATTTACCGCTTTCTAGTTTAGATTAGAATAATCTCGTCTCCTCCCATTAGCGAGGGAAGCGTATCTAGGGTTTGCTTTTGCATCATAATAACCCATCATGTATTGTCCTTCTATCATTTCACCCCCATCACCCTATCCTTGTTCTTTTGGCACTTTTCTTGGCCCCGTTATCATTTTTCTCCATGAGACCCCTACCACCTCCAAAGGGTGGTGATGCCTGTTTTGCCTATTGTTTGCTCTCCCCTTTATCTTTTATGCCCCGTATCGGATTTTCACATCTTTTGGGCATAGCTTATATTAGCTTGGGGGAGAGTATCACCCATAGTCCTTTTTGTTATTTTTGATGCATTTCCCTTCCCATTTTATCTTTGCCCTCTCATGAGTGATATTATTGCATTGAGGGAAATGCAAGCTTTAGCTTGGGGGAGTTGCATTTCATGCATGTTTCCTTTATTTTCTTCCATTTTTCACCTTTTTCATGCATCAAAAAAATTTCTTTTCACTTTTATGCATCATTCCCATCATGCATTTCTCTTTCTCCATTTCATTCTTGCCTCTTTCTAGAGATGAACCCTCAATAATATTTTGCCACTCATGCTTCACTTTTCGCATTTGAGCACCTTTTTCCATCACGCTATTTCTTTGATTATTCAATGCTCATATATGTGTTTTGCCATCTTTTGGGTTTATTTGCTATATTTGATGGTTGTGATTGTGTTTAAGGCATGCTTCTAGCTATATATCATATTTTAATATGCCCCTCTATTTTGAAATTCCTAGATTTTCACGCTTCATTTCCAAAAAAACGGTTACTTTACCATCCTACCCCCGTGCCTCTAACTCTTGCTTGAAATACTATATGTGTACTCTTATCGCATGTGTTAGCTACCTTTCAACGGGATTAGGATATCCACACCTTTGTTTCGTGCTTTAATTCATGGAGGATTTTCTTGTCATGCTTGGATTTCTCAAAAATTCTCTTTTGTTTTAGTTTGTACATTCCCCCTCGTCGTGTATCGTTCTCCCATTTGGGGGAGTGCACACTTTTCATTTTCCAAAAAATCATTACCCAAATAAACACTTTTGTACATATTTTTTTATAATGGTCCTTCGGGTTCTTCGTAACCCGATGCCCTAAAGCTACCTGGATTGGGATGCGTAGGCTGCCCTTGCACTCCATTGCGATTCCGCAAGTTTGCAAGACAAAAACAAAGGAAAAACGAAAAATCTGTATATATGCCACATTCTCCCCTTTTCCTTCGATCTCCACATCTCCTATATTTGAGAGCACCAATGTATATAGGGAAGGCGAGAGTTTGTACAAAGTGATCTTTCCACGTCTTCTCCATCTCCTTTTGAAAATACAAGCAAGGCAAGAAAGTGTTTCAAAAATCAAAAAAATGACAAGTGTGTGTGGTGATTCCCTTCATCCTAGAGATTGATAGTTATTCACATGATTCATATCTATTCTTTCTTACTTCTTCATGCATGTATGGGTATCTCGTATTCACCGTTTGGAAGATTTGATATGGATTTTGAGCTTCCTCATATTTGGGCATATTATCTATTATAACATGCTATGATAGCTATGCCTTTGCCATTGTCACGCTTCTATCTCTTTTATGCTCCATTGACATGAACCCATGATGCTATATTATGAGATTGAATTCTTGATTTAGATTGTGATATGCTTTTCCCTTGTGCTTAATTGTGTTGGTGATTACATTTGTGGTTTGGAGAGGGTGATCAAGGATTCTTCGCTTTCCTTTCTTGCTCTCGCACCCGATCTTCATTCCAACTCGTCTTCCTCGGGACGAGGAAGAGTTTAGCTTGGGGGCTTGACGCATGTTCATATTTCACCTTCTGCACACGCTTTTCATCATGTTTTCATATGCGTTTCATCTCATTCCATGTTGAATATATCACATTTTGGTTCATATTTGTTGGATATGGACGACAGATATACACCCATGAGGGGATGTATGAGGGCTTATGGACCTCAGATGTCGCGTGCACGAAAGCGTGCGTGAAGGGAACCTTTTCTCGTGTGAAAAGGACCACTCGATAAGTGGAAAAAGCCACTTTATAAGTGCATAAAGGCACTTGATAAGTGAATGAAGGAGAGGATAAGTGTAAGTGCTAATATAGGCTAATAAGCTTATATTTAGTTATTTTCTACAATAACTGCCCCTAAAGCCTATAAATAGGACCCAAGGGTAAGGCATTTACACTAATCATACCATGCCATAAGTTTGCATAAGGCAACTTGTGTTCTTCTTCTCCCTTCCATTAAAATCCTCTTCTAAATAGAGATTTAGGCGGTGAAACGCTGCTTCGATCCTCCGTGACGAAATACTGACCGTTGTGGCGAATCCGAGGGCGAAGTTCAGAGATTACGGTGCCGCATACGCAAGCGTAAGTCTCTCCTCTTCATTCGATCCTAACATCATTGTTTTGACAGGATCCTGCATTGGTATCAGAGCCATACGGGTTCGCCCCGGTCTAACCGTCGCCCCGGTCTAACTGTCGCCCCGGTCTAACCGATGAATGAGGCGTTGTCTTTTTCACGAATGAGTTTCCTACCATTATGGATATGGTAGGAGCGCATCGTGACGGAGAGAATCGCAGCAGTTGTTCTTTTCACGTTAGGGTCTTCTGTCATTACGGATATGGCAGGAACTCTCCGTGACGGGAAGAACTGACCGTTCATCTCGCCAAACTCCGCACTCTTCATGGATGCTGAGTCTCCATTCAATAGGGAATGTGAACTCTCTTCATGTGGAGCGTGAAGTTTGCGGCCTTGAAAGTGTGTTATTTTTTCATTTTGGCACACGACCATTAAAGAATAAATACTTTCTCGATGAATGGGTGTTTCATCGGAGAAGAAGATGGCGGTGGTTATTCTCAACGGAGAAGATGACATCTTTAGTGCATGATCCCTATGGCCATATGGGCCATGGAGGCAATGCATCCCCCCTCCCCATGCGGAGGGGGTTGGCTACGGCCAATAACAAACAAGGCCACTCCCTCCGGTGGGGGTGTGCGGCCAACCCCATGCAAGGGGGAGGCCGGCCAGGGCCAGGGCCAGGGCCGGCCCTGGTCGGCCAGGGCCAGGGCCAGGGCCAACCCTGGCCGAGGCCAGGCCAGGGCCAGGAGGCCCTGGCCACGGCCAGGGCCGGCCCTGGCCGGCCTCGGCCAGGGCCAGGGGGCCCTGGCCTCTGGCCAGGGCCTGGCCGGCCCAGGCCGAGGCCAGGGCCAGGCCGAGGCCGGCCCTGGCCTCTGCCAGGGCCACGGCCTGCCCTGGCAGAGGCCAGGGCCACTGTCACTGCCGGCCCTGGCCTCGGCCAGGGCCAAGCCCCGGTTGGCCCTGTATTTTGATGGGGGAAGGGGGGCTTGCATGACTGGGAGGGGGTGGCTTGCATGGCCGGTCTCTACGGAGCCGGCGGCAGTTGTCTGCGGTAAAATTCTCCAGTCGGGGGGAAGCGCTTGGATCCATACGGGAACCGGCGGCGGTGGCTTGCAGAAAACTCCCCTCAAAGGGTGTTCGGCCTTGGCCAAGTTGTGATGGCAACTCTCTCTTCGGAAGGAAGAAGAATTCGGCCTTGGCACGGCCACGACACGACCCCCGCAATGGCCGGGGAATTGTCGAAATATTTCGGCTATGTCACCCTGTAATGGGGTGTAGGCCCTGCAAAATACGTTTGAAAAATACGTTTTCAAAATACATTTTTCAAAAACGCTTTTCCGCTGCAAAGTACTATAAGAGTACTGTTATTTGATAAAGTGATGGGGAAATATTGAAAGTTGTTCTAGATGGTGATTGGGATCGTAATGACTTTTCCGATTCTAGAACAACATCTTCAATATTTTTCGAAAGTAACTTATCAAATATAATAATATCATTCCAAGTGGGATTTTTCCAAGTGGGAGTGATATTAAACTAGTCTGAAATTTCCACATTCGATTGATTCAGCATCTCAATGGATCATGATTCGACCAGTGATCTTTTGGACTAATTTATGGGACACCCTGGCTCTGTCTGGGGGTAGTGAACCATGGACTAGCCATTCCTCTGGCCGGTCCGCTGGCCGAGAATGCTGAATTATGAAAATGTCTAAAATAATGACTATAAATATGAAATTTATGCAATGTTTTTGATCGAACCTTCGTTTTATGTCCTTTGCAGCATTTTAAAGCTAAAATGTCTTCTGCCGCTAAGAACATCGTCGTTGAGTTGAACAAAGGTGAAAAACTCAACGGCGATAACTACAAACTATGGTCCATAAAGATACAATATGTCTAGAGGAGCAAGATGTGCTCGAAACTCTAAAGAACAAAATGATTGAACCAGAGTTGGGCACTACGGCCCAACATAGAAGAGACAAGGAAGCTTTTGATGCTTGGTCTCGGAAGAACAAGATTGCTCGCATTACGTTGCTGTCAAGTATGGCAGACGACATAATGCGAATCTTTCGAGAGCATGACCTAGCCATGGACATATGGTCCAAGCTTGAGGAGAAGTTTGGTGGCACCTCGGTGTCCAAACTTCGTTCTTTAACTATAAGATTTGATTCATACAAGAAACGTCCAGATCATTCCATGGAGAAACATCTGTGACATATGGCGAATCTCATCTCAGAGTTAAAGGATGCAGGTCATGTGCTCACTGACGAGCAACAAATCCAAGCAGTCATACGTTCCCTACCAAATGGGTGGGACCAAATGAAGATGCATCTCACTCATAATGAGAGCATCAATAACTTCATCGATGTTTCTAAGCACCTCGAGTTAGAGGAAGAGCGGCATGCGGCCGCCAAGCCAAGTGCAGAAGTGCACATGGTTGCTAGTTCCTCACACGGGGGAAGAAACGGAAAAATCGTTCGAAGTTTACTAATGAACGTAATAAGCAACCTGAGTCTACCAAGAAACCCAAACATAAGGGTGGGCACAAGAAATGGCACAAGAAGAAGGACTTGAAGAAGATCAAGTGTTTCAAGTGCAACAAGTTAGGTCACTATGCTCGTTCATGTACGAGTGGAGGTGATGAGGTAACTTGTAATAATACTGGTTACATATGTGTTTCTACTTCAATATTTCTTGTAGAATCTAATCCCTTTTGGATAATTGATTCAGGTGCCACCGACCACATAGCAAGGGACGGACGGTCCTTCGTGGAGTATCACCGGATACCCCAAGGAACGAAGTGGATCTATGTAGGAAACAACACACGTGTTGAAGTGAAAGGCGTTGGGACGTGCAAGCTCGTCTTGGACAACGGTTGCACTATCCTACTTCATGATGTTCTCTTTGCTACGGATATTCGAAGGAATATTATATCTGTGGTTGTGTTAATGGGTCTTGATTATAGCTGGTTTTTTCATAATTGTAAAGTGGACTTGTCTTGTAATAATACTCTAATTGGTTCTGGGTATGTATTTAAAGGATTTATTGTATTAAATATAATGTATGATTCCTCATTTAATAATGAAAATTTCCTTGTTGCAAATTCATCAAATTATAAATCAGATGTAATTTGTTGGCATGTAAGGCTTGGTCACATTGGACCAACATGAATGGATAGACGTGCCAAACGTGGCCTTCTATCCAATGTTTCAAAGGTCGAAATGTCGACTTGCGAACATTGCCTTGTAGGGAAATCTTGTCGCAAGCCATTTGGAACCGGCACAAGGGCCGAGGTTCCATTACAGCTCATCCATTCGGACATATGTGGTCCGATGAATGTCAAGACAAGACGCGGGAATTCTTATTTCATCACTTTTATTGATGACTTCAACCGATTCGGTCATATCTATTTGATATCCCACAAAAGTGAAGCATTAACTTGCTTTCAAAACTATATGAGTTTGGTGGAAAATCAATTAGATCGCAAGATTAAGGTCTTGCGAACTGATAGAGACGGTGAATACCAATCAACAAGTTTTAAGGAACTTTGTGATGAAAAAGGCATACTTTAGCAGGTAACTATGCCTTATACTCCGCAACAAAATGGTGTAGCAGAAAGGAGAAATATGACTTTAATGGAAATGGTCCGTTCAATGATGGCGCAAGCTAACTTGCCAATCACCTTTTGGGGTGATGCATTATTGACAGCCGCTTTCATTTTAAACCGCGTACCCTCGAAATCAGTTAGCTCCACTCATTATGAGTTGTGGAACCAAAGGTCTCCTGACTTAAACATTTTAAAACCTTGGGGATGTGCATCCTACGCACATATTTCCTCCCATAAGTATGGCAAACTTGGGCCAAGGGGGAGGAAATGTATCTTTATACGATACACAGAAAACTCCAAAGGTTATGTTTTCATTGGTCAGGAAGACAATGGAGGTCTAATTGAATTTAAGTCAAGAGATGTCACTTTCTTGGAAAATGAGTTTCCAAGACAGGGCGAGATAAGTCAGGACTTATCTCTATTTGAGATTAATGATCAAGAAGGATTATCTCATTCGAGTGGGAGAATTCTTGGTGAAGACGAAAATACGTTTCAACCTTCACCAATGGATGATACGAATGATGCTAATCCTATTCCATACGGGAATAATGATCCAAGTGGGAGCAATTCTAACGACATTCCAAGTGGGAGTGATATTAGAATTGATCTAAATTTGAGTCAACAAGGACTTGAAGAATCTCAAATACGACGTAGTAGTCGTACAAGGTTAGCTCCTCTAAGATTTGAGGATGAATTTCCGCAAACCTTTATGACTTTACTACAATAAGATGACGAGCCTGCTACTTTCAAACATGCCGTATCATGCCCTGCAAAAGACAAATGGATGGAAGCGATGAAGGAGGAATTAGAATCCATGAAAGTTAACCAAGTCTGGGACTTGGTTGACTTACCCAAAGGACGTAGAGCTATTATGAACAAATGGGTTCTCAAGATCAAGCATAAGGCTGATGGCTCTATAGACAGATATAAAGCTCGCCTTGTCGCGAAAGGTTTTACGCAACAGAAAGGGATAGACTACGAAGAGACCTTCTCACCTGTTGTTCGTTTTACCTCGATTCGCTTGATTCTGGCTATGGTAGCTTGCTTAGACCTCGAATTACATCAGATGGATGTAAAGACTGCCTTTCTCAATGGAGAATTGGACGAGGAGATCTATATGGAACAACCAACAGGGTTTGTAAAAGAAGGAAACGAACATAAGGTTTGTAAAATTTGTAAGTCCATATATGGTTTTAAACAAACCTCAAGGTAATGGTATATACGATTTCAAGATATTGTCTTATCAAATGGGTTTTACATGCTTGATGAAGATAACTGTGTATATATCAAGAGGATTAAAAGAAAGTATGTTATTATGTCTCTATATGTAGATGCCATTTTAATAGCCGGAAATGACAAGGGCTTTGTGATGGATATCAAGGCTTGGCTTTCATCAGTTTTTGAGATGAAATACATGGGAGAAGCCGCATATATCTTTGGAGTTAAGATTTCAAGGAATCGTTCAAAGAAACTTCTCTCTCTTTCACAAGAGACTTATATAAAGAAGGTTCTAGAACGTTTTAATATGCAGGACTGCAAGTCCATTGATACTCCTATAAGCAAATACGATAATTTATGTCTGAAATCGTGTCCAAAGAACCAAAAGGAAAAGGAAATTATGGAAAAAGTTCCATATTCTAGTGCAGTTGGTAGTCTTATGTACGCTATGATGTGTACAAGACCGGACATCTGTTTTGCCGTTGGAATGGTAAGTCGTTACCAATCTAATCCAGGGCAAGTACACTGGAAAGCGGTTAAGAGGATAATGCGGCATCTTAAAGGAACTGCAGACTATGCTTTATGCTATCAAGGAGATGCCTTGAGGCTCGAAGGCTACACTGATGCTGATTGGGCAGGTGATCTCGATGAGCGACGATCGACCTCAGGATATGTTTTTCTACTCGGATCTGGTGCAATATCTTGGAGTAGCAAGAAACAATCCTGCATCGCACTTTCAACTATGGAACCTGAGTTTGTAGCATTTAGCATGGCAGTCCAAGAAGCTGTTTGGCTTAGGAAGTTCTTAGACAGGCTAATTGATGCAAGTGACTCAGGTGCTGTACCAATACACAGTGACAGTCAAGCATCTATAGCCTATGTCAAAGATCCAAAATTCCATTGTAAGACCAAACACATTGATATCCGCTACAAATTTGCAAAAGACTATGATAAGACCAAGAAGGTAGACATTAGGTACATATCTACACATGAGATGATAGAGGATCCGCTTACGAAGGCGATCTCTATAGATGTGTTTTACAAACACTTATCATCTCAAGGATTGCGTAAGAGCTGAGTTGTACAAATGTAAATTCCCATGTCTATGAAAGATCAAATTTAATAAAAGAATAAGTTCTTTTCAACATTGCATATGAGTTTCTTGGAAATGTTTGTGTACATTTCTTTTAAATCTCAGCTGGTTTTTTGTATGTCGGACAGATTGAGATTGGCTCTCTCACATGAGCAACCGCCTTTATTCTATCAGACGGATAAAATAAAGATGAGACCTGTTTAAAGTCAAAATCATCAGACGGATGATTTAGAGTCATGACTTAAACAAAATGGTCGTATGAAAGATCTGCGTCATAAGGATGCTTACAAAAGATCTAAGAGGACTTTTAAAAATCCTATCTGTCTTATGCGGGATGTGGGTCCAGAAGATTATTTGAGTAGTAAAAGGGACTCAAAGTCAGATGTTGTGGTGTCTGATCATCATCCTTACAACATCATTAAGACATACGCTCCCTGGGAAAGGAGTGATGTTGTAATACGTATTCATACTATGTATGCATTTTGACCATTGGGTTAGAATAGTAATTGTGTTTACTATTATGTGAGACCCAAAGACCACATGGGTCTTAACTTATTACCCTTATGGACTCTAATTGGTTCCCTTAGATTTGACTGGGTGATTGCTATCTTAGCATGTTGCTTATGGACTATGGTCAATTCGGTCTGGCGGGGCATGTTAGAAAAGCAAGTCAAGTCAAGATCGAAAGGATCGCAAGAAGAGGAAGATTAATTTCATATTCACATTTGGACTTTAAAGATTCAAAGCTGGCCAGCCAATTGTAATCCAGATGGGATTCAATTGTTGAATATCAAGTATAAGAAATGTGAAGAAATAATCTAGGGTAAAGCATGCGTTAATCTACTCAACTTTGCACCTCGAGGAGTGTTGCGTATCTCTAACAAGTGCACAACAGCGGACTCTATGCGCATGACGGTCACACGGTCTATTTCTCGGTATGATAAATATAAGAACTAAAGGAAAAGACGTTTCCTTACAATCCCCTCAAGTGTGAGTGGGAGATGTTGGATATGGACGACAGATATACACCCATGAGGGGATGTAAGAGGGCCTATAGACCTCAGATGTCGCGTGCACGAAAGCGTGCACGAAGGGAACCTTTTCTCGTGTGAAAATGACCACTCGATAAGTGGAAAAAGCCACTTTATAAGTGCTTAAAGGCACTTGATAAGTGAATAAAGGAGAGGATAAGTGTAAGTGCTAATATAGGCTAATAAGCTTATATTTAGTTATTTCCTACAATAACTACCCCTAAAGCCTATAAATAGGACCCAAGGGTAAGGCATTTACACTAATCTTACCATGCCATAAGTTTGCATAAGGCAACTTGTGTTCTTCTTCTCCCTTCCATTAAAATCCTCTTCTAAATAGAGATTTAGGCGGTGAAACGCTGCTTCGATCCTCCGTGACGAAGTACTGATCGTTGTGGCGAATCCGAGGGCGAAGTTCAGAGATTACGGTGCAGCGTACGCAAGCTTAAGTCTCTCCTCTTCATTTGATCCTAACATCGTTGTTTTGACAGGATCCTACAATATTGACTATTGGGTGCATTGTTTGTATTTCAGGTAAATGTCGGCATTTCGGTGTTTTCTGGAGTCAACCTTGCATGTCGGGACCAAAGCACGCCGTTGGCCAACGATGAGGATTTGATGTTTTGGAGCCTCAACCAATCGGGGGACAGGTCCACCCGATCGGTTCGTGCACACGTATCAGACCCGAGGAGCAGCAACAAGGAGTAAACCTCAACCGATCGGTTCAGTGATCGGTTGGGTGTGACCGTGTTCTCTGTCTTTTGAGCCGAACTCCACCCGATCGGTTGACAAGGTCACTTGTCAACCGATCGGGTCACCTGTAGCTATTCTTCCCCAGCTCGAGACTCCAACGTCCCACCCGATCGGTTCAGCGATCAGTGGAAGATTTTCTAAAGATCTTACCCGATCGGTTGAACTTCCAACCGATCGAGTGGCACTTTTTCTGCGGTTTTATTGGGTTTTTGAACCCGAACCGTTAGGGTTTTTGTGGGGGCCTATAAGTATGAGAGGTTGGACGACTTGAAGGAGGGTTCCCTCTATTTTTCTGGAGCTTTCTGCCCCTTTCATGGGAGCCTTAGATTAGGTTAGATTAGAGTTTCTATTTGAATAAATCTTGTAATGGATTGATGGATTCTAATGCAAGATACATATTTCTTCTCTTATTTCCATTGCTTTGTGTTATTTTCAATAAGCTTGATGATAAATGTTTGTTTGGATTTATTATTGCTTGCTATTATGTTCTTCATCATTGAGTAGTGTTTGGTGAACCCTAACATGGGTTAGAGTGGGATTGATGCTTGGGATATTCCATTTGACTTGATAGCATGACAAGTGTTTGATGGAATGTGTCAATGGAGATGTCTAGTAATCTGAGACCAACCCGTATGGCAACACACTAGATGGAGTTGGGGGTTGGGCTTCGGATGCTTGTCCCGTCAAGATCGACTTTGATGTATTGCTAGAAATCATATTCGACCTATTTGGCCATTAAGGTTACGCTGGGGCGTTTTACTGTCACTGGTGGGAGAAAGACCGCCTTTGACCGTCGGGCCAAGGGGAAATAAAACAGGAGTTTGATCCCATAGCCACAGCTCACACCCATAGCATTGACATTGAGTTCTCGCGCATGTGAACGGCTTGGACGAAATGTTGGTAGCTATCATTGTGAGCTTAATGCTCCCAGTTGCGGAGGGTGTTGGACATGGTGTAACGCCCCGCTTCCCAAAAGACACCGGAAGCGAGAGCGTTACACGGCCCGCTTGAACTGGAGCGGTGAAGCTCAAGTCCAATAAGCGTCTGTGATAAAAACACAGAAGAGGTCCTTGCATTTGCGTATCAGAACAATCAGAACATTCAAAGGTAAATGCCACATCCAGATATATAATGCGTACACGAAATTACAAGACAAGCCACAGCAGGGCCAAAAGAACTACAACAACACACTAATCCTACTACAAAGAAACTAAACTAAAACTCAAGCAGTGACGAAGGCCCTAGTCTTCCATAGCGGCTCGGCGTCTATGACGAACTCTGGCTCTCTAAGTCGGGCGTCGCGTACTGGTCCTCCTGGTACTCAAGCTCTGAACCTGACATACATCCACAAACATGAATGTATGTCAGCTAGGGGTCTGCAAGAAAAGTTAGCATCCCAAGGCAAAGTGTATGACAAATATATGAATTTTAGAAGCATCAATATTTTAAGAGAAGTGACTGCAGCAATTTAACATTTAACAATTTATAGAAACGGAAACGAACAATCCTAGCATGCAGTTCTAGACGGTTGCAAGATTAAAGTTAAGATTTCACTGAGTTTGTTAGCATTTCAATTTCAAGATGTCCAAGTTAGCGTTGCAATGTCCATGTCAAGAATTCTCATCTAATCTAGGGTTCTCGCCTTTAGGTCGTGATGAGAAGGTCGTTCCTCTCACGGGGGCTTACCGTGATTGACACTAACCCACCGCGTCGGGTGGTGTTCTTGAGGAGAGTACCTTTCATACGCCCAGTGGCCGCTCAACCCTAACCCCACCCAAAAGTTTTACCGGAACACGAGCCGGCCTAGTCGACTCACACGACATCACGATATCACGAGTTCGCCTTTGAGGCGCACGATTTCACGATGCCACTCTCAAGTAAGATGTACATGACTTAGATGTTGTCAGTGTTCTTGTTTCACAATGTTTACAATAAATACAGAGAATGTCGAGCAGGTTGGTTTTAATGAACAATTTACAGCAAATGATTTACTTTGCCAATGTCTAAAATTAACTCTTATCGAGTTATATGTCAAGTGTCACACTTTGGTCTAGGATTATAAAAAAACATTATTGCGAAGCATTATACGTGCGTTTTTCAAGATATATACATTAAAGCAAAAAGACGCAATTATTTATCGACTTCCAAAAATTCATATTTAATTGCACACTTGCCTGTTCAATGCAGTTTTGGGTGTCCACATGGTCCCGATGGAAGACGTATTATATCTGCGTAGTTGGATTCATAATATCAAAACAGAGAACCATATTAATCTTACTTATAGTACTGCCTACCTAATAGTAGTTACTGATAAACACCAAACTAGCATACACCAACCTACAATGTGAACTATATTTATATATATTGATATATAATAATAAACAAGCATATGTGAGCTAACATATAAAAGGTGTCACTCTATAACTTACCATTAATAACCGTATGCTAACATTCCCATCAGCATAAAAAGTCACATTCAAGGTGTATATTATAAGGTCAAAAATAACTAATGCCCTGGCCTGCTAACTAACGATTAAAATAATTAACTTCGATTAAACTAATATTATAACATAATTTAATATGTTAAAGCCTTTAACTCCCATCCATATTATCTAATACAAGCAGCATATACCCATAAACGTCATGTTAAAAGAACTCACCCACACGGAGACGAGGCGCAGCCCAAAATCGAAGTAGGAGATCTCTCCGGGCGGCGACGGTCAAGTCGCTCCGGGCGGCAAGCTGTCGGAGGGCAGCGGGATGGAGAACGTCGACTGGGCACTCGGGGTGGCTTCCGGCGATCTGGGCGTGGAGTTGAGATGGAGAAGAGGAGGAAGTTGAAGGAGAAGGCCGATGCGTACGGCGGAGAGGCGCAGGCGAACGGTGCAGACGGCTGCGTCGTGCGGGCGGAGGCTGAGGAAGTCTGCGGGCTGAGCGTGATCGGGGTTCGAAGAGGGGTGGCGGCCTCTTGGTTGTCGGGGTATTGTTGGGAGCCCGGAGCTCCGGTGAGGGGAGGAAGAGCAGGCGGAGAGGGGGAGAAAGAGTTATGGCACGGGGAGGAGGAGTAGGCCATGGGCTTCGGCGATGGACGGGGAGGAGCACTCGGCATGGAGTGGGTTGCCCTCGCGTGGAGAGACGAGTTGACAGGGGCGGCTGAGAATGGACCTTAGGGTTTCTTAAAGAGCAGTAGGTTTTATAGGGTTGTGTGCCTAGGGTTTTAATATATATAGAATGTAGGGTGCTGTGTTGATCGGGTCATGGGAGAAACAAAAGGACCGGGTTGGTTTGCACAAAGTATGCAACAGGGTTCCTATTGGCTCATGTGTTTGGTTATGTTTAGTTTATTTTTGTTTTCCTACATATACTAGTAGTGTGTGGGGTTTTGAATGACAACACGTGAATGCCCTAGGGCTAGGTCTAGGAAAACTGGGGTTTTTTTTTGCTATATGACAGCTCACAAGAATATTATAATATTAAATGGGTTTTAAAAGTTTGAAGGCTGGGTGTTGTGTCCTAGGACTTGTTAAAAAGTAGTAGGTGAAGAGTACACTTGTTTACCCTAGGGTTCATAGTTTCATGTTACAAAACTTGTGTGAGGGGTTTGCAAAAGAACAGTTTGTGATAGGGTCTAGAGTCTAGGGTAATCTGTGTTCCCCTTGTTGTGTGCGTGAGTATTAGTCTAGGGTTATAAAAACTGTGTTGTGTGTGTTAAATTTGGTTCGGCCAAATAGGAGTCTCAATATGGTTAGGGTTTTACTAGGAAAGGGATTTAATCAATCGGATTTTGAAATGACAACTAATGGAATTTGTGATTAATGGGTTTAATGTGGGCTAATCGATAGGTTTAAAAGTTTTAATAGTCAAGATTTTCATTTGACTATAAGAGATTTGAAAACCAAATTTGCATTTGAAAGTTTAAAATAATCTAATAAGGAATACTAAAAATAATGATAATGATAATAATAATAAAATGAAAATTAACCTAGTGCCATGAAATAATGGTAGTGATAGTTAACGTGGAATAGTTGGCACGTGCACGGGGACGGAACGTCTATCTATGAATACGGAGAAAAATACACGATAGGGAAACAGATAGTATCATCGATAAAAAAAACTGGTCGTTACATATGGGAATGCCCACCGTCCGAAACTGGGTAAACCTAGCGTATCATCCTGGGCATCGACCGAAATATCGGGCCCATGGGGCACTAGGTACCACCTTTTGGGCCAGTGTCTCACCCTGGGTCGAGTCGAATACCAAGTGTCATGAGTGCTCTAGCCCGTGTTAGCGGGAATTCATTTCTTGTCTTTTACATTTCTTTCCTTTATTTCTACATTACCCACTGATATCATCCGCATAGCTCTCACACAACCTAGGCGAGGCTGGTAGCCATCAAGCCATCGACCTCCCTGTGTTCGATATACCCGCACCCTACACTAACCGTGCACTTGCGGTAAAACGACACCACGCCCTAATCATAAACGGGGCACAGGTCAATGCCCTAATGATTGCATTCTATACTAAAACGACAACAAGGACCTACACGTATGTCCAATATGTCATGTTCCCCGGTGGAAAGTTGAACAAAGAACCAGTGTGACGAGGGATGGTCCTACAGTCCAAAAGAAGAAGCAGAATCCGACGAAGGTTCACCGATATTTCACAATTATACCAATGCTGTAGTGGTTTTTCATGTCTGCTGAATTGGTAGGAAAAATGTGATGGCACGTCACCGCATAGAGGACGAAAAATTGAGGCATCCTGCCGATGGGGAAGAATGGAAGCATATCGACCGTATTTATCCCGACTTTGCAAAGGAGACGAGGAATCTTAGACTTGGTCTCACAAGTGATGGGTTTAATCCGTTTGGAGTGATGAGCTCTGGTTGGTCCACTTGGCCCGTGTTGTTGACCACGTATAACCTCCTGCCTCATATGTGCATGAAGCAACCATACTTGATACTGTCACTATTGATTCCTGGGAAATACTCGCCTAGAAATGATATCGATGTTTTCATGCAGCCCTTAATTGATGATCTGAAGCTTTTATGGGAACAAGGCGTGTGCACTTTCAACGCCCTGACAAAGCAAAGTTTATGCATGCGTGCTATTGTTTTATGGACGATAAACGACTTCCCAACGTATGCTAATCTATCTGATTGGTCGAAGAAAGGTATGTTGAGTTTTGATTTCCCGGATTTGGTTTTGATGATGAACAAACATAAATATCGTGAACAACTCTTTGTGAGCGCATTTATGGAGATCGTCGCCAAAATTCTACGTACATCAAAAGAGACGTCTCAAGACTTCTCAAAGCGTGTGATCGTGTGCCATGAAGCTTCATTGAAGCTCTATGAGCATTATTGAAGTCAAGAGATTCGGATTGAAGCTTTGAAGACGTTTCGTCTAGTTTATTTTATAGTTTTCTAGCTTCTTCTCATAGAATGTTAAGCCTTGAGTAGGACTTACATTATAATCTTCATAACGCTCATATCTTAGAGCTAGGATTATCTTAGAAGCCCATAGAAACTTTCCCGAAGCTTTACGCTTCATTTCGCGGCTTCTTGTGCATCTTAGTTGGTTCAAGAAGAAGAACCAACCGACTAGATTGTCATCTAGTCGGTTAAGAATCCTTCTTGAACCTACTAGATTTTCTTGCTTAATTCAGCCTAGGCACTGTTGACCAATTAGTCGGTCCAAGAAGGTTCACCGACCGACTAGTTGTCAAACTAGTCGGTTGGGAATCCTTCTTCGACCGACTAGTTATACTTTCATTTTCTCAGCCTATCTACTGTTGACTATTTAGTCGGTCCAAAAACATCCATCGACCGACTAGTTGTGAATCACAACTAGTCGGTTGGAATTTGCTCTTAGACCGACTAGTTCTCCTAGTGTTCAGCCTATTGAATATCAACTACATAGTCGGTCAAAGAACACTCACCGACTGACTAGTTGTCGAACTAGTCGGTTGGCAAGTCTTCTTAGACCGACTAGTTCTATCTCCTGAATTCTTTTTCTTGGCTGTCAATCTTCTAGTCGGACCAAGAAGAATCAGCGACCGACTAGTTGCAAAACTAATCGGTCAGTGATCCTTCTTAAACCGATTAAGCAGCTTCAGAAATAGATCCGTTGGGCATTTAATGCTACGAATTTGTCCTCTCTCTTCTCTCAATCCTATTTATACTTGATGTACTTCTAACCTAGCATTCAAGGCTGCCATTATTGACTTTTAGAGAATCAAAGAGAAAGCATTCAACTCTCATTTCCAAGCTCTCTCTTCTCACAAGAATCTCTCCCAAACTCCTTGAGCCCCTATTTCCTCAAGAGAGATTCTCTTCATTGTGAGCCACTCTGTCACGACCCGCTTCCCTAAAATGGAGGCGAGACGTGAAAAGGTCCGCACGGGAGTGGAGCTGTGAAGCCCCAAACCCGATAAGCGTCAATAATACATAAGCAGGTCCCTGTAACCACGACAGAATAACAATAATAACAAAAGTAGAGACTGAAATAAAAATTCCACATCTCACAAATTGTCCAACATCAACAAAAAGTCCAACATCCAGAAAAGCCACCAGGCTAAAAGGAAAGAGTCTAAAGGCCCAGAACAAGGCCAACAAAAACTGCAACAACAACAAGTATGGGTGCTACGCACCGATAACAGAACAACTGTCTAATAAAAGTAAAACACAACGAAGACACTAGGACTGGTCCCCAGTGTCCACGTACTCCCCGTCAAACACAAGTACGGGCTCGGCGTCAGCAAACACCTCGTCCTCAACAAGTAACTTAGGCTCGGGCTCTAACATGTGTCACCCAAAAGAGAAAAGGGGCACATGTCAGCAAGTCGAAAGACTTGTGCAAGGAAACGGGAATAATGGTAAACTAGCAACCTAGCAATTAAAACATGGTGCATGGCAAGTAAAGTACGGTGGTAACAAGTAAGGTAAAGGAGAGTACAAGTAAAGTAAAGGAGAGTACAAGTAAAGTAAAGGAGAGTACAAGTGGCAAGTATCAAGGGGGTAGGGGTGACATGTAATGTCAAGTAACAAGTAAAGTACAAGGGATCACTCGACGAGTGCCCTATTGCCCGCAGGCTGTGTTCAAGTATCAAGTACAAGGGATCACTCAACGAGTGCCCTATTGCCCGTAGGCTGTGATGAGCTCGTATTCTGGAACACGAGCCAGAAAGTGTTTTTGATAAGTATGGCGTAGGGGTGCACCTAGCCGGAACAAGTAGCACTAGTGTGTAGCGATGCTACGCAATCACGATGAGTATTCAAGCATGCAATGACATGAGCAGATAATTCGCATACCGTTAATTAAATTAAACGTGACAGGCGAAATGCAATGACATGAACATATTCGCGTACCGTTAATTAAATTAAACATGGCAGGCGAAATGCAATGACAGTTAAGGATGCATGGATGACATGAACAGTTAATACGCGTACCGTTAAGGAAAATTAAACGTGACATACAAGCATGATGAAAGTGACGGACCAAGCTTCGTTGTCAAGCTAGGTCAATGGCGTCTAAACGGCTATCCTTTCACCGTCTAGTCTCTTTTACGCTAAAGCTAGGTAAATGGCCTAAAACATGGCCTAAATCAAGAGATGCAAGTTTCACTTGCCTAGCACCGGGAATGGCGACTACTCCGTCACACAGACGCCAATCTATGGGGAAATCACTGTTATGGGGGAAACAAGCACCAAACACTTGAAATTAATTAGGGTTTCATAAAAATACTAATAGACTATGAAAACATAGAGGAATCGATTTCTTACCAAGAGGAGACGGAAGGAACACTCCGGGGAACCTAGGGTTCAGATCTGGTAATGATTGGAGAAGTTTGGAGAAATAGGGTTTTGGGGGATTTTGGGGATTTGATGGGTTTGGGTGAGATTTTGGGGAAGATGAGAGGTGGATGGAGTGAATGGTTGGATTGGATGATGATTCTAGGGCTTGGAATGGAGAAATGGAGATTGGAGGAAGATGGGGGCTGAAGGGGGAAATTTTTAGGGTTTTGGGTCGTGTTGGAGAAGAAGAAGTCGTTTGGGTTGGGTATAAATAGGTTGAGCTGGCGGCTGCCCAGAAATTAGGGTTTTAACACTGGTTAGTAGGTCCAAGAGCAACCACTGACCGACTAGTTTGGCAACTAGTCGGTCGGTCGACCAACGCAGACCGACTAAGTGCAAACAGTAACTCCTGAACGAAAATAGGAATCTAGAGTTAGTCGGTCCATGAACAAGTACTGACCGACTAGTTTAGCATCTAGTCGGTCGATGAACGTTCTTAGACCGACTAAGAGTAAACAGTAACTGATACAAAAATAATATGGTGAGTTAGTCGGTTCAAGAAGCATTGCTGACCGACTAGTTTGCAACCTAGTCGGTCAACCAACGTTCTTAGACCGACTAACGATAAACAGTAACTCCTGAGAAATTTAGAAAGCTAACTAGTCTGTCCAAGAAGGATTGCCGACCGACTGGATCGTCATCTAGTCGGTCGGTGGCCCTTCTTACACCGGCTAATGAGCACCAAAAGTACCGATACGGAGCGCGGGGCCCCGGGATCGATTCCTAAGACTCCTAGGCTTGATCTAACAGTTAGATACGACCGTTATGAAGTCCGTCACGAGTGACATACTTCGAAATCGACAATCCTAAGGAAGAAACGAGAAAATACGACGAATCGATCGAAAATGAAATCTACGAAGACGAAAACCACACAAGAGGAGAAAATCCACCAAAATACATATTATATTATATTATATTCAGATACATGAAAAGCAGTCGTTACATCCTCCCCAACTTAAGAAAAATTCCGTCCTCGGAATTTCCAAAAACTCACGAGTCCGGAAACAAAAGTGGGAAACGCTCTCGCATCTCATCCTCATTCTCCCAAGTAGACTCTCCAGGTGAACCGTGTCGCCACATCACCCTCACAAGATTGACAATCTTGTTCCGAAGCGATTTCTGACGCCTGTCCAGAATCTGCACTGGATGCTGGTCATACGTCAAATCTGGGCGAACGGTAATCTCCGAAAAATCCACCGCATGAGACGGATCGCTAATGTATCGACGAAGCTGCGACACATGGAAAACATTGTGAACTCCTTCCAAAGACGGCGGCAAGGCCAAGCGATAAGCTACCTCGCCAACCCTCTCCAAAACGTCAAACGGTCCAATGTATCGCGGGCTCAACTTCCCACGCTTCCCGAAACGAATCACACCACGATTCGGGGAAATCTTCAAGAACACATGGTCGCCCGGCTGAAACTCCAAAGGACGACGTTTAGCATCCGCCCAATGCTTAAAACGGTCCTGAGCAATTCTCAACCTCTCCCGAATATTCCTGACGATATCCACGGCCTCCACGATCATCTCAGGTCCCAACAACTCCCGATCTCCAACGTCATCCCAACTCAATGGCGATCGACATTTCCTCCCATAAAGAGCGGCGAAAGGCGCCATGCCAATACTCGCCTGGAAGCTGTTGTTGTAGGAAAATTCCACCAAGTGTAGATGGTCCTCCCACGAACCCTTGAAATCCAACATGCACGCCCTCAGCATGTCTTCCAAAATCTGAATCGTCCTCTCGGACTGGCCATCCGTCTGCGGATGGTACGCCGTGCTGAAACTCAGACGCGTACCCAAACTCTTCTGCAAACTCTGCCAGAACTGAGATGTGAACCTCGTGTCTCTGTCAGACACGATACTCACGGGGACTCCGTGAAGTCGCACAACCTCCTGCACGATTCACGTTACATCACTATCCAAACTAGGAAAAGGAAATAAAAACGGAGAGTAAAAGAATTTTACCTCCATATATCTCCTTGCTAGCGCCTCAGTGGACTGTCCCACTCGGAACGGAATAAAGTGCGCAGACTTGGTCAATCGATCTACGATCACCCAAATCGCGTCATTCTGCTTCGGACTCCGAGGTAGTCCAGTCACGAAATCCATAGTGATGTGTTGCCACTTCCACTCCGGAATCGGAAGCGGTTGTAGCAACCCGGCCGTACGCTGATGCTCCGCCTTCACTTGCTGGCATACCAAGCACTTGGCTACACTCCGAGCCACGCTCCTCTTCATACCATGCCACCAATAATTCAGACGAAGATCCTGGTACATCTTGGTGCCACCAGGATGCACAGAATACGGCGAACTGTGTGCCTCCACCATCAGCTCCTCTCTGATATCCCCAGCAGGCACACACAACCTGTCTCCAAACCTCAGCGAGCCATCCTCATGAATCAAAAAGTCAGTCCGCAGACCGGCTTCCACCATCTCACGAATCCTCACCAGCTTCGGATCCTCAGCCTGGCCAGCCTTAATCCGATCCACGATCGTCGACTGTACCTGCATGTACATCAACGACGAAGCCTCTCCAGGAAGAACAATCTCCACACCAGACTCGTAAAAATCCTGCTGCAATCTCCACTGCGAGGTCAAAATCATCACCGCCGGAAGCCTACTCAAAGCATCCGGAACCACATTCACCTTGCCAGGGTGAAACTGCAAATGACTATCATAATCCGCCATAAGCTCCAACCATCGACGCTGTCGCATGTTGAGCTCCTTCTGAGTGAAAATATACTTCAAGCTTTTGTAATCGGTGAAAATCTTCACTTTCTCACTCAGCAAGAAGTGCCTCCAAATCTTAAGAGCAAACACAACGGCAGCCAACTCCAAATCATGCGTCGGATAATTCTTCTCATGAACCTTAAGCTGACGAGACGCATACGCCACAACATGCCCATGCTGATGCAACACGCAACCGAGACCCTTGCCAGAAGCATCGCAAAAGATCTCAAATCCACCGCTGCGATCAGGCACAAAAAGAATAGGGGCAGTCGTCAACCTCTCCTTCAGAACACCAAAAGCACCCTCACAATCACCCGACCAAACATAAGCAACATCCTTCCGCGTCAACCTGGTCATCGGCTCAGCAATACGAGAAAAGTCCTTAATGAATCGCCGATAATAACCAGCAAGTCCAAGAAAACTCCGAATCTCAGACGCAGACGACGGAACAGGCCACTCCCTGATGGCCCGAATCTTCTCGGGATCCACTGAAATACCATCTCCAGTCACCACATGCCCGAGAAAAGCATCTCTATCCAGCCAAAACTCGCACTTCGAAAACTTAGCATACAACCGATGCTTCCTCAAAATCTCCAACACCGTCCTTAAGTGCGAGGCATGCTCTTCCTCCGACTTCGAATAGATCAGAATGTCGTCGATGAAGATAACGACAAACTTATCCAAAAAGTCGTAGAAAATCAGGTTCATCAGATTCATGAAAATTGCGGGCGCGTTAGTTACGCCGAAGGGCATAACCACGAACTCATAGTGTCCATACTTCGTCCTGAACGCTGTCTTCGGAACATCTCCCTTCTTCACCTTCAACTGATGGTAACCACTCCTCAAATCCAACTTAGAAAACACCCTCGAACCTCCAAGCTGATCAAAAATATCATCGATGCGAGGCAACGGGTATTTATTCTTAATGGTCACCGCATTCAACTCCCGATAGTCCACGCACATGCGACGCGAACCATCCTTCTTCTTAACCAGCAACACCGGTGCTCCCCACGGAGACACACTAGGATTAATATAACACTTCTGCAAAAGCTCATCCAACTGCTTCCGCAACTCTTCCAACTCTGCAGGTGCCATACGATACGGCGTCTTTGAAATCGGCTGCGCACCTGGAACAAGATCGATAGAAAATTCCAAAGCCCGATCAGGCGGCAATCCAGACATCTCCTCGGGGAAGACGTCGCCAAAATCTCGCACCACAGCTGGCCACTCCAGCTCCATCTGCATAGCCACAGCCTCCACCGGCCTGGCCCGAAATCTGACAGGACCAAGCGAACTGCTACCACGACTGAACTCAAACACTGGGTGTCCGGGAATCTCGAACACCACCTTCTTCTTCCTGCAGTCGATCGTGGCATAGAAGCTCGCAAGCCAGTCCATCCCAAGAACTGCATCATAGTTGATGATGTCGTGGACAATGAAATCAGCACAAAGCTCACGTCCACAAACCACCAACGGGCAAGAATTGCACCCACGATGCACCGAGACTACACCGTTCCCTGTGACGATATTCCAACTCTTGGGAAGAGAGGACGTCGACAAAGAATGCTTCTCCACGAAGCTCCGGGCCAAAATGCACATCGATGCACCAGAGTCAAAGAGGACTCGTGCAGGAAACGTGCAAACCAAAACCACACCTAACAAGCAATTAACAATCAAATCCTAGTCTAGCAAACAATCATAAGCAAGCAACCAATATAATCAAAATTTCAAACTAACTAAGGAAGATAAATAGCTAGAATGAGCGTTACCTGCAATAACTTCATCCACGGCCATGCTCTCCTCCTCAGTCATCAGAAAGGCCTGCCCTCTCGGCGGAACAGCCTGCCGAAAGGCCTGTCTCTGTGGAACAAGGGGCGCTCCACGTCCAACGGGCACAGGAGCTCGCTGCTGCAACGGCTGTGCTGCAATAGGAGCCCGCCAAGGCTGTCGCGACTTCGGACACTCCCGGATGGTGTGGGCAGGATCTCCACAGACAATGCACTGTCCTAGAAACCTCCTACACTGATCCCTGAGGTGTCCAGTCTTGCCACAGAAATGGCAAGTCTTCAGAATAGGCCCTCCTGGCCTCTTGAACTGCACCGGATGACTAGGCTTGAAACCAGGCCTAACCACCGCCCTGGCCTGCTCCACAGTCCTCTTCCCAGCTCCGGAAACATGTCCCTTCCTCTGATTTAGATTCAACTCTTGCTGCCTCGCAGCAATCAGAACTTTCTGATATGTCTCCAAGTCAGAAGAGGTCACAAAGCTCTGAAGCTCCAAGGCAAGTCCCTGGAGAAATCGCTGAGCTTTCTCATCGGCATCCTGCACCATCTTAGGTGCAAACCGACTGAGCCTCGTGAACTCCTGGTGGTACTGATCCACCGACAAGCTCCCCTGCTTCAGATCTATAAAGCGCTACAGCATCACCTGCCGAGCAGCCTTCGGGAAGAACTCTCCATCGAATCTGGACTTGAAGGTAGCCTAGACGATCGGCTCCACCAGCATCTTCTCTTCAGCATCCCACCAATTCCTGGCGTTATCCTTCAGCTGCCTCTTAGCCAGATCAACCCATCTAGCCGGGTTAATCTTCACCATCGCCAGGTTATCCTCAATGTTCCTTATCCACTCGTCGGCAGCCAGAGGACCCTCAGAACCATCAAAATATGCGGGACCCAGCTCCCGAAATTGCTTCGCTCCTGGCTCAGAGCGAGGGGCATCCGGAAGAGCCCGGGCAGCTCGAGCAAGCGGAGCATTCTGGACTTGCAGAAGCACGCCCTGCTGAACTTGCATCATCTGGAGCATCATCCGCATCATCTCACCGCTGGTGGGTTCCCGCTCAGGCTCCTCATCATGAGGGATCGCGCCACCACCACCACCACGGGTGAATCGTCTTCCTGCCATCTAGTGACACAGAAAACGAATCAGATTAGACTCATAGCTTATGACTCGGACGTCGAACTTAATTTATTGGACATTCTAATATTATTATCGCTATTCCAAAAATCGCAGTTACAGAGGGACCTGCATGGGCCACCAACAAAACCTGTCACGACCCGCTTCCCTAAAATGGAGGCGAGACGTGAAAAGGTCCGCACGGGAGTGGAGCTGTGAAGCCCCAAACCCGATAAGCGTCAATAATACATAAGCAGGTCCCTGTAACCACGACAGAATAACAATAATAACACAAGTAGAGACTGAAATAAAAATTCCACATCTCACAAATTGTCCAACATCAACAAAAAGTCCAACATCCAGAAAAGCCACCAGGCTAAAAGGAAAGAGTCTAAAGGCCCAGAACAAGGCCAACAAAAACTGCAACAACAACAAGTATGGGTGCTACGCACCGATAACAGAACAACTGTCTAATAAAAGTAAAACACAACGAAGACACTAGGACTGGTCCCCAGTGTCCACGTACTCCCCGTCAAACACAAGTACGGGCTCGGCGTCAGCAAACACCTCGTCCTCAACAAGTAACTCAGGCTCGGGCTCTAACATGTGTCACCCAAAAGAGAAAAGGGGCACATGTCAGCAAGTCGAAAGACTTGTGCAAGGAAACGGGAATAATGGTAAACTAGCAACCTAGCAATTAAAACATGGTGCATGGCAAGTAAAGTACGGTGGTAACAAGTAAGGTAAAGGAGAGTACAAGTAAAGTAAAGGAGAGTACAAGTGGCAAGTATCAAGGGGGTAGGGGTGACATGTAATGTCAAGTAACAAGTAAAGTACAAGGGATCACTCGACGAGTGTCCTATTGCCCGCAGGCTGTGTTCAAGTATCAAGTACAAGGGATCACTCAACGAGTGCCCTATTGCCCGTAGGCTGTGATGAGCTCGTCTTCTGGAACACGAGCCAGAAAGTGTTTTTGATAAGTATGGCGTAGGGGTGCACCTAGCCGGAACAAGTAGCACTAGTGTGTAGCGATGCTACGCAATCACGATGAGTATTCAAGCATGCAATGACATGAGCAGATAATTCGCATACCGTTAATTAAATTAAACGTGACAGGCGAAATGCAATGACATGAACATATTCGCGTACCGTTAATTAAATTAAACATGGCAGGCGAAATGCAATGACAGTTAAGGATGCATGGATGACATGAACAGTTAATACGCGTACCGTTAAGGAAAATTAAACGTGACATACAAGCATGATGAAAGTGACAGACCAAGCTTCGTTGTCAAGCTAGGTCAATGGCGTCTAAACGGCTATCATTTCACCGTCTAGTCTCTTTTACGCTAAAGCTAGGTAAATGGCCTAAAACATGGCCTAAATCAAGAGATGCAAGTTTCACTTGCCTAGCACCGGGAATGGCGACTACTCCGTCACACGGACGCCAATCTATGGGGAAATCACTGTTATGGGGGAAACAAGCACCAAACACTTGAAATTAATTAGGGTTTCATAAAAATACTAATAGACTATGAAAACATAGAGGAATCGATTTCTTACCAAGAGGAGACGGAAGGAACACTCCGGGGAACCTAGGGTTCAGATCTGGTAATGATTGGAGAAGTTTGGAGAAATAGGGTTTTGGGGGATTTTGGGGATTTGATGGATTTGGGTGAGATTTTGGGGAAGATGAGAGGTGGATGGAGTGAATGGTTGGATTGGATGATGATTCTAGGGCTTGGAATGGAGAAATGGAGATTGGAGGAAGATGGGGGCTGAAGGGGGAAATTTTTAGGGTTTTGGGTCGTGTTAGAGAAGAAGAAGTCGTTTGGGTTGGGTATAAATAGGTTGAGCTTGCGGCTGCCCAGAAATTAGGGTTTTAACACTGGTTAGTCGGTCCAAGAGCAACCACTGACCGACTAGTTTGGCAACTAGTCGGTCGGTCAACCAACGCAGACCGACTAAGTGCAAATAGTAACTCCTGAACGAAAATAGGATTCTAGAGTTAGTTGGTCCATGAACAAGTACTGACCGACTAGTTTAGCATCTAGTCGGTCGATGAACGTTCTTAGACCGACTAAGAGTAAACAGTAACTGATACAAAAATAATATGGTGAGTTAGTCGGTTCAAGAAGCATTGCTGACCGACTAGTTTGCAACCTAGTCGGTCAACCAACGTTCTTAGACCGACTAACGATAAACAGTAACTCCTGAGAAATTTAGAAAGCTAACTAGTCGGTCTAAGAAGGATTGCCGACCGACTGGATCGTCATCTAGTCGGTCGGTGGCCCTTCTTACACCGGCTAATGAGCACCAAAAGTACCGATACGGAGCGCGGGGCCCCGGGATCGATTCCTAAGACTCCTAGGCTTGATCTAACAGTTAGATACGACCGTTATGAAGTCCGTCACGAGTGACATACTTCGAAATCGACAATCCTAAGGAAGAAACGAGAAAATACGACGAATCGATCGAAAATGAAATCTACGAAGACGAAAACCACACAAGAGGAGAAAATCCACCAAAATACATATTATATTATATTATATTCAGATACATGAAAAGCAGTCGTTACACACTCAAGCCAAGAGCTTGATTCAAAGTCACCAACTCCATCCTAGCCTTCGATCGCTGTTCATCTTGGTGGAGCTAGGGTTTGGTGACATTCTCTCCTTCAAAATCTTCCTTGCCCTAAAATCAGTAAGTTTACTCAAGGCATAGGATTTTGTTGTTAAGTGTTTATTGTTTCATTTACTTTGATATTTCAAGTTTATCTCTCGGTTTGTGAGAGAAGTTTGTGATCCCGGTTTGTGGGAGTCACATTTATTTTTATGTATGATTTGGTCTTGTAGTAGTTTCTACAAGAATTTCATAGTGCAAAACTTGGGTTAGAGGATTCTAAGACAAGTAGCCGGAGGGGATCCGGGTGTTTGGGACGTAGGATCACCGGGAACAAGTCGGGGAGACTTGGGTGGATCCGAACCCGTTACATCGCTTGTTTGTAATTGTCTTTCTTTGTTGTCATATTTTTATTCCGCATTGTTGGTTGAGTTTGCACAATAATTAGGAATAATTATCTTGATTATTTTAAAGTACTATTCACCCCCCCTCTAGCACTTGTTGACCGGTGCCCCGTTTACGGTATGGGCGCGGTGTCGTTTTACCGCAAGTGCATGGTTAGTGTAGGGTGCGGGTTTATCGAACTCATGGAGGTGGATGGCTTGAATGGCTACTAGCCTCGCCTAGGTTGTGTGCTAGTTACGCGGATGATATGGGTGGAAGTGTAGAAATAAAGAGAAGAAATAAAATAAGACACGAAACGAATCCCCGCTAACACGGGCTAGAGCATTCATGACACTTGGCATTTTACTTGACCCAGGGTGAGACATTGCCCCAAAAGGTGGTACCTAGCGTCCATGGCCCGATATTCCGGTCGGTGCCAAGTACGCTAGGCCTACCCAGTTCCGGACGGTGGGCATTCCCATGTCCATTAACACCTTCCGCAACCGGAAGCATTAAGGCCACAATGATAACTCCCAACACTTCGTCCAAGCCGTTTCCACGCGCGAGGACTCAATGTCTACACTAGGGGCGTGAGCTGCTGCTAGGGAGTCAACCGCCAAGTTTATTCCCCCTTGGCCCGATGGTCAGAGGCGGTCTTTTTCCCGCCAATGACAATGAAACACCCCCACGTAACCCTAATGGCCAAATAGATCGAATGTGATTTCTAGCAATACATCTAAGCAGGTCTTGACTGGACAAGACACCGGACCCCAACCCCCAACACAACTAGTGTGTTGCCGTACGAATTGGACTCAGATTGCTAGAAATCCTCATTGACACATTTCATCGAACACATGCCATGCAACCAAGCTAAAAGCAAATTTCCAAGCATCAAGCCTATCATAACCCGTATTAGGGTTCATCAAACACTACTCGATGGTGAAGAACATGATAGAAAGCAATAATAATGACAAACAAACATTCACCATCAAGCAACAAAGAAAATAACACAATACAATAGAAAATGAGAGAAGAAAATATTTAGCTTGCAATTGAGTCTTCAATCCATTACAAGATTTATTAGAAGATAAAACCTAATCTAACCTAATCTAAAACTCCCAAGAAAGGGAGGAAAACTACTCAAAAAATAGTGGAAGACCCCTCCAAGAAATGCCCCAACGTCTCTTAATAAACCCCCTCAAAACCCCACCGGTTCGGGTCCAAAACCCACTCAAATCTGCGAAAACAGGCCCACCCGATCGGGTGGAAGTTCACCCGATCGGGTGGAATAAACAGAGAGCATAGAAACGTAGAAAAAGATCTCACCCGGTCGGGTGAAAACTCACCCGATCGGGTGAAATGAAAATTCAGACTGCTGCCAATTTCAGCACACAGCTGCGCTCCGAAAATTCCAGAAAAATGTAGAAAAATTGGATTTGGGCATGCGACCTATCGTTGGAAAGCTAACGACGATGCCGACGCTAGAAAAATAAGAGATCACCCAAAATCCCTCTGGAATGATAGCAGATCTTCAATGAGTGCACCAGCAGCGCACAAAAGTAGAAGAAAAGGCCATCCGATCGATTGAAACATCAACCGATCGGGTGAGCCGCTTGTTACTTTGGCCATCGGGCTTCGGGAGCTTCAACCGGTCACTGAGGAGAGCGGGTGGAGCCGTCGGTTCGATATTTGAGGCGATGCGGCTACAGATGAACCGATCGGGTGAGATGTCACCCGATCGGTTGGAATTCAGCTCCAAATTCCCGAGAATTGGGGCGTATGAACCGGTCACTGAACCGACCGGGTGACTTCTTGGCCGCTCCAACATGTGTCCGGGTGGTGCACGCGTACATCACCCGATCGGTTGGAAGTGACCAACCGGTCGGGTGAGGGGCTGAAAGATGCGATCTTCGTCGTTTGACCCCCTGGATCACGCGTGACTCCTCCCGTTGCTCCGGGGACTCATGATATCGTCGTTTTATGTCCCCTATACTGCTAAATTCCTGCAAAATACGAAAAACACGAAAAAGTGAAAGAAAACAAGAAAACATGAGAAAACGAATACAAGACGGCGGTAAATAACGAAAAAACACGGGAGAAAACGTGCGCAAATATATGAAATATAAACGCACGTCAAAATCCCCCAAGCTGAACTCTTCCTCGTCCTCGAGGAAGACAAGTGAGAGTAGGAGCTCGGAGAGAGAAAATAGAGAGAAAGAGAGAAAAAGAAAACTCTATATCCTAAATCGCCCGTTAGGGCCAACGAAATCAAAAACGACACACCAAGCAAGCAAACACCAAATCACATCACCAAACCAAGGAATACGAGTCCAGACAAATGCCGTGGGCCCACGCGGTGAAGCGCGAGTGAGTGTAGTCGTGTGCTAGCAGACGGTGTCACTATCTACATTGTGCAATAAATCTCGATATACACAAATCCAAGAAATGACCCAAATATCGATTCGATTCGAATTAAGCGGTGAATATATAGCTCAAGCATGCATGAGAATAGAGCAAGAATCGAAACATATCATGCATCAAGGACTCCACAACTAGGGTTAAGGAATCACCACACTATAGCCTAGTTAATAGCTAAAAAGTTCCTAAGCCAAGTGTTTTCGACAACGATTGGGGTTGAGATGATGTGGAGTAGAACACTCGGTGCAAATTCTCACCTTCCCTTTATTCTCGGCAGGTAGGAAAATATTCACACGGGAATTTTTTTGGGTTTTGGGCATTTGTATTTTTTTTGGCTTTTTGGTTATACAAAAATTTTCTTTTCTTTTCTTTTTGGGTTTTTCTTTTCTTTTCTCTATTTTTTTTTTGGATTTTTGGGTTTTTGGCTATACACATGTGTACTCTCACAAGTGGGAGAACGGTACACGACGAGGGGATTTGCACCAAGTAAAACAAAAAAAGAAATCGGAATCTAAACACTTGGGCAGAGGAAACTCTACTCGCTAATTAGAGCATGGGCTAAATGGGTTATCCTAGTCCTTAATTGTGGAATCCCAACACATGCGAAATGAAGTATACGATAAATATATAGCATGCATATAGAAGCAGATATTAGAAGCAAATACCGCATATTCAAATCGAAGCATGATAATCTAGGGGTCAACCAAGGATAGGTATATAAAACATAATCACAAGGTAGAAGCACACCAAATGCTAATCACGACACACGACTCACAAGAAAGCTAAGTGGACCCACGATGCATGAAATGCAAGAGGACTCGGCTTCCTGAGGTTAGTGAATGTGATTATCGAAGCCGTGCTACGTGTGTGTGTGATTTTGTGGCAATTAATCATATGAGGTCATCTCTAGGAGAGAGAGAACAAAAGATGAGAAGAAAAATAAAAACACGATGGAAAACGACTCAAAAACGAAGAAAACGACACAAATGACGCACGAAGTGCGACTACCACAAGCTGAAACTTGCATTGCCCTCAATGCAATAATAGTTTATACGGGAGGTCAAAGAAAATGGGGGGGGGGGGGTGCGCACCGACACAAAAAGTGAAAAACATGAAAAACATATGAACGCAACTAAAAAACATAAAGAAAACGAAACACTCAAATAAAAGATATAAAACACGACGAAAGAACACATAGACACAAACACACGACAACGACACACGAAAGCATGCACACAAATCGATTCCCCCAAGCTGAACATGACAATGCTAGCGAAATGATATGATCAATGTGATGCAGAAATATGTAAGAGGAAGATCAGAAAAGAAAAGAAAGAAATCAAAATGCAGGAGAGACGGTGTGCGCATTCTCCTCGGAAGAGGATGTGGGGTGTGGGCGGTAGAAGTGATAGCAGGGCATGACATGATGGGTTATTATGATGCAAAAGCAAATCCTAGATACGCTCCCCTCGCTAATGAGAGGAAACGAGATTATTCAAATCTAAAGTAGAAAGCGGTAAAATTTTTACACTACTGAATTAGGATACACCTGAGCATAGGCGGATCCAAGATTTGGAGCGGGGCAGGTAGCTGCTCTAACTGCTCCTTCTGTGGCTCCGCCAGAAGCGCTGTGCCACGTGTGCCAATGGACCCAAGCAATGCACCTCCAAGCATCCCTCGTAGGTGTCCACCTGTGACCTGCAAAGGACGAGGTGCATTAGTCCATGGCAAGAAATTATTTCCCGAAATAAATGTATCCCAGAGATAATCGTCAACATAAGATGGAAAAATAATAAACAGGTGACGAATACTCCCTGGGAATGTGTCGCTATCCTCTGTACTAGTAACGACCGAATTCTCGCTCTCCATGAGAAGTGGCTCTCCAGGTAGTGATGCACCGCAGCATACCTCAAGGGAAGTAGATCCTGTGTCCTGCGAGATATATGGCGTGTCAAAAATATATGAGTCTAAAGAAATAGGACGTGAAAAGCGAGACTCAAATGTGGAGTGAGAGTGAGTATGAAAATCTCCCTGAATAGGGACAATATGCTCATGTAGATGCTCAGCCGCAGAAGAAGTGGAGAGCGACGGTAGAGGTAGATGTGGCTCGGGCTCCATGAAGTGGACCATCGTATCCAGGCCCTCGTGCACATTCTCCTCGATGATATGCTCATGCTCCTCCATCTGCCCGATGTCCTGAATGACATCCTCATGGTTGACCGCCGACCAAGGAGGAAGCTGTGACAGAGATGGCTGTGGAGGTGGATGTGGAGCGGACCCCTCGTATGTGGTCATCGTGTCCTCGTCCTCACGCACATCCTCCTCGCCCTTATGCATAAGCTCTGTAAACTCATCGGTCCTCTCATAGGACTCATGTGGGGTATCTAAATCAAGACAAGAAGTCTCTCCCACAGATCCAAGAGAAATCTCCCCATCCTCACTATCATCATCAAAAAATGATTCGTCATCCAAGTGGTAGTGATGGAAAAATGGGGGATCGGCATGAGATGTGTCTATGGTGGCCGACGGCATGGTAGTCTCAACCATGAAAGTGGGTATATCCTCTCCTTCTTCCCCTCTCCTCGGTGTAGGCTCGGTGATTGGTACCATCAAGTTTTGTAATATTTGGCCTTGGTTAAACATGGCACTTTCAAGGAGAGACACGAGGCTTGATTCTTCTTGTGTTTGTGGAGGGGTATACGGTTGAGGAAATGGATGGGAGGTGTTTTGGCTAAGGTTGTGGGAAAATGTTTGGTCTTGGGGTAGGGGGAGGCTCTCAAGCGTAAATGGGCAATCATAATACACGTGCCCCGCCGTCCCACAAGTCTCACAAACCACAAACGAATAAGGATTGTATCCTCCCATCTGAGCATCGAAATTTGATCTCCACATGGTTACACCAAAGATACATAGACAACAAAAATAAGAAAACTAGAGAGGAGCGTTAATAGCACAAGAGAATAACAAAAAGATAATATAATAGTGGGGGAAAAATTTCTTGGTTATTGAATATATTTTTTTAAAAAAGAAAATTTTTTTTTTTGTGTTTTTATGCGTAGTCTAACGAACACAAGCTAAGCTAATATCAAACCGAACGCTTCCCCCGCAACGGCGCCAAAAACTTGACCGGCACCCCGTTTAAAGTATGGGCGCAGTGTCGTTTTACCGCAAGTGCACGGTTAGTGTAGGGTGCGGGTTTATCGAACTCAGGGAGGTGGATGGTTTGAATGGCTACTAGCCTCGCCTAGGTTGTGTGCTAGCTACGCGGATGATATGGGTGGAAGTGTAGAAATAAAGAGAAGAAATAAAATAAGACACGAAACGAATCCCCGCTAACACGGGCTAGAGCATTCATGACACTTGGCATTTGACTTGACCCAGGGTGAGACATTGTCCCAAAAGGTGGTACCTAGTGTCCATGGCCCGATATTCCGGTCGGTGCCAAGTACACTAGGCCTACCCGGTTCCGGACGGTGGGCATTCACATGTCCATTAACACCTTTCGCAACCAGAAGCATTAAGGCCACAATGATAACTCCCAACACTTCGTCCAAGCCGTTCCCACGCACGAGGACTCAATGTCTACACTAGTGTGAGCTGCGGCTAGGGAGTCAACCGCCAAGTTTATTCCCCCTTGGCCTGATGGTCAGAGGCGGTCTTTTTCCCGCCAATTACAATGAAACACCCCCGCGTAACCCTAATGGCCAAATAGATCGAATGTGATTTCTAGCAATACATCGAAGCGGGTCTTGACTGGACAAGACACCAGACCCCAACCCCCAACACAACTAGTGTGTTGCCGTACGAATTGGACTCAGATTGCTAGAAATCCCCATTGACACATTTCATCGAACACATGCCATGCAACCAAGCCAAAAGCAAATTTCCAAGCATCAATCCTACCCTAACCCGTATTAGGGTTCATTAAACACTACTCGATGGTGAAGAACATGATAGAAAGCAATAATAATGACAAACAAACATTCACCATCAAGCAACAAAGAAATTAACACAATACAATAGAAAATGAGAGAAGAAAATACTTAGCTTCCAATTGAGTCTTCAATCCATTACAAGATTTATTAGAAGATAAAACCTAATCTAACCTAATCTAACCTAATCTAAAACTCCCAAGAAAGGGGAGGAAAACTACTCAAAAAATAGTGGAAGACCCCTCCAAGAAATGCCCCAACGTCTCTTAATAAACCCCCTCAAAACCCCACCGGTTCGGGTCCAAAACCCACTCAAATCTGCGAAAACAGGCCCACCCGATCGGGTGGAAGTTCACCCGATCGGGTGGAATAAACAGAGAGCACAGAAACGCAGAAAAGGATCTCACCCGGTCGGGTGGAAACTCACCCGATCGGGTGAAATGAAAATTCAGACTGCTGCCAATTTCAGCACACAGCGGCGCTCCGAAAATTCCAGAAAAATGTAGGAAAATCAGATTTGGGCATGCGACCTATCGTTGGAAAGCTAACGACGATGCCGACGCTAGAAAAATAAGAGATCATCCAAAATACCTCTGGAGTGATAGCAGATCTTCAATGAGTGCACCAGCAGCGCGCAAAAGCGGAAGAAAAGGCCATCCGATCGGTTGAAACATCAACCGATCGGGTGAGCCGCTTGTTGCTTTGGCCATCGGGCTTCGGGAGCTTCAACCGGTCACTGAGGAGAGCGGGTGGAGCCGTCGGTTCGATATTTGAGGCGATGCGGCTACAGATGAACCGATCGGGTGAGATGTCACCCGATCGGTTGGAATTCAGCTCCAAATTCCCGAGAATTGGGGCGTTTGAACCGGTCACTGAACCGACCGAGTGACTTCTTGGCCGCTCCAACATGTGTCCGGGTGGTGCACGTGTGCATCACCCGATCGGTTGGAAGTGACCAAACCGGTCGGGTGAGGGGCTGAAAGATGCGATCTTCGTCGTTTGACCCCCTGGATCACGCGTGACTCCTCCCGTTGCTCCGGGGACTCATGATATCATCGTTTTATGTCCCCTACACCGGTAAATTTCTGTAAAATACGAAAAACACGAAAAAGTGAAAGAAAACAAGAAAACACGAGAAAACGAATACAAGACGGTGGTAAATAACGGAAAAACACGGGAGAAAACGTGCGCAAATATATGAAATATAAACGCACGTCACTTGTGCTGTAGCTATCAGGGCATTACATTTGGTATCAGAGCTAAGTTCATAGCTATGTCTACCAACGACAACAAGAACGTTCGTCCACCTTTAGACTATAGCACCTTCAAGAACCGTGAAGGAGCTTCTTCGGTGATGGAAGGGCACTCCTCAACTAGGCCTCTTACTTCAACGGTGCCAATTATGGGTACTGGAAATGCCAGATGGAAACGTTCCTCCGGAGCACTTCACTATGGAGAGCTACGTTGACGGAGTATGTCGCCGTGGAGGTAAACAATGCCAAGGCAATGAATGCCTTGCAATGTGCGTTGGAGCCCGAAGACTTCAACAAGATATGCACATGTAAGAGTGCATATCAAATCTGGAACTCACTCCTCATCTTGCATGAAGGAACGAGTAGGGTAAGAGACTCCAAACTCACTGTTGTAAATAAAGAATTCGAATTATTTCACATGCAACAGTGTGAGAAGATGAAGGAGTACTATGCTCGATTCGTTGACATTACCAATGAGTTGGAGGCTCTTGGAAAGACTTACACCCAAAAGGAGAAAGTCTCAAAGATTATTGACGGACTTCTTTCTTGTTGGGAAAAGCGTACCTTCGCCATCGAGGAAGGTAACGATATGAATAAGTATACTGTCGTACAACTAATGGGTACCTTGATGTCCTATGAGGTACGCAAGGACAGTAAAATAAAGATGCATGCCAAGATGACGTCGTACTTGAAGCAAGACGAGCGGAAGAAAAAGGCGATTGCGTTCAAGGCCGCTCCATCTACATCTACCAATGATGAAGAATCGAAAGACGAGTTCGACTTAGAATCCATTGCCCTTATGGCAAAGAAGTTTAACCGATTCTTCCGGAAAGGTAATTTCAAGAACAAATCTAAATTTAGTTCTACTAACGCCTCCGCTCCTTTGTGTTTTAAATGCAATAAGCCAGGACACATCAAAGCGGATTGTCCTCAAAACAAACAAAAGGAGAAATGGAAGGCGCCAAAGTTCGACAAGTCTCGAAAGTACAAGAAAGGGTACAAGAAAGGGCTTATCAGCATATTCACCGACTCCGAAGAGGACTCCTCAAGTGGAGAGTCGGATGATGAACAAGTGGAGCAAGCACACATGTGCTTCATGGCAAGAGAGGAACATGATCAAGAGACTTCTTCCGATGAAAGCGAGGATGAAGGAGATGAGGTAACGATGGATGACCTTAGATTAGCTAACGAGCAAATTTGGTCTAAGTATTCTAAACTAGTAAATAGATATACTAAGATTAAAGATGAGCTAACTAGTCTCCAAACCTCTCTTAAGCCTATCATCATCAACAACGACACTGTTGTTGAAGGCTTGAGAAATGAGATTGTAAATCTCAAATCTCAACTTGAGCATGTTCATATTGAGGATTCGGATGAACACGAGATAGCGGATTTGATTTCTCGAAACTCAACTTTGAGTATTGAGAATGAGAATCTCAAGTCTCGTGTTTGTGTACTCACAACTCAAGTGTCCACTTTGGATACTTCAATACTTTCTCTCACCGAGAAGTATGAGTCCACATTAGGCTGAATTAATAAATTCAATAAAGGTAAGGACCATTTGGATAATATCCTAAATGACTTACTTCCGGCCAATCATCGTATTGGCTTGGGGTATAAGAAGGGAAATTCATCCAAATCTTCCACCACCTTTGTAAGGCCAACTTTCGATGCCTCAACTAGTGCGAGTAAACACCCCATGGATAGTTCATCTACCAATGGTGCTTCCACTGGTACACACCCCCGTTTGGAAAGAAACCCACTTTGGGTGGACCTCCAAAGAAGGGTCATGCATTTATGTACACCAATACTATGCCACGTAGGAATACACCTCCTACTCCACATGTTTACACGTATGATGATTTCTATGCTCCACGTCCACGAGCACGTGCACACTAAGTAAGACACACTCACGCACGTGCTCCCCCACATGCATTTGTTCATCCACATTACTATCATATGAACAATTACCATCATACACCATATCATATGATGCCACCACCATATCATCATGTGACATATGCTTATCCACGACATGCATTTCCTAGACCACCTCCTCGTAGGCCACATGCATCACGTAGAAATCAACCTCGTGTGCATGCTCCCAATAGGAATAGGGCTCCCAAGACATTCACTATTTGGGGCCCGATGGACACAAGCATGCATGAAAAACAAGCATACATTAATTCTTATTTCATGAATGTAGTGCACAATGATGATTATATTGGGAAGTCCAAGTCCAATTGGACTTGGCTTCCAAAGGTCTAATCTATTAGGACCCAATGACATTGGGTACCATGGAATGATATTTTTATCTTCAGGCACTCAAGAAAAAGAAAAGGAGCAACAAATCAAAATTTAGCTCCAAGGTTGGGTGGATACTTGATAGCGGGTGTTCAAAACACATGACGAGTGAAGATCAATTGCTCTCCGGAGTGGTGCCCATTGAGAATGGGAACCGAGTAGTCTTTGGAGGCAACGACATCGGAACCATCATTGGTGTTGGTAAAGTTGGTAACCCATCTAAACCTCTTATAAGTGATGTTTACCTTGTTAAAGGCTTAAATCACAATCTTATTTCAATAAGCCAACTTTGTGACAAGGGTTACAAAGATAGCTTTGCGAAAGGAATGCGTCATATTTTTAGTAAAGATAATAATAATTTGTTATTTTTTGGCACACGCCATAACGATATATATATCCTATACATCTCCAAGTCACATGAATAATGTCACATTGCCAACACAAGTGCACAACACTTATGGCATCGACATTTTGGTTATGTGAACTTTGGAACACTTTTTAAGCTATCCAAGTTAAATTCTATTAAAGGATTTCCTAAGCTTACTTTTCAAAATAAAATCTTTTGTGACTCGTGTCAACGAGGCAAACTTCCGAAGTCGTCATTCAAACCTAAGAAAAGCATTTCATCTAAACGGCCTTTAGAGCTTTTACATCTAGATCTTTTTGGGCCAACTAGAGTTGCTTCATTAGGGAATGCTCGATATGGACTTGTCATCGTTGATGACTTTTCTAGATTTACTTAAGTATTTTCTTTAACTAATAAAAATGATGCTTTTGAAAACATCACAGTATTTGTTAAGAAAGTACAAAATCTCATTGGAACCACCATTGCCACTATTCGTAGTAATCATGGAGGGAAATTTGAGAATGAGTCTTTCTCAAATTTTTGTGATGAAGTTGGTATTACACACACGTTTTCTTTCCCTCGTGCACCCCCATCAAAATGGTGTTGTTGAGAGAAAGAATATGACGCTAGTGGAATGTGCTCGCACAATGCTTGATGATAGCCAACTTGGCCATCAATTTTGGGCGGAAGCGGTACATACCGCTTGCTATGTGTTTAATAGAATACTCTTGAGGCCCGGAACCAAACAAACTTGTTATGAATTGTTGTTTGGTAGATTGCCTCAAGTTAAACATTTTCGAGTTTTTGGTGCAAAATGTTTTATCAAAAACACGTATGGTAGTTTGGACAAATTTGATCCAAGATCCGATGAGGGCATATTTGTTGGATATTCCTCACGTAGCAAAGCCTACCGGATATACAACAAAAGAACCTCAACGATCGAGGAATCACTTCATGTTTCATTCAATGAAAATTTTGTCCCGTCTAGAATTATCAATGATGATGACTCCATGGAAGTTATATGTGATTCTATTGGTAATTCTAATTCTATTGATTCTATTGATACTAACCCTACTCTTGATTCTTTTGAGAATGTTCCTAGTGATCAGTGAGTTCCCAAACGGCTTCATACATTTCGTGACCATCCACATGAGCAAGTCATTGGCAACATACTTGATAGTGTCAAGACGAGATCTCAAGTCAACTACTTTGCTCATTGTGCCTTTGCCTCTTCAGTAGAGCCAAAGAATATTAACGAAGCATGCAAAGACAGTGCTTGGATCCTAGCCATGGAGGAGGAACTCATTTAGTTTGAGAGGAATGAGGTTTGGGAGCTAGTTCCATTGCCTTCGAAGAACCACACCGTTATAGGAACGAAGTGGATTTTCAAGAATAAGACCGACGAGAACCAAAACGTCGTCCGGAACAAAGCTCGGTTAGTAGCTCAAGGCTACATGCAAGAGGAAGGTATAGATTTCGAAGAATCCTTTGCTCCTGTAGCTAGATTAGAATCTATTAGGTTGTTGTTATCTTTTGCATGCCATAAAGATTTTAAACTCTTTCAAATGGATGTAAAAAGTGCGTTTTTAAATGGAGATGTCGTTGAGGAAGTTTATGTTTCTCAACCTCCGGGTTTTATAAATGAAAAGTTTCCAAATCACGTTTTCAAACTTAAGAAAGCACTTTATGGTTTGAGACAAGCTCCTAGAGCTTGGTATGACCGCCTAAATAACTTTCTTTTGGATTTAGGTTTTAAAATGAGTGAAGTTGATTCAACACTTTTTGTTAAGTATGTGAATCATGATATTATTTTAGTTCAAATATATGTTGATGGTATCATTTTCGGTGCTGCTAACTTCACTCTTTGCGAAGATTTTTCTAATGTCATGAAGGACCAATTTGAGATGAGCCACATGAGTGAGCTCAAATATTTCTTATGTCTCCAAATCACCAAATGCACGATGGAATCTTCATCCACCAAACCAAGTACACGGTGGAGTTGCTAAACCGATTTGGAATGGAGAATGCTTCTGGCAAGAAGACTCCAATAAGGACTACTACACATCTTGATAAAGATACGGACGGAAAAGATGTAGACATTCGTCTATATCGAGGTATGATAGGTATTTTATTATACCTTACTACCAGTCGGCCTGATATTATGTTTGCTGTATGTGTATGTGCTCGGTATCAGTCACAACCTAAGGAATCACATTTATTAGTGGTTAAACGTATTTTCCGTTATTTAAGTTACACACTCGACTACGGATTATATTATCCAAAGTCTAGCACATATGAGTTAATCTCATATAGTGACGCAGATTATGCTGGATGCAAATCCGACAGGAAGAGTACTAGTGGCACTTTCCATTTTATAGGAAATTCTCTTGTCTCTTGGTTTTCCAAGAAGCAGAATTCCGTATCACTTTCAACCACCGAGGCGGAATATATTGCCGCTGGTGCTGTGTGTGCTCAGGTTCTTTGGATGAGACACACTCTTAAAGACTTCGGTATAAACTGTGATACTTGCCCTATCATGGTGGACAACCAAAGTGCAATATGTCTCTCTAAGAATCTGGTACACCATTCCCGTTCCAAACACATAGATGTCCGTCACCATTTCCTAGATGATCATGTTGCTAAAAAGGAGATCATTTTAGTGTACGTTGAAACCCAGAAGCAAATCGCTGATATTTTCACGAAAACACTCAAGGAAGATTCCTTTGTGCGGTTACGTCGAGAATTGGGGATTATGGGTGAATTCGAGATTTAGGATTCATATTTTTCGATAATCCTGCATGATAATGATATTTATATGCTCATGCTAGATTTGTTGTGATATTCTGGATTTGTGATTGGATTTTCGATTTGCGCGTCGGATTTAAGATTTTCTGGTAATTATGGGGTAGAATAAGAGTGTATAGGAGTATTTCGATGTCTCGTCCAAGTGTTCTTTGGAGAGAACTCAAAATTTCATATTTTCAAATTTTTGGACTCTCATAGTCGGTCCCAGTTCATTAACCGACCGACTAGTTTCAGTTCTAGTCGGTTAGTGATTGAACTCAGACCGACTAATTCATGTCCTATATTTGACTTTTCTTGCTGTTTGCTTTTTAGTCAGTCCAAGCTCATTGGCCGACCGACTAGATTGTATTCTAGTCGGTCATCACTTGAACTTTGACCGACTAGATATGCAGGGGCAATTCTATCTTTGACTCACTGAATCATTTTAAAACTCCTCCGCACCGATTAGAACTCATTCTAATCGGTGCGTTTTCATTCCTAAACCCTAAACCCTAAACCCTTCGAGTCCTCAGCCTCCTCCGCCGTCTCCGACCGCCGTGCATCGCCGTTTTCGGCCGCTGTCTGTCACCGCCGGCCACCTCTCCTCCGTCCTAGGGTATATCTCCTCTCTCTCTCTCTCTCTCTCAGTTTTAGGGCTCAATTTCTGTTGATTCCGATCTTTCTTTTTAGGGTTTGTATTAGGGTTCATTTCGTTCTTTTCGTTCGATTTCTCGTTCGATCTCAATCTTTATTTTGTTGTCTCGTCTCTATATCATGGTGAAGACATGTATCCCTGTCCGTCCTACCACTCCGTCTCCCATGACCGTCGAGCCTCTAACCGACCATCCTCAACCCAAACGTCGTGCCAAAACCACTCGTCCTTCCTCTTCCTTGCCTCCCCTCAAGAAGAAGAGGACTGCCGTTTCCAAACCCAAGCCCCGGCCTAAAAAGAAGACTGTGACTCCTGGACCCTTCCGTGCTCCCACACCACCCTCTGACTCTGACGATGAGTATATCCAGGAGACCGAGCCTACCAAGAAGGCTCCTACTCCTCCTCCTCGATCTTCCTCTCGTCCGTCTAAGGGGAAGGCTCCCATGCCTTTGGGTGGGGTTGATATCTCGTTGTGTCACGATGACCCGTTGTGTCTTGCGGCATACAATCGTATTGAGCACTGTCCGTTGATTCTGGAGCATTTCGTTCAGTTTTCTGACTTTTCTCATCTCACAGATCTCCTCTCCTATAGCGGCCTTCTAGATTATCTTCGCCATGATCCCAAGGCGAATCCTCATCCCTATCCTAGACTCGTCAAATTGTTCTATGCCAATCGAGTCCGGGGTGAGTATGATGACACCCACTGCATTGAGACCACTGTCTTGGGGACACCCATTGTCCTCACAACAGAGATCTTAGGGCAGTTGATTGGTGTCTCCTCCTCTGGCCTGCTCCCCTCTGATATCTCTGTGGATAACATTCACGATCTTAACCAGACCATGCTTGCTGATATGTTCCACATTATTCCTCCCGCCATGGTTGGCGTTCCATCGAAATCATTCAAGCCGAATGCGTGGGTCCTAAATCTCATTCTGAAGTCGTGTCTTCTACCGAAGTACGGCTCCTCCAGCTTGCCCTCTCAGCCTTTCCTTAAGCTTATCTACGCTCTTTTTATGGGGAGCGAGATAAATTGGGCCCGCATCATCTTAGACAAGATGGATTCCTTTGAGTGTATTAGGAAGTCCACCAAGTCTACTCACATTCCATATCCTTGTCTGCTGACTCTTGTCTTCCGTCACTTTGGCGTTCCTCTCCCTCCCGATGATCAGCGTCCGTTGGATCCTCCACTGAACGCGACTGCTATCAAGAAGTCTCTTGCAGCCTTGCGTCACGTTCAGAGGACTACCCTTTCTGCTCCTCCTTCGCCTTCACGCCCTAACTCTTCAGCTTCTCAGAGCCGTCAGGAAGCTCGTATTGCTCGATGTGAGGAGATGCTTGCTCACATCTGTTATCACTTGGGCATTAAGGTTCCTCCTACAATTTCTGACGAGGAGGCCATGGATGATGCTGATCTTGAGGAGATTGTTGCTTCTCCTGTTCGTGCCCCAGAGGGTACGTCTGTTGCTTCTTCTTCTACTCGTGCTCCTGAGAGCACTCCTGCTGCCACCATTCCTTCAGTGGATACTTCTGCTCGTGCTCCCGAGAGCACTCCTACTGCCACCCTCCCTTCGGTGGACACTCCAGTCGTTCCAGAGACCACCACTTCATCTACACAGCCTGCTGCTGCTGATCCTGTCTCCACCTCCTGAGCTTGCATTGGAGGACTCTCCCATGTGCACTTGGATGATCTATTTTGTCGTGAGAGAGTGGGGGTAGGATAGTTGGGTGGTTATGTATTTTTGATGTATTTTTTGGATGTTTTGTGATACATTTTTATGTATGTTCATTTTGATGTCTATTGAGACATGTGTTGTATGTTGTGCACCGATCTGATGATTGTTTATGTTTATGTTGGCGGATGTATACCTTTTGATGTATCCTGTTATATATATATATACATCGTGTTGCCATTTCCTTCAGTGTGCACATTAAATTATTTTTGTCTATGATGTTGATTTCGTCGCTCGACGATTATATTGATTAAATAGAATTGTTTATATGAAAACATAGAATTGTTTTCCATGCACTAAATTCACTAAGATTGTTGATATTTGAGAGTATGTTCCATAACTCAATACGTGAAATTGATTTGATTTTTGATGATTTCATTTTTCGATTTTCGACTATGGTCTCGTTGGCACGCTTTGATTTTCTTCGTTATTTTACATTGGTGTCATTTGGACCGTGGTCGTATTCTTCGACTCTCGTGCTTTTATTTTAGCCATTGTTGTTGTCGTTGATCTCCTCCCGCTCTTTTTGCTAATGCCAAAGGGGGAGAGAATTAATAATGACGATGTGCTAAATGATAATTTAAAGCAATTTACCGTGAATCTAATTTGATATGTTAGATTCAGGGGGAGTTAAGATATAAAAATGGATTCCGATCCTATATTTCAATAATTGGATCATGTTTTATACTTTCCTCGTCTGCTTGATGCGTATGATTATTATTCAATACGGAATTAACGTGTCATCAATGCTGGGGGAGAAAGTAAATTTCATTTGACTTATTATTATTGATTATTGTTTATGTCGGTTTGTCATCACCAAAAAGGGGGAGAATGTTGAGTATTGATTCCCCGGATTTGGTTTTGATGATGGACAAACATAAATATCGTGAACTAACTCTATGTGAGCGCAGTTATGTAGATCGTCGCCAAAATTCTACGTACATCAAAAGCGACGTCTCAAGACTTCTCAAAACACGTGATCGTGTGCCAAGAAGCTTCGTTGAAGCTCTAGGAGCACTATTGAAGTCAAAAGATTCGGATTGAAGTTTTGAAGACGGTTCGTCTAATTTATTTTATAGTCTTCTAGCTTCTTCTCGTAGAATGTTAATTCTTGAGTAGGACTTACATTATAATCTTCATAACGCTCATATCTTAGAGCTAGGATTATCTTAGAAGCCCATAGAAACTTTCCCGAAGCTTTACGCTTCATTTCGCGGCTTCTTGTGCATCTTAGTTGGTTCAAGAAGAAGAACCAACCGACTAGATTGTCATCTAGTCGGTTAAGAATCCTTCTTGAACCGACTAGATTTCCTTGTTCAATTCAGCCTAGGCACTGTTGACCAATTAGTCGGTCCAAGAAGGTTCACCAACCGACTAGTTGTCAAACTAGTCGGTTGGGAATCCTTCTTAGACTGACTAGTTATACTTTCATTTTCTCAGCCTAGCTACTGTTGACTAGTTAGTCGGTCTAAGAACATCCATCGACCGACTAGTTGTGAAACTAGTCGGTTGGAATTTGTTCTTAGACCGACTAGTTCTCCTAGTGTTCAGCCTATTGAATATCAACTACTTAGTCGGTCAAAGAACACTCACCGATCGACTAGTTCTCAAAGTAGTCGGTTGGCAAGTCTTCTTAGACCGACTAGTGTAGTGCCATGTGGTAGCTACTGCACACGTACTAGAGGGGGGGTGAATAGTACTTAAAATAATCAAGATAGTTATTCCTAATTATTGTGCAACTAACAAACGACAATGCAGAATTAAACAACTATCAAAAAGAATTAAAACACACGCAAACAAACAATATTACTGGGTTCGGATCCACCCAAGTCTTCCCGACTTGTTCCCGGTGATCCTACGTCCCAACCACCCGGATCCCCTCCGGATACTTGAGTTAGCAACCCTAACTCAAGATTTCCACTATGAAATACTTGTGAACAACCTTCACAAGTCAAATCATACAAAAGACATGTGACTCCCACAAACCGGGATCACAACCTCTCTCACAACCGAGAGACACAATTCAAATACGATTGAAATGAAATAAACTCTTACCTTACAAAATCCTATGCCTTGAGTATACTTACCAAATTAGGGCAATGATGAATTTTGAGGAAGAGGATGTCACCAAACCCTAACTTCAAGAAGATGACCAGCAATGGAAGCCTAGGGTGGAGTATGGTGACTAGGATCAAGCTCTTGGCTTGAGAAGCTCACAAAGGAGAGAATCTCTCTTGAGGAATTAGGGCTCAAGGTGTTGAAGGAGAGATTCTTGTGAGGGAGAGAGAGCTTTTAAATAGCTTAGGAGAGCTCTTCTCTTAGGTCTGAAATTGCTTGGAAATAGGACCTCTTGCCCCTCTTCAAACGAATCAGGATTCTATTTAAAGGGGCAAGAGAAATCGAGTTTGAAAGAATCCCAACGGCTCTATTCTGAACCAGACTAGTCGGTCAAAGAAGGATCACTGACCGACTAGTTCATCAACTAGTCGGTCGGTGATACAACGTAGACCGACTAACGGTAGAACAGCCAAGAAGTCGAAGTACAGGCAAAGACAACTAGTCGGTCTAAGAAGACTTGCCGACCGACTAGTTTCACAACTAGTCGGTCGGTGAATGATCTTTGACCGACTAACGTCGAAATAGAATAGGTTGACTTCAAGATGACTTAGTCGGTTTAAGAACAAATGCTGACCGACTAGTTTCTCAACTAGTCGGTCGGTAAACGTTCTTTGACCGACTAACTCGAAACAGTAACTCAGGCTGTACAGAGGCAAGCTCAACTAGTCGGTCTAAGAAGGATTCCTAACCGACTAGATCGTCATCTAGTCGGTCGGTGACTCTTCTTTGACCGACTAATTGATCAACCTGGAAAGAGCTGAATATAGCAAGGCATCTAGTCGGTTCATGTAGAGTTGCTGACCGACTAGATCGTCATCTAGTCGGTTGGTGACTCTTCTTGAACCAACTAACATGCACTCGAAGCCGAGGGAAGAAGCGATAGGCTTCGGGAAAGTTTCTAATGGCTTCTATGAATATCCTAGCTCTAAGATATGAGCGAAATGAAGTATATAAAGTAAGTCCTACTCAAGGCTTAACATTCTAATCTATGAAGCTAGAAGACTATAAAATAAACCTTACGAGCCGTCTTCAAAGCTTCAATCTTCATTCCTCTTGACTTCAATATTGCTCCTTGAGCTTCAACGAAGCTCCAGGCACACGATCACGCGTATTGAGAAGTCTTGAGACGTCGCTTTTGATGTACGTGGTATTTTGGCGACGATCTCCATAACTGCGCTCACAAATAAGTTAGTATACATTATTTATGTTTGCTCATCATCCAAAACCAAATTCGGGGAATCATATCACAACATTCTCCCCCTTTTTGGTGATGACAAACCAACATAAATAATAATCAATAATAATGATTCAATTGAAATTTACTTACTCCCCCTGCATTGATGACACGTTAGTTCCATATTCAATAATATTCATATGCATCAAGCAGCAAGGGAAATACAAAATATGAATCCTACTATTGCACATATAGGATCAAAATCCATTTTATATCTTCACTCCCCCTGAATTCTAACACATCAAATTAGATTCATGGTAAATTCCTTTGAATTATTAAATAGCACATTGTCATTATTATATCTCTCCCCCTTTGGCATTAGCAAAAAGAGCGGGAGGAGACAAAATCAATGGCTAAAAAATAACGCATGGGAGTCGAAGAATACGACCAAGGTCCAAAATAACACCAATGCAAAATATCAAATGCAAAATACTGAATAAAAGCAAAGCGTGTCAAGGAGACCAAAGTCGAAAATCGGAAACCGAAATCATCAAACCATTGGCGAAATACGAAATACGAAATCATCAAGCCATAGGCGAAAATCGAAAACCGAAATCATAAGATCATCGACGAAAATCGAAATACGAAATCATCAAGCCATAGGCGAAAAACGAAATCCGAAATCATCAAAACTCAAATCGATTTCACTTATTGAGTTTTGGAACATACTCTCCAAAATCAATAGAATGCATGGAAAACAATTCTATGTTTCCATAGAAAGAATTCTATTAAATCCATAAAATCGTCGAACGACGAAATCAACATCAGAGACAAAAATAATCCGATGTGCATATTAAATGTAGCATGCAAGAATGTTATGCCAAAAAATAGATAGAACATCATATAACAATGGCATACACTAATCTAGCATACCAAATGAAGCAAAATGATACCAATCATGATATATTCTACCAATGGATACCAATATGAATCAAAAGTATGAACATACTTACAACATTAAGCTCCCCCTACTTTGGTGCATCACTTAAGCACCATCAACTCCATTTGAATGAAAATCCTTGCAAATCAAGGAGTTGGTAGGGTTGGTATCTCTTGGTGGATTTAACCTAGAGAATATCATTTTGGTATCCAAAAATCTTTTTGGATCCTATGGGTTAGGCAATAAATTTAGCTAACTAAATTCAAATTAAATGTAACCCATACATACCACAATTGCTTTGGTACCCATAAAATGAAATTAAACTTATGGTACCAAGCAATGAAGGGTCAAAGAAAACTAACCCTTCGGAAACCAAGTCCAAGAGGAACTTGATTTCCCAACATAATCATCATTCAAAATAACATCATTTATAAACGATTTTACATACAAATTCTTAGCATGCATGCTTGTGTTCTTCGGACCCCAAATAGTGTATGTCTTGGGAGTCCTAATCCTATTGGGAACATGCATACGTTGTTGATTTCTATGTGATGCATGTCGTGGGTAAGCATATGGCATGCGATGCAATGGTGCATGACGATAATTATTCATATGAGAATGAGGATGAACATATGAATGTGGAGGAACACGTCCATGAGTGTGTCTCACATGGTGTGCACGTGCTCGTGGGTGCGGAGCATAAAAATCATCATTTGTGCTAACATGTGGGGTAGGATGTGTGTTCCTACGTGGCATGGTATACATGTAAGCATGACCCTTCTTTGGAGGTCCACCCAAAGTGGGTTTCTTTCCAAATGGGGGCGTGTTCCTAGCGGAAGCACCATTGGTAGAAGATCTACCCATGACGTGTTTACTTCCACTAGTAGAAGCATCGGAAGATGGCCTAACAAAGGTGGCGGACGATTTGGATGACTCTCCCATCTTATACCCCAAACCAATGTGATGATTGGCCAGAGGTAAGTCATTTAGGATATCATCCAACTTGCCCTTACCTTTGTTGAATTCATGAATTCGGCCTAATGTGCTCTCATGCTTCTCGGTGAGAGAATGCAAAGAAGCATCCAAAGTGGACACTTGCGATGCGAGTGCACAAACACGTGACTTGAGATTTTTATTCTCAATACTCAAAGTTGAGATTTGAGACGTCAAATCCGCTATCACATGTTCATCCGAATCCTCGATATGAACATGCTCAAGTTGAGACTTGAGATTTTCAATCTCATTTCTCAACCCATCAACAACGGTGTCATTGTTGACGATGAAAGGCTTAGGCGAGTTTTTAAGACTATCTAATTCATTTTTAGTCTTCATAAACTTAGTAGCCATATTAGAAAACTTATTCCATAGTTGTTCATTGGCTATTCTAAGTTCATCATTGGTTACCTCTTCGCCTTCATCCTCTCTTCCATATTCGCTTCCATCCTCGCTTTCATCGGAGGAAGTCTCTTCATCACAATCCTCTTTTCCCATAAAGCACGTGTGTGCAATCTCCACTCTTTCATCGTCCGATTCTCCACTTGAGGAGTCGGAGTCGGTGAAAGTGCCGACAAGCCCTTTCTTGTGCTTTCTTGACTTGTCGAGCTTGGATCCCTTCCATTTTCCCTTGTGTTTGTAGAGAGGACAATCCGGCTTGATATGTCCTGGCTTGTTGCATTTGTAACACACGGGAGTAGAAACATTAGTCGAAATAAATTTAGATTTACGATTCAACTTACCTTGTCGGAAGAATCGGATGAATTTCTTTGCCATATTGGCCAATGCTTCCATGTCCAATTCTTCGTCCTCTTCTTCTTCCGAATCTTCATCATCGGTAGATGGAGTGGCCTTGAATGCAATTGCCTTTTTCTTTGGCTCGTCTTGCTTCAAGTACGCCTTCATCTTTTCCCTCATCCGAATCTTACTATCCTTGCGTACCTCATAAGACAACAAGGTACCCATTAGTTGTACGACGGTATATTTATTCATGTCATTACCTTCCTCGATGGCGAAGGTACGCTTCTCCCAACAAGAAGGAAGTCCATCGATTATCTTAGAGACTTTCTCCTTTTGGGTGTAGGTCTTCCCAAGAGCTTCCAAGTCGTTTGATATATCCACGAAGCGAGCGTAATAATCCTTCATGGTTTCTCCCTGCTCCATATGAAACAACTCAAATTCTTTATTAGCAACGACGAGTTTAGAATCTTTTACCGTACTCGATCCTTCGTGCAATATGAGGAGTTGGTTCCATATTTGATATGCACTCTTACATGTGCATATCTTGTTGAAGTCCTCGGGCTCCAACGCACAATTCAAGGCATTCATTGCCTTGGCATTGGCTACTTCCGCGGCGACCTCCGTGGGAGTCCACTTCGCGAAATCTTCTTCGGAAGGCTCGACATACTCCGTCATGGTGGCTCTCCATAGTGAAGCGCTCCGGAGGAAAATTTGCATACGGCATTTCCAGTACCCATAGTTGGTACCGTTGAAGTGTGGAGGCCTGACGGAGGATAGTCCTTCCATAACTGAAGAAGCTCCATCGCGGTTCTTGAAGACGTTGTAGTCGTTGTTCGTCATAGCTTTGAACTTGTAGCTTTAACCTCTGCTCTGATACCAATTGTAGTGCCATGTGGTAGCTACTGCACACGTACTAGAGGGGGGGGTGAATAGTACTTAAAATAATCAAGATAGTTATTCCTAATTATTGTGCAACTAACAAACGACAATGCGGAATTAAACAACTATCAACAAGAATTAAAACACACGCAAACAAACAATATTACTGGGTTCGGATCCACCCAAGTCTTCCCGACTTGTTCCCGGTGATCCTACGTCCCAACCACCCGGATCCCCTCCGGATACTTGAGTTAGCAACCCTAACTCAAGATTTCTACTATGAAATACTTGTGAACAACCTTCACAAGTCAAATCATAAAAAAGATATGTGACTCCCACAAACCGGGATCACAACCTCTCTCACAACCGAGAGACACAATTCAAATACGATTGAAATGAAATAAACTCTTACCTTACAAAATCCTATGCCTTGAGTATACTTACCAAATTAGGGCAATGATGAATTTTGAGGAAGAGGATGTCACCAAACCCTAACTTCAAGAAGATGGCCAGCAATGGAAGCCTAGGGTGGAGTATGGTGACTAGGATCAAGCTCTTGGCTTGAGAAGCTCACAAAGGAGAGAATCTCTCTTGAGGAATTAGGGCTCAAGGTGTTGAAGGAGAGATTCTTGTGAGGGAGAGAGAGCTTTGAAATAGCTTGGGAGAGCTCTTCTCTTAGGTCTGAAATTGCTTGGAAATAGGACCTCTTGCCCCTCTTCAAACGAATCAGGATTCTATTTAAAGGGGCAAGAGAAATCGAGTTTGAAAGAATCCCAACGGCTCTATTCTGAACCAGACTAGTCGGTCAAAGAAGGATTACTGACCGACTAGTTCATCAACTAGTCGGTCGGTGATACAACGTAGACCGACTAACGGTAGAACAGCCAAGAAGTCGAAGTACAGGCAAAGACAACTAGTCGGTCTAAGAAGACTTGCCGACCGACTAGTTTCACAACTAGTCGGTCGGTGAATGATCTTTGACCGACTAACGTCGAAATAGAATAGGTTGACTTCAAGATGACTTAGTCGGTTTAAGAACAAATTCTGACCGACTAGTTTCTCAACTAGTCGGTCGGTAAACGTTCTTTGACCGACTAACTTGAAACAGTAACTCAGGCTGTACAGAGGCAAGCTCAACTAGTCGGTCTAAGAAGGATTCCTAACCGACTAGATCGTCATCTAGTCGGTCGGTGACTCTTCTTTGACCGACTAATTGATCAACCTGGAAAGAGCTGAATATAGCAAGGCATCTAGTCGGTTCATGTAGAGTTGCTGACCGACTAGATCGTCATCTAGTCGGTTGGTGACTCTTCTTGAACCAACTAACATGCACTCGAAGCCGAGGGAAGAAGCGATAGGCTTCGGGAAAGTTTCTAACGACTTCTATGAATATCCTAGCTCTAAGATATGAGCGAAATGAAGTATATAATGTAAGTCCTACTCAAGGCTTAACATTCTAATCTATGAAGCTAGAAGACTATAAAATAAACCTTACGAGCCGTCTTCAAAGCTTCAATCTTCATTCCTCTTGACTTCAATATTGCTCCTTGAGCTTCAATGAAGCTCCAGGCACACGATCACGCGTATTGAGAAGTCTTGAGACGTCGCTTTTGATGTACGTGGTATTTTGGCGACGATCTCCATAACTGCGCTCACAAATAAGTTAGTATACATTATTTATGTTTGCTTATCATCCAAAACCAAATTCGGGGAATCATATCACAACAACTAGTTCTATCTCCTGAATTCTCTTTCTTGGCTGTCAATCTTCTAGTCGGTCCAAGAAGATCACCGACCGACTAGTTGCAAAACTAATCGGTCAGTGATCCTTCTTAGACCGATTAAGCAGCTTTAGAAATAGATCCGTTGGGCATTTAATGCTACAAATTTTGCCTCTCTCTTCTCTTAATCCTATTTATAATTGATGTGCTTCTAACCTAGCATTCAAGGCTGCCATTATTGAGTTTTAGAGAATCAAAGAGAAAGCATTCAACTCTCATTTCTAAGCTCTCTCTTCTCACAAGAATCTATCCCAAACTCCTTGAGCCCCTATTTCCTCAAGAGAGATTCTCTTCATTGTGAGCCACTCAAGCCAAGAGCTTGATTCAAAGTCACTAACTCCATCCTAGCCTTCGATCGATGTTCTTCTTGGTGGAGCTAGGGTTTGGTGACATTCTCTCCTTCAAAATCTTCCTTGCCCTAAAATCAGTAAGTTTACTCAAGGCATAGGATTTTGTTGGTAATTGTTTATTGTTTCATTTACTTTGATATTTCAATTTTATCTCTCGGTTTGTGAGAGAAGTTTGTGATCCAGGTTTGTGGGAGTCACATTTAGTTTTGTGTATGATTTGATCTTGTAGTAGTTTTTACAAGAATTTCATAGTGCAAAACTTGGGTTAGAGGATTCTAACTCAAGTAGCCGGAAGGAATCCGGGTGTTTGGGACGTAGGATCACCGGGAACAAGTCGGGGATACTTGGGTGGATCCGAACCCGTTACATCGCTTGTTTGCAATTGTCTTTCTTTGTTGTCATATTTTCATTCCGCATTGTTGGTTGAGTTTGCACAATAATTAGGAATAATTATCTTGATTATTTTAAAGTACTATTCACCCCCCTCTAGTACTTGTGCAGTAGCTATCAGGGCATTACAAGGTAGGACGGCTTGCCCGGTTTGCACGACAGGTTATGAGGGCACATTCCTGAAATATAACCGTAAGTTTTGCTTTTGGCAAAACATAAGATGGTTGCATGCGGGTCATATTTATAGGTGACAGAGACAGATGTTCGACGGCAAACCCAAACGCCAAGAAGCCCCATAGCAACTAACCGGAGAGGACATATTTAAAGAACTTCACCCTTTGCAGAGAGTGATGTTTGGAAAGAACAGATATAGCAAAGAGCACACTCTTGGTGTTAGAAGGCGGATTGCAAAGGGAAAAGGAAAGAGCAAGGGCAAGGGCAAGGGCAGAACTAAAAGAAGAACGTGTTGAGTATTGGACTTCTCCCTACTTGGTGTTAATAATGAGCAAACATAAATAATTGAGATTAATCCCCTATTTTGCAGTTAATCCATTGCCTAAGCTAATTATGAGGATCTACTTGCAATGGATGACACTCAAAGTTGATTGAAGGCAAATGACATGGATTGGATGATTGTAGATGATGATTGAAGCTCCATGAAGTCTTCAAGCTCATAGGATGGATAGAAGAGAGAATTCGTCAATGTAAATTTCTTTTATCTCTTCTAGTATTTAGCTTAGAAGTAGAACATTGATGGAGCACTCACACACATCATCATTTCTGTCTTAGGACATTATTAGATCATTTGTCCTTTGACCCCAATCCATTTGCTTTGTGATTGTGCTTGGATTGTTTATAACAGTCGACTGCTGAACATTTTATAGTCGTCTGTCTCAAAAACAGTCGACTGTGTTTTTTTCTAAAGTCCCCTTTTATGCACAAGCTTTTAACAATCTAGTTTTGGGCCTTTCTGGTTATTTCGCACAGGCTGCTGATGAACGATTCATAGGTGCCTGTCCTTGTGACAGTCGACTGTGTTTTGTAAATCAGTCGCATGTTTATCTATTGCCCAAAACTTCGTTGTCTGTCTTTTACGGCCAGTCGACTATTGATGTATATACAATCGACTGTACCTTGGATCAGTCGACTGTGTATGCTACAACAGTCGTCTGTCTGTGAGCCAACTTATTGACTCTGCTCTCTGGAAATTCTCAGGGTATTTGACAGGCGTCTGTATAAGGATTTACAGTCGCCTGTTCTGATTAACAGTCGACTGTATTATCTGCATCAGTCGTCTGTCCTGTAATCTTATACGATTTCCAGATTTCATTCGGCTTACCATCTCTCGGCCAGTCGCCTGTAGAAGGATTTACAGTCGCCTGTTGGTTTAACAGTCGACTGTCTTTGCTTCATCAGTCGACTGTCCATATGGTAAGTTACCATTATGAATTCTTACCTACCCTTACTGACTGTGCAACAGTCGACTGTGGTTTCTTCAATAGTCGACTGTCGCGAGTTCCGATTCTATCCGTTGAGAATTTTCTCACGGATTCCAAAAGTGTTTTTGCCTAAACTGTTTTGTGGATTTGAGAAACCTATAAATATGGCTTCTACTGTTCCATTGAAAGGTGACCAAGTTACTAATTCTTCCAAGTTTTCATCTCAAGCTTTCATTCTAAATTTTAAAGCTCTCAAATCCAAAGCCCTAAGAATTCCAAATCTTTGATCTCTTGCTCTCCAACCTAGAACGAAAGAGTGATCCTCTAGGCAATTGGTGCATTCAAGAGAAAGGGCTTTCTCCTCTCTTCCAAGAGAGTCTTCAACACACAACACACCACTCCTTCAAGTTCTACTTCAAGGCATATGTGATTGTAAGTGTTGCTTTCAGATTTCATTATTTTCGTATATTGAATTTGCTCTCAGGTTGTGAGAGCGGTTTGCTTGCTCCCAAGTTGTGGGAGTCAAGGACATCGATTGTATTCGATTTCACTTGTAGGGTTGCTACAAGTGGGTTTTAAGGAAACCTCAAGTTAGGGTTCTAACTTGAGTACCAGAGGTATCCGGATGGAAGGGACGTAGGATTACCGGGAACAAGTCGGAAAGTGACTTGGGTAATCCGAACCCTAGAAACATAATTGTGTTTGCATTTTTTTCTTATTTGGGTTCATTTCTAATTCCACACTTTATTGTTGGTTAGCATTTTAATTTGGTGTAACAATCGTTTTAAATTGCTTAAAACACTATTCAACCCCCCTTCTAGTGTTTTCTCCATAGACAGAATCCCTACAGAACGCCTCGAGTGTCGCGCACAGATTCTAACATAGTAGATGTTCGAATACTAACAAGTGGTTGGTCAAAGTTTAGCATTTTCTTCCAATTGCCATATTGGAGGAATTTGAAAATACGTTACAACCTGGACGTCATGCACATTGAAAAGAACATATGTGAAAATTTGTTGTATACATTGATGCTAGACACCAACAAGTCAAAATACGGAGTAAAGGCTCGGCTTGACTTAAAAGAATTGAACATACATCCTGAATTACAGGCTGTACAAAAGGAAAATTACAAGTACGACCTACCATTTGCTCAGGTCACCCTGTCAAGACATGAAATTCATAATCTATATGTGTTTCTCAAGTCATTAAAGACACCAGATGGATATACTTCGAATATATCAAGATGTGTGCACATAGACCAGATGAAGATATTTGGATTGAAGACACATGATTATCATATCTTGCTACATCAGTTGCTTCTGATTGCATTACGTCACATCGATAAGAAGCTTGCAAATGTCCTGATACAGTTCTGTGGGTTCTTTATGCAGGTGTGCTAGAAGGTGATATACGTTGGTGAGTTTGAAGATTTAGAGGCGCGGGTTATACTTGCACTGTGTAATATGGAAAAAAATTTCACCCCTTCATTCTTTACAATCATGGTTCATATTACTGTGCACCTGGCACAGGAGGCCCGCATTGTAGGGGCGGTACATTATCGGTGGACGTACCACGTTGAAAGGTGAACACAGTGCCATATATTATTCTATTTTTCTAGGAACAAAATTAAACATGAATTTGAACCTTTTTATGATTTTTGAACAGCGGGTATCTAGGGTTCATGAAGCAACTTGTGCACAATCGTGCAAGGCCAAAGGGTCAATTTCTAAGAATTATACGTCAAACGCGGCCTTGATGTTCATATCTCGTTATTTGCAGGGTGTAGACACAAGGGTAAATTGTCCGACAAGAGTTACTGATGGAGTATTCTATAATGATTATGGAGGGGACACACGCTTTAGTAAAATTGAGCTTGAACAAGCACATTTATATGTTCTAAATAATATACGTATATTTGACTCCTATCGGAGGTAATAAAGCTGAGTTATTCACTTTTGTAAGTGGTTTAATTCCCTAGTTTTAATAGTTTTCTTTACTTGTCCCTCAATCGTCATATAGAAGTACTCCAAGCCAAATTGTACGCAAAAACTCATAACCAAAAGGTTGCAGATGCACACGCTAAAGAATTTACGTCATGGCTGAAACTGATGGTACGTGCATCGATTTCGCATTCTAGTTACACACCTATCACAAAATCAATTTCGATAACTTGTGTATATGAGTGCAATTCTTATTTATCTTAAATGTGGCAGAGCAATGTGTTCGCGGTGCACGGCTATCCGAGGATATCCAAAAATATGCCCGAGGTCCGGACAACACAGTACATCGATATGGAGGTTATTCTATCAATAGTTTCAGATTTAATACCATTGAAGTCGAAAAGGACCGATGCACACAAAATAGTGGAATCTTCTCATCCTTTAAGCAGTTGTCATATGCAAGATCCAGAGATCAACAACCAAAAGAAGGTCAAATATTTTATTATGGCCAGGTTGTAGAAGTGGTTGAGTTATTTTATGGTTTTCAGAAGGAAGGGAGCCATGTTATGTTTAAGGTTTGGTGGTGTGAGCAAGGAAAGAAGAAGGACGACTTGGGTTTCACGGTCGTTAATCTGAAGTAGGAAATCTATCCGGATGAGAAGTTCATGTTTGCCACGCAAGCAAAACAATGTTTTTATGTTAAAGATATAATGGTAGACGATGATTGGGTGGTTCTCTGCCTAGAGCATATGCACCGAATGAAACAGGTGATGAAGAGGGCAGTGAAGATGACGAAGATGTTGTAATCGTCGTAGATGATGTCAAGGATGATTTTTCAATCGAGACAAATAATGAAACGATTGATGACATCACACTGTTGTGTGTTGATATACCCAATTTGGCGATCACAGGCACTGGTATTGTAGCAGCGGAGTGCACAAGACAAAGAAACACAATAAACAAAGTCATTTCATCTACCATTCGGACTGGTCACTAATGGCGTCAACATCAACATCAAATTATTGAATTTTTTCAGTAATAAGCCAAAAAATATGTAAATGTATAAAGATGTTCATTACGATGATTTTGCTTGGAATCAATAGAGAATGTGAATTACTCCAAGTTTTACATTCCATTTATTTCATGAGAATAATGGCTATCATACGCCATATGAGAGCCTCTCTCATACGTCCTCTCACATAAAGCACCCAAGTACAAGCACACATGGGCTTGTACTTGGTCGTACTTGGGTGCTTTATGTGAGAGGACATATGAGATGCTCTCATATGGCATATGATAGCCATTATTCTCTTATATCATATAAATTACGTAAATATTTACAGTATGTAAGCATCAATTTTTTATTAATAAATATTATGAAGTACAGATGAAGAGAGTTTGGAACACGTTATTTACACCTAGGACAGGGACATCCCAGACCCCTCGGTCATCTGGGTCAGTACACATATTTTGTGGTTTAAGTACGACTGTATAACATGCACAATTTAATTAGTTGGGAAACTAAATGGTAAAATGCTTCATACATTTTAAGGCAATGCAGGTCATGGCTCCCCTTCAGCACATATCACCCCGCCCTCTGGGTCAGGTACGCATATGTTGTAGTACTGCTTTATAACGTGCAAAATTTAATTTTTTGTAAAAAAATTTGTAAAATTCTTCATACAGTTTCAGGTGTTGAAGGACATGGCTCACCGGTGGCACATACCCCCGCCATCTAGGACATGTACGCTTATTGTAGTTTTATTAGCTGTCTAAATATGGACCTTTAAGTTTTTGTATAACTAATTGCATAACATTCTTTATATATTTTCAGGCACTGCAGGACATATACCCTCTTCCCCATATACCCCACCGACGCCACTTACATGTACACATATTTTTATTTTAAATGTTTCGTCCAGTTTATTAAACTAATTGAATTTGCAATTGTCTTATTGTGTATGGATGCAGGTGGGCTTGAGGATATACATATTGAGACTCCCGACACGGCTGGGTCACATGTCGCCTCCACTTATCCGACTACCCCTCCACATGACGAACCTGAGTCGGTGGTGTTCATTCCATATGACCCGGAGATAAAGCGTGCCGCCTTACCGACGGCCTATATGCACGAAGAGGCTAAGAAGAGGCAGCCGGAGGTGGTAAACATGCAGCGTCTTGTGCTCGCGCAGTTGGTAGACAGAGCTACACCGAGGATGAGAGAGGCCAAAGATGAGTGCATTAGACGATAGGGTACTTATAATGTAATCATATTTATTGTAATCTTATACATTCATTAAGTATGTTTGGTTTTTCGCATGCACAAACCCTCCACCGAAGGATGGACGAGGCAGGACAAAAATTTTGACCTTGATACCTGGAAACGGGCAACGGGTCGTTATATAGTGGAGCCACCAAGCTTCCATTGGCCAGTGGGCGGTAAAAGTTAATAATTTCCTTGATGCCCAGTCTAAAAGGTCAGACTTATTCAACCTATACCTGACGTGGACTGATCATCGACACGAGTCCTTGGTCACTTGTTGCGGAAGATCAACGTAAGTTAGCTGCCTTTTATTTTAAGGTTCTTAATATGTACTCAATGTTATAATGTGTTTGTTATCTGGCACTGCAGCATTACTTCCTGGACCGCAACCCTGATGCCAAGGGCTACTTTATGGAGAAGATTAAGTCCAGACTTATGCAGTGGTGGGCAAAATTGAAAAAGAAGTACTGGCAATAGTTCCACGAGGACTGGGAGCGGTACTGGCGCCTGGACAACCGTGCTGGCCCGGTGCAGTTCTTTGGCTATTGTTTCCTGTGGGAGTCTGATGCTGGGCAAGTATAGTTCATATTTTTAACCACATATTATATATATATATTTTCTAACATACTGTAAAAATATAAGAAAATTTCAAAAATGTCCGCCGCCAACTGCAGTGCGCCTCGAGGATATGAGCATCATGGCGGCTCGAAGAGCTTCAGCCAAATTGGGTACGAGTTGGCACAACATGTAAAAATGTTGTACTTAAATTTTGTAACAAATATTTTTCTGAAAGAGTGTCTAAATTGTTTTCTATTGATTTTAGGGCCGCCCGGGCATTGAGTCTTTGGTGGAGCATACACTTACTAAGGCCCACCCAAAGTACAATGATCCCAAGAAGTTGGCAAAGAATCGAGCTCTGGCGATTAGTAAAAGGTTAAGTTTACATTAATATGCAGTTTTAATGCATGGAGTATATAACTCTTTTTCTCTTCTACTCAGGAGGCCGTCCACAATGCTGCCGAGGTGGTGGCAGGCTCGAGTTCCACCGGGCCTCTTACTAGGGTTGATGAGGACGTGATCATTGCGGAGACACTGGGAGGGAGGAGGAAGAACCGGTACCAGATGTGAGGCGCGGAGAAGCACGACTACAAGAGGAATAGGCCGGTTCTTCTTCCCAGCATTCGAGTGTCACACAGCCTTCCCAGTCCACCGAGTTGCAGGGCATGGCTCAGGTTCGGGCGACCTTGACACATGTCGTGGAGGATATGAGGAATCTAAAGGAGGCGGGTGCATTTTCGGTCCTGGGTGGACCTTAATCTAGTCAAGTTGGAGGTTATCAGGCACATGAGAACGTCGCATGTAATAATTTCCTGTAACAATTCCTTTTATTATATGTGCTATGTGATTATGTGTATGCGTCCGTTTTAGTCATTAGGTTTATGATTCGTAACACAAGCATGATAAAGAACATTCCTAACTAGTTTTAGGGTTATAAGTGATATTTGGATTTAGATTATAAGTCGCTGAGTATGAATTCGGTTATCTCTCCATATAAGTTCTTAAGAGGGCAATACAAATTTGGTTTTAGATTAAATTGAAATATACACAGAGTTTAGACTATATGGTTTACGGTTATAGGCGAGATACATATATGTACTAGTCATTCATTTAAGATTTCCCCTACGATTCCCCAAAAAGTTTTTCCACATCCAAAATTTTATATAACAAATTAGTGTAAAGATATTTAGCGGCACGGGCACCTTCGGCGTGGGGGTCTTCAGCACAGTGAACAAATATGTCGATGGCACCTTCGACGCGGAATTACAAATACAACACGAAACAACAAATTCGGCACATGTGCCTTCGGAGCGGAACAACAAATTCGGTGCAAGCGCCTTCAGCGCGGAACAACAAATTCGGCCTTCAACAACAAATTTGACGCCTTTGACGCGAGCGCCTTTGATGCGGAATAACAAATTAGCGTACAAAATTAGCAGCCAATTCGGTGTCAAACAACAAATTTGACGCATGCGCCTTTGCCGCGGAACAATAAATTAGCGTAAAAAAATTTAACGGGCGCCTTCGGCGCAGAATAAAAAACCTCAGGGTATTTTTCGGTGGGGGTATTAATTTAAATTTTTTACACTAATTTGTTGTTCCGCTAAACTTTTGTACGCTAATTTGTTGTTCCCCTAAATTGTTTTACGCTAAATATTTTACTTTGTTTAATTTAATGGATCATACTTCTCCACAATCTTTTCCAATGAACTTTTAATTTCAAAGTTTAGGTTCCCAAGACATTTCCCTCCCCCCCTAAAATTTAATCTCCACATTCTTTTCCTAAACACTTTTAATTTCAAAGTTTTGGTTACAAATGCATTTTTTCCACCAAAATTTAAGTTTTTCCACTAAAATTTTCACAAAATCCAATATCAACCATTGATTTATTAAGATTAAATCACAGCCACTCTTTATCTTGTCCTAGTCAGCCCTAGAATTCAAAAAAGTTGTCAAATGTATAATAGATGTATCATATAGATGATATTTGTGTGGCGGGGGAAGGGGGAGGGGTTGAGTAAAGATAGAAAATGCCATGTATATCTTAATCTTAATTTATCCAAACACCTCAAAGTGTGGATATAATTAAGTTTTAGACTGGTATCATACATGAAGTCCATGGGGAGATAAACGAATTCATACTCAAATAGCGACTATCCGTCAGATGCAGAACGGCTGTTCTCCGTAGTGCAGTGCTGATTCAACAAAGTAATCAATAAATCTAGAATACAACATAAATCTATATCTAAATTAGATGGCGGTGCATGCATCAAGTAAGTTATATTGCTTAAATACTACACTGGGATACAAATCAGAATAGGGGCTTGTTGCATATTATATTAGTCAAGACAGTTGTACGAAGCACTTGCGTCTTCGGCCTTCCTGCAGAGTGACGTCAAGGAACTATCTTGATTAACATAACGATATCGCTGATGATACATTCGAGAAGGACAAAACCATATCAACTATGGTAGAAATGGGGTTTCTTGCCGAGGAGGCATCAACAGTATTGATAGATGTAGTATGTTATAATTTTTAAAAGCTCGAAATGGGGTTTAAAACTAATTTTAATTAGTTAACGTAATTATTCAATAATTTCTTCTGGGTGAAATAGACATCAGAAAGTTTCAAGTGAGCTATCAAACGACTGTCTTGAAGAGTATTCCAACATATATTTTTTCCACATATCAGTTTATGTGAAAGTAACAAGTTATGAATTTTTAAATGAAAACAACGTATTTAAATTTTAGGCTTAAAAATTCATTGTGAAAAAATCTACTCGTCAGATTAAGATGAAACTAGCGACATTGGGTCCAGAACGTCATTTTTGATTTTCTGGGCCTGGTCTTGTAATTTTCTGAAGCATGTATAATTAGTTATGAATTTAAGACCAATTACCCAAAATAATATTTTATAAAATACCGTATACGATTACATATTTACGTATTTTGTTTAAAAACATTTTAATACTAACCCTTTCTCTCTTCTTCCCATCGACAGCTGCAGCATGGGGGGTTCGACGTCGACGGGGTGCGAGCTCGTGGTGGCGACGGCAGCGAAGCTAGGCAGCGCGGTCGGCGAAGCCAACGGTAGTGGGGAGCAGCTCCGGGGCGGTGTTGCTTTGAAGCAAAGGGAGGAGCAAAGGACGTGGGAAGGGGCGTTGCTGGTGGAGGGAGAAGTCGGGCTAGGGCAGAGGTCGTGGCGGCTGTGATGGTCGGAGACCACGAAGACACGGCGACGTTCGATGGCGGCAGAGCTCAGAGAGGTGAGGGAGCTCGGGGGGTGTCAGGGGTTGCTTGGGGAGGCGTGGTACTCGGGGCATCGGAGCGGAGGCAGCACAACGAGGCGGTGATCTTCATCGGAGACGTTCGACTTCAGAGGGAAGGGCGGCGGCGGCGTTGAGTCAGCGGGTCGAAGGCGGAGTGTGGAGTGGGGGGTTTACCGGCGAGAGAGAGGGAGGCCTGTGCTATTGTAGGAGGGTGGCGGGCTTTGTCGACGACTGGGAGATGGCTGAGAGGGTGACGTCCGTCGTCATCGTGGTGTAGTGTGGGCGGAGGGCTTGATGGTTGCTGCCGCGGTTGAAGAAGGAGAATGAGAGGCGAGTGGAGGGGAGAGCGGGCTTGGGGTTTTCAAACGGAGAGAGAGATAGGGGGCATGGGTTGTGTGCGTTCGAATGAGGGAAGAAGAGATGGGTTTCAAAAGTTAAGGGGATGGGTTCGGGGGATTTAGGTTCAGGGAGCTGAGCCTGGGTTGGGTTGAAGATGAAGGAGATTTAGAGGGGGTAGGGTTATATAATATAAGTTATTAATATAATATCAATATGGGTAATTGATATGGTGCAATGGTTAGTTGGGGAAGTGTGGAGGTGTGTTTTACATGGGCTGCCGATGGCGGTTGGGTGGGTAGTTACGGTATTAATTAAGTGGGGTTAGGGGTAAAAGTAATTAGTTAGGGTGAGAGTAAAAGTGATAAGTGATGTAATTAGTAAAAATGGAGGAATACGACGCCGTTTTCGTATACGACTCGAAAAAATTACGAAAACATAGCCACGGGATCGTATCATTGTGAGGATCGTGAATACAAGATCAATTTTGTAGTTTGAGCTATGGTGATACTAGTTTTAGGCCAAAACATTTAGGATGTGGGTTTACGGGTTCTAGGTCGATTTGATTCCAGAAAATTACGAAATTAAAATGTGGAACCCTAAAATGATCATAGAATGATACTGTAGAAGTTTGAAAACATTTTGATGATGTTTATATGGAAAATTAATTCATACAGCTAAATCGATGACATTTGAAAATGAATTATTATAAAAATTATTTAGACGTATTTAATAAAACCCGAACTTACTAAAATACAACATAACTAGTTTGATGCTTCAAAATATTTTCTACAAAGAATATTGAAATCATTTTTGATATAAAACTCTTGACCAACCATTATAAAATTCTTTTAAAAAGTGAAATTACGTTAAATACGTAAATAAATGTATTGAAAAATACGGGTCGTTACATCCTACCCTCCTTAAAATAATTCCGTCCTCGGAATTTAGAAGACCAATAATTGCTTAAGCAATTTTAAACTATTGAACTGAAGGCTTGATGAACTATAACGACATAGGAAAAATAAGTTGTTAATAGATTGAAATATAATGTGATATCATAGCATTAAGAAAACGGGAGATGTTATGTATGAATACATACTATTGACATCACCATAGCTTCTGTAGTAGTTGCAAGACTAGTATTATCATAATAGCCACCTTGATTTCTCAAGTAGCTGAAATTACGATGATATAATGATATGGGGTACTGATTGAAAATAAACGAGTATAATATTAAAAGCGATAATTCATACCTCTAATCGCCTGGCTCATGGCTTCGACATATTTTGCGATTATTGTGTAGGCTTGTTGTTGCGGGGGAGGTGGTGGTCGATGAGAAGCGTCTCCAGCAGGGGCAGCAGCTGTGGCAGTGGTAGTAACTCGTACTCTTGCATTTGGGCAATCCCTAGCAAGATGATCCTCCGACCCACAAATCAGGCAGAGATTCAGGTACCGTCGACACTCTGTTTTCATATGTCTGGGCCTACCACAATGGTGACACACTGGACGTTGTGGCAGTGCCTGTCTCTAGAATTGAATCTGCTTGATTGGGTGAAGCATCTGGTTGGATGATGGTTGACGGTTGGGTCCAGCAGTAGTTGTTAGAGGTGGCGACCTTTGAGGAGGGGTAGCTATGAATTGCTCTCGCTTCTCTTCTCTTTCGATGAACTCGTGCTCATGATCTGCAGCTAGAGCCTCAGTATGGGTGCAGAGTTGGCGTCTGACCAAATTCCATTGGATCTCTATGTTTAGTCGTTACTTGAAGCGTTGAGCTCAAGTCAGAGGGGTGTCAACCATCCCGGGAGCAAAACGGCTAAGCATAGTGAATTGAGCATCATATTGTTCCACTGACATGAAACCTTTCTTCAACTCGACAAACTGAGCTTGCAGTTCCATTTGAGCTTCGGGTGAAAAGTACTTGGTGTTTAAGTGATCGGTGAACGTTGCCCAATCAATAGGTCGTTGCAGGCGACGTTCAGTTGAGTTCCACCAAATCCTAGCTCCGTCAGTCAGTTGAGATTTGGTCGTGTCCACCCATACGTATTCCACGATCTGAGCTGCATTTAAGTCATCTTCAGTTCTTCGCAACCACTCTTCAGCCTTCAGAGGACCATCTAAACCATTTCAATGCTTTGGGCGGAGCGACCTGAACTGTTGTATTCCTCCTTCATACTTGTGCTCTCCTCGTATAGCTTGAACAAGCTCATGGAGCGCGACATCAGAAATTTGATGGACAGTAGGAGGTGGTTCATTGTTGGCTTTGTTGCTAGCTCTGGATAGATCAGCTCCGTGGGGGCTCTAAGAAGTGTTTTCGCCCATCGTTTGAAGGTCACACCTGCATAATATGTCAGCTTCGTTGAGTATTATATATAGTACATCCAGATCTTACTATACTATTCACGATGTATTTTGCACGAACTTGCATGGGCCACCAAACTTGTAAAGATCCGCTCTCGGGGGCCATTAGTATTTGATTATTTTTGTAGGTCTGCAGTTTACCAGTGAAACCAATATAGCCACGATGCAGAGACGTACAATAATACTCAAATCAGCGTACATTATTACAGTCCAAATTTAAAATACAACACCAAACAGCACTCTCTCACCATATACATGAAAGTAAACCGGAATGGAAATACATAGAAAGTACATCACGCATACACTCCAAATCTAAAAGTCGACAGTCTCAGGATCGAGATATGGCTCTGCGAACTTAGGAGTGCATAAGTCAACCTGTGCGGCGTCTGCGGTGTAATCGTGCTCGGATATACACCCTGAAAACGACTGTAGTTTTACCGCCAGCTCACAGAGTTGTGGCGAGCGGGTATCGAACTCAGGGAGGACAATTGACAGTATTCTACTTTGATTACCTAGCTATCAAGGGAAATAGAATAGTTTTGATGGTATAGTCACAATCGTTCAATAGCAAGTAAATGTCAAGATAATAACAGCATCTAGGGATAGGAAATCCCCACTACGGATCGTCTCTTATCCTTGTGAATTATGAATATCAATGTTGCAAGCTTGAATGTAGGTGAACTAGGCGCAACTTAATATAGAACCAAGCTCACGTTTTCGTGCTATTGTCTGTCTATAGCAACCTAGATTAGAGCCCACTCTTGTGCAAACTCTAACCTAAGCTACTAGCGTGAAGATCGACATCATCGTCCAATCGCAACTCGAGCCCACTCTCGTGCAAACTCGAGCTACGGTCTAGGTTATGATAGTTCGTATTCATCCAATCTCTTGCAAACAAATATTAGTATCGATTTATAATAAAAATCCTAGCTTTGCTCCAATCTCTTGCAAACCAAATTTAGCGGATCTCAATTATAAACCTAAATCGAATATCTAGGCCTTCCTATCAATTAGATCCAATCTCATGCAAATCCCAATCGATAGATACTCCTAGCTACTCGTAGTAAATCAATCACAACCTAACCTAACTTCAATTCTAGCAACAATTCTATACATTCATCACAATTCAAAGATCGGGTCCATAGGGTTCATCCCCATGCCCTAGAACGACGGAACTACTCACTAATCATCATGAAAATCTCGGAAATAACACATGAAATCATAGCACAATTCATTGCAAAGAAGAGACAATTCATAAAAATAAGATTTTTAGCAAGAAAGAACAAACCAACGTTGTCGCCTATGATCTCCAACTGAGATTTTACAAAAGAATAGCCGTCAAAAAATAATAGAAGTCTCTCCTAAAACTAGTGATAAAACTAGGTTTAAATACAAGCTAAAATCGTCTAAAAAATCGTGACAAAACTGCCCCTGCGCAGCCCAGAATTTGCAATCCTCGCAGCAGTCGAAGAGTCACTTGGCCGAGTGACAAACCCAATAAAAAACAGAGGGTTTGGGGGTTTCAGGGGTCCGTCGCTCTGACTGACTCGGCCGAGTGGGCATCTGCACTTGGCTGAGTGAGCAATCATGCTCAGCCAAGTGGGCTTCCTCAAAAATTCCAGTAAGTTGGCATCTTCTCTGAACGAAATCTCTTTAGCACTCGGGCGAGTGAGCTTTCTCACTCGGCCGAGTGGTCTTCTTTGCTCGACCGAGTGAACGCTAAAAATTTGCTGTGCGTATCCGTTTCACTCTGCCGAATACAGTTTCTAACTCGGTCGAGTGAGCAGTCTGCTCGGCCGAGTGGGCTGTATCTTGGCTCCTTTCTTCTCCTCCTCGCCTCCTCGTCGATTCTATAGAATTTCTTCTTCTTCCGCTCATCCTTAATTGCTGATAACTCCTCAAATAAGTCGTGGGTGACACTTCGAAGTGCGTGAATATCCTTTGATATCATTTTCATTTCAAATCGCTCCATATCTCCTGAAATACGACAAAAACAAGAAATAGTGAAAAGCAATGCAATATCTTCGAATAATCGTGGAAAACGCAATATGGGCGATCAAAACAACGTGAAAATATGCAGAAAAAAGGTGTAAAATAAGGAGCGATCAAAATCCCCAAACTTACCTCTTACTCGTCCTTGAGGAAGATGAGTAAAAGGCGAACCCGGCGGGTAAAATAAGGAAAATGAAAAAGAAGATAGAAAAGAAAACAAAGAGTGAGGTGCTAGATCATTTCCTCAGGACGTGGATTCACTTACTCAAATAGCATACGGTGAATAAAAACATGCCAAAGATTTTTATCTCGATATCATGATATAAGGAGGCATTCAACATAGAAACCCAAGAATATCAAAATAGTATGAAATATGGAATCATTCTAGAGTTAGCATCGTCTGAAGCATCTAAAGTGGTATACATAATCATAGACCACACACTTTTCAATTGATCGCATTCTATTTGGAGTATAAGAAGTATCACACAACATGAAGCAATAAGAATTGAAAGGAGTGGTTTTCATGAGATGCATGCTAAGTTTCAATTCTTGGACTTCTTAAAACTTTTAGTAATCTCGTCGAGTATAGAAAATTACCTATCTTAGGTTGTCATGCACAGTCTAGTAGCCACTCTCTCACACATCATTGGATCCCCTCCCCCAAGCTTATCTATAAGCATGGTGGAATCAAATTTAGTAATAAGACTTTTCCCCATTTTTGAAGCTCAAGAAATAAAAATATAAAGAGGGAAGAAAGAGAGAAAGATACAATGGGATCATATATATACGTCTTTTCTCTTTTCTTTTCTTTTTCTCTCTTTTTTTCTCTTTTTTTCATATCAATATATACAACTATGATCCCAAATCAAAAGATAGAAAGATATACATGTATTTTTTCTTTTTGATTTTGGGGTGTTGGAGCATGGATCTTTTATAGCGGAGGAATATGCCAATATAAGATTCGCTAAAGGGAGTTTCACCAATGATTTTAAGTATAGAAATGATGCTCAAGATATGTGGAGAAAGTAAAATATGTAACACTCGGTTCACTCTATAGAATGTGTACGACAACTTTCAGCAGAGTAATGTAATCTACTCAGTTTAATCTCAGAAAGAAAACTAGTCCTGTCATATCAACATAGCACACATTCAATCAACCTGAAAGTGAAGCGTACAATTTTCATGCAATAAGAAGTGATATAAGACAACAATGCAGTACTCCAAATTTAAGCAATCAATGTGTGAAGCTTGGTGTGTTTTCTATGAAGAGTATACATATAAATCATCAGAGTCAGCTAATAGAAGAATTTCATCCACATTCATACATGAAAGTACGGGTTACTATCTCAAATGCATAGCAAGCATGGCATATGATATCTGAATTAAAAACGATGGCATGACAAGATAATATGCATATAGAGATGAGCTAATACCACGTCATCATCATCACAGAAAATTCATCTCTAGCAAAAAGATAAAGGAAATAAGGATAAAAGAAAAATAAAAACTACTGTACATATGCAGCAAACACAAAAAGTAAGAAAAACGTGATGCATGAGCAAAAAAATGAAAAAAGTGGGTGAAAAAATAAGTGTAAAAACAAAGAAAAGTGGAAAAAATAATAAAATAAGTAGGTGAAGAAAAATAAAAATAAAAAGTGCGTGAGACACTCACTCCCCCAAGCTAAAATGCACAGTGTCCTCAATGTGCAAAGTGTGGCACACCGAGAGATATGATATGGGTGGGGTGGGTGAGGATGCATGCATGATGAAAATAAAAAATAAAAAAATGAGATGGGTATGCAAGTGATGCATGCAGAGATCAAAATGGCGTAATATAGGTGTCCCCAAACATACCTCCGCTCTCACAAAATGATATAGACAGATATGAGCAAAAAGTGACCAACACGTGTGTGGAGGAGGGGTGCAAAAATCAGCAGACAGAATGATAGCAAGTGAAGCAGCATCAAAAGTATGGAAGGCATCCAGTGTGTGCCTAGGTGGGTGGTGGCGCACCAGCACCATCCTGTGGTGGAGGTGGTGGTCGTGTAGGCTGCTGGGTAGGGGTAGGTGGCGGATGTGGCAGTCTCGCAAGATCTGGTTCAGGCAAGCCTGAATACCAGGAAGTAAGGCGACGCGGGACTGAACAGCACTGACAGTAGCGGAGAGAACCCAGAAATCTCCTCTAATCCCACAAACTGCCCCCTCTAGAGCACGGATGTGCTGAACTAAGGTGTCGGGGGGAGGTGGGGGCAAAGGGTCGTACTGGTGAGGAACGGTGCTGTCTCGCACGGCTACCGTAAAGGATAGGTGCAGCTACGTGGTAGGGCTGAGGTGCTGTGCTCAAAAAAGGACGCTCAGCCTCTATGGGAGGCTGAAATACAGGTAAGGTCGAAGAGAATGGAGCAGCAGCAGAAGCGAAAGTGGTGGCAGAGGGTGAGGAGAGTAGAGAGGTCGGTGACACAGACGTGGGGACAGACGTCACGACACTCTCAGTGAAGACAGCGGTAGTGGAGACAGTAGTGTCGACGGCTGGGGAGGCCGTGAAGTATGCATGAACTGACTCCCAGGGGTCGGGAACAATAATGAGGAAAGGGTCTTCACTACGGAGGTGAACGAAGACTCGCCGCTCTCAACTATGGTGGTGGGGCATTCAGGGCTCACAGGAGAAATAGGATCTATGGTCATCGACACAGTAGTGGTGATGGTGTGGGTGGACTCAGCTAGTGTGCTCCTGACACTGACAGAAGTGTGGACAGAGGTGTCGGGAGGTGCAGACAGGTCAGGTGCAGACTGAGGTACCTGCTGAGCGCCCTCGGGCTCTAGCACATACGCGGCAGGGATGAGGAGATCCATCGTTGGAATCCACTCCCCGCCCGCGGGTCCAATATGTGTCCGAGCAAGGCTCGGGAGAACCATGTAGTCATCGCCAAAAGTGTAATGCCCTGCTAAGCTACTGCACAAGTACTAGAGGGGGGGTGAATAGTACTTTAAAATAATTAAGAGGCTAATTCCTAATTACTTGCAAACTCTACCAAACAATGCGGAAAAGTAAATGTTAGAAAACAAAGAAACAATTGCAAACAACGATATTACTGGGTTCGGATCCACCCAAGTCTCCCTGACTTGTTCCCGGTGATCCTACGTCCCAACCACCCGGATCCCCTCTGGATACTTGAGTTAGAAACCCTAACTCAAGATTTCCACTATGAAATACTTGTGAAGAACCTTCACCAAGTCAAATCATACACAAAGTAATTTGTGACTCCCACAACCCGGGATCACAAACACAACTCTCACAACCGAGAGATAAACACTTACAAAATGAAAGTAAATGAAATAAAATAACTTACCACAAAATACCTATGCCTTGAGTACACTTACGAATTAGGGCAAGGATGATTTTGAGGAAGAAGAAGGCACCAAACCCTAGCTCCAAGATGTAGATCAGCGATGGAGAGCTATGGGGTTGTTGGTGACCTAGGATCAAGCACTTGGCTTGGAAGGCTTCACACTCAATGAATCTCTCTTTGGAAGTAAGAGTGAGGAGAGATTATTGAATGGAATGAAAGAGCTTTGAATGAGCTTGGAATGATTTCTCTTGATCTCTAAACTTGCAATAATATCAGCCTTGAGTGCAATAAATGCAGATCAACAAGTATTTATAGGATAGAGGAGAGAGAGAAAGAAATTCGAGTCATTAAATGCTCCAACGGCTCTTTTCTGAACCCAACTAGTCGGTCAAAGAACAACCACCGACCGACTAGTTCATCAACTAGTCGGTCGGTCATTTAACGTAGACCGACTAATGGAAGAACAGCCAAAAGGTTGAAGCACAGACAAAAGGAACTAGTCGGTCCAAGAAGAGTAGCTGACTGACTAGTTTCATAACTAGTCGGTCGGTTACTTAATTGAGACCGACTAAGAGATAAAACTGAAGTCTGAGCACAAATTGATTTAGTCGGTCCAAGAACAAATGTTGACCGACTAGTTCATCAACTAGTCGATCGCCAAATGTGCATAGACTGACTAACGATAAACAGTAAGTTAGGTGAAGATTGGCATGTACAGTAAAGCTTAACTAGTCGGTCCAAGAAGGAAAGTTGACCGACTAGTTCATCAACTAGTCGGTCGATCAATGAACACAGACCGACTAATGATAAACAGTAGCTCAGGCTCAAAGTTGCATGTACAGGGAAAGCTCAACTAGTCGGTCACAAAAGCATCACTGACCGACTAGTTCACAAACTAGTCGGTCGGTGAGTCAACGTAGACCGACTAACTGTAAACAGTAAAGAGCTTAGAATTAACTGACAGAAACTAGTCGGTCCAAGAAGCTTTGCCGACCGACTAGATCACCATCTAGTCGGTTAGTTCTTTTTCTTGAACCAACTAAAATGCACAAGAAGTCGCAAATTGAAGCGCGAAGCTTCGGGAAAGTTTGTATGGACTTCTACTAAGATCCTAGAGCTAAGATAGGAGCGTTATGAAGATTTAAACCGTAAGACCTACTCAAGGCTTAACATTCTACGAAAGAAGCTTAAAGACTATAAATAAAACTTGACGATACCGTCTTCATTAGCTTCAATCGAATCTTCATGACTTCTAAAATGGTCCATAAGCTTCAACGAAGCTTTAGGCATACGATCACGTGCTTTGAGAAGTCTCGATGTTCATATGAATTTGGTGACGATCTCCATAACTGCGCTCACAAATTGTTAGTTCACGATATATTTATGTTTGTTCATCATCCAAAACCAAATCCGGGGAGGCCAATATCCAACATTCTCTCCCTTTTTGGTGATGACAAACCAACATAAATAATAATCAACAATAATAGTTCAAATGAAATTTACTTACTCTCCCTGCATTGATGACACGTTAATTCCATATTAAACAATAATAATACGCATCAAGCAGACGAGTAAAGTATATAAATGAGAATCGATTAATGAAATATAGAATAACAAATGTTGGTTATTGAAATATCGGATTTGAAAAATCCATTTATATATCTTAACTCCCCCTGAATCTAACATATCAAATTAGATTCTTGGAAAAATGCTTTAAATTATCATTTAGCACATCGTTATTATTATATCTCTCCTCCTTTGGCATAAGCAAAAAGAGCGGGAGGAGATCAACGACAACAACAATGGCTTCAAATAAAAAGCACGGGAGTCGTAGAATACGACCATGGCTCAAGTGACACCAAAGAAAAATACGAATAAAATCAAGGCGTGTCAATGATACCATAGTCGAAAATCGTAAAACGAAATCATCAAAAACTCAAATCAATTTTACGGATTGAGTTATGGAATACACTCTCCAAGATCAACATTCTTGATTAATTTAGTGCATGAAAAAAAATTCTATGTTTTCATAAAGTGAAATCTATTTAACCAAGTTAATATTGTCGAGCGACGAAATCAAACATCAGAGACATAAAAAAAATTATAAATTGTGCACAATAGAATGAAATGTCAACTGCGATGTATATATATAAAAATATGAACCAGAGTACATCAAAAATATACTTCACTGATATCCAAAAAGCGATCCAACGATCGACGATCAAAATACAACATCATATATCTCAGAACACAGCATATATTGAAGTATCACAAAAACATATCGACATCCATCCAACGTACATCAAAATACATCAAAACATCAAAAACATCCAGAACCATACTCTATCCAACCCAAACTCTCTCACATAAGATGTATCATCCAAGGAGCATCGGAGAGTCCTCAAAGAAGCTCAAGAGGAAGCGGCAGGATCTGAAGCGGCAGGATCTGCAGCAGTAGCAGGCTTTGCAGGAGAAGTGGTGGTCACAGGAACAGCATGAATGTCAACGGGAGAGACGGCAGAAGTCTCAGGCACGGTAGAAGAGACGATCTCAGAAGCAGCAACGGTAGTGGCCTCGGGAGCACCAGTCGGAGCATCCACCGCTGGAGCGGTGGCAACAGGTGTGCTCTCGGGGGCACCAGCAGACGAAGCAGCAGTAGCATAACTAGAAGTGCCCTTGGGGGCACAAGTAGAAGCACGAGCAAGCTCCTCAATGTCCTAGGGTGGAAGATCGACGGACGGCGACGGCGGGGTTGGCCGGAAATCGGCCGGAAGTCGAACGGGCTGAGCGGGGTCGGGGGTTTGAGCTGGAGAGGGTGGAATTTTGATCGACTTGAATGAAAAGAAGTCGACTTGATGGAGTTTTAGTCGGTCGGAAGTCGAAAAGACCAATCAGTCCCTGACACAACTAGTCGGTCACAGTTCAAGCACTGACCGACTAGATCACGATCTAGTCGATCGGTCAATGAGCTTGAACCGACTAGTTGTAAACAGTAACTGAAGGCAAATTTCCTGACAAGATTTAGTCGGTCTAAGCTCATTCACTGACCGACTAGAACTGAATCTAGTCGGTCGGCCAATGAACTTACCGACTAAGAGAGTTCAAAAATTGAAAATCTTTGAATTTTGATTTCTCTCCTAATCACACTTGGATGAAACATCAAAATACTCTCATTAATCATTATACTACCCCATTAAACATCGAAAATCTGAAATTTGACGATTACGCACAAATCGAGCGAAAATTCCGAAAATTCAACAAAAATCCAGAAAATTTTAATACTTCAAGCATGAGCAAATATAACGAATAGAATAGCATGCAAGAATATTGAATAAAAATGAATCCTATATCTCGGATTCACCCATAATCCCCAATTCTCGACGTAACCGCACAAAGGAGTCCTCCTTTAGGGGTTTCGTGAAAATATCGGCGATTTGCTTCTGGGTTTCAACGTACACTAATATGATGTCCTTTTTAGCAACATGATCATCTAAGAAATGGTGTCGGACATCTATGTGTTTCGAACGGGAATGGTGTACCGGGTTCTTGGAAAGACATATTGCACTTTGGTTGTCCACCATGATAGGGCAAGTATCACAGTTTATACCAAAGTCCTTAAGTGTGTGTCTCATCCAAAGAACTTGAGCACACGCGGCACCGGCGGCAATGTATTCCGCCTCGGTGGTTGAAAGTGATACGGAATTCTGCTTCTTGGAAAACCAAGAGACGAGAGAATTTCCTATAAAATGGCAAGTGCCACTAGTACTTTTCCTATCGGATTTGCATCCCGCATAATCGGCATCACTATATGAGATTAACTCATATGTGCTAGATTTTGGATAAAGTAATCCAAAATCAAGTGAATAACTTAAATAACGGAAAATACGCGTTACCGCTACTAAGTGAGACTCCTTAGGTTGAGATTGATAACGAGCACATACGCATACGGCAAACATAATATCGGGCTTACTTGCGGTAAGATAAAGTAAACTACCAATCATACCTTGATATAGACGAATGTCTACATCTTTACCGCCCGTATCCTTATCAAGATGCGTAGTCGTGCTCATTGGAGTCTTTTTCCCGAAGGCATTCTCCATTCCAAATAGCTTAAGCAACTCCACCGTATACTTCGTTTGATGGATAAAGATTGCATCGTCCATTTGACGAATTTGGAGACCTAAGAAATATTTGAGCTCACCCATGTGGCTCATCTCAAATTGATCCTTCATCACATTAGAAAACTCTTCGCAAAGAGCAAAGTTAGTAGCACCGAAAATGATATTATAAACATATATTTGAACTAAAATTATATCATTATTCGAATACTTAACAAATAATGTGGAATCAACTTCTCCCATTTTAAATCCTAAATCCAAAAGAAAATTCTTTAGACGGTCATACCAAGCTCGAGGAGCTTGTCTCAAACCGTAAAGAGCTTTCTTAAGTTTAAAAACATGATTTGGAAATTTTTCATTTATAAAACCCGGAGGTTGAGAAACATAAACTTCCTCAACAACATCTCCGTTTAAAAATGCACTTTTTACATCCATTTGAAATAATTTAAAATCCTTATGGCATGCAAAAGATAATAGTAATCTAATTGATTCTAATCTAGCTACCGGAGCGAAGGATTCTTCGAAATCAATACCTTCCTCTTGACGGTAGCCTTGAGCAACTAACCGAGCTTTGTTCCGGACGAAGACTTGGTTTTCGTCGATTTTGTTCTTGAAGATCCACGTTGTCCCTATGACGGTGTGGTTCTTTGATGGCAATGGAACAAGCTCCCAAACCTCATTCCTCTCGAATTGAATGAGCTCCTCCTCCATGGCTAAGATCCAAGCACTATCTTCGCACGCTTCATTAACATTATTTGGCTCTATCGAGGAGGCAAAGGCACAATGAGCGAAGTAGTTCACTTGCGATCTCGTCTTGACACTATCATGGATATTGCCAATGACTTGCTCATGAGGATGGTCACGAACGGTATGAAGCCGTTTGGGAATACCTTGATCACTAGGAACATTCTCAACAACTTCATTAGTCGGGTTAGTATCAATAGAATCAATAGAATTAATAGAGTTAGAATTACCAATTGAATCACATAAGACATCCATAGAGTCATCATCATTAGTAATTCTCGTTGGAACAAATCCTTCATTAAATGAAACATGAAGTGATTCCTCGATCGTTGAGGTTCGTTTTTGAATATCCGGTAGGCTTTGCTACGTGAGGAATACCCAACAAAAATCCCCTCATCGGATCTTGGATCGAATTTGTCCAAGCTACCATACGTGTTCTTAATAAAACATTTCGAACCAAAAACACGAAAATGTTTAACTTGAGGCAACCTACCAAACAACAATTCATAACAAGTTTGTTTAGTGCCGGGCCTCAAAAGTATTCTATTAAACACATAGCAAGCGGTATGTACCGCTTCCGCCCAAAATTGATGGCCAAGTTGGCTATCATCAAGCATAGTGCGAGCGCATTCCACTAGCGTCCTATTCTTTCTCTCAACAACACCATTTTGAGGAGGTGCACGAGGGAATGAAAAGGTGTGTGTAATACCAACTTCATCACAAAATGTCTCAAAAGACTCATTCTCAAATTCACCTCCATGATCACTACGAATAGTGACAATGGTGGTTCCTAAGAGATTTTGTACTTTCGTAACAAAAATTGTGAAGTTGTCAAAAGCTTCATTTTTATTACATAATGAAAATACCCAAGTAAACCTAGAAAATTCATCAACGATGACAAGTCCATATCTAGCATTACCTAATGAAGCAACTCTAGTTGGCCCAAATAAATCTAGATGTAATAGCTCTAGAGGCCGCTTAGAAATGCTTTTCTTAGGTTTAAATGAAGATTTTGGAAGCTTGCCTCGTTGACACGAGTCACAAAAGCTTTTCTTTTGAAAGACAAGCTTAGGGAAGCCTCTAATAGAATTTAACTTGAAAAGCTTAAAAAGTGTTCCAAAGTTCACATGACCAAAACGTCGATGCCATAAGTGTTGTTCACTTGTGTAGGCAATAAGACATTGTTCATGTGATCTTGGAAGATCTAGGATATATATATCCTTATGGCGTGTGCCGGAAAACAATAATTCATTATTATCTTTTCTTAAAATATGGCACATTCCTTTCGCAAAGTTAACTTTGTAACCTTTGTCACAAAGTTGACTTATTGAAATGAGATTGTGGTTTAATCCTTTAACAAGGTAAACATCACATATAAGGGGTTTAGAAGGATTACCCACTTTACCAACACCTATGATGGTTCCGCTCTCGTTGCCTCCAAATACTACGCGGTTTCCATTTGCAATGGGAACCACTCCGGAGAGCAATTGAGCGTCACCCGTCATGTGTTTTGAACACCCGCTATCGAGTATCCAATTCCCCTTGGAGCTAAATTTAAATTTGTTGCTCCTTTTCTTTTTCTTTTCCTTGAGTACCTAAAGATAGAAAATTTCATATCATGGTACCCAAGGTCATTGGGTCCAAAAGATTAGACCTTTGGAAGCCAAGTCCAATTGGACTTAGACTTCCCCACATAATTTCTACTATGCACAACATCCGAAAAATAAGCATTCATGTAAACTTGTTTTTCATCCATGCTTGTGTCCTTTGGGCTCCAAATTGTGAATATTTTGGGAGCCCTCATCCTATTGGGTGCATGCATGCGTTGTTGGTTTCTACGTGATGCATGTCGTGGATAGGCATAAGGAACATGATGGAATGGTGCATGTGGATAATTATTCATACGATGATGTGGGTGAACATATGCATGTGGAGGAACACGTGCGTGAGGGTGTCTCACATGGTGTGCACGTGCCTGTGAACGTGTAGCATAGAAATCATCATATGTGTGAGCCGGTGGAGTAGGACGTGTGTTCCAACGTGGCATAGTATTGGTGTACATATAATCATGCCCCTTCTTTGGAGTTCCACCCAAAGTGGGTTTCTTTCCGAAAGAGGGTGTGGACGAGGTGGAAGCACCATTGGTAGATGAACTACCAATAGAGTGTTTGCTACCACCCGTTGAGTCACCGAAAGTTGGCCTAACAAAAGTAGTGGCCGATTTGGATGAACTTCCCATCGTATACCCCAAGCCAATGTGGTGATTGACCGGAAGTAAGTCACTTAGGATTTTATCCAAATGGTCCTTACCCTTATTGAATTTATTAATTCGGCCTAATGTGTTCTCATATTTCTCGGTGAGAGAACGCATAGAAGCATCCAAAGTGGATACTTGCGATGTGAGCACATAAACACGAGATTTAAGATTCTCATTCTCAATACTCAAAGTCGAGTTTTGAGAAGTCAAATCCGCTATTTTATGTTCCTCCGGATCCTCAATGCTAACATGTTCAAGTTGAGTCTTGAGATTAACAATCTCATTCTTCAACCCTTCAACAACGGTGTCGTTGTTGGTGATGATAGTTTTAGGCGAGGTTTGAATGCTAGCTAAGTCATCTTTTACTTTAGTATACCTATTTACTAATTTAGTATACTTAGACCACAATTGAGAATTAGCATTCCTAAGGTCATCCATGGTTACCTCATCGCGTTCGTTGTCGCTATCATCGGAAGAGGAAGATCCTTGATCATGCTCCTCTCTTGCCATGAAGCACATGTGTGCTTTCTCCACTTGCTCATCGTCCGACTCTCTGCTTGAGGAATCATTGGAGTCGGTGAAAGTCCCGACAAGCCCCTTTTTGTTCCCTTTCTTGTACTTCTTGGACTTGTCGTACTTCGACGCCTTCCACTTCTCCTTTTCCTTGTTTAGAGGACACTCCGCTTTCATGTGTCATGGCTTGTTGCATTTAAAGCACAAAGAAGAAGAGGCGTTAGAAGAATTGAACTTTGACTTGTTTTTGAAGTTACCTTTCCGGAAGAACCGGTTGAACTTCTTGGCCATGAGTGCCATGGACTCCAAGTCCAACTCGTTTTCCGAGTTCTCATCATCGGTTGATGTGGAAGTAGATGGAGCGGCCTTGAAAGCAATAGCTTTCTTCTTTGGCTCTTCTTGTTGTAGGTAAGACTTCATCTTTTCCTGCAACTTCAACTTGCTATCCTTGCGTACCTCATAAGACATCAAGGTACCCATTAGTTGAACAACGGTATACTTGTTCATATCGTTACCTTCCTCGATGGAGAAGGTGCGCTTTTTCCAACTAGAAGGAAGTCCTTCTATAGGCTTCGAACATTTCTCCTTTTTGGTGTAGGATTTGCCGAGAGCCTCTAACTCGTTTATGATGTCGACGAAGCGAGCATAATACTCCTTCATCTTCTCACCCTGTAGCATATGAAACATCTCATAATCTTTATTAACTACAATGAGTTTAGAGTCTCTTACCCTACTCGTCCCTTCATGTAAGATGAGGAGGGAGTTCCAAATTTGATATGCACTCTTACATGTGCATATCTTGTTGAAATCCTCGGGCTCCAAAGCACATTGCAAGGCGTTTATTGCCTTGGCATTGCTTACCTCCGCGGCGACCTCCGCGGGAGTCCATTTCTCGAAATCTTCTTCGGTGGGCTCGACATATTCCTTCATCGTGGTCCTCCATAGTGAAGCACTCCAGAGGAAGGTTTCCATCCGGCATTTTCAGTACCCGTAGTTGGTACCGTTGAAGAATGGAGGCCTTGTTGAGGAATGTCCTTCCATTACCGAAGACGCTCCTTCATGGTTCTTGAAGGTGCTATAGTCGGAAGGTGGACGAACGGTCTTGTTGTCGTTGGCAGACATAGCTATAGACTTGGCTCTGATACCAAATGTAATGCCCTGCTAAGCTACTGCACAAGTACTAAGGGGGGTGAATAGTACTTTAAAATAATTAAGAGGTTAATTCCTACTTACTTGCAAACTCTACCAAACAATGCAGAAAAGTAAATGTTAGACAACAAAGAAACAATCGCAAACAACGATATTACTGGGTTCGGATCCACCCAAGTCTCCCCGGCTTGTTCCCGGTGATCCTACGTCCCAACCACCCGGATCCCCTCCGGATACTTGAGTTAGAAACCCTAACTCAAGATTTCCACTATGAAATACTTGTGAAGAACCTTCACCAAGTCAAATCATACACAAAGTAATTTGTGACTCCCACAACCCGGGATCACAAACACAACTCTCACAACCGAGAGATAAACACTTACAAAATGAAAGTAAATGAAATAGAATAACTTACCACAAAATACCTATGCCTTGAGTACACTTACGACTTAGGGCAAGGATGATTTTGAGGAAGAAGAAGGCACCAAACCCTAGCTCCAAGATGTAGATCAGCGATGGAGAGCGATGGGTTTGTTGGTGACCTAGGATCAAGCACTTGGCTTGGAAGGCTTCACACTCAATGAATCTCGCTTTGGAAGTAAGAGTGAGGAGAGATTATTGAATGGAATGAAAGAGCTTGGAATGAGCTTGGAATGATTTCTCTTGATCTCTAAACTTGCAATAATATCAGCCTTGAGTGCAATGAATGCAGATCAACAAGTATTTATAGGATAGAGGAGAGAGAGAAAGAAATTCGAGTCATTAAATGCTCCAACGGCTCTTTTCTGAACCCAACTAGTCGGTCAAAGAACAACCACCGACCGACTAGTTCATCAACTAGTCGGTCGGTCATTTAACGTAGACCGACTAATGGAAGAACAGCCAAAAGGTTGAAGCACAGACAAAAGGAACTAGTCGGTCCAAGAAGAGTAGCTGACCGACTAGTTTTATAACTAGTCGGTCGGTTACTTAACTGAGACCGACTAAGAGATAAAACTGAAGTCTGAGCACAAATTGATTTAGTTGGTCCAAGAACAAATGTTGACCGACTAGTTCATCAACTAGTCGGTGCCAAATGTGCATATACCGACTAATGATAAACAGTAAGTTAGGTGAAGATTGGCATGTACAGTAAAGCTCAACTTGTCGGTCCAAGAAGGAAAGTTGACCGACTAGTTCATCAACTAGTCGGTCGATCAATGAACACAGACCGACTAATGATAAACAGTAGCTCAGGCTCAAAGTTGCATGTACAGGGAAAGCTCAACTAGTCGGTCACAAAAGCATCACTGACCGACTAGTTCACAAACTAGTCGGTCGGTGAGTCAACGTAGACCGACTAAATGTAAACAGTAAAGAGCTTAGAATTAACTGACAGAAACTAGTCGGTCCAAGAAGCTTTGCCGACCGACTAGATCACCATCTAGTCGGTCAGTTCTTCTTCTTGAACCAACTAACATGCACAAGAAGTCGCGAATCGAAGCGCGAAGCTTCGGGAAAGTTTGTATGGACTTCTACTAAGATCCTAGAGCTAAGATAGGAGCGTTATGAAGATTTAAACCGTAAGACCTACTCAAGGCTTAATATTCTACGAAAGAAGCTTAAGGACTATAAATAAAACTTGACGATACCATCTTCAATAGCTTCAATCGAATCTTCATGATTTCTAAAATGGTCCATAAGCTTCAACGAAGCTTTAGGCATACGATCACATGCTTTGAGAAGTCTCGAGATGTCTCTTTGGATGTTCATATGAATTTGGCGACGATCTCTATAACTGCGCTCACAAATTATTAGTTCACGGTATATTTATGTTTGTTCATCATCCAAAACCAAATCCGGGGAGTCCAATATACAACAAAAAGGACCATGCAGCCACACCTAGTGGTGCTGACCATGAGGACGCAGCATCCTCATCCGGGCCATAACATCTATGGAGAGTGAAGTAGGGCGGTGGTCGAAGCAAGCCAGCAGGGAGGTCAACTCCGCACAAAAGGGCCAAGAGGGTAATCAGACCTCCACAACAGATAGGCGTCCTAGCGCCGACAGAGATAATGAAGCGGTCGATGTACCAACTGGCGATATCAATCTCGAGGGCGGGGACCAAAACGTCGCTACCTCTCTCGTAGACCCTCGGCCATGTCATCGCATAGAGCATGTAGAGCTCTAGCGTCGACAACGTCCCCGGCTCATACCTCGCTAGAAAAATAGTCGCCATAAGGCGCTGTGCAATGCGGAGGCATGGGAGGAGGATAGCAGAGGCCTTGGCCCGACTAGGGTCAAGGGTGAGAGGCGACCCCGTGATATGCATCCAAAAAGCATGTGTGTCAAATGACGGGGGTGGGATGTGCGTGGGACTGTAACGACTGGTTTTTCATGTATGGATTTTATTACATATATATATATATTTGGTTGCTTCTCCTTGGTTGCGATTTCCATTTCTGTCTCCGTAGTTTTCATTATCGTTCGTTTCGTCGTGTTTCTCTAGATTCTTCCGTCGGTCGGCGTGTTTGAAGTAAGTCATTTGTGACGGGCTTCATAACGTCGATATCTTAGAGTTAGAATGATCCTAGGAGACTTAAGAAACCATCCCGGAGCTTCGCGCTCCATTTCGGAACTTTCAGTGCACATTAACCGGTGTAAGAAGGGGCACCGACCGACTAGATGACGATCCAGTCGGTCGAAAAACCTTCTTGAACTGACTAGTGGGCTTTGATAAATGTTCAAGAGTTACTGTTTATCGTTAGTCGGTCTAAGAACGTTGGTTGACCGACTAGGTTGCAAACTAGTCGGTCGGCAATGCTTCTTTAACCGACTAACTCATTAACTATTTTTTTGGTACCAGTTACTGTTCACTTTTAGTCGGTCTAAGAACGTTCATCGACGGACTAGATGTCAAACTAGTCGGTCAGTAGTTGTTCTTTGACCGACTAACTCTTTAATTATTTTTGACACTAGTTACTGTTTACTCTTAGTCGGTCTAAGAACGTTAATCGACCGACTAGATGTCAAACTAGTCGGTCAGTAGTTGTTCTTTGACCGACTAACTCTTAGTTCAGGTTTTCGTCAGGGGTTACTGTTTACACTTAGTCGGTCTGCGTTGGTCAACCGACCGACTAGTTCCCAAATTAGTCGGTCAGTGGTTGCTCTTTGACCGACTAAACAGTACAGGAAACCCTAGTTTTGCCCTAGCCGCCACCAAACTCTATAAATACCCCTCCAAACGTTTTTTTTTCTTCTTCTTCATCTCTAAACCTAATTTCTCCCCCCATTGAGCCCCCTACTACCTCAACCCTTATTCCTTCATCCAAAGCCCGAAATCCATCATCCAACCCCTCCCTTGTCACAACCCACCTTCCATCTTCCCCAAACCTTCATCAAACCCTCAAAATCCACATCCAAACCCATTTCTCCAGATTTTTCCCCCATTTCCAGATCTGAGCCGGATCGTTCTTCCGTTGCCGTGGTTGCCGGTATCGTTCCTCCACTTCTTCACGGTAATACTCGATTCTTTAGTTTTAGCATAACCCACATTAACATTTGTGAAACCCTAATAAAATGGATTATTAGACAATTAGGATTCTATTAAGAAATCGATTTAGAATCGTTGTTCTAATAATTGTTTTGCTATAACAGTGATCTATTCCGTAGTTAGCTTGTGTGACGATCTTCATTGCTCGTCAATCCCGGTATCAGGCAAGTGAAACTTGCATCTCTTGAATTGGGCCATGTCTTAGGCCATTTCCTTGCTTTAGCGTAAAAGAGACTAGACGGAGAAAGGATAGCCGTCTGGATGCCATTGACCTAGCTTGATAACGAAGCTTGGTCCGTCACCTTCATTATTATTGTTGTTGTTGTTGTTGTTCCGTTTGCGATTACAGGGACCTGCTTATACTAAATTGACGTTTATCAGGCGTGCAGCTTCACAGCTCCACGCTTGAGCAGACCTTCTCACGTCTCGCCTCCATTTTAGGGAAGCGAGGCGTGACAGGTTTTAGTGGTGGCCCATGCAGGTCTCTCTCTGTAACTGCAATTATCGGGATAACGATAATAATATAAGATTGTCCAACAAATAAAATTCGACATCCGAGCCCTAAGCTATTGAGTCTAATTTGTTTCGTTTTCTGTGTCATTAGATGGCAGGAAGGCGATTCACCCGTGGTGGAGGTAGTGGTGCGCCCCCTCATGACGAGGAGCCTAAGCGGAAACCCACCAATGGAGAGATGATGCGGATGATGCTCCAGATGATGCAAGTGCAGCAGGGCGTGCTCCTGCAAGTCCAGAATGCTCCACTTGCTCGAGCTGGTCGGGCAATCCAGGATGCCCCTCGCTCTGAGCCGGAAGCGAAGCAGTTTCGGGAGCTGGGTCCCGCATATTTTGATGGGTCTGAGGGTCCTTTGGCTACCGATGAGTGGATTCATAACATTGAGGATAACCTGGCGATGGCAAAGATTAACCCGGCTGGATGGGTTGATTTGGCTAAGAGGCAGCTAAAGGATAATGCCAGAAACTGGTGGGATGCTAAAGAGAAGATGCTGGTGGAGCCGATAGTTTGGGCTACCTTCAAGGCCAGATTTGATGGAGAATTCTTCCCGAAGGCTGCTAGACAGGTGATGCTACAGTGCTTCATAGATCTGAAGCAGGGGAGCTTGTCGGTGGATCAGTACCACCAAGAGTTCACGAGGCTCAGTCGATTTGCACCAAAGATGGTGCAAGATGCCGATGAGAAAGCTCAGCGGTTCCTCCAGGGACTTGCCTTAGAGCTTCAGAGTTTTGTGACCTCGAAGGTTCTGATTGCTGCGAGGCGGCATGAGTTGAATTTGAACCAGAGGAAGGGACATGTTTCAGGAGCTGGGAAGAGGCCTATGGAGCAGGTCAGGGCGGTGGTTAGGCCTGGTTTCAAGCCTAATCAGCCAGTTTAGTTCAATAGGCCAGGAGGGCCTATTCTGAAGACTTACCATTTCTGCGGCAAGACTGGACACCTCAGGGATCAGTGTAGGAGGTTCCTGGGGCAGTGCATTGTCTGCGGAGATCCTGCCCATACCATCAGGGAGTGTCCCAAGTCGAAGCAGCCTTGGTGGGCTCCTATTGCAGCACAGCCGTTGCAGCAGCGAGCTCCTGTGCCCGCTGGACGTGGAGCGCCCCTTGTTCCACAGAGACAGGCCTTTCGGCAGGCCGTTCCGCCGAGAGGGCAGTCTTTTCTATTGACTGAGGAGGAGAGCATGGCCGTGGACGAGGTTATTACAGGTAACGCTCATTCTAGCTATTTTTCTTCCTTAGTTAGTTTGATTGTTGATTATGTTGGTTGCTTGCTCATGTTTGTTGCTAGAATAGGATTTGATTGTTAGACTGTTTGCTAGGTGTGGTTTTGGTTTGCACATTTCCTGCACGAGTCCTCTTTGACTCAGGTGCGTCGATGTGCATTTTGGCCCGGAGCTTCGTGGAGAAGCATTCCTTGTCGACGTCATCTCTTCCTAAGAGTTGGAATATCGTCATAGGGAACGGTGTGGTCTCGGTGCATCGTGGGTGCAATTCTTGCCCGTTGGTGGTTTGTGGACGTGAGCTTTGTGCTGATTTCATTGTCCATGACATCATCAACTACGATGCGGTCCTTGGGATGGATTGGCTTGCGAGCTTCTATGCTACGATTGACTATCGGAGGAAGAAGGTGGTGTTCGAGATTCCCGGACATCCAGTATTTGAGTTCAGTCGAGGTAGCAGTTCGCTGGGTCTGGTCAGATTTCGGACCAGACCGGTGGAGGTTGTGGCTATGCAGATGGAGTTGGAGAGGCCAGCTGTGGTGCGAGATTTTGATGACGTCTTCCCCGAGGAGATGTCTGGGTTGCCACCTGAACGGGCTTTGGAATTTTCTATTGATCTTATTCCAGGAGCGCAGCCCATTTCGAAGGCACCGTATCGTATGGCGCCAGCAGAGTTGGAAGAGTTACGTAGGCAGTTGGATGAGCTTATGCAGAAGGGTTACATCAACCCTAGTGTGTGTCCGTGGGGAGCACCGGTGTTGTTGGTGAAGAAGAAGGATGGTTTGCGTCGCATGTGCGTGGACTATCGGGAGCTGAATGCGGTGACCATTAAGAACAAATACCCGTTGCCTCGCATCAATGATATCTTTGATCAGCTGGGAGGATCGAGCGTGTTTTCTAAGTTGGATTTGAGGAGTGGTTACCATCAGTTGAAGGTGAAGAAGGATGATGTGCCGAAGACAGCTTTCAGGAAAAAGTATGGACACTATGAGTTTGTGGTTATGTCTTTCGGTGTAACTAACACACCCGCAGTTTTCATGAATCTGATGAACCTGATTTTCTACGACTTTTTAGATAAGTTTGTCGTTATCTTTATTGATGACATTCTGATTTATTCGAAGTCAGAGGAAGAGCATGCCTCGCACTTGAGGACAGTGTTGGAGATTTTGAGGAAGCATCGGTTGTATGCTAAGTTTTCGAAGTGCGAGTTTTGGCTGGATAGAGTTGCTTTTCTCGGGCATGTGGTGACTGGAGATGGTATTTCAGTGGATCCCGAGAAGATCAGGGCCATCAGAGAGTGGCCTGTTCCGTCGTCTGCGTCTGAGATTCGGAGTTTCCTTAGTTTGGCGGGATATTATCGGTGTTTCATTCAGGACTTTTCCCGTATTGCGGAGCCGATGACCAGGTTGACGCGGAAGGATGTTGCTTTTGTTTGGTCGGGTGATTGTGAGGATGCCTTTGGTGTTCTGAGGGAGAGGCTGACGACTGCCCCTGTTCTTGCTGTGCCTGATCACAGTGGAGGATTCGAGATCTTTTGTGATGCTTCTGGCAAGGGTCTTGGTTGTGTTTTGCATCAGCATAGACATGTTGTAGCTTACGCTTCTCGTCAGCTCAAGGTTCATGAGAAGAATTACCCGACGCATGATTTGGAGTTGGCTGCTGTTGTGTTTGCTCTTAAGATTTGGAGACACTTCTTGCTGAGTGAGAAAGTGAAAATCTTCACCGATCACAAAAGCTTGAAGTATATTTTCACCCAGAAGGAGCTTAACATGCGACAGTGTCGATGGTTGGAGCTCATGACGGATTATGAGATTGATCTGCAGTATCACCCTGGCAAGATGAATGTGGTTCCAGATGCTTTGAGTATGCTTCCCGCGGTGATGATGTTGACTTCGTAGTGGAGATTGCAGCAGGATTTTTGCGAGTCTAAAGTGGAGATTGTTCTTCCTGGGGAGGATTCCTCGTTGATGTGTATGCAGATACAGTCGACGCTCGTGGATCGGATTAAGGCGAGTCAGGCCGGAGATCTGAAGCTGGTGAAGATTCGGGAGCAGGTGGAAGCCGGTCTACGGACTGAATTTTTGGTTCATGAAGATGGCTCGTTGAGGTATGGAGCTAGGTTGTGTGTGCCTGCTGGGGATATCAGAGAGGAGTTGTTGGTGGAGGCACACAGTTCGCCGTATTCTGTGCATCCTGGTGGGACCAAGATGTACAAGGATCTTCGTCTGAACTTTTGGTGGCACGACATGAAAAGGAGTGTGGCTCGGAGTGTAGCCAAATGCTTGGTTTGCCAGCAGGTAAAGGCGGAGCATCAGCGTACGGCATGGTTACTGCAACCGCTTCCGATTCCAGAGTGGAAGTGGCAACACATCACTATGGACTTCGTGACTGGACTACCTCAGAGTCCGAAGCAGAACGACGCGATTTGGGTGATCGTAGACCGATTGACCAAATCTGCGCATTTTATTCCATTCCGAGTAGGACAGTCCACTGAGGCGCTAACAAGGAGATACATGGAGGTAAATTCTTTTACTCTCCGTTTCTGTTTCCTTTTCCTAGCTTAGATAGTGATGTAACGTGAATCGTGTAGGAGATCGTGCGACTTCACGGAGTCCCCGTGAGTATCGTGTTGGACAGAGACACGAGGTTCACATCTCAGTTCTGGTAGAGTTTGCAGAAGAGTTTGGGTACGCATCTGAGTTTCAGTACGGCGTACCATCCGCAGACGGATGGCCAGTCCGAGAGGACGATTCAGATTTTGGAAGACATGCTGAGAGCATGCATGTTGGTTTTCAAGGGTTCGTGGGAGGACCATCTACACTTGGTGGAGTTCTCTTACAACAACAGCTACCAGGTGTCTATTGGAATGGCGCCTTTCGCCGCTTTGTATGGGAGGAAATGTCGATTGCCATTGAGTTGGGATGACGTTGGCGATCGGGACCTGTTGGGGCCTGAGATGATTGTGGAGGCTGTGGAGGTCGTCAGGAATATTCGGGAGAGATTGAGGATTGCTCAGGACCGTTTTAAGCATTGGGCGGATGCGAAACGCCGTCCTTTGGAGTTTCAGCCTGGGGATCATGTGTTTCTGAGGATTTCCCCGAATCGTGGAGTGATTCGTTTTGGGAAGCGAGGGAAGTTGAGCCCGCGATACATTGGACCGTTTGACATTCTAGAGAGGGTTGGCGAGGTAGCTTACCGCTGAGCCTTGCCACCATCTTTAGAAGGAGTTCATGATGTTTTTCATGTGTCGCAGCTTCATCGATACATCAGCGATCCATCTCATGCTGTGGATTTCTCGGAGATTGCCGTTCGCCCAGATTTGACGTATGACCAGCATCCAGTGCAGATTCTGGACAGGCGTCAGAAGTCACTTTGGAACAAGGCCGTCGATCTTGTTAGAGTGATGTGGCGACACGGTTCACCGGGAGAGTCTACTTGGGAGAGAGAAGATGAGATGCGAGAGCGCCACCCACTTTTGTTCCCGGACACGTGAGTGTTGGGAATTCCGATGACGGAATTTTTCTTAAGTTGGGGAGGATGTAACGACTGGTTTTTCATGTATGGATTTTATTATATATATATATATATATATATATATATATATATATATATATATATATATATATATATATATATATATGGTTGCTTCTCCTTGGTTGCGATTTCCATTTCCGTCTCCGTAGTTTTCATTATCGTTCGTTTCGTCGTGTTTCTCTAGATTCTTCCATCGGTCGGCGTGTTTGAAGTAAGTCATTCGTGACGGGCTTCATAACGTCGATATCTTAGAGTTAGAACGAGCCTAGGAGACTTAGGAAACCATCCCGGAGCTTCGCGCTCCATTTCGGAACTTTTAGTGCACATTAGCCGGTGTAAGAAGGGGCACCGACCGACTAGATGACGATCCAGTCGGTCCGAAAACCTTCTTGAACTGACTAGTGGGCTTTGATAAATGTTCAGGAGTTACTGTTTATCGTTAGTCGGTCTAAGAACATTGGTTGACCGACTAGGTTGCAAACTAGTCGGTCGGCAATGCTTCTGTAACCGACTAACTCATTAACTATTTTTTTGGTACCAGTTACTGTTCACTTTTAGTCGGTCTAAGAACGTTCATCGACCGACTAGATGTCAAACTAGTCGGTCAGTAGTTGTTCTTTGACCGACTAACTCTTTAATTATTTTTGACACTAGGTACTGTTTACTCTTAGTCAGTCTAAAAACGTTAATCGACCGACTAGATGTCAAACTAGTCGGTCAGTAGTTGTTCTTTGACCGACTAACTCTTAGTTCAGGTTTTCGTCAGGGGTTACTGTTTATACTTAGTCGGTCTGCGTTGGTCAACCGACCGACTAGTTCCCAAACTAGTCGGTCAGTGGTTGCCTTTTGACCGACTAAACAGTACAGGAAACCCTAGTTTTGCCCTAGCCGCCACCAAACTCTATAAATACCCCTCCAAACGTTTTTTTCTTCTTCTTCTTCATCTCTAAACCTAATTTCTCCCCCATTGAGCCCCCTACTACCTCAAACCCTTATTCCTTCATCCAAAGCCCAAAATCCATCATCCAAACCCTCCCTTGTCACAACCCACCTTCCATCTTCCCCAAACCTTCATCAAACCCTCAAAATCCACATCCAACCCCATTTCTCCAGATTTTCCCCCATTTCCAGATCTGAGCCGGATCGTTCTTCCGTTGCCGTGGTTGCCGGTATCGTTCCTCCGCTTCTTCACGGTAATACTCGATTCTTTAGTTTTAGCATAACCCACATTAACATTTGTGAAACCCTAATAAAATGGATTATTAGACAATTAGGATTCTATTAAGAAATCGATTTAGAATCGTTGTTCTAATAATTGTTTTGCTATAACAGTGATCTATTCCGTAGTTAGCTTGTGTGACGATCTTCATTGCTCGTCAATCCCGGTATCAGGCAAGTGAAACTTGCATCTCTTGAATTGGGCCATGTCTTAGGCCATTTCCTTGCTTTAGCGTAAAAGAGACTAGATGGTGAAAGGATAGCCGTCTGGACGCCATTGACCTAGCTTGACAACGAAGCTTGGTCCGTCACCTTCATCATGCTTGTATGTCACGTTTACTTTCCTTTAACGGTACGCGTATTAACTGTTCATGTCATCCATGCATCCTTAACTGCTATTGCATTTTTACTGCCATGTTTAATTTAAATTAACGGTACACGAATATGTTCATGTCATTGCATTTTTCCTGTCACGTTTAATTTCAATTAACGATACGCGAATATGTTCATGTCATTGCATTTTGTCTGTCACGTTTAATTTAAATTAATGGTACGCGAATATCTGCTCATGTCATTGCATGCTTGAATAGTCATCGTGATTGCGTAGCTTCGCTACATACTTGTACTATTTGTTCCGGCTAGGCACCCGTTTTGCAGGCACAACCCTATGCCAATTACAACTCTGGCTCATGGTCCAGAAGACGAGCTCAATACAGCCTGCGGGCAATAGGGCACTCTCTGAGTGATCCCTTGTACATGACTACAGCCTGCGGGCAATAGGGCATCCATGTGTGGGTGATCCCTTATACTTGTACTTGTTACTTGACATTACATGTCACGACTACCACTTGCTACTTGTACTTTACTTTACTTGTTACCACCTTACTTTACTTGCCATGCACCATACTTTAACTGCTAGGTTGTTAGTTTACCTTTCTTTCAGTTTCCTTGCACAAGTCTTTCGACTTGCTGACATGTGCCCCTTTTCTCTTTTGGGTGACACATGTTAGAGCCCGAGCCTGAGATACTTGCTGTGGATGCGGTGTTCGCTGACGCTGAGTCAGAACCCGCGTTGATCGAGTACTTCGTAGACACTGGAGATCAGTCTTAGTGTCTATGTTTGATTTTTGTTAGATTGCTTAGGTTGTCGGTGCGTGGCACCTAGTTTGATACTCTGCTATGTTTGTGATTTGTTTGGCCTTGTTCTGGGCCTTTAGACTCTTTCTATTTTAGCCTGGTGGCTTTTTCTGTGATGTTGGATATTTTTGTGGACAAATTGAGATTGGTTATTTTCATATCCGTCTCATTCTATTATTATTATTGTTGTTGTTGTTGTTGTTGTTCCGTTTGCGATTACAGGGACCTGCTTATACTAAATTGACGCTTATCAGGCGTGCAGCTTCACAGCTCCATGCTTGAGCGGACCTTCTCACGTCTCGCCTCCATTTTAGGGAAGCGGGGCGTGACAGGGACTGTAAGCTCAGTCTGGGTTTGGGACAACGGGCCACTAGAAGAATGCTCGGAGCATGTCGATAGTGATCTCGTACTCCTGATCCATCAATCTAAAGGAGCATCCCCCAGGGGTCCGAGCAATAAAACTAAGGACCTCTAGTGTCAGGCAGATGTAAGTGTCCGCTGACACCGACAGAAAGTCATGCCACCCCACATTGTCATACAACTGGAGTAGCCCCTCTAGTACCTTTAAGCGCTCTAAATCAGCTTGGTGCACAAACCTAGACAGTACGAGCGATGGGAGATACGCTCAAATCTGGCGCGGTGTGCGTCATCTCTGAACGTAATCCACATCACATCGATAGCGGGGGCGGGCTGTGCCAGTGGTGGAATGGGCTCGGTAGGAGGCAAAAGTGTGGCTGGTGGCGAGCTAGGTGGAGGGGAGTCTGCCCTAGCGAAAGAGGATCCAGGATCATAGACCTCTTCCGCTTGGAAGCGGGCGCCCGTGTGCGTGACCTAGTACGTGGGGGTATGTGGCCCGTGAATCGTGCCCACACTAATCAAAATGCGTAGTGCTAAAGATGGAACGAGTATACCTGAGCACGACGCGAGAGCAAAAATTGGAAGTGTGCGAAGAATTTCCTCCTCCGAGAAGCGCCAAATCAACTCCCGTATCTCCCCCAAGCTAGCCTGAAATACAAATAGAGAAATCAGCGATGAGTAGCAACATATATGGGAGAAGATAGGAGATAACATATATATATATATATATATATGGGTTAATTTCGATTCGGGGCTTAATGGGCTTACGGATTGGAGAAAAAGGCGAAAAATTCGAATTTTGGGAGAAATGTGGGATGTACGGCGAAGGGGGCGGCGTCGCCGACGTCGGCAGTCGTAGGCGGGTCATCGGCGACCAGCGGCAGGCGGCGGTCGACCAGCGTGGGGGTACTCGGGCGAGGAGAAGGCGACTGTGGCTCGGGCGCTGCGGGGAAGACGAAGCGGCTCGGGGGAAAAATTGGGGATTTTGCGATTTTGGGAAATGAGCCGCGGGCACTGGGTTATATAAAGATGGGTCACTTGGCCGAGTGACGTGTTCACTTGGCCGAGTGGCACTATAAAAAATTTTCACAGCAAAAGTTGTGACTCGGCTGAGTATCTATGGTACTCGACCGAGTGAGTGATGGCTACTTGACCGAGTGAGCAAAGGCTACTCGGCCAAGTGACATTGCCACTCAGCGTTTATAAAGCGTGGAGGGTATCAGATTCACTCGGCTGAGTGACAAGTCACTCGGCCGAGTGGCAAATAAATTACAGTAAATTACAGAGAGTAGTTTTTAGGATCTTTCCTGATCTGTATCATACTCAGTCGAGTAGGGTCTTCACTCGGCCGACTGACATGTTCACTCGGCCGAGTGGCTTGCAAATTTCAGCTCCAACTCTCTGTTTTTGCGTCACTTTCTGTTTTTCGTCTCTCCATCAGTTTCTTCCTCCTCCCAAGGCCTGAGCGCATACCTGGAGCGCTCTCCTTTGCCATGGTCATCCTCCATTTAAATGGTTCTTCGTTCTCTATCTCCTGTCATGAAAAATAGAGCTCGTTGACACGATTTTTATTGACTCTTAACTCTAAACACTAAGAAAGATCTAAAAAAATAAAATGTAACGACTGGTTTTCATGTATCTGGATTAATTATATTATATATATATATATATATGTTTTGGTGGATTTTCTCCTCAAGTGTGGTTTTCGTCTCCGTAGCTTTCATTTTCGATCGTTTCGTCGTGATTTTCTAGCTTCTTCCTTAGAATCGTCGATTTTGGAGTAAGTCATTCGTGACGGGCTTCATATCGATCATATCTTATTGTTAGATCAAGCCTGGGAGTCTTAGGAATCGATCCCGGAGATTCGCGGTCCATTTCGGAACTTTCTGTGCACGTTAGCCGGTGTAAGAAGGGGAACCGACCGACTAAATGACGATTTACTCGGTCGACAAACCTTCGTGGACCGACTAGTTGGCTTTGTTAATTTCTCAGGAGTTACTGTTTATCGTTAGTCGGTCTAAGAACATTTGTCGACCGACTAGGTTGCAAACTAGTCGGTCAGCAATCGTTCTTTAACCGACTAGCTCTATGATCTTTTTTGATATCAAGTACTATTCATTCTTAGTCGGTCTAAGAAAATTCGTCGACCGACTAGATGAGAAACTAGTCGGTTAGTAGTTGTTCTTTGACCGACTAAATCTAAATCCTATTTTGTACAGGAGTTACTGTTTACACTTAGTCGGTCTGCGTTGGTCAACCGACCGACTAGTTCCCAAACTAGTCGGTCAGTGGTTGGTCTTTGACCGACTAATCAGTGTTAAAACCCTAATTTCTGGGCAGCCGCCAGCCCTTCCTATTTAAACCCCCCAAATGTTTTTTCTTTTCTTCTTTCCTTTCTCCAGAGCCTCCTTCTTCCCCAAATCATCATCCATCTAACCCTAGTCCTCCTCCTTCATCAAGAGCTCCTCCCCCTCTCCATTTTGGCCGGCCACCACCTCTAGATCGCCGGAAAACCCCCAAAAATCCCCAAAACCCCATTTCTCCAGATTTTCTCCACATTTCCATATCTGAACCCTAGCTCTCCGGATCGTTTCTTCCGTCGCCGTGCTTGCTCGGTATCGTTCTTCCGCTTCCTAAGGTAGTGATCGATCCTTTGATGTTCTCATAACCCGTTTTGTGATTTTTGTGAAACTCTAATAAAACTAGGTTGGATGTTGTTCTAATATTGTTTTGCCATGGCAGCGATCTCATCTCCATAGTTAGCATTTGTGTGACGGCCTTGTTGATCGTCATCCTCGGTGCTAGGCAAATGAAACTTGCATCTCTTGATTTGGGCCATGTCCTTAGGCCATTTCCTTGCTTTAGCGTAAAAGAGACTAGACGGTGATAGGATAGCCGTCTGGACGCCATTGACCTAGCTTGACAACGAAGCTTGGTCCGTCACCTTCATCATGCTTGTATGTCATGTTTAATTTAAATTAATGGTACGCGAATATCTGTTCATGTCATTGCATTTTGTATGTCAGGTTTAATTTAAATTAACGGTATGCGAATATCTGTTCATGTCATTACATTTTGTATGTCAGGTTTAATTTAAATTAACGGTACGCGAATATCTGTTCATGTCATTGCATTTTGTATGTCATGTTTAATTTAAATTAACTGTACGCGAATATCTGCTCATGTCATTGCATGCTTGAACCCTCATCGTGATTTCGTAGCATTGCTACATACTAGTGCTACTTGTTTCGGCTAGGCACCTGTTTTGCGGGCACAACCCTAGGCCAATTATAAATCTGGCTCGTGGTCCAAAAAACGAGCTCAATACAGCCTGTGGGCAATATGGCACTCGCCTGTGTGTGAGTGATCCCTTGTACTTGAATCCAGCCTGCGGGTAATAGGGCACTCACATGTGTGTGGGTGATCCCTTGTACTTGTTACTTGACAATACATGTCACACCTACCATTTGTTACTTGCTACTTGTACTTCACTTGTTACTTCCATACGATACTTGTCATGCCATGCACCATGCTTTAACTGCTAGGTTGTTAGTTTACCTTTCTTTCAGTTTTCTTGCACAAGTCTTTCAACTTGCTAACATGTGCCCCTTTTCTCTTTTGGGTGACACATGTTAGATCCCGAGCCTGAGTTTGTCGCTGAGGACGTGGTGTTTGCTGACGCTGAGTCAGAACCCTCGTTGATCGAGGACTTTGTGGACACTGGAGATCAGTCTTAGTGTCCTCGTAGAGCTTTCCCTTTTGTTTTAGACTGCTTTTAGTTATCTGTGCGTAGCACCCATACTATGTTGGTGTTTGTTTAGTTGGCCGTGTGTTAGGCCTTTAGACTCTTTCCTTTTAGCCTGGTGGCTTTTCTGGATGTTGAACTTACATTTAATGTTGGACAAATTCTGAGATTTGAGATTTTATTTCTGTCTCTCCATGTGTTATTATTGTTGTTCCGTTTGTGGTTACATGGACCTGCTTATGTTTTATTGACGCTTATCGGGTTTGGGGCTTCACAGCTCCACTCTCGTGCGAACCTTTTCACATCTCGCCTCCATTTTAGGGAAACGGGGTGTGACATGTTTTGTTGGTGGCCCATGCAGGTCCCCTCTTCTGTAACTGCGATTATCGGAATAACGATAATAATATTAGAATGTCCAATAAACTAAGTTCGACGTCCGAGTCATAAGCTATGAGTCTAATCTTCTTCGTTTTCTGTGTCATTAGATGGCAGGAAGGCGATTCACCCATGGTGGAGGTAGTGGTGCGCCCCCTCATGACGAGGAGCCTGAGCGGGAACCCACCAATGGAGAGATGATGCGGATGATGCTTCAGATGATGCAGGTGCAGCAGGACGTGCTCCTGCAAGTCCAGAATGCTCCACTTGCTCGAGCTGGTCGGGCAATCCAGGATGCCCCTCGCTCTGAGCCGGGAGCGAAGCAATTTCGGGAGCTGGGTCCCGCATATTTTGATGGGTCTGAGGGTCCTCTGGCTGCCGATGAGTGGATTCGGAACATTGAGGATAACCTGGAGATGGCCAAGATCACCCCGGCAGGATGGGTTGATTTGGCGAAGAGGCAACTCAAGGATAATGCTCGGAATTGGTGGGATGCGAAAGAGAAGATGCTGGTGGAGTCGATAGCTTGGGCTACCTTTAAGTCCAGGTTTGATGAGGAGTTCTTCCCGAAGGCTGCTAGGCAGGTGATGCTGCAACGCTTCATAGATCTGAAGCAGGGGAGCTTGTCGGTGGATCAGTACCACCAAGAGTTCATGAGGTTCTGTCGGTGTGCACCAAAGATGGTGCAAGATGCCGATGAGAAAGCTCAGCGGTTCCTCCAGGGACTTGCCTTGGAGCTTCAGAGTTTTGTGACCTCTTCTGACCTGGAGACATATCAGAAGGTTCTGATTGCTGCGAGGCGGCAGGAGTTGAATTTGAACCAGAGGAAGGGACATGTTCCAGGAGCTGGGATGAGGCCTGTGGAGCAGGTCAGAGCGGCGGTTAGACCTGGATTCAGGCCTATCCAGCCTGTTCAGTTCAAGAGGCCAGGAGGGCCTATTCTGAAGACTTGCCATTTCTGCGGCAAGACCGGGCACCTCAGGGATCAGTGTAGGAGGTTCCTGGGGCAGTGTATTGTCTACAGAGATCCTGCCCATACCATCAGGGAGTGCCCCAAGTCGAAGCAGCCTTGGCGGGCACCTATTACAGCACAGCCGTTGTAGCAGCGAGCTCATGTGCCCACTGGACGTGGAGCACCCCTTGTTCCACAGAGACAGGCCTTTCAGCAGGCTGTTCCACCGAGAGGGCAGGCTTTCCTGATGACTGAGGAGGAGAGCATGGCCATGAATGAGTTTATCACAGGTAACTTCCCTCCTAGCTGTTTCTTCCTTAGTTATGTTTGATTGATAGATTATGTTTGGTTGCTTGCTCATGCTTGTTTGCTAGACTAGGGTTTGATTGTTATATTGCTTGTTAGGTGTGGTTTTGGTGTGCACATTTCCTGCACGAGTTCTCTTTGACTCTGGTGCATCGATGTGCATTATTTCTCGGAGCTTCGTGGAGAAGCATTCCTTGTCGACGTCCCCTCTTTCCAAGAGTTGGAACATCGTTACGGGGAATGGTGTGGTCTTGGTGAATCTTGGTTGTAATTCTTGCCCGTTGGTGTTTTGTGGACATGAGCTTTACGCTGATTTCATTGTCCACGACATCATCAACTATGATGCGGTTCTTGGGATGGATTGGCTTGCGAGCTTCTATGCTACGATCGACTGTCGGAGGAAGAAGGTCGTGTTCGAGATTCCCGGACACCCAGTGTTTGAGTTCAGCCGTGGTAGCAGTTCGCTTGGTCCTATCAGATTTCGGGCCAGGCCGGTGGAGATTGTGGCTATGCAGATGGAGCTGGAGAGGCCAGCAGTTGTGCGGAACTTTGATGACGTCTTCCCCGAGGAGATGTCTGGTTTGCCACCTTGCCACCTGATCGAGCTCTAGAATTTTCTATTGATCTTGTTCCGGGAGCGCATCTGATTTCGAAGGCGCCTTATTGTATGGCACCCGCTGAGTTGGAGGAGTTGCAGAAGCAGCTGGATGAGCTTTTGCAGAAGAGTTATATCAATCCTAGTGTGTCTCTGTGGGGAGCACCGGTGCTGCTGGTGAAGAAGAAGGATGGTTCGCGTCGCATGTGCGTGGACTATCGGGAGTTGAATGCGGTGACCATCAAGAATAAATACCCGTTGCCTCGCATCGATGATTTTTTTGATCGGCTTGGAGGTTCGAGGGTGTTTTCGAATTTGGATCTGAGGAGTGGTTATCATCAGTTGAAGGTGAAGAAGGAAGATGTTCCGAAGACAGCGTTCAGGATGAAGTATGGACACTACGAGTTTGTGGTTATGCCCTTCGGTGTAACCAATGCACCTGCAGTTTTCATGAATCTGATGAATATGATCTTCTACGACTTTTTAGATAAGTTTGTCGTTATCTTTATTGACGACATTCTGATCTATTCAAAGTCGGAGGAGGAGCATGCGTCGCATTTGAGGACAGTGTTGGAAATTTTGAGGAAGCATCGGTTGTATTCTAAGTTTTCGAAGTGCGAGTTTTGGCTAGATAGAGTTGCTTTTCTCGGGCATGTGGTGACTGGAGATGGTATTTCATTGGATCCCGAGAAGATCAGGGCCATCAGAGAGTGGCCTGTTCCGCAGTCAGCGTCTGAGATCCTGAGTTTCCTGGGGCTTGCTGGTTATTATCGGCGCTTCATTAAGGACTTTTTCCCTATTGCTGAGCCGATGACCAGATTGACGCGGAAGGATGTACCTTTTATTTGGTCGGGTGATTGTGAGAATGATTTTGGTGTTCTGAGGGAGAGATTGACGACTGCCCCTATTCTTGTTGTGCCTGATCGCAGCGGTGGATTTGAGATCTTTTGTGATGCTTCTGGCAAGGGTTTCAGTTGTGTGTTGCATCAGCACGGGCATGTTGTGGCGTATGCATCTCGTCAGCTCAAGGTTCATGAGAAGAATTACCCGACGCATGATTTGGAGTTGGCTACCGTTGTGTTTGCTCTTAAGATTTGGAGGCACTTCCTGCTGAGTGAGAAAGTGAAAATCTTCACAAATCACAAAAGCTTGAAGTATATTTTTACTCAGAAGGAGCTCAACATGCGACAGCTTCGATGGTTGGAGCTCATGGCGGATTATGAGATTGATTTGCAGTATCACCCTGGCAAGGTGAATGTGGTTCCTGATGCGCTGAGTAGGCTTCCAGCGGTGATGATTTTGACCTCACAGTGGAGATTGCAGCACGATTTTTACGAGTCTGGTGTGGAGATTGTTCTTCCTGGGGAGGCTTCTTCGTTGATGTGTATGTAGATTCAGTCGACGATCATGGGTCGGATCAAGGCTGGCCAGGCTGAGGATCCGAAGCTGGTGAAGATTCAGGAGCAGGTGGAAGCCGGTCTGCGGACTGACTTTTTGATTCATGAGGATGGCTCGCTGAGGTTTGGAGCCAGGTTGTGTGTGCCAGCTGGGGATAATAGAGAGGAGTTGATGGTGGAGGCACACAGTTCGTCGTATTCTGTGCATCCTGGTGGGACCAAGATGTACAAGGATCTTCGTCTGAACTATTGGTGGCATGGTATGAAGAGGAGTGTGGCTCAGAGTGCAGCCAAGTGTTTGGTTTGCCAGCAAGTGAAGGAGGAGCATCAGCGTACGGCAGGGTTGCTACAACCGCTTCCGATTCCGGAGTGGAAGTGGCATCACATCACTATGGATTTCATGACTGGATTACCTCGGAGTCCGAAGCAGAATGACGTGATTTGGGTGATCGTAGATCGATTGACCAAATCCGCGTACTTTATTCCATTCCGAGTGGGGCAGTCCACTGAGGCGCTAGCGAGGAGATATATGGAGGTAAATTCTTTTACTCTCTGTTTTTATTTCCTTTTCCTAGTCTAGATAGTGATGTAACGTGATCGTGTAGGAGGTCGTACGACTTCACGGAGTCCCTGTGAGTATCGTGTCAGATAGAGACACGAGGTTCACATCTCAGTTCTGGCAGAGTTTGCAGAAGAGTTTGGGTACGCGTCTGAGTTTCAGCACGACGTACCATCCGCAGACGGATGGCCAGTCCGAGAGGACGATTCAGATCTTGGAGGACATGCTGAGGGTGTGCATGTTGGATTTCAAGGGTTCGTGGGAGGACCATCTACATCTGGTGGAGTTTTCATACAACAACAGTTTCCAGGCGAGTATTGGCATGGCGCCTTTCGCCGCTCTTTATAGGAGGAAATGTCGATCGCCATTGAGTTGGGATGACGTTGGTGATCGGGAGCTATTGGGACCTGAGATGATTGTGGAGGCCGTGGATGTTGTCAGGAACATTCGGGAGAGGTTGAGGATTGCTCCGGACCGTTTTAAGCATTGGGCGGATGCTAAACGTCGTCCTTTGGAGTTTCAGCCGGGCGACCATGTGTTCTTGAAGATTTCCCTGAATCGTGATGTGATTCGCTTTGGGAAGCGAGGGAAGTTGAACCCGCGATACATTGGACCGTTTGACATTCTGGAGAGAGTTGGTGAGGTAGCCTACCGCTTAGCCTTGCCGCCATCTTTGGAAGGGGTTCACAATGTTTTCCATGTGTCGCAGCTTCGTCGATACATTAGCGACCCATCTCATGCTGTGGATTTCTCGGAGATTACCATTCACCCTGATATGACGTATGACCAGCGGCCAGTGCAGATTCTGGACAGGCCTCAGAAGTCACTCCGGAACAAGGTTGTCAATCTTGTGAGGGTGATGTGGCAACACGGCTCTCCTGGAGAGTCTACTTGGGAGAACGAGGATGAGATGCGAGAGCGTTACCCACTTTTGTTTCCGGACACGTGAGTGTTGGGAAATTCCGAGGTCGGAACTTTTCTTAAGTTGGGGAGGATGTAACGACTGGTTTTCATGTATCTGGATTAATTATATTATATATATATATGTTTTGGTGGATTTTCTCTTCAAGTGTGGTTTTCGTCTCCGTAGCTTTCATTTTCGATCGTTTCTCTTGATTTTCTAGCTTCTTCCTTAGAATCGTCGATTTTGGAGTAAGTCATTCGTGACGGGCTTAATATCGATCATATCTTATTGTTAGATCAAGCCTAGGAGTCTTAGGAATCGATCCCGGAGCTTCGCGCTCCATTTCGGAACTTTCTGTGCACGTTAGCCGGTGTAAGAAGGGGAACCGACCGATTAAATGACGATTAAGTCGGTCGGCAAACCTTCATGGACCGACTAGTTGGCTTTGTTAATTTCTCAGGAGTTACTGTTTATCGTTAGTCGGTCTAAGAACATTTGTCGACCGACTAGGTTGCGAACTAGTCGATCAGCAATCGTTCTTTAACCGACCAGCTCTATGATCATTTTTGATACCAAGTACTATTCATTCTTAGTCGGTCTAAGAACGTTCGTCGACCGACTAGATGAGAAACTAGTCGGTCAGTAGTTGTTATTTGACCGACTAAATCTAAATCCTATTTTGTACAGGAGTTACTGTTTACACTTAGTCGGTCTGTGTTGGTCAACCGACCGACTAGTTCCCAAACTAGTCGGTCAGTGGTTGCTCTTTGACCGACTAATCAGTGTTAAAACCCTAATTTCTGGGCAGCCGCCAGCCCTTCCTATTTAAACCCCCCAAGCGTTTTTTCTTTTCTTCTTTCCTTTCTCCAAAGCCTCCTTCTTCCCCAAATCATCATCCATCTAACCCTAGTCCTCCTCCTTCATCAAGAGCTCCTCCCCCTCTCCATTTTGGCCGGCCACCACCTCTAGATCGCCGGAAAACCCCCAAAAATCCCCAAAACCCCATTTCTCCAGATTTTCTCCCCATTTCCAGATCTGAACCCTAGCTCTCCGGATCGTTTCTTCCGTCGCTGTGCTTGCTCGGTATCGTTGATCGGCCCCGGATATACACCCGGAGAACGATTGTAGTTTTACCGCAAGCGCACGGTCAAGTGGCGAGCGGGTATCGAACACGAGGAGGTGGTGTTGGCTCCAATCTATCCTAGGTTGGCTCGACTAAGAATGTTTTATTGGTGGAGATGGCTATGGAATGATGTAATGGCAATGGTGATGGATGTCGATGTCGGAGATAGAGAAATAGGTCAAATGTTGATTCAAATACAATATAATAAAAGTGTTTAGGGCTAGGGAATCCCCACTACGGACCGTCATGCATCATTGTTAATAGTGAATCTCAATATTACTAGACTTGCGTTGAGGTGAACTAGTCGTAACTGAATATAGAACCAAGCTCACGCTCTCGCGCTATTGCCGGTCTATAGCAACCTAGATTAGAGCCCAATCTCTTGCAAACCCTAACCTAAGCCACTAGCATGAAGATCGACATCATCGTTCAATCGCTCCTCGAGCCCACTCTCGTGCAAACTCGAGTTACGATCTAGGTTGTGATAGTTTGCATTCGTCCAATCTCTTGCAAACGAATATGGGTATAGATTTACAATTAAAAATCCTAGCTTTGGTCCAATCTCTTGCAAACCAAATCTAGAGAAACCCAATTGTAAACCTAAATCGAATATCTAGGCCTTCCCATCGATTAGAATCCAATCTCTTGCAAACCCCAATCGATGGAAATCCCTAGCTATACGTAATAAATCAATCACAACCTAACCTCCTAGAAATTCTAGCAATTTAGAAATTCATTCATCACAAATCTGAAATTAGATCCATAGGGTTCATCCCCATGCCCTAGAACAACAAATCTACTCTAGCATAGCAATAAGGATATAAGAATCAATAAAAACCATAGCTTGCATACAAAAAGATATCAAATCAAAGATTCAAAGAATAAGAACAAAGATACTTAGCTTTGATGAAGAATTCCAATCCAAATACAAGCTTTTTGATCCAAGAGGGGGCCTAGGGCATGGCTTAACCTCTAAAATAATCAATAAGAAAACATCTTGGAACCCTAAGAAAACATAATGGGGATCCCCCTCTAATGGTGGCTACAAACCCCTTAAATACTCCCCCAAAACCCTAGCAAGAAACCCTAGAAAACCCCTCAAATTCGTGCCCAAAAACAGCCCAAACCGCAACTTAAAATCTGGGCCCGTCGCCGACTCGACCGAGTGGGAAAATGTGACTCGGCCGAGTGGAAATTCCAGCACTGCAGCGTCAACTTACAGAAATTCTCCAGATTTCATCCGACCTCCGATTGGTGCGTTCTTGGCCGCGTTGGAACCGTCATGAAGTCTAATATCCATAAACAATATGAGAAAAATACTTTGATTGCTGGAATGATAGCAGATTTCAAAAGATTGGGAGGCTATTTGAAAATCTGGGCGCTGCGTGTCCTCGGCGTCACTCGGCCGAGTTGACTTCTCTACTCGGTCGAGTGTGCTTCTCTACTCGGCCGAGTGACAGACCCTATAAAATTCCAGTAAGTTAGGGGTCTTAGGGGCCTGTCTTCGGAGGTGAATCGGCCGAGTGGCTTTACTCACTCGGCCGAGGGGCATTCGGTACTCGGCTGAGTCAGAACCGTCAAAAGCCTGTACATTTCCAGTAAGTCGGCCTCTTTTGATGGTGGATTTCTCATGCCACTCGGGCGATGCGATCTTCTTACTCGGCCGAGTGGGATATCATCCCTCGGCTGAGTGCACGCCCAATTCCTTCTGTTGGAGCGTGTCCAGTCTGGTCGGTCGAGTGGCTTTACTCACTCGGCCGAGGGGCATTCGGTACTCGGCCGAGTCGGAACCCTCAATCGCCTGACGGATTCCAGTAAGTCTGGGATTTTTGCTTGCCGTCGTCGTGATGCCACTCGGGCGAGTGGTGTCTCCATGCTCGGCCGAGTGGGATGGCGATGCTCGGCCGAGTGCACGCTGATACTCAATCTGCTGCGTGTCCGATCTGGCCGGCCGAGCGGGCTTCTTTGCTCGGCCGAGTGGCTTGCTGAAAATGCCCAATCTTCTCCGTTTCTCCTCCTCGTCGCTCCTACGGAGTTCCTTCTTCTTTCACACATCTCCCATCGCTGAATAGCCCACAAAAGAGCCTTGGGTGACGCTCCGGAGTGGGTGCAAGTCCCTTAAGCTCATTTTTGCTCCCGATCGCTCATATTTCCTGAAATCTGACAAAAACAAGAAATAGTGAAAAGTAACACAATATCATCGAATAATCGTGAAAATCGCAATATGAGCAACCGAAATGGCATGCAAATATGCGGAAAAAACGTGTAAAATATGGACCGATCAAAATCCCCCAAGCTTACCTCTTACTCGTCCTCGAGGAAGATAAGTAGAGAGACGAACTCGGGAGATGAAAACAAAGGAAACGAAATAAAAGAAAAAGAGAGAACACGAGGTGGAAGGGGTCGCTAGATTATTCTCTTAGATCTCAAACCACAAGCTACACATCACGATAACTTGGAAAATACGAATCACATGCTATAAGGATTTCAAATCTTACTTAGACATTGTACTTGCAAGCTTTTAAGAACAATAAGAGGGACTCTCTAAATTCATACAATCAATTCATATCTACATCATGCATTTCATAGAATTTAATATACAAATGTTGGCGATGCACTTTTCAATCAAAAGTTATAAATGAAGCATGTAAGATACACACCAAGCATGCAATAGAGAATAGAATAAAAGTCATGGCATTCACATATTTATTTCAAATCATGAAAAATCACCAAATCTAATATATTTTGCAAAGTCTAAGCATTATCGAATATTCCCATTCATGCACGTCTCCACTCTAATGTCATACTCACTCATATGGTCAAATGAATTCACCCCCCCAAGCTTAGCTTGAGGCGTGACCAGCGCCCCGTTTACGGTTTGGGCGCGGTGTCGTTTTACCGCAAGTGCACGGTTAGTGTAGAGTGCGGGTTTATCGAACTCAGGGAGGTGGATGGCTTGAGTGGCTACTAGCCTCGCCTAGGTTGTGTGCTAGCTACGCGGATGATATGGGTGAAGTGTAGAAATATAGAGAAGAAATAAAAAGACACGAAATGAATCCCCGCTAACACAGGCTAGAGCACTCATGACACTTGGCATTTGACTTGACACAGGGTGAGACATTGCCCCAAAAGGTGGTACCTAGCGTCCATGGCCCGATATTCCGGTCGGTGCCAAGCACGCTAGGCCTACCCGGTTCCGGACGGTGGGCATTCCCATGTCCATTAACACCTTCCGCAACCAGGAGCATTAAGGCCACAATGATATCTCCCAACACTTCGTCCAAGCCGCTCCCGCGCGCGAGGACTCGATGTCAACGCTCGGGGAGTGAGCTATGTCTAGGGAGTCAACCGCCAAGTTTATTCCCCCTTGGCCCGACGATCAGAGGCGGTCTTTCTCCCGCCAATGAAAATGAAACACCCCCGCGTAACCCTAATGGCCAAATAGGTCAAATATGATTTCTAGCAATACATCGAAGCAGATCTTGACAGGACAAGCACCGGACCCCAATCCCCAACACATCTAGTGTGTTGCCATACGAATTGGACCCAGATTGCTAGAAATCCCCATTGACGCATTTCATCGAACACATGCCATGCAACCAAGCCAAATGTAACAACCCAAGCATCAATCCTACTTTAACCCGTATTAGGGTTCATCAACACTACTCAATGGTGAGAAACATAAAAATAAGCAACATAACAGAGATACAAAACGTTCACCATCAAGAAAACTTAACACAATACAAAACAATAGAAAATAGGAGGAAGAAATACTTATCTTGAGTTTGAACCTTCAATCCAATACAAGATTTATTAACCAAAAACCTAATCTAAACTAATCTAAATCTCACAAGAGAAAGGGGCAAAGAGCCCTAGAAAAACTGAGAAGAAACTCTCCAAGTCGTGCCCCCAATCTCTATTTATAAACCCCTCAAAACCCCTCTTGGGTCGGGTTCAGAACTATCAAAAAAGGCCCACCCGATCGGGTGGAAACTCACCCGATCGGGTGGAATAAACAGAGAGCTCAGATTCGCAGAAACAGATCTCACCCGGTCGGTTGACAAGTCAACCGATCAGTTGAAGTGAAATTTCAGACAGCAGCCAGTTTCAGCACATAGCTGCGCTCAGAAAATTCCAGAAAAATCTAGAAAAATCGGATTTGGGCATGCGACCTATCGTTGGAAAGCTAACGACAATGCCGACGCTAGAAAAATAAGAGATCACCCAAAATACTTCTGGAATGATAGCATATCTTCAATGAATGAGCAGCGGTGCGTGAAAGGAGACGAAAAGGCCACCCGATCGGTTGAAATGTCAACCGATCGGGTGAGCGGCTTGTTGCTTCGGCCGTCGCCTTCGGGAGAATCAACCGGGCGCAGAGGAGAGCGGGTGGTGTGATCGGGTCGTCCTTCGGAGGAATCGGCTACAGATGAACCGATCGGGTGAAGGTCACCCGATCGGTTGGAATTCAGCTCCATTTTCCCGAGAACTCTGTTGGGATGAACCGGTCGGCGAACCGGTCGGTTGACTTTGCTCCTCGCTCCAACTTCAGTCCGGGTCGTGCACGCGTGCATCACCCGATCGGTTGGCTGTGTCCAACAGATCGGGTGTGGGCTGAAAAGTGGCAATCTTGGTCGTTTGACTCCCTGGATCACGCGTGACTCCTCCCGTTGCTCCGGGGACTCATAATATCGTCGTGTTATGTCCCAAATGCTAGAAATTCCTGCAAAATACCAAAAACACGGAAAAGTGAAAGAAAACAAGAAAACACGAGAAAACGAATACAAGACGATGGTAAATAACGGAAAAACACGGAAGAAAACGTGCGCAAATATATAAAATATAAACGCACGTCAAAATCCCCCAAGCTGAACTCTTCCTCGTCCTCGAGGAAGACGAGCGAGAGTAGGAGCTCGGAGAGGATAAATAGAGAGAAAAAGAGAAAAAGAGAACTCAATATCCTAGATCGCCCGTCAGGGCCAACAAAATCAAAAACGACACACCAAGCAAGCAAACGCCAAATCACATCACTAAACCAAGGAGTACGAGTCCAGACAAGTGCCGTGGGCCCACGCGGTGAAGCGCGAGTGAGTGCGGTCGTGTGCTAGCAGACTGTGTCACTATCTACGATGTGCAATAAAGCTCCATATACACGTACCCAAAGAAAGACCCAAATATCGATTCGATTCGAATAAAGCGGTGAATATATAGCTCAAGCATGCATGAGAATAGAGCAAGAATCGAAACATAGCATGCTTCATGGACTCCACAACTAGGGTTAAGGAAATCACCACACTATAGCCTAGATAATAGCCAAAAAGTTCCTAAGCCAAGTGTTTTCGAAAACGATGGGGGTTGAGATGATGTGGAGTAGAACACTCGGTGCAAATTCTCGCCTTCCCCTTATTCACGGCAAGTAGGAAAATATTCACACTGGAATTTTTTTTTGGTTTTGGGTATTTGTATATATATATTTTTTCTTTTCTTTTCATTTCTCATCTTTTTGGGTTTTTCTTTTCTTTTCTCCTTTTTTTTGGATTTTTGGGAATTGGGATATTTACATGTGTACTCTCCCAAGTGGGAGAACGGTACACGACGAGGGGATTTGCACCAAGTAAAATAAAAATGAAATCGGATTCTAAACACTTGGACAAAGGAGATATTACTCGCTAATCAAAGCATATGCTAAATGGGTTATCCTAGTCCTTGTTTGTGGAATCCCGACACATGCGAATTGAAATATACGATATAAATATAGCATGCATATAGAAGCAGATAGTAGAAGAAAATACCGCATATTCAAATCGAAGCATGATAATCTAGGGGTCAACGAAGGATAGGTATATAAAACATAATCACAAGGTAGAAGCACACCAAACAGCTAGGCACGACGCACGACTCACAAAAAGCTAAGTGGACCCGCGATGCATGAAATGCAAGAGGACTCGATATTCTAGGGTTAGTGAATGTGATTATCGAAGCTGTGCAAGGTGTGCGTGTGATTTTCGTGGCAATTCATCATAGGGTTCATCTCTAGGAGAAAGAGATAAAAAGAAGAAAAGAAAATGAAAAAGAAAAACACGGAGAAAAACGACTCAAATAATGAAGAAAAAGAGACAAATGACGCACGAAGTGCGACTCCCCCAAGCTGAAGCTTGCATTGTCCTCAATGCAATAGTAGTGAATACGGGAGGGCAATGAAGATGGGGGGAGTTACACACCGACACAAAAAATGAAAAATACGAAAAACACATGAGTGAAACTAAAAAATAAAGAAAAAGAAACACTCAAATAAAAGGTATAAAACACGACAAAAGAACACCTAGACACAGACACACAACAACGTCACACGAAAACATGCACACAAATCGATCTCCCCCAAGCTGAACATGACAATGCCAGCGAAACGATATGATCAATGTGATCCCAAAATATGCTAGGGGAAAATCGGAAAAGAAAGAAATCAGAATGCAGGAGAGACAGTCTGCTCGTTCTCCTCGGAAGAGGATGTGGGGTGAAATGATAGAAGGGCACGACATGAAGGGTTATTAAGATGCAAAAGTAAATCTTAGATACGCTCCCCTCGCTAATGAGAGGAGACGAGATTATTCAAATCTAAACTAGAAAGCGGTAAATTTTTACACTACTGGATTTAGATACACCTTAGCATAGGCGGATCCAAGATCTGGAGTGGGGCAGGTAGCTGCTCTATCTGCTCCTTCTGTGGCTCCGCCAGAAGCGCTGTGCCACGTGTGCCAATGGACCCAAGCAATGCACCTCCAAGCATCCCTCGTAGGTGTCCACCTGTGACCTGCAAAGGACGAGGTGCATTAGTCCATGGCAAGAAATTATTTCCCAAAATAAATGTATCCCAGAGATAATCGTCAACATGAGATGTAAAAATAATAAAAGGGTGACGAATACTCCCTGAGAATGGGTCGCTATCCTATGTACTAGTGACGACCAAATCCTCGCTCTCCATGAGAAGTGGCTCTCTAGGTGGTGACACACCGCGGCATACCTCAAGGGAAGTAGATCATGTGTCCTGCGAGAGATATGGTATGCCAAATATATGCGAGTCTAAAGAGATAGGAAGTGAAAAGCGAGACTCAAAAGTGGAGTGAGAGTGAGTATGAAAATCTCCCTGAATAGGGGCAATATGCTCAAGTAGATGCTCATCTGCAGAAGAAGTAGAGAGCGACGGTAAAGGTAGATGTGACTCGGGCTCCATAGAGTGGACCATCGTATCCAAACCCTCATGCACATCCTCCTCGATGATATGCTCATGCTCCACCATCTGCCCGATGTCCTGAATGACATCCTCATGGTTGACCACCGACCAAAGAGGAAGCTGTGAGAGAGATGGCTATGGAGGTGGATGTGGAGCGGACCACTCGTATGTGGTCGTGGTGTCGTCGTCCTCACGCACATCCTCCTCGCCGGTATGCATAAGCTCTGTGGTCTCCTCGGTGCTCTCATATGACTTATATGGGGTATCCAGATAAAGATGAAAAGTCTCTCCCACAGATCCTAGATAAATCTCCCCATCCTCACTATCATCATCAAAAAATGCTTCGTCATCCAAGTGGTAGTGTGGGAAAATTGGGGCATCGGCATGAGATGTGTCTATGGTGGCCGATGGCATGGTGGTCTCAACCATGAAGGTGGGTATATCCTCTCCTTCATCCCCCCTCCTCGGTGTCAGCTCGGTGATTGGTACCATCAAGTTTTGTAATATTTGGCCTTGGTTAAACATGGCACTTTCAAGGAGAGACACAAGGCTTGATTCTTCTTGTGTGTTTGGAGGTGTATAAGGTTGAGGAAATGGATTGGAGGTGTTTGGGCTAAGGTTGTGGGAAAATGTTTGGCCTTGGGGTGGGGGAAGGCTCTCAAGCGTAAATGGGCAATCATAATACACATGCCCCGCCATCCCACAAGTCTCACAAACCACAACCGAATAAGGATTGTATCCTCCCATCTGAGCATCGAAATTTGATCTCCACATGGTTACACCAAAGATACCTGGACAACAAAATAAGAAAACTAGAGAGGAGCGTCAATAGTACAAGAAACTAACAAAAAGATAATATAATAGTGGGGGGAAAATTTCTTGGTTATTGAATATATTTTTTAAAAAAAAGAAAAATAAATTTTTTGTGTTTTTATGTGTAGTCTAACGAACCCAAGCTAAGCTAATATCAAACCGAACGCCTCCCCGGCAACGGCGCCAAAAACTTGACCGGCGCCCCGTTTACGGTTTGGGCGCGGTGTCGTTTTACCGCAAGTGCACGGTTAGTGTAGGGTGCGGGTTTATCGAACTCAGGGAGGTGGATGGCTTGAGTGGCTACTAACCTCGCCTAGGTTGTGTGCTAGCTACGCGGATGATATGGGTGAAGTGTAGAAATATAGAGAAGAAATAAAAAGACACGAAATGAATCCCCGCTAACACGGGCTAGAGCACTCATGACACTTGGCATTTGACTTGACCCAGGGTGAGACATTGCCCCAAAAGGTGGTACCTAGCGTCCATGGCCCGATATTCCGGTCGGTGCCAAGCACGGTAGGCCTACCCGGTTCCGGACGGTGGGCATTCACATGTCCATTAACACCTTCCGCAACCGGGAGCATTAAGGCCACAATGATATCTCCCAACACTTCGTCCAAGCCGCTCCCGCGCGCGAGGACTCAATGTCAACGCTCGGGGCGTGAGCTACGGCTAGGGAGTCAACTGCCAAGTTTATTCCCCCTTGGCCCGACGGTCAGAGGCGGTCTTTCTCCCGCCAATGAAAATGAAACACCCCCGCGTAACCCTAATGGCCAAATAGGTCAAATGTGATTTCTAGCAATACATCGAAGCGGATCTTGACAGGACAAGCACCGGACCCCAATCCCCAACACATCTAGTGTGTTGCCATACGAATTGGACCCAGATTGCTAGAAATCCCCATTGACGCATTTCATCGAACACATGCCATGCAACCAAGCCAAATGTAACAACCCAAGCATCAATCCTACTCTAACCCGTATTAGGGTTCATCAACACTACTCAATGGTGAGAAACATAAAAATAAGCAACATAAAAGAGATACAGAACGTTCACCATCAAGAAAACTTAACACAATACAAAACAATAGAAAATAGGAGGAAGAAATACTTATCTTGAGTTTGAACCTTCAATCCAATACAAGATTTATTAACCAAAAACCTAATCTAAACTAATCTAAATCTCACAAGAGAAAGGGGCAAAGAGCCCTAGGAAAACTGAGAAGAAACTCTCCAAGTCGTGCCCCCAATCTCTATTTATAAACCCCTCAAAACCCCTCTTGGGTCGGGTTCAGAACTGTCAAAAAAGGCCCACCCGATCGGGTGGAAACTCACCCGATCGGGTGGAATAAACAGAGAGCTCAGATTTGCAGAAACAGATCTCACCCGGTCGGTTGACAAGTCAACCGATCGGTTGAAGTGAAATTTCAGACAGCAGCCAGTTTCAGCACATAGCTGCGCTCAGAAAATTCCAGAAAAATCTAGAAAAATCGGATTTGGGCATGCGACCTATCGTTGGAAAGCTAACGATGATGCCGACGATAGAAAAATAAGAGATCACCCAAAATACTTTTGGAATGATAGCAGATCTTCAATGAATGAGCAGCGGTGCACGAAAGGAGAGGAAAAGGCCACCCGATCGGTTGAAATGTCAACCGATCGGGTGAGCGGCTTGTTGCTTCGGTCGTCGCCTTCGGGAGCATCAACCGGGCGTAGAGGAGAGCGGGTGGTGTGATCGGGTCATCCTTCGGAGGAATCGGCTACAGATGAACCGATCGGGTGAAGGTTACCCGATCGGTTGGAATTCAGCTCCATTTTCCCGAGAACTCTGTTGGGATGAACCGGTCGGCGAACCGGTCGGTTGACTTTGCTCCTCGCTCCAACTTCAGTCCGGGTCGTGCACGCGTGCATCAACCGATCGGTTGGATGTGTCCAACCGATCGGGTGGGGGCTGAAAAGTGGCAATCTTGGTCGTTTGACTCCCTGGATCACGCGTGACTCCTCCCGTTGCTCCGGGGACTCATAATATCGTCGTGTTATGTCCCAAATGCTAGAAATTCTTGCAAAATACCAAAAACACGGAAAAGTGAAAGAAAACAAAAAAACACGAGAAAACGAATACAAGACGACGGTAAATAACGGAAAAACACGGAAGAAAACGTGCGCAAATATATGAAATATAAACGCACGTCAAGGCGTCGCATCCAAAGGAATATAATAGTGGAAAATGGAATTTTTGCCTTGGTTTTCCCAAGTATTTTGTGGCTCCAATAATGAGATAGAGAAATATTTTTTTTTCTTTTGGACTGTGTTTCTCATTTTTCTTTTTGGATTTTCGTAAGAGCTATATGATTTGTATTTTTTGGATTTTGGCTCCTTTTTGGCTTTTTGGACTTTTGGAGCTAACTTTTTCTTTTGTGGGGATTTTTGGGAAATAGATGAGATATAAGTAGCTTTAGGAGGTGAACTCAAGCGACATGTAGAGAATAAAAGATATTTGTGGAGAAGGAAATAATGTAGCACTCGGTTCACTCTAAGATGTGCACGAACAGTTCAATAAAATAAAACTTCAACTAAAACTAATATGTAAGCATGGATATTCTCAATCATCTCAATGAAAAGTGAAGTCAAGCGGTAAAGCGCACAATCATATCAAGCATGCAACAGGAGGTGAATAAGACAATAAAACTGATGCTTCAGATATACTAATGATGCATGAATCTTGGTGCATTTCCAACAAAAGCATACTAAACACTAATCCATACATTCAGCTTCAATTAATATCATGCATTCATGTAGATGAATCATCAAAAGAAATAGATTTGCAAGCACATATGAATAGCAAGACTATGGAATACTCTAAGTAGCATGGCAAGGAATAATAAGCATCGTGATGGTTGGTAAAGCAATAAGAGATATCATCATACAAAATTCATCTAGCGGAAGAATAGAAATGGAAATAAAGAAATAAAAAATAAAAGAGAGGACAGAAAAGAGAAACAAGCACACAAAATGATGCATGAACACACATAAAAGGAAAATAAGATGGAAAATTCAAAAAGATGATGCAAAAATTTTGAAAAATTTTAAAAGCCCTAAAATAAAGTAAAAATGCAACTAATGCATCTAAATGGCATGGAAATGCACTCCCCCAAGCTTAAACTTCACATTGTCCTCAATGCGATCATAATGAAAGAATATGAAGAACAACGATAATAATAAGGGGGGTGAATGAAAAATGATGAAATGAATGACATGAAATCCTAATGCAACTACATGCACATACAATGATGCATGAGAGCGCTTTCCCCAAGCTTATACTAAACAATCCTATTCAAGTGACTCAATCAAAAATGTCATGGCTTTGCAAAGCGTGATCAAGTCAAATGAATAAGAAAGTGAGTATTCACTTGAAACAAATGCTCGATGGTGGTGAGCAAAAGGATGTGGCGTATCAAAATATGGAGAGGGGAATTAATATATATAATGGGTTTGGGGTGTAAAAGATTTTTGTAGCCGTCATATGAGGTGATATTTATTCAAACAAATCTATACGGTCCTCTCGCTGTCGAGAGAATTCGTGTTTATTGAAAGCATAAAAATTTCTACACTACTGGATTGATATCACCTATAGCAAAAGGCGGATCCAGTATCTTTGCCGGTGCAGGCAACTGCTCCAACTGCTCCTTCCGTGGCTCCGCCAGATGCGTGTGTCCACGGACTCCAACGAACTCCAGCAATGCATCCTCCAGCATTCCCACAAGGACTCTACCTGTACCCTGCAGAGAATAGGATGCATCAGTTCGCTGCAAAAAATTCACCCTCATAATAAAAGTATCCCAAAGAGGATCGTCTATAGAAATATATGGAATAAATAATAGTGGACGATACTTCCCTGGAAATAATACAATATCCTCACGTGCCGTGATAGCTGTCTCCATGGTACCCTCTCTCAGCTGCTCAGGTAAATCAAGATCATAGGTGTGGACCTCCTTGATATGCTCGTCAAACTGTGACACGTCCAAGCATACCTCCGGTCCATAATCGTATGTGTGCTGCAAAAGGTATGACGTGTCAAAAATATATGAATCAAAATAAATATCAAATGGAATGCTTGATTCAGAAATGGAGTGGGTAAAAATATCTCCCTGAGTGGGAGCAGTAAGCTCTGTGGGATAGTCCTCGACGTCAGTGGGAGGATGAGGTGGCTGCGGGAGCTCCAATGGAGGAGGGTAGTGTTCGGGATCCTCATGAATGGCTATGTCCTCGTCCCGATGCACGACCTCCTCGGTGATAAACTCTGGCTCCGTGTGTGAGGCCTCCTCAAAAGCATGCTTCGGCTCCGCATGTGAGGCCTCCTTTACCTTCTCATCGACTATCAATGTGGGCTCTCTCTGGAATGGTGATGTTGGCTGCTCAAGTGTGTCAGCTTGTGGGGATGTATCATGTGGAGGGGAATGCCCGTAAGCAATCCGAAAATATAGTCTATCCCCCTCAATACTGACATGGATGTCCTCCTCAATTGTTCCTGCAGCTGAAACACGGTTCAAACAAAATCTGCAAATCGTAGCTCAAATGCATCACCTGCTGTAATGCTCTCTGAACCGGTGAACCTCACTGACTCCAAGAGGCCATCCAATAATCTCTAAAATGCGTCCTCCTCTGGCTGCGCATATGACTCAGTTTCTGCTTCCTTCACTGCCTCTTCGTCCATCCACTCTTCATATGCAATAGATGTATCGTAGGAAGTGGGATCGACGACGGCACATTCTGGCTCTGGTAGTAAGTCTGGCGATGCTTCTTGCCCATAAAATGAAGAAGCAGAACTGATATCTTTGGAAATCCATGCAACCTTAAGCATGAGCGCATTCATTTCAAGTACCCTCTTCGTACATTCAAACTGAAGATTGCTCTTATCAAGCCCGGCTTGTATTTCCACCTGGTGTGCATGCATCTCATCAAAAAAGATCATTTGTCTCTCATCAAGCTCGGGCCAGTGCATCTCCTCAAAAAAGTATTCTCCCATCTGAGCACTCTGATCATAATAGTATTCTTCCGTCTGAGCACTCTGATCATAATAGTATTCTCTCATCTGAGCACTCTGATCAAAATAGTAATCTCCCATCTGAGCACTCTGATCAAAATCTGTGGTCCACGTAGTATAATCCATAGCACCTGATCAACAAAGATAAATACATCGAGAAAAGATATCAGTGGCACAAAAGAATATAGAAATGATAATAATGGTGGCGGGGGTGAAAATTTCCTTTTGTTAGTTTTTTTTCGTAGTCTAATCAACCTAATTGTGACAAATTGGCACCCAACGGGAAACACCTCCCCGGCAACGGCGCCAAAAACTTGATCGGCCCCGGATATACACCCGGAGAACGATTGTAGTTTTACCGCAAGCGCATGGTCAAGTGGCGAGCGGGTATCGAACACGAGGAGGTGGTGTTGGCTCCAATCTATCCTAGGTTGGCTCGACTACGAATGTTTTATTGGTGGAGATGGCTATGGAATGATGTAATGGCAATGGTGATGGATGTCGATGTCGGAGATAGAGAAATAGGTCAAATGTTGATTCAAATACAATATAATAAAAGTGTCTAGGGCTAGGGAATCCCCACTACGGACCGTCATGCATCATTGTTAATAGTGAATCTCAATATTACTAGACTTGCGTTGAGGTGAACTAGTCGTAACTGAATATAGAACCAAGCTCACGCTCTCACGCTATTGCCGGTCTATAGCAACCTAGATTAGAGCCCAATCTCTTGCAAACCCTAACCTAAGCCACTAGCATGAAGATCGACGTCATCGTTCAATCGCTCCTCGAGCCCACTCTCGTGCAAACTCGAGTTACGATCTAGGTTGTGATAGTTCGCATTCGTCCAATCTCTTGCAAACGAATATGGGTATAGATTTACAATTAAAAATCCTAACTTTGGTCCAATCTCTTGCAAACCAAATCTAGAGAAACCCAATTGTAAACCTAAATCGAATATCTAGGCATTCCCATCGATTAGAATCCAATCTCTTGCAAAACCCAATCGATGGAAATCCCTAGCTATCCGTAATAAATCAATCACAACCTAACCTCCTAGCAATTCTAGCAATTTAGAAATTCATTCATCACAAATCTGAAATTAGATCCATAGGGTTCATCCCCATGCCCTAGAACAACAAATCTACTCTAGCATAGCAATAAGGATATAAGAATCAATAAAAACCATAGCTTGCATACAAAAAGATATCAAATCAAATATTCAAAGAATAAGAACAAAGATACTTAGCTTTGATGAAGAATTCCAATCCAAATACAAGCTTTTTGATCCAAGAGGAGGCCTAGGACATGTCCTAACCTCTAAAATAATCAATAAGAAAACATCTTGGAACCCTAAGAAAACATAATGGGGATCCCCCTCTAATGGTGGCTACAAACCCCTTAAATACTCCCCCAAAACCATAGCAAGAAACCCTAGAAAACCCCTCAAATTCGTGCACAAAAACAGCCCAAACCGCAACTTAAAATCTGGGCTCGTCACCGACTCGACCGAGTGGGAAAATGTGACTCGGCCGAGTGGAAATTCCAGCACTGCAGCGTCAACTTGCAGAAATTCTCCAGATTTCATCCGACCTCCGATTGGTGCGTTCTTGGCGGCGTTGGAACCGTCATGAAGTCTAATATCCATAAAAAATATGATAAAAATACTTTGATTTCTGAAATGATAGCAGATTTCAAAAGAGTGGGAGGCTGTCTGAAAATCTAGGCGCTGCGTGTCCTCGGCGTCACTCGGCCGAGTTGACTTCTCTACTCGGTCGAGTGTGCTTCTCTACTCGGCCGAGTGACAGACCCTGTAAAATTCCAGTAAGTCTGGGGTCTTGGGGGCCTGTCTTCGGAGGTGACTCGGCCGAGTGGCTTTACTCACTCGGCCGAGGGGCATTCGGTACTCGGCCGAGTCAGAACCGTCAAAAGCCTGTACATTTCCAGTAAGTCGGCCTCTTTTGATGGTGGATTTCTCATGCCACTCGGGCGATGCGATCTTCTTTCTCAGCCGAGTGGGATATCATCCCTCGGCCGAGTGCACGCCCAATTCCTTCTGTTGGAGCGTGTCCGGTGCACTCGGCCGAGTGGCTTTACTCACTCGGCCGAGGGGCATTCGGTACTCGGCCGAGTCGGAACCCTCAATCGCCTGACGGATTCCAGTAAGCCTGGGATTTTTGCTTGCCGTCGTCGTGATGCCACTCGGGCGAGTGGTGTCTCCATGCTCGGCCGAGTGGGATGGCGATGCTCGGCCGAGTGCACGCTGATACTCAATCTGCTGCGTGTCCGATCTGGCCGGCCGAGTGGGCTTCTTTGCTCGGCCGAGTGGCTAGCTAAAAATGCCCAATCTTCTCTGTTTCTCCTCCTCATCGCTCCTACGGAGTTCCTTCTTCTTCCACACATCTCCCATCGCTGAATAGCCCTTAAAAGAGCCTTGGGTGACGCTCCGGAGTGGGTGCAAGTCCCTTAAGCTAATTTTTGCTCCCGATCGCTCATATTTTCTGAAATCCGACAAAACCAAGAAATAGTGAAAAGTAACACAATATCATCGAATAATCGTGAAAATCGCAATATGAGCAACCGAAATGGCATGCAAATATGCGGAAAAAACGTGTAAAATATGGACCGATCAATCGTTCTTCCGCTTCCTAAGGTAGTGATCAATCCTTTGATGTTCTCATAACCCGTTTTGTGATTTTTGTGAAACCCTAATAAAACTAGGTTGGATGTTGTTCTAATGTTGTTTTGCCATGGCAGCGATCTCATCTCCGTAGTTAGCATTTGTGTAACGGCCTCGTTGATCGTCATCCTCGGTGCTAGGCAAGTGAAACTTGTATCTCTTGATTTGGGCCATGTCCTTAGGCCATTTCCTTGCTTTAGCGTAAAAGAGACTAGACAGTGATAGGATAGCCGTATGGACGCCATTGACCTAGCTTGAAAATGAAGCTTGGTCTGTCACCTTCATCATGCTTGTATGTCATGTTTAATTTAAATTAAAGGTACGCGAATATCTGTTCATGTCATTGCATTTTGTATGTCATGTTTAATTTAAATTAACGATACGCGAATATCTGTTCATGTCATTGCATTTTGTATGTCATGTTTAATTTAAATTAACGGTACGCGAATATCTGTTCATGTCATTGCATTTTGTATGTCATGTTTGATTTAAATTAACGGTACGCGAATATCTGCTCATGTCATTGCATGCTTGAACCCTCATCGTGATTTCGTAGCATTGCTACATACTAGTGCTACTTGTTCCGGCTAGGCACCCGTTTTGCGGGCACAACCCTAGGCCAATTACAAATCTGGCTCGTGGTCCAGAAAACGAGCTCAATACAGCCTGCGGGCAATATGGCACTCGCCTGTGTGTGAGTGATCCCTTGTACTTGAATACAGCCTGCGGGCAATAGGGCACTCACATGTGTGTGGGTGATCCCTTGTACTTGTTACTTGACAATACATGTCACACCTACCACTTGTTACTTGCTACTTGTACTTCACTTGTTACTTCCATACGATACTTGCCATGCCATGCACCATGCTTTAACTGCTAGGTTGTTAGTTTACCTTTCTTTCAGTTTCCTTGCACAAGTCTTTCGACTTGCTGACATGTGCCCCTTTTCTCTTTTGGGTGACACATGTTAGATCACGAGCCTGAGTTTATCGCTGAGGACATGGTGTTTGCTGACGCTGAGTCAGAACCTGCGTTGATCGAGGACTTCGTGGACACTGGAGATCAGTCTTAAAGTCCTCGTAGAGATTTCCCTTTTGTTTTAGACTGCTTTTAGTTATTGGTTCGTAGCACCTATACTATGTTGGTGTTTGTTTGGTTGGCCGTGTGTTAGGCCTTTAGACTCTTTCCTTTTAGCCTGGTGGCTTTTCTGGATGTTGAACTTACATTTAATGTTGGACAAATTCTGAGATTTGAGATTTTATTTCTGTCTCTCCTTGTGTTATTATTGTTGTTCTGTTTGTGGTTACAGGGACCTGCTTATGTTTTATTGACGCTTATCGGGTTTGGGGCTTCACAGCTCCACTCTCGTGCGGACCTTTTCACGTCTCGCCTCCATTTTAGGGAAGCGGGGCGTGACATAAAATGAAAAAACTCAACTAAGATGAAACCGTCGAGTTGTCTCCCGACAAGCGCTCGTTTAAGGTTTTGAGCTCAACCCCTTAAGATATTCGTTTAGTGCTCGATATTCGGCGCATGTGAGATGCGCGCGTCGAATTTACCGGGAAGGCCACTTGGATTCAATTTTTGTTGTTCGTAGGAATTCCTCGGCTCCCCCTCGTCATGGGTGGTAGTGGGGGATGAGTCCCCCAAGCTTGAGCTTTTACCGTTCTTTTTCTTTGCTGGTGACACCAATTTCTTATTCGGTGGAGCTTTCTTCAAGTTGTTTGCCGTGGAGGGCTTGCATAGCTCCTTTATTCTTGCGACATCAGAGTCGTCTTTGTCATCAACCATGGGATAATTCGACGGGTCTTCCAACTTTTCTCCATTGCTAGAAGATTGGCCTTCTTTGAAGCCATCATTGTGCAAGGCGTTGATATCATACGGCATAGCGTCATCAATGACCTCATCGAGGGGTCCACATAATCGACGTCCTCTTGCCAAGGCATATGCATCATTGCTTTAGGAATGTGAAGCTCCACATCTATGTTTCCGACATTCAAAGACAAGGTTCCCTCTGTCACGTCAACTATCACGCCAGCGGTGGCTAAGAAGGGGCGTCCAAGAATCAATAACGTATCGCCCACCTCCTTTATGGCCATAACCACGAAGTCGCATGGCAAGCAAATTCCTCTCGGTACTTGGAGCGGTATGTTCTCCGCAATTCCCATCGGCCTAGTAACCCGACCGTCCGCGAGTTGTATTCTCATATCCGTCGGCTTTAAGTCGGTCCCCTTATTCAATTTCTTGAACATAGTTAGGGGCATTAGGCTCACGCTTGCTCCCAAATCTACCAAGGCTTTTTGTAGCGGGGCTCCTCCAAGCGTGCAAGGAATGCGGAAGCTTCTGGGACCTTTAAATTTTGTAGGCTCCTTCTCCCTCTGGGTGAACCATGTACCTTGCTCGATGAGCATTATCTTCTCCTTTCTCTTCCTTCCCGAAATTAGGTATTTTAAGAACTTGGCATATGACGAGATCTCTACAATAGCGTCCAAGAAAGGGATATTTAGGCTCACTCCATGCAAGTACTCAAGAAATTTGGCGAGCCGCTTCTCAATTTTTGCTCTTGCCAACCTTCGTGGGAAGGGTACCGGTGGCATATAGTTGCGCTCCTCGCGTGGCTTCATAATTTCAGAATTTTCACCGTCTTTTGCCTCTTTCGGGCACTCCTCATCAATAGCTGGCTCCTTGTCATCCAAAATTTCTCCCACGGGCTACTTGGTTTGAACCATTACGGGAGTAGTGTCCTTCCCGCCCCTAGTAGTTACCACCACCACCGCATTGATGTGGCCGGTATTGCTCCGTGGGTTTGGCTCCGGTTGAGCCGGTAATTGTTGAGTATTTTTGTTGAGCAATGCTAGTTGCTCCGACAATTGTGTCACGACGGTATTAAGAGAATCTTGTTGGGCAATCAATCTAGCATTCACTTTCTTTTGCTCCGCCATGAATTCTTCGACCCCCGCTTCATGGTCGGATCTCGGTGGTGCTTGTGGTGGGTTAGGTGCTCTCCACCCTTGATTATACCCCGGCGGCCTAAATGGTCCCGCTTGTTGCCTAGGCGGGACGCTTTGTTGTGGTGGCCCTCTTGGTTGATATTGAGGTTGTGGTGGAGGCCGAGCTTGAGGTTGTTGCGGTGGAGGGTTTAAAGCTCCATCATTATTAGCATATGAAAATCCCGGGTGATTTCTCGTGGCCGGGTTTGCCCAATAACTGGTGTTTCCTGCAACATAATGGACGTGCTCTGTAACTCCCTCTCCTTGCTCTCCTCCAACGAACATAACTTTAGCTTGGTCTTGCCAATCGCTCAATCCTCCCCCCGATGTAGAAACAGTGGGGGGTCACATGCGGCTCAGTAATCAACCTCTCCAATCTCTCCACTACCTTGTGGAGAGAGTCAAATTTCGTAGATAGCTCCGCTACGGCCTTTGCCTCATAAATGCTTGTTGGCTTCAAGGAGGATGAAGAATGTCCTCTCTCGTCGCCCCATTGTTGGTTATTAGAGGCCATCCCTCAAGTAGGGCCATAGCTTCATCTGGCGTCTTAGATAATATGGCTCCATTAGCGGTTGCATCGATGATTTGCTTGGTGCCCGGTTGTAGTCCATTGTAAAAGCTATGCACAAGCTCCCATGCTTCAATGCTAAGATGGGGGCATTGGTGTTGGAGATCTTTAAAGTGCTCCCATGCCTCAAATAGAGTTTCCTGAGGTCCTTGCTTGAAGGACATGAGCGCGCTCCTAATCTTGACTGACTTGGATAGTGGGTAGAATTTGTTAACAAATACACTTGCCAACTCATCCCATGTAGTAAAGATCCCCTTTGCTTGTGTCCTCAACCAATATAATGCTTTGTCCCTAAGGGTGAATGGGAAGAGGTGCAGTCAGATAGCGTCGGTCGGTACACCGGGCATCTGAAAGGTGGCACATTTGGACAAGAAAAACTGAAGGTGATAGTGTGGATTCTCGTTAGAGTTCCCATGAAATGGGTCTTGTTGTATTAGAACCACAAGTCCCATTTTAAGCTCGAAGTTCTTATCCGTCGCCAACTCTGGCATCGCAATAGATGAGGTAGTAGAAGTAGTCTTAGGTCGTAGCCTATCTCTGATAGAAACAAGCCTAGCCATGCGTGCCGCTAATTCCTCCAATGTCTCTCACCGGTTCATACGATCGTCCCCTATAGCAAGTCTCTTCTCGGCTCTAAGCTTCCTTGTCGTACGTTTGATCTCTGGATCAAATAATAGATCTTCTTGATGCTCCGTCGATCTCGTTTACATGCACAGAAAAATAGAGTCTCGATGGAATCGTTAGCACGATAGATGAATAAAAAGATAAAAATAATAAAAGAAAAAGAAATAACTAAGTAAAGAAAATAAAATACCGTCGCCTCCCGGCAGCGGCGCCAAAAACTTGATCGCGCCCAGATATACACCTGGAAAACGACTGTAGTTTTACCGCAAGTGTACGACGTAGTGACGAGCGGGTATCGAACTCAGGGATGACAATTGATAGTATCCTACTTTGATTACCTAGCTATCAAAGGAAATAGAATAGTTTTGTTGGTATAGTCACAATCGTTTAATAGCAAGTAAATATCAATATAATAAAAGCGTCTAGGGATAGGAAATCCACACTACGGACCGTCTCTTATCCTTGTGAATTATGAATATCAATGTTGCAAGCTTGAATGTAGGTGAACTAGTCGCAACTTAATGTAGAACCAAGCTCACGCTCTCGCGCTATTGCCAGTCTATAGCAACCAAGATTAGAGCATACTCTCGTGCAAACTCTAACCTAAGCTACTAGCGTGAAGATCGACATCATCGTCCAATCGCAACTCGAGCCCACTCTTGTGCAAACTCGAGCTATGATCTAGGTTATGATAGTTCGTATTTGTCCAATCTCTTGCAAACGAATATTAGTATCGATTTATAATAAAAAGCTTAGCTTTGCTCCAATCTCTTGCAAACCAAATTTAGCGGATCTCAATTATAAACCTAAATCGAATATCTAGGCCTTCCTATCAATTGAGATCCAATCTCTTGCAAATCCCAATCGATAGAAACTCATCGCTACTCGTAGTAAATCAATCACAACCTAACCTAACTTCAATTCTAGCAACAATTCTATACATTCATCACAATTCAAAGATCGGGTCCATAGGATTCATCCCCATGCCCTAAAACGACGGAACTACTCACTAAGCAGTCGGAGAGGGTCACTCAGCCGAGTGACCCTTGTCACTCGGCCGAGTGACAGACCCAATAAACAACAGAGAGTTTAGGGGTTTCAGGGGTCTGTTGTCACACCCCGCTTCCCAAAACAACGGAGGCGAAGCGTGACTGAGGCCCGCTTAGGCCGGAGCTATGGAGCTCGGACCCAATAAGCGTCTGTGTGGTACTCCATGACGAAGGAACATGTCCCTACAGGTTAGTACGGAACTATAAAAGTACTGAAAGAAAAGCATTCATTTTATTCCAAAATAGCAATCCAGAAGTACTCAGAGTCTAACAAAGCCTGACTCGGCTACAACAACTTAAAGTAAACTACTGGTGCAAGCACCCAACCTAGACAGAAAATAAATGGTGATGCGCACCCAACTAAGCTGCAGTGAGACCCCTAGATCAGCAACGTGAAGACCTCTAGCTCTGGTCCTCCTCAGGCACGTACTATGGATCGACGTCCTCCGGCTCTACGTACTCTGGCAGGCCCGTCTTGTCATCATACTCTGGCTTGGCACCTGACGTACAGCACCCAAAAGAAAGAAAATGTACGTCAGGTAAAGTCTACAAAAGAGAGTTAGACTCTACTGCAAGTGTACTGAAACTTTAAGCAATGATTTACTGGTTGATTAGCATGCTGGGGTTATAACAGAGTAACAAAAGAAGGTAAACGGAGCAGGAAAAGTAAAACACGTCAAGCGGTAGTCGGACTAACCAAAGAGGGACGGGACAAGACGGGACAAGTCAAGACGGGACAAGACACGTGTGACACGAAGGGTTCACGCCTTACGGTTCGAGGGGGATCTGACCCTCTCCCTGTGCGCACGCTCAACCCCAACCCAACCCAGGAACTCAAGACAAGAAGGTACAGGGATCACTCCCGATAGGGTAGCATCCGAAACGTCCGTAGGCTTTTTGTGTATAACAGGTATCACTCTCGCGTGGAGAGCATCCGAAACACCCGGAGGCTTTTGTGTAACAGGGATCACTCTCGGGTGGAGAGCATCCGAAACGCCCGGAGGCTTTTTGTGTATAACAGGACATGACATGCAAGCAATGTTATTCTAGGGGGTCCACACACACACACCCACATGAAAACCCTAAGGCGTCAGTTGTTGTTGTTTTCGAGCTTAGACTTCGTCGTCAAGTCTAAGCCGTCAGGGGTGACCCGGACGCTATCATTTCACGTCCGGTTCTCTTGGTTCACAGTTTAATAGTTCTAACAGTCTAAGGCCTAGACACGGCCGAAAGAGCAAGTGTGTACACTTGCCTGCAGTGGCGAGTGTGTCGTCCGTCCGAAGCGTCTCGTCCAGGCGTCGCGTCCGCGGTAGTCCGTCTGAAATAGGGTCACGGCGATGGTGTCAGGTCGCGTTTTTCAATAAGTCCTATTTAGGGTTTGTTTCTAGATTGTCGGGACTACCCTATTCGTCAAAGTCACGTTTTGGTGTTTCTTTCAACCTAGATCGACTTCTACCGTATGTGCACAGAAAAGTTGTCCGATTGTCGATCTTTCTATGGTGAGCAGCATTTTGCAGATACTGAAAGTAAATTTAGTTATAGTTGTCAAATTTTAGTTTAGGGTTTGATTTTTCTACGGTGTGGGTTTGCTACGAGTTCGGGGGATCAACCTCTCCGGTGTTTGATGTAGGATGGACGTAGCGCCTGAACAGTAGGAGATCTGCGTCGTCTACGGCATCTCAGCTACGAGTAGCATAGCCAGACACATTCTGGTGGCGAACCGAAAGTGTGGGAAACGGGCGGGAATAGCGGACAGCGAAGGCGAGCCCGGTAGCGATCCGTAAGGGTTAGCGGTGTCGAGTGGCCGCCAAAACAGCGAGCAACGGATCAAATCGTTGTCTCGACGTCGCGGGGAGGCTGGCCGACGGGGTCTTGGCGGCACTGGGGAAGATCGACTGGACTAGGGGGCCTCGGGGTGGCCACCGGACCGTGGTGGCACCGGAAAAACACATCAGCAGTCGTTCAGGCTACTGCTATCACGGTTGCTGCGAGGAAGACAGCCCGACAGGGCTGTTCAGGAGGTCGGGGCGGCGGTATTTGGCCGCCGACGGGGTTAGCCGACGGTCGCGCGGCTGCGGGGGTGTAAGAGCAGACGACGCTGCTGTGGCCGCTCGCTGCATGGAGAAGAAGCCATCGGGCGGCGAGAACAGCGAACACAGTGGCGCCGGGGCTTATGCGGGTGGTCGGGTGGATGCGGACGCCGGAGCAACGTAGCGCGGCGGTCGTCACGAGGCGGGGCCGGCGTCTGGGGTCGGGGCGAAGTCGGACGCCGCTGGTGAGGGGTTGATGGGCGGGGGAGTTGAATACGAGAGGGGGATGGGAGTTCTCAGGAGAAGGAAGTTTTGTGGCGGCTAAAAAATGCAAATGAAACCTAGGTTGCTCACGTGAATATAAATATAGGGTTTATAAAAGAATAAATTTTCTATTTGGCTAAAGAATATTGGGTACTTGGGGAAGAGAGATAGAGATATGATGGGTGTACTTAGGGAAAAGAGAAAGTGCAGATAGAGGCTGAAATCATATCTCTTGATACGTATGAAGATACTTAGGGATATTATTAGATCTGATTACAATTTCAAAATTCAAAAGATTAGGGCTAAAATCAACGGTTGGGATTGATTCGGAAGATAATTCTCACTACGGATGTCGAAAAATTAATCCGAAAATACCGGGACGATCGTGGAGACGAGATGCACGGGGCTACAGAGTCTGATCGTGAGTTACGCCTATCAAGAATTTACGTAAAATCGGAAACTTTGTTTTGAGATAAAAGACTAAAACGCCCCTACCATTCCAAGTCGTTTTGCGAGAAAACGAGCCGTGAAATGACGTTTCCAAAAATTCCTATAAAATTCTACACTCTCATATGATCACAACGGCATATCACATCGCACATACTGGAATCCAGAAATAGCCAAATAAAATAGGTGCACGATAAAGCACGTGCACGCAGAAAATCCATAAGGTCGGAAAGCGACCATTACATTCTACCCCACTAAAATAAAGTTTCCGTCCTCGGAATCAACAACACTAATCAGCAAATAAGAATGGAAAACGCTCCCTCATCTCCTCCTCGCGCTCCCAAGTGGACTCTCCAGTTGATCCGTGACGCCACATCATTCTCACCAGGTCGACTACTTTATTCCTCAATTGCTTCTGTCGACGGTCCAAAATCTGCACAGGCTGCTGGTCATATGTCAGGTCTGGACGAACCGTAATATCAGAGAAATCAACCGTGTGCAACGGATCACTGACGTACCGACGTAGCTGAGATACGTGGAATACGTCGTGAACTCCCTCCAAAGATGGTGGCATAGCAAGGCGGTAGGCCACTGTTCCCACACGCTCCAGCATGTCGAATGGTCCAATATACCTCGAACTCAGCTTTCCCTTCTTCCCGAAACGAATAACTCCGCGGTTTGGAGAAATCTTCAGGAAGACGTGATCTCCAGGCTGGAACTTCAAAGGTCTCCTCTTGGCATCTGCCCAATGCTTAAAGCGATCATGCGCAACTCTGAGCTTCTCCCTGATGTCTCTCACGACATCCACAACTTCCACTATCATCTCTGGATCCAACAGCTCCCGATCTTCGATGTCATCCCAGCTCAGTGGCGATCGACATTTCCTCCCATATAAGGAAGCAAACGGCGCCATGCCAATGCTCGCCTGGTAGCTGTTGTTATACGAAAACTCCACCAAGTGAAGATGGTCCTCCCAAGATCCCTTCAAATCGAGCGTACAAGCTCGCAGCATATCCTCCAGAATCTGAATAGTCCTCTCGGACTGGCCATCGGTCTGTGGGTGGTACACCGTGTTGAAACTCAGACTCGTACCCAAATTCTCCTGCAGACTTCTCCAGAACTGAGATGTGAATCTCGAGTCTCTGTCAGACACGATGCTCACTGGGACTCATGTAAGCATACAATCTCCTGCACGTACATGGTCTACATCACAACTAACTCAAGAGGGAAATGAAAGAGGAGTAAAATGAAATTTTTACCTCTAGGTATTTCCTCGCCAAGACTTCCGTAGACTGGCCCACTCAGAACGGGATGAAATGCACAGACTTAGTTAACTGATCAACGATCACCTAGACTGCGTCGTTCTACTTCAGGGTCCGAGGTAAACCAGTCACGAAATCCATCGTGATATGTTGCCACTTCCACTCCAAAATAGGAAGCGGCTGTAGCAAACCAGCCGTACGATGGTGCTCAGCCTTCACCTGTTGGCATATTAAACACTTGGCAACGCTCCGTGCCACACTTCTCTTCATGCCAATCCACCAGTAATTCAGACGGAGGTCCTTATACATCTTGGTGCCTCCGGGATATATAGAATATGGCGAGCTATGAGCCTCGCCCAAAAGCTCCTCCCGAACATCACCTGCAGGCACCTAGAGCCTACTGCCGTACCGCAACGAACCATCCACATGGATCACGAACTCCATCCGAAGTCCAGCTTCAACCTGCCTCCTGATCTTCTGTAGCTTCGGAGCTCCTGCCTGTGCTGCCTTGATCCGATCCACGATCGTGGACTGAATCTACAAATTCATGAACGAAAGAACCACACTAGGTAGGACGACCTCTAGATCCATCTCTCTCAGCTCCTGCTGTATCCTCCAGTCGGCAGTATGCATCATCGCAGTAGGAAGTCTACTCAGGGCATCGGGCACTACGTTCACCTTCCCTGGGTGATACTGCAAGTCTATCTCATAGTCGATCATGAGCTCTAACCATCGTCTCTGATGCATGTTGAGCTCCTTCTGCGTAAAGATGTACTTCAAGCTCTTGTGATCAGTGAAAATCTTCACGCTCTCACTTAGCAAGAAGTGCCTCCAGATCTTCAGTGCAAATATCACCGCTACCAACTCCAGATCATCCGTCAGGTAATTCTTTTCATGCGTCCTCAACTAACGAGAAGCGTACGCGACCACGTGGCCATGCTGATGCAACACGCACCCTAGGCCCTTCCTTGATGCATCATAGTATACTTCGAAGCCTCCGCTCCGATCCGGTACAGCCAAAATCGGTGTTGTGGTCTATCTAGCCTTCAAGATACTGAAAGCCTCCTCACAAGCATCTGACCAATGAAACTCCACATCCTTCCTCATCAGCTTCGTCATCGGCTCTACAATCTTCGAGAAATCCTTGATGAACCGTCGATAATAGCCTGCTAAACCAAGGAAGCTCCTGATATCTGACACTGACTGCGGAGTCGACCAATCTCTGATTGCTCTGACCTTCTCCAGATCTACAGATATGCCATCTCCGGACACCACGTGTTCCAGGAACGCGACTCTGTCTAACCAAAACTTGCACTTACTATACTAGACATATAGCTTATGTCGCCTCAGCGTCTCCAGCACTGTCCTCAGATGACAGCTGTGCTCCTCCTCAGACTTCGAGTAAATAAGTATGTCATCTATAAAGATAACGACAAACTTATCCAAGAAGTCGTAGAAAATCAAGTTCATCAAATTCATGAACACAGCTGGAGCATTGGTCATGCCGAAAGGCATAACCACGACCCATAATGTCCGTACTTCGTTCAGAAGGCTGTCTTCGGAATATTGTCATTCTTCACCTTCAGCTGATGGTATCCACTCCTCAAGTCTAACTTCGAGAAAACTCTCGAACCTTCTAGCTGATCAAAAATATCATCGATACGCGGCAGCAGATACCTATTCTTTACTGTTACAGCATTCAGCCCTCGATAGTCCACGCACATCATACGGGACCCATCCTTCTTCTTCACGAGCAAGACTGGTGCACCCCACAGTGACACACTAGGGTGGATGAAACCCTTCTACAGTAACTCATCTAATTGCTTCTGCAGCTCCTCAAGCTCAGCAGGAGCCATCCGATACGGCGCCTTCGATATCGGCTGCGCTCCCGGCATAAGATCAATACCGAATTCTAGAGCTCGGTCGGGTGGCAGACCCGAGATATCCTCTGGGAAGACATCGTCGAAGTCTCTGACGACAGCTGGTCAGTCGATCACCATCTGCATAGATGTGACAATCGGTACCTCCGGCTTGGCCCGAAATCTGATGGGCCCAAGCGACTCGTCTCTGCTATGGAACTCGAACTCCGGAGGGCCTGGAATCCTGAATACCACCCTCTTGCTGTGGCATTCGATCGACGCGTGGAAGTATCCCAGCCAATCGATGCCAAGAACGACATCGAAATGCGGTAGATCGTGGACGATGAAATCGGCGAAAAGTTCGTGTCCACTGACCACCAATGGAATCGATTGACAACCCAAGTTCACAGTCACCACTCCGTTCCCTGTGGTGAAGTCCCAACACTTAGGAAGTTATGTTGAGTATTGACTCCCCGGATTTGGTTTTGGATGATGAACAAACATAAATATATCGTGAACTAACTCTTTGTGAGCGCAGTTATGGAGATCGTCGCCAAATATATATGAACATCCAAAGCGACGTCTCGAGACTTCTCAAAGCGCGTGATCGTATGCCTAAAGCTTCGTTGAAGCTTATGGACCATTATTGAAGTCATGAAGATTTGATTGAAGCTTTTGAATACGATTCGTCAAGTTTATTTATTGTCTTCTAGCTTCATTTTCGTAGAATGTTAAGCCTTGAGTAGGTCTTACATTTTAATCTTCATAACGCTCCTATCTTAGAGCTAGGATCTTAATAGAAGTCCATACAAACTTTCCCGAAGCTTCGCGCTTCGATTCGCGACTTCTTGTGCATGTTAGTTGGTTCAAGAAGAAGAACCAACCGACTAGCTGGTGATCTAGTCGGTCGACAAAGCTTCTTGAACCGGCTAGTTTGCCTTCTCAATTTCTAGCTCAGTTACTGTTTACAGTTAGTCGGTCAAAGAAGGTTCACCAACCGACTAGTTGTGAAACTAGTCGGTTAAGAATCCTTCTTAGACCGACTAGTTGAACTTCCATTTTTGAGCCTGAGCTACTGTTTATCGTTAGTCGGTCTATGTACATTTGGTGACCGACTAGTTGATGAACTAGTCGGTCAACATTTGTTCTTGGACCGACTAATTCAATTTGTTCTCAGACTATTTGTTTTATCTCTTAGTCGGTCTAAGTTCACTCACCGACCGACTAGTTGTGAAACTAGTCGGTTGGCAAGTCTTCTTGGACCGACTAGTTCTTTAAGTCTGAAACTTCAGCTATTCACTGTTCACCTCTTAGTCGGTTCATGTTGTTTCACCGACCGACTAGTTGATGAACTAGTCAGTCAGTGGTTGTTCTTTGACCGACTAGTTTGGTTCAGAATAGAGCCGTTGGAGCATTAAATGCCACGATTTTTGCTCTCTCTTTCCTCTATCCTATAAATACTTGGTATGCTGCATTCATTGCACTCAAGGCTGATATTAAGAGAAGTTTAGAGATCAAAAGAGAAGCATTCAATCTCATTCAAAGCTCATTCATTTCTAATCTTGAATCTGTCCCTCACTCTTATTTCAAAAGAGAGATTCATTGATTGTGAGCCTTCCAAGCCAAGTGCTTGATCCAAGGTCACCAACAACCTCCTAGGTCTCCATCGCTGATCTTCATCTTGGAGCTAGGGTTTGGTGCCTTCAGCTTCCTCAAAATCTGTTTTTCCCTAATTCGTAAGTATACTCAAGGCATAGGGTTTTGTCGGTAAGATTTCATATTTCATTTACTTTCATATTGTAAGTGTTTTACTCTCGGTTGTGAGAGTTTGTTTGTGATCCCGGGTTGTGGGAGTCACAATTTCATTTGTGTATGATTTGGCTTTGTGAAGGTTTTTCACAAGTATTTCATAGGGCAAATTTGAGTTAGAGGATTCTAACTCAAGTATCCGGAGGGGATTCGGGTGGTTGGGACGTAGGATCACCGGGAACAAGTCGGGGAGACTTGGGTCGATCCGAACCCGTTAAATTGCTTGTTTGCGATTGTTTTATTTGTTGTCTATATTTACATTTCCGCATTTCCGCATTGATTGGTAGAGTTTGCAAGATAATTAGGAATTATCTTCGTAATTATTTTAAAGTACTATTCACCCCCCTCTAGTACTTGTGCAGTAGCTTGGTAGGGCATTACATTTGGTATCAGAGCCAAGTATATAGCTCTGTCTGCCAACGACAATAAGACCGTTCGTCCACCTTCAGATTACAGCACCTTCAGGAACCGTGAAGGAGCGTCTTCAGTGATGGAAGGACACTTCTCGACGAGGCCTCCCTTCTTCAACGGTACCAACTACGGGTACTGGAAATACTGGATGGAAACTTTCCTCCAGAGTGCTTCACTATGGAGGGCCACGATGAAGGAGTATGTCGAGCCCGCGAAGAAGATTTCGAGAAGTGGACTACCGCAGAGGTTTCCGTGGAGGTAAGCAATGCCAAGGCAATGAACGCCTTGCAATGTGCTTTGGAGCCCGAGGATTTCAATAAGATATGCACATGTAAGAGTGCATATCAAATATGGAACTACCTCCTCATCTTGCATGAAGGGACGAGTAGGGTAAGAGACTCCAAACTCGTAGTTGTAAATAAAGATTACGAGTTATTGCATATGCTACAGGGTGAGAAGATGAAGGAGTACTATGCTTGCTTCGTCGACATCACCAACGGGTTGGAGGCTCTTGGTAAGACCTACACCCAAAAGGAGAAAGTCTCGAAGATCATCGATGGACTTCCTTCTTGTTGGGAGAAACGTACCTTCGCCATCGAGGAAGGTAATGACATGAAAACATATACTGTCGTACAACTAATGGGTACCTTAATGTCTTATGAGGTACGCAAGGATAGCAAGCTAAAGTTGCAGGACAAGATGAAGTCCTACTTGAAGCAAGACGAGCCAAAGAAGAAGGCTATTGCTTTCAAGGCCGCTCCATCAACATCTACATCGACCGATGATGAAGACTCGGAAGACGAGTTGGACTTGGAGTCCATGGCCCTCATGGCAAAGAAGTTCAACCGGTTCTTCCGGAAAGGTAACTACAAGAGCAAATCCAAGTTTAGTTCTCCTAACGCCTCCTCTCCTTTGTGTTTCAAATGCAACAAGCCAGGACACATGAAAGCGGATTGTCCTCAAAATAAACGCAAGGAGAAGTGGAAGGCGACAAAGTTCGACAAGTCCAAGAATTACAAGAAAGGGTACAAAAAGGGGCTTGTCGGGACATTCACCGACTCCGAGGACTCCTCAAGCGGAGAGTCGGACGATGAGCAAGTGGAGCAAGCACACATGTGCTTCATGGCTAGAGAGGAGCAAGATAAAGATTCCTCCTCCGATGATAGCGACAATGAAGGCGATGAGGTAACAATGGATGACCTTAGACATGCTAATGAGCAAATATGGTCTAAATACACTAAATTAGTAAATAGATATACTAAGGTAAAAGATGATTTAGCTAGCATCCAAACCTCGCCTAAAACTATCATCACCAACAACGACACCGTTGTTGAAGAGTTGAAAATTGAGATTGTAAATCTCAAGTCTCAACTTGAACATGTTAGCATTGAGGATCCGGAGGAACACAAGATAGCGGATTTGACTTCTCAAAACTCGACTTTGAGTATTGAGAATGAAAATCTCAAATCTCGTGTTTATGTGCTCACATCGCAAGTATCCACTTTGGATGCTTCTATGCGTTCTCTCACCGAGAAATATGAGTGCACATTAGGCCGAATTAATAAATTCAATAAGGGTAAGGACCATTTGGACAAAATCCTAAATGACTTACTTCCGACTAATCACCACATTGGCTTGGGGTATACGATGGGAAATTCATCCAAAGCGGCCACTACCTTTGTTAGGCCAACTTCCAATGCCTCAACGAGTGGTAGCAAACACTCTATTTGTAGTTCATCTACCAATGGTGCTTCCACCTCGTACACACCCTCTTTTGGAAAGAAACCTACTTTGGGTGGACCTCCAAAGAAGGGTCATGCCTACATGTACACAAATACCATGCCACGTAGGAACACACATCCTACTCCACATACTCACACATATGATGATTTCTATGCTAAACATCCACGGGCTCGTGCACACCATGTGAGACACCCTCATGCACGTGTTCCTCCACATGCATATGTTCACCCACATCATCGTATGAATAATTATCATAATGCACCATTTCATCATGTTCCGTATGCCTATCCACGACATGCATCACGTAGAAATCAACAACGCATGCATGCTCCCAATAGGATTAGGGCTCCCAAAATCTTCACAATTTGGAGCCCAAAGGACACAACTATGGATGAAAAACAAGTTTATATGAATTCTTATTTTATGAATGTTGTGCATAGTGATAATTAAGTGGGGAAGTCTAAGTCCAATTGGACTTGGCTTCCAAAGGTCTAATCTTTTGGACCCAATGACCTTGGGTACCATGATACGATATGTTCTATCTTTAGGTACTCTAGAAAAAGAAACGGAGCAACAAATCCAAATTTGGCTCCAAGAATAATTGGATACTCGATAGCGGGTGTTCAAAACACATGACGGGTGACGCTCAATTGCTCTCCGGAGTGGTGCCCATTGCAAATGAAAACCGGGTAGTCTTTGGAGGCAACAAGAGCGGAACCATCATAGGTGTTGGAAAAGTGGGTAATCCTTCTAAACCACTAATAAGTGATGTTTACCTTGTTAAAGGATTAAACCACAATCTCATTTCAATAAGCCAACTTTGTGACATAGGGTACAAAGTTAGCTTTGCGAAAGGAATGTGCCATATTTTAAGAAAAGATAATAATGAATTATTGTTTTCCGGCACACGCCATAAGGATATATACATCCTAGATCTTCCAAGATCACAGGAACAATGTCTTATTTCCAACACAAGTGAACAACACTTATGGCATCGACGTTTTGGTCATGTGAACTTTGGAACACTTTTTAAGATTTCCAAGTTAAATTCTATTAGAGGCTTCCCTAAGCTAGTCTTTCAAAAGAAAAGCTTTTGTGACTCGTGTCAACGAGGCAAGCTTCCAAAATCATCTTTTAAACCTAAGAAAAGCATTTCTTCTAAGCGGCCACTAGAGCTATTACATCTAGATTTATTTGGGCCAACTAGAGTTGCTTCATTAGGAAATGCACGATATGGACTTGTCATAGTTGATGACTTTTCTAGATTTACTTGGGTATTCTCCTTAAGTAATAAAAATGATGCTTTTGAAAACTTCACAATATTTGTTAAGAAAGTACAAAATCTCATTGGAACCACCATTGTCACTATTCGTAGTGATCATGGAGGGGAATTTGAGAATGAGTCTTTTGAGAACTTTTGTAATGAAGTTGGTATTACACACACCTTTTCATTCCCTCGCGCACCTCCTCAAAATGGTGTTGTTGAGAGAGAATAGGACGCTAGTGGAGTGTGCTCGCACTATGCTTGATGATAGCCAACTTGGCCATCAATTTTGGGCGGAAGCGGTACATACCGCTTGCTATGTGTTTAATAGAATACTTTTGAGGCCAGATACCAAACAAACTTGTTATGAATTGTTGTTTGGTAGATTGCCTTAAGTTAAACATTTTCGAGTTTTCGGTGCAAAATTTTTTATTAAAAACACGTATGGTAGTTTGGACAAATTTGATCCAAGATCCGATGAGGGGATATTTGTTGGATATTCCTCCCGTAGCAAAGCCTACCGAATATATAACAAACGAACCTCAACGATCGTGAAATCACTTCATGTCTCATTTAATGAAGGTTTTGTCCCTACTAGAATTACTAATGATGATGACTCCATGGATGTCTTATGTGATTCAATTGGTAATTCTAATTCTATTGATTCTATTGATACTAACCCTACTAATGAATCTTTTGAGAATGTTCCTAGTGATCAGGGAATTCCCAAAAGACTTCATACCGTTCGTGACCATCCTCATGAGAAAGTCATTGGCAACATCCTTGATAGTGTCAAGACGAGATCTCAAGTCAACTACTTCGCTCATTGTGCCTTTGTCTCCTCGATAGAGCCAAAGAATATTAACGAAGCATGCGAAGATAGTGCTTGGATCCTTGCCATGGAAGAGGAACTCATTCAATTCGAGAGGAATGAAGTTTGGGAGCTTGTTCCATTGCCTTCGAAGAACCACACCGTCATAGGGACAAAGTAGATTTTCAAGAACAAGTCCGACGAGAACCAAATCGTCGTCCGGAACAAAGCTCGGTTAGTAGCTCAAGGCTATCGGCAAGAGGAATGTATTGATTTCAAAGAATCCTTTGCTCCGGTAGCTAGATTAGAATCTATTAGATTATTGTTATCTTTTGCATGCCATATAGATTTTAAATTATTTCAAATGGATGTAAAAAGTGCGTTTTTAAACGGAGATGTTGTTGAGCAAGTTTATGTTTCTCAACCTCCGGGTTTTATAAATGAAAAATTCCCAAACCATGTTTTCAAACTTAAGAAAGCACTTTACGGTTTGAGACAAGCTCCTCGAGCTTGGTATGACCGTTTAAAGAATTTTCTTTTGGATTTAGGTTTTAAAATGGGAGAAGTTGATTCCACATTATTTGTTAAGTATTCGAATAATGATATAATTTTAGTTCAAATTTATGTTGATGATATCATTTTCGGTGCTACTAACTTCACTCTTTGCGAAGAGTTTTCTAATGTGATGAATGATCAATTTGAGATGAGCAACATGGGTGAGCTCAAGTATTTCTTAGGTCTCCAAATTCGCCAAATGAACGATGCAATCTTCATCCACCAAACGAAGTACACGGTGGAGTTGCTAAAGCGATTTGGAATGGAGAATGCCTCCGGGAAGAAGACTCCAATGAGCACTACTACGCATCTTGATAAAGATACGGGGGGGAAAAGATGTAGACATTCATCTATATCGAGGTATGATAGGTAGTTTTCTATATCTTACCGCAAGTAGGCCCGATATAATGTTTGTCGTATGTGTATGTGCTCGTTATCAGTCTCAACCTAAGGAATCTCACTTAGTAGCGGTAAAACGTATTTTCTGTTATTTAAGTTACACACTTGATTTTGGATTACTTCATCCAAAATCTAGCACGCATGAGTTAATCTCATATAGTGACGCAGATTATGCGGGATGCAAATCCGACAGGAAAAGTACTAGTGGCACTTGCCATTTTATAGGAAATTCTCGCGTCTCTTGGTTTTCCAAGAAGCAGAATTCAGTATCACTTTCAACCACTGAGGCGGAATATATTGCCGCCGGTGCCGCGTGTGCTCAGGCTCTTTGGATGAGACACGCTCTTAAAGACTTTGGTATAAACTGTGATACTTGCCCTATCATGGTGGGCAACCAAAGTGCAATATGTCTCTCCAAGAATCTGGTACACCATTCCTGTTCTAAACACATAGATGTCCGTCACAATTTCTTAGATGATCATGTTGCTAAAAAGGACATCATATTAGTGTACGTTGAAACCCAGAAGCAAATCGCCGATATTTTCACGAAACCCCTAAAGGAAGACTCCTTTGTGCGGTTGCGTCGAGAATTGGGGATTATGGGTGAATCCGAGATTTAGGATTCATTTTTATTCAATAATCTTGCATGCTATTCAATTTCGTTATATTTGCTCATGCTTGATGTATTGGAATTTTCTGGATTTTTTCGTTGAATTTTCAGAATTTATGCTCGATTTATTCATGAACGTCAAATTTAAGATTTTCGATGTTTAGTGGGGTAGTATAATGATTAATGAGAGTATTACGATGTTTTGTCCAAGTGCGATTAGGAGAGAACTCAAAATTTCAAATTCTAAGATTTTTGAACTCTGTTAGTCGGTTCATGTTCATTGACCGACCGACTAGATCATCATCTAGTCAGTCAGTGAATGAACTCAGACCGACTAACTCAAGCCCTAAATTTGGCTTCAGTTACTGTTTGCACTTAGTCGGTTCAAGCTCATTGGCCGACCGACTAGATGGTCATCTAGTCGGTCAGTGATTGAACTCTGACCGACTAAGTGCCTAGGGACAATTGCGTTTTTTCATCTCCCGATCGACTTAAACTCTATTCTAACCGACTATTCCTCATTTTAGTCGGTGCGAATTCCATCTCTCAGCCAAAAACCCCTCGTCTTCCCCTCTCCCTCCACCGTGTGTCGATCTTTTCCGGCCAACTCCGGCCATCTCCACCTTCTCCGGCAGTCAATCTTCCTCCCTAGGTGATTCTCCTTCCCTCTCTCTACATCTAGGGTTAGGGTTTTTGTTTTTAGACCTAGGTTCGTATCGATTTCTGTTTCTAGGGTTTCGGCCTAGGGTTGTTTTAGGGTATCTACTCCTAGATCGATCTCGTTTGATTGTGTTGTCTCGTCACACTTATGGCGAAGACAAGAATTCCGGTCCGACCATCGAGTCCCTCACCTATGACCGTAGAGTCACCTCCTAGGGAACCCTCGCAACCCAAACGCCGATCTAAATCCACCCATCCATCGTCGTCGTCGCCTCCTCTTAAGAAGAAGAGGACGGCGATCGCCAAGCCCCGATCACAACCCAAGCCTAGGAAGCAACATGTCTCTCCAGCTTCGTTCTGTGCACCCACTCCTCCTTCTGATTCCGACACGGAATACATTCCGGAGACCGAGCACACCGCTCGGGATCCTACTCCTCCACTCCGATCTAGCACCCGACAGCCTAAGGGGAAGGCTCCGATGCAAGCTGGCGGTGTTGATATTTCTTTATGTTGCGATGACCCGTTGTGTCTCGCAGCATATCACCGTATCAAACACTACCCGCTGCTGATAGAGCACTTCATATAGTTCTCTGACTTCCCAGGCCTAGCTGATCTCCTTTCGTCTAGCGGTCTTATCGATTATCTTCGGTATGACCCTAAGGTGAATCCACATCCATACCCTCGCCTTGTCAAGCTTTTTTACGCGAACCGTGTCCGGGGTCAGTACGAAGAGACCCACTCCATTGAGACGACTGTCTTGGGGGCACCGATTGTCCTCATGGCAGAAATCTTAGGGGAGTTAATTGGTTGCTCCTCGTCTGGCCTCCTCCCTTCCGATATCTCCGTCGATGACATTTCTTCCCTTGACCAGGTCATGCTTTCTGAGATTTTCCATGTTATCCCTCCTTCCATGATTGGCGTCCCTTCCAAGTCATTTAAGCCGAATGGCTGGGTTCTTAATCTGATCTTGAAGTCGTGCCTCCTTCCGAAGTACGGCTCATCCTCCTTGCCATCCCAGCTTTTCCTTAAGCTCATTTACGCCATATTCATGGGGGAGCGAGATTAACTGGGCTAGGATCATTCTCGATAAGATGGATTCTTTCGAGTGTATCCGAAAGTCCACGAAATCTGCTCACATCCCATATCCCTGCCTTCTGACACTCGTATTCCGTCACTTTCGTGTCCCTCTTCCTCCTGATGATGAGCGTCCCCTCGGTCCCCCTCTGAATGCGAGGGCCGTCAAGAAGTCTCTTGCGGCGCTTCGTCACGTTCAGAGGACGACCCCGTCTGCGTCAGCCTTAGCTGCTCCCTCTCCTACTCTTGCTGACCTCGCACATTCGTTGAAACGTGTGGAGTCTTGTTATGCTCGTATTGAGGAGATTCTTGCTCGTATCGCTTCTCATTTGGGTATTGACATCCCACCGTCAGTTTCTGATGAGGATGAGTTAGATGAGGATGAGATCAAGGAGCTTGCTCGTGCTGCTGCTGCGCGTGCCCCTGAGGGTACTTCTGGTGCCGTTGCTACTTCTGCCGTTGATCCCGAGAGCACACCTGTCGCCACCATTCTTCCGGTGGATGCTTCGTCTGTTGCTGCTCCTGAGACCACTTCTGTCGTGCCAGAGATCTCCACTCCAGCCATTCCAGTGACCACTCCTCCTGCAGAGCCTGCTGCTGCTGCAGATCCTCCCGCTGCCTCCTGAGCTTCTTTGGAGGACTCTCTTAGTGCACTTTGGATGATAGATCTAGTTTGAGAGAGTTGGGTAGGATAGTGTGGGTGGTTATGATATTTTGATGTAATTTGATGTAATTTTGGTGTTATGGTGCTACATTTGTGATGTATGATCTTTTTGATATCGGTGTGATACATGTTGTATTCTGTGCTTCGATCGTTGGATCGCTTATATGTATGTTGGCCGATGTATGATTTTGTTGTATCATGTTTCACACATATATATATACATCGATGTTGACATTTATTCTCTTGTGCACATTATATTCTTTTTATGTCTCTGATGATTGATTTCGTCGCGCGACGATAATAACTTGGTTAAATAGAAATTATTTCTATGAAAACATAGAATTGTTTTTCATGCACTAAATTAACCAAGAATGTTGATATTGGAGAGTATATTCCATAACTCAATTCGTAAAATTGATTTGGGTTTTGATGACTTTGGTCTCATTGACAGGCTTTGATTTAATTCGTATTTTCCTTTGGTGTCATTTGGACCGTGGTCGTATTCTACGACTCCCGTGCTTTTATTTGAAGCCATTGTTGTTGTCGTTGATCTCCTCCCACTCTTTTTGCTAATGCCAAAGGGGGAGAGATATAATAATGACGATGAGCTAAATGATAATTTAAAGCATTTTTCCAAGAATCTAATTTGATATGTTAGATTCAGGGGGAGTTAAGATATAAAAATGGATTTCAAATCCTAAATTTCAATAAATGAAATCTCATTCTTTACTTTACTCGTCTGCTTGATGGGTATTATTCTTATTCATTTTGGAATTAACGTGTCATCAATGCATGGGGAGTAAGTAAATTTCATTTGAATCATTATTTTTTATTATTATTTATGTTGGTTTGTCATCACCAAAAAGGGGGAGAATGTTGAGTATTGACTCCCCGGATTTGGTTTTGGATGATGAACAAACATAAATATATCGTGAACTAACTCTTTGTGAGCGCAGTTATGGAGATCGTCGCCAAATTTATATGAACATCCAAAGCAACGTCTCGAGACTTCTCAAAGCACGTGATCGTATGCCTAAAGCTTCGTTGAAGCTTATGGACCATTATTGAAGTCATGAAGATTCGATTGAAGCTTTTGAAGACGGTTCGTCAAGTTTATTTATTGTCTTCTAGCTTCATTTTCGTAGAATGTTAAGCCTTGAGTAGGTCTTACGTTTTAATCTTCATAATGCTCCTATATTAGAGCTAGGATCTTAGTAGAAGTCCATACAAACTTTCCCGAAGCTTCGCGCTTCGATTCGCGACTTCTTGTGCATGTTAGTTGGTTCAAGAAGAAGAACCAACCGACTAGATGGTGATCTAGTCGGTCGGCAAAGCTTCTTGAACCGACTAGTTTGCCTTCTCAATTTATAGCTCAGTTATTGTTTACAGTTAGTCGGTCAAAGAAGGTTCACCGACCGACTAGTTGTGAAACTAGTCGGTTAAGAATCCTTCTTAGATCGACTAGTTGAACTTCCATTTTTGATCCTGAGCTACTGTTTATCGTTAGTCGGTCTATGTACATTTGGCGACCGACTAGTTGATGAACTAGTCGGTCAACATTTGTTCTTGGACCGACTAATTCAATTTGTTCTCAGACTATTTGTTTTATCTCTTAGTCGGTCTAAGTTCACTCACCGACCGACTAGTTGTGAAACTAGTCGGTTGGCAAGTCTTCTTGGACCGACTAGTTCTTTAAGTCTGAAACTTCATCTATTCACTGTTCACCTCTTAGTCGGTTCATGTTGTTTCACCGACCGACTAGTTGATGAACTAGTCGGTCAGTGGTTGTTCTTTGACCGACTAGTTTGGTTCAGAATAGAGCCGTTGGAGCATTAAATGCCACGATTTTTGCTCTCTCTTTCCTCTATCCTATAAATACTTGGTGTGCTGCATTCATTGCACTCAAGGCTGATATTAAGAGAAGTTTGGAGATCAAAATAGAAGCATTCAATCTCATTCAAAGCTCATTCATTTCTAATCTTGAATCTCTCCCTCACTCTTATTTCAAAAGAGAGATTCATTGATTGTGACTTTCCAAGCCAAGTGCTTGATCCAAGGTCACCAACAACCTCCTAGGTCTCCATCACTGATCTTCATCTTGGAGCTAGGGTTTGGTGCCTTCATCTTCCTCAAAATCCGTTTTGCCCTAATTCGTAAGTATACTCAAGGCATAGGGTTTTGTCCGTAAGATTTCGTATTTCATTTACTTTCATATTGTAAGTGTTTTACTCTGGGTTGTGAGAGTTTGTTTGTGATCCCGGGTTGTGGGAGTCACAATTTTATTTGTGTATGATTTGACTTTGTGAAGGTTTTTCACAAGTATTTTATAGTGCAAATTTGAGTTAGAGGATTCTAATTCAAGTATCCGGAGGGAATCCGGGTGGTTGGGACGTAGGACCACCGGGAACAAGTCGGGGAGACTTTGGTGGATCCGAACCCATTAAATTGCTTGTTTGCGATTGTTTTATTTGTTGTCTATATTTACATTTCCGTATTTCCGCATTGATTGGTAGAGTTTGCACGATAATTAGGAATTATCTTCTTAATTATTTTAAAGTACTATTCACCCCCCACTAGTACTTGTGCAGTAGCTTGGTAGGGCATTACAGTGTATGGGTGGGAATGGAGTGCCTTGTTACAAATCTCCCGGATAAGATGCACATGGATGCACCGGAGTAGAACAAGGCCAAGGCCGGGTGAGAGAACACTAGGATGGTGCCTAAGATATGAAAGAACTACGGTCAAACCAAGCTACTCTAACAAACAAGGCAAATAAACAAATCTAACAATAAGATCTACACTATGAAATGAAAGACTAGATTCGAAGTATACTTGCAATAACTCCATCCAGGTCCTCAGTCTCAACAGTTGTCATGGTATAAGCCGGCCTCTGGGGTTGTACTGCCCGCTGAAACATCTGCCTCTGTGGCGCCAAGGGTGGTCCATGAACAGCAGCTCCTCTTTGAACCGGGGCAGGCGCTCTACTCTGTAGCTGGGCTGGTGCTCCGACTATGGCATGACGCGCTCTCGGACAATCCTTAGCAGCGTACGAGGCATCTCCGCAAACCAAGCACAATCCCAGCTTCTTCCTGCAATCATTCTAAACGTGCCCTGGCTTCCCACAGTAATGACATGGTCCCTTGCTCTGACTCTGCGCAGGTGCTCCTGGCCTCTTGAAAGGCACTGTCTGAACTAGTCTCATCGCCGTCCTAGCAGGTGGCCGGTACTGCTCCATGGGACGCTTCCCTCTATCAGCTGGAGGGTCACATAGACGCGATATGGTCTCATAGTTCCTCGTGGCATTCAGCACCGCTCCCATGGTCGAGAAATCTGTCGAAGACATAGAAGCCTGAATCTTCGGACGCAGTCCCTGACGAAACCGATCAGCTCGTTTCTCCTCCTTCCTCACTATATGTGGGGCAAACCGACTCAGCATCTCAACTCCGCCTCATACTCGTCGACGGTCATATCCCCCTGCTTCAGATCTACAAATCTGCTCAACAGCTCCCTCTTTGCAGCCTTGGGAAAATAGTTCTCCTTGAACATCGACCTGAAAGTCTTCCACTCCACTGGCTTCTGCAGGCGCCTCTCCTCAATGCGCCACCAGTTCCTAGCATTCTCGGTCAGCTGCATCTTTGCTATCTCAACTTGAGTATCATCAGGAATCTTTGAAGCAATCAGCTTCTCCTCAGTACTCAGAATTCACTCGTCAGCACCCAACGGTCCTTCCTTCCCAGAAAATGTCTTCGACTGAAGCTCATTGAACTGCTTCACTCCTGGAGCAGCTCAAGGGGCAGGCGGAGGCGGTGGTGGTGCAACTGGAGGAGCATGGGCAGCACGGTGGGACTGCTGAACCAACTGATGCTGCACGTCTAGCATCTCTCTCATCACGCCCAGAAACTGGCGGAACTCTCTGCCCTGGTCTTCCGGAACTCCATCGCCTGAGTTCCCGGATTGGGTGACGCGTCGTCCTGTCATCCTATTGACAAGAAGGACACAGATTAGACTCGTACAATTTACTAGATAACAATAAAATGAATGTCAATACTTCTATTGTTCCAAACTTGCAGAATGGATGGGACCTGCATGGGCCACCACTAAAACCTGTCACGCCCCGCTTCCCAAAAAAACAAAGGCGAAGCGTGACTGAGGCCCGATTAGGCCGGAGCGTTGGAGCTCGGACCCAATAAGCATTTGTGTGGTACTCCATGACGAAGGAACAGGTCCCTGCAGGTTAGTACGGAACAATAAAAGTACTGAAAGAAAAGCATTCATTTTATTCCAAAATAGCAATCCAGAAGTACTGAGAGTCTAACAAAGCCTGACTCAGCTACAACAACTAAAAGTAAACTACTGGTGCAAGCACCCAACCTAAACAGAAAATAAATGGTGCTACGCACCTAACTAAACTGCAGTGAGACCCCTGGATCAGTAACGTGAAGACCTCTAGCTCTGGTCCTCCTCGGGCACGTACTCTGGATCGACGTCCTCCGGCTCTACGTACTCTGGCAGGTCTGTCTCGTCAACGTACTCTGGCTCGGCCCCTGACGTACAACACCCAAAAGAAAGGAACTGTACGTCAGGTAAAGTTTACAAAAGAAAGTTAGACTCTACTGCAAGTGTACTGAAACTTTAAGCAATGATTTACTGGTTGATTAGCAAGCTGGGGTTATAACAGAGTAACAAAAGAAGGTAAACGGAGCAGGAAAAGTAAAACACGTCAAGCGGTAGTCGCAGCATGTGCTATCGACTACGGGACTAACCAAAGAGGGACATGACAAGACGGGACAAGTCAAGACGGGACAAGACATGTGTGACACGAAGGGTTCATGCCTTACGGTTCGAGGGGGATCAGACCCTCTCCCCGTGCGCACGCTCAACACCAACCCAACCTAGGAACTCAGGACAAGAAGGTACATGGATCACTCCCGTTAGGGAAGCATCCGAAACGCCCGCAGGCTTTTTGTGTATAACAGGTATCACTCTCACGTGGAGAGCATCCGAAACACCCGGAGGCTTTTTGTGTAACTGAGATCACTCTCGGGTGGAGAGCATCCGAAACGCCCGGAGGCTTTTTGTGTATAACAGGACATAACATGCAAGGAATGTTATTCTAGGGGGTCTACACACACCCCCCCACAGGAAAACCCTAAGGCGTCAGTTGTTGTTGTTTTCGAGCTTAGACTTTAGGGGTGACCCGGACGCTATCATTTCACGTCCGGTTCTCTTGGTTCACAGTTTAATAGTTCTAACAGTCTAAGGCCTAGGCACGGCCGAAAGAGCATGTGAGTACACTTGCCTGCGGTGGCGAGCGTGTCGTCCGTCCGAAGCGTCTCGTCCAAGCGTCGCATCCGCAGTAGTCCGTCTGAAATAGGGTCACGGCGACGGTGTCAGTTCGCGTTTTTCAATAAGTCCTATTTAGGGTTTGTTTCTAGATTGTCGGGACCAACCTATTCGTCAAAGTCACGTTTTGGTGTTTCGTTCAACCTAGATCGACTTCTACCCTATGTGCACAGAAAAGTTGTCCGATTGTCGATCTTTCTACGGTGAGCAGCGTTTTACAGATACGGAAAGTAAATTTAGTTATAGTAGTCAAATTTTAGTTTAGTGTTTGATTTTGCTACAGTGTGGGTTTGCTATGAGTTCGGGGACCAACCTCTCCGGTGTTTGATGTAGGATGGACGTAGCATCTGAACAGTAGAAGATCTGCATCGTCTACGGCGTCTCGGCTATGAGTAGCGTAGCCAGACACGTTTTGGTGGCGAACTGGAAGTGCGGGCAACGGGCGGGAATAGCGGACAGCGTAGGCGAGCCCGGTAGCGATCCGTAAGGGTTAGCGGTGTCGAGTGGCCGCCAAAACAGCGAGCAACGGATCAAATCGTCATCTCGACGTCGCGGTGAGGCTGGCCGACGGGGTCTTGGCGGCGCTGGGGAAGATCGACTGGACTAGGGGGCCTCGGGGTGGCCACCGGACCATGGTGGCACCGGAAAAACACAGCAGCAGCCGTTCAGGCTGCTGCTGTCGCGGTTGCTGTGAGGAAGACAGCCCGACAGGGCTGTTCAGGTGGTCGGGGCGGCGGTATTTGGCTTCCGGTGGGGTTAGCCGGCGGTCGCGCGGCTACAGGGGTGTAAGAGCAGCCGACGCTGTTGTGGCCGCTTGCTGCACGGAGAAGAAGCCGTCGGGCGGCGAGAACAGCGAACGTAGCAGCGTCGGGGCTTCTGCGGGTGGTCGGGCAGATGCGGACACCAGAGCAGCGCAGCGCGGTGGTCGTCACGAGGCGGGGCCGGTGTCTGGGGTCGGGGCGAAGTCGGACGCCACCGGTGAGGGGTTGATGGGTGGAGGAGTTGAATACGAGAGGGGGAGGGGAGTTCTCGGGAGAAGGAAGTTTTGTGGCGGCTGAGAAATGCAAAATGAAACCTAGGTTGCTCACGTGATTAGAAATATAGGGTTTATAAAATAATAATTTTGCTATTTGGCTAAAGAATATTGGGTACTTGGGGAAGAGAGATAGAGATAGGACGAGTGTACTTAGGGAAAAGAGAAAGTGCAGATAGAGGCTGAAATCATATCCCTTGATACGTATGAAGATACTTAGGGATATTATTAGATCTGATTGCAATTTCGAAATTCAAAAGATTAGGGCTAAAATCAACGGTTGGGATTGATTTGGAAGATAATTCTCACTACGGATGTCGGAAAATTAATCCGAAAATACCGGGACGATCGTGGAGACGAGACGCACGGGGCTATGGAGTCTGATCGTGCGTTACACCTGCCAAGAATTTATGTAAAATCGGGAACTGTGTTTTGAGATAAAAGACTAAAACGCCCCTACCATTCCAAGTCGTTTTACGAGAAAACGAGCCGTGAAATGACGTTCCCAAAAATTACTATAAAATTATACACTCCCATACGATCACAACGGTATATCACATCGCACATACTGGAATCCAGAAATAGCCAAATAAAATACGTGCACGATAAATCACGTGCACGCAGAACATCCATAAGGTTGGAAAGCGACTGTTACATCTGTCGCTCTGACTGACTCAGCCGAGTAGGCTTCTGCACTCGGCCGAGTGAGCAATCATGCTCGGCCGAGTGGGCTTCCTCAAAAATTCCAGTAAGTTGGCATCTTCTCTGTACGAAATCTCTTTAGCACTTGGGCGAGTGAGCTTTCTCACTTGGCCGAGTGGTCTTCTTTGCTCGACCGAGTGAACGCTAAAAATTTGTTGTGCATATCCATTTCACTCGACCGAGTACAACTTCTGACTCGGCCGAGTAAGTAGTCAGCTTGGCCGAGTGGGCTATATCTTGGCTCCTTTCTTCTTCTCCTCGCCTCCTCGTCGATTATATGGAATTTCTTCTTCTTCCGCTCATCCTTTATCGCTGATAACTCCTCAAATATGTCGTGGGTGACACTTCGAAGTGCGTGAAAATCATTTGATCTCATTTTCGTTTCAAATCGCTCCATATCTCTTGAAATACGAAAAAAACAAGAAATAGTGAAACGCAACGCGATATCGTCTAATAATCTTGGAAAACGCAATATGGGCGATCAAAACGGCGTGAAAACATGCAGAAAAAAGGTGTAAAATAAGGAGCGATCACGGTGCCACAAAGATGGAACCATAAGTAAGTCACAACAATTCTAGAAATAAGAGTAGTGCAAAAATATAGAACATGCTATAGTAAACAATTAAGGATAATCATGCAAGTACAGAAAGTAGGTAAGAGTGGACATGCATGCAAGAGTGATAAGTAAAGTACTGGTGGCTACTCGGGTGTGGTAAGTAAAGTGCATGTAATGCATAAAGTAAAGGTGACTGTGCAAAAAGTAACGTACAAGAGCAACAACTGTGGCATGCCAAATGTAATATGGTAGCAACAATAGTTTAACCAGCATGCAATGTGATGACAATGGTATGACAACCAGGTAGAAGTAGTAAAAATAAAAGGACAAGTAAGCAGTAGTAAAGCTAGAAACTACGTGACTTATATAGGAAAGTATAGTGTGCAACCATTGAGCCCATCTCGCGATACGGGGGCGCTCACCCGGGCAGATCTCATTTCAATTTAGGCTGTACATTTCATTTTAGACGGTCGATACGGTATGGTGCAATGTGTAGATGGCTCGCGATCGCTCCCACACTTTCTCTAATATAAGTTACCCCAAAAAACCTAGTTCTGTGCCAACTACTTTCAAGCATTTAATTTCAATAGGACGTTCCAGTAGTATGATGTCAACACGGTATATCATTCACTCATTATGTTACAATACGGTATGTCAATCCGTTGTTCCAAAGGTAAAGATGCTAATGGCGGTTGTGCTAGACTGACTTACAAGCCAATAGAGTTATGTACAATGGTCTCACTCCAGAGATATTCAAAGGCATTAATAACGCTCGAAAGAGCTTTACTTGTTGAAAAGTCAAGGCAGAAGCCTCAACAGAGAATGTCAGTCCTGAGCAATGGTTTGAAGTCCAACAACTATGATACCGATCCCATACTTCGAGCATGCGGTATTTCCATTAAGTACACTATCTAAATTTCGAAAGTTAGAATTCCTTGTGACTTACGTTATCGAGATCATCGTAATGAGTCGGGACTAGATCTAGAGCTTCCAAGGATAGTGGTGCACGAGGATCAGTACCCGTAAACACAAGAAACATTCGGTTAAAGAACACACTTATTTTCTATATATTTAAATTGATCGTTTTGATTTTATAATCGATTGAAACGGAGCCGAAAAGTATTCTAAATTTTTATATAGGCTAGATACGAGGAATATAATTTTACTTAAGAAGGAAATATTTTTCTGAAGCTTCTGGTAATTTTTATAAATTTTAAAAGCTCAAAATGGGGTTAAAAACTAATTTTAATTAGGTAACGTAATTATTCAACAATTTCTTTTGGGTGAAATACACATCAGAAAGTTTCAAGTGAGCTGTCAAAACAACCATCTCGAAGAGTACTACAATATATATATTTTTTCACATATCAGTTTACGTGAAAATAACACGTTATGAATTTGTAAATGTAAATAACGTATTTAAATTTTAGGCTTAAAAATTCATTGTGGAAAATCTACTTGTCTGATTGAGATGAAACTAGTGCCATTGGGTCCAGAACGTCATTTCTGATTTCCTGTGCCTGGTCTTGTAATTTTCTGAGGCATATATATTTAGTTATGAATTTAAAACCAATTACCCTTTTATAATATTTTATAAAATACCGTATACGGATAAGTATTTATGTATTTTGTTTAAAACGTTAATAAAACTAACCCTTTATCTCTTCTTCTCGTCGACAGCTGCAGCATGGGGGGATTCGACGTCGACGGGGTGCGGGCTCGTTGCAGCGATGACGGCGGAGCTGGGCGGCGCGGTCAGCGACGACAGCGACAGCGGGGAGCAGCTTCAGGGCGGCGTTGCTTCGAAGTAGAGGGGAGAGAAGGACGTGGGAGGGGGCATTGCTAGTGGAGGGAGAAGGTGGGCTCTGGGTGGAGGTCTTGGCGGTTGTGATGGTTGGAGACGACGATGACACGGCAACGTTCGATGGCGGTAGAGCTCAAAGAGGTAAGGGAGCTCGGGGGGTGTCAGGGGTTGCTTGGGGGAGGCATGGTGCTCAGGGCGTCGGAGCGGAGGCAGCACGGCGAGGCAGGGTTCTTCGTCGGAGACGTTCGACTTCGGAGGGAAGGGCGGTGGTTACATTGAGTCAGGGGGTCGAAGGCGGTGTGTGGAGAGGGGGGGTTTGACGGTGAGAGCGAGGGAGTCATGTGCTCTTGGAGGAGGGTGGCAGGCTTTGTCGACAGAGGGGAGATGGTGGAGAGGGTGGCATCCGTCATCGTGGGGGTGTAGTGTGGGTGGAGGGCTTGAGGGTTTCCACCGCAGTTGAAGAAGGAGAATGAGAGGCGAGTGAGGGGAGAGCGGGCTTGGGATTTTCGAATGGGAGATAGAGAGAGGGAAGGCATGGTTTGTGTGCGTTCGAATGAGGGAATATGAGATGGGTTTCGAAAGTTGAGGGGGTGGGTTTGGAGGATGGGTTCGGGGGATTTGGGTTCGGGGGGCTGAACCTGGGTTGGGTTGAAGATGAAGGAGAATTAGATGGGGGTAGGGTTTAAATAATATAAGTTATTGATATAATATCAATAGGGGTAAATGATATGGTACAATGGTTAGTTAGGGAAGTGTGGATGTGTGTTTTACATGGGATGCCGACGGGTGTTGGGTGGGTAGTTAGGGTATTAATTAAGTGGGGTTAGGGGGTAAAAGTAATTAGTTAGGGTAAGAGTAAAAGTGATTAGTGATGTAATTAGTAAAAAACGGAGGAATACGACCCCGTTTTCGCATACGACTCCGAAAAATTACGATAACATAGCCACAAGATCGTATCATCGTGAGGATCGTGAATACGAGATCCATTTTGGGGTTTGAGCTACGGAGATACTAGTTTTAGGCCAAAACGTTTAGGATGCAGGTTTGCAGGTTCTAGGTCGATTTGATTCCAGAAAATTACGAAATTAAAATGAGAAGCCATAAATGATCCTAGAATGATACTGTATAAGTTTGAAAACATTTTGATGATGTTTATATAGATAATTAATTCATACACTAAACCAGAGACATTTGAAAATGAATTATTATAAAAATTATTTAGAGGTATTTGATGAAACCCGAACTTACTGAAATACACCATAACTAGTTTGATTTCAAAATATTTTCTACAAATAATCTTGAAATCATTTTTGATATAAAACTCTTGACCAACCATTATAAAATTCTTTTAAAAATTGAAAATACGTAAAGACGTAAATAAATGTATTGAAAAATACCGGTCGTTACATATGTTGTCTATTGTATATGTCCCGCCAGGTAGACCGACAAGATGGCAGTTATGTGATCAGTTTGAAGAGTTTACATTGGGAGTTGATATGCCATCGATGGTTATGTGAGATTTTAATGAAATTCTCATGTCGTCGGAGAAGTGTGGTGGGGCAACTCCTTCTGTCACTAGGTGTTTACGATTTCAATGTATGTTGTCATCATGTGGGCTCCTGGACCTTCATTTTAGTGGAAATGCTTATACCTGGTGTAATAAGAGGAAGGAGAAAGCTAAAGTTTATAAGCGGATGGACAGAGTTGTTGCTATTTCTTCGTGGTGTTCTTTATTCCCTTATGTTTTGGTGCGGCACCTACCAGGGATATTCTCATATCATTGTCCTCTATTGCTGCATTCCGAACATCCAGGTGAATCCCAGGAATAAACCTTTTTGCTTCTAAGTTATGCGGTTTATGGCAGAAGACTTTTAGTGATCTTTAGATAACTTTGTTGGATATTGGACTCCCCGGATTTGGTTTTGGATGATGAACAAACATAAATATAACGTGAACTAACACTTTGTGAGCGCAGTTATGGAGATCGTCGCCAAATTCATATGAATATCAATTACGACGTCTCAAGACTTCTCAAATCACGTGATCGTATGCCTAAGGCTTCGTTGAAGCTTATGGACCTTTTTAGAAGTCATGAAGATTCGATTGAAGCTTTTGAAGACGGTATCGTCAAGTTTTATTTATAGTCTTTAAGCTTCTTTCGTAGAATGTTAAGCCTTGAGTAGTTCTTACGATTTAATTCTTCATAACGCTCATATCTTAGCTCTAGGATCTTAGTAGAAGTCCCTACAATCATTCCCGAAGCTTCGCGCTTCGATTCGGGACTTCTTGTGCATGTTAGTTGGTTCAAGAAGAAGAACTGACCGACTAGATGGTGATCTAGTCGGTCGGCAAAGCTTCTTGGACCGACTAGTTCTTCTCAGTCAATTCTAAGCTCTTTACTGTTTACAGTTAGTCGGTCTAAGTTGACTCACCGACTGACTAGTTTGTGAACTAGTCGGTCAGTGATGCTTCTATGACCGACTAGTTGAGCTTTCCCTGTACATGCACATTTGAGCCTAAGCTACTGTTTATCATTAGTCGGTCTGTGTTCATTGATCGACCGACTAGTTGATGAACTAGTCGGTCAACTTTCCTTCTTGGACCGACTAGTTTAGTTTTACTGTACATGCCAATTTTTCACCTAACTTATTGTTTATCGTTAGTCGGTCTATGCTCATTTGGCGACCGACTAGTTGGTGAATTAGTCGGTCAACATTTGTTCTTGGACCGACTAAGTCTATTTCTGCTCAGACTTCAGTTTTATCTGTTAGTCGGTCTCAGTTGAGTGACCGACCGACTAGTTGTGAAACTAGTCGGTCAGCTACTCTTCTTAGACCGACTAGTTCCATATGTCTGTGCTTTGATCTTTTCTCTGTTCACTCATTAGTCGGTATAAGTTAATTGACCGACCGACTAGTTGATGAACTAGTCGGTCGGTGGTTGTTCTTTGACCGACTAGTTTGGTTCAGAAAAGAGCCGTTGGAGCATTTAATGACTCGAATTTCTTTCTCTCTCTCCTCTATCCTATATATACTTGATGGGCTGCATTCATTGCTGCCAAGGCTGATATTATTGCAAGTTTAGAGATCAAGAGAAATCATTCCAAGCTCATTCCAAGCTCATTCTTTCCATTCAATAATCTCTCCTAACTCTTACTTCCAAAGAGAGATTCATTGAGTGTGAAGCCTTCCAAGCCAAGTGCTTGATTCTAGGTCACCAACATCCCCATAGCTCTCCATCGCTGATCTACATCTTGGAGCTAGGGTTTGGTGCCACTTCTTCTTCCTCAAAATCATCCTTGCCCTAATTCGTAAGCAATACTCAAGGCATAGGTATTTTGTCGGTAAGAAGTTTTCTTATTTCATTTCATATTTGATTTGTAAGTTTCACTCTCGGTTGTGAGAGTGTGGTTGTGATCCCGGGTTGTGGGAGTCACAAATTACATTTTGTATGATTTGACTTGTGGAGGTTTTTTCACAAGTATTTCATAGTGAAAATCTTGAGTTAGGGTTTCTAACTCAAGTATCCGGAGGGGATCCGGGTGGTTGGGACGTAGGATCACCGGGAACAAGTCGGGGAGACTTGGGTGTATCCGAACCCAGTAATATCATTTGTTAGCGTTGTTAATTTTGTTGTTGTCTTCAATTTAAGCTTCCGCAAATTGATTTGGTAGTTGTTTGCACTATAATTAGGAATTATACTCCTTGTTATTTTTAAAGTACTATTCACCCCCCCCTCTAGTACTTGTGCAGTAGCTTGTAGGGCATTACATTTGGTATCAGAGCCAGATACTTAGCTATGTCTGCCAACGACAACAAGACCATGCGTCCACCTTCCGACTATGGCACCTTCAGGAACCGTGAAGGAGCATCTTCGGTGATGAAAGGACATTCCTCAACGAGGCCTCCATTCTTCAACGGTACCAACTACGGGTACTGGAAATGCCGGATGGAAACCTTCCTCCGGAGTGCATCTCTATGGAGGACCACGATGAAGGAATACGTCGAGCCCGAAGAAGAAGACTTTGAGAAATGGACAACAGCGGAGGTCGCCGCGGAGGTAAGCAATGGCAAGGCAATGAACGCCTTGCAATGCGCATTGGAGCCCGAGGACTTCAATAAGATATGCACATGTAAGAGTGCATATCAAATTTGGAACTCCCTCCTCATACTACATGAAGGGACGAGTAGGGTAAGAGACTCTAAACTCGTAGTTGTTAACAAAGATTACGAAATGTTTCATATGCAACAGGGCGAGAAGATGAAGGAGTATTACGCTCGCTTCGTCAACATCATAAACGAGTTAGAGGCTCTCGGCAAATCCTACACCCAAAAGGAGAAGTGTTCGAAGCTTATCGAAGGACTTCCTTCTTCTTGGGAAAAGCGTACCTTCGCCATCGAGGAAGGTAATGATATGAATAAGTACACCGTAGTTCAACTAATGGGTACTTTAATGTCATACGAGGTACGCAAGGATAGCAAGCTAAAATTGCAAGAAAAGATGAAGTCTTACCTAAAGCAAGACGAGCCAAAGAAGAAGGCTATTGCTTTCAAGGCCGCTCCATCCACATCCACATCAACCGATGATGAAGACTCGGAAAACGAGTTGGACTTGGAGTCCATGGCACTCATGGCCAAGAAGTTCAACCGTTTCTTCCGAAAAGGTAACTATAAGAACAAAGCTAAATTTGGTTCTTCTAACGCCTCTTCCTCTCCTTTATGTTTCAAGTGCAATAAGCCAGGACACATGAAAGCGGAGTGTTCTCTCAACAAGCAAAAGGAGAAGTGGAAGGCGCCGAAATTCGATAAGTCCAAGAAGTACAAGAAAGGAAACAAAAAGGGACTTGTCGGAGATACATTCACCGACTCCGAGGATTCCTCAAACGGAAATTCGGACGATGAGCAAGTGGAGCAAGCGCACATGTGCTTCATGGCAAGAGAGGAGCATGATCAAGGATCCTCCTCTTCCGATGATAGTGACGATGAAGGCGATGAGGTAACTATGGATGACCTTAGGAATGCTAATTCTCAATTATGGTCTAAATACACTAAATTAGTAAATAGATATACTAAAGTAAAAGATGACCTAGCTAGCATTCAAACCTCGCCTAAGACAATTGATCACTCCATATTTTACACCTTTTTTCCGCATCATTGCATGCCATTTAGATCGCTCAAATCACGCTTTTCACGATTTATCGACAATATTGCGATGCTTTTCATGATTTGTTGTTTTTGTCGTATTTCAGGAGATTTGGAGCGATTTGGAGTGATCCCGAGATACGCCTACTCCAGAGTGTCACCGATGACTTCCCCGAGGGGTATTTTGTTATTGGAGAGGAGCGAAAGAAGAAAGAACGTCGTAGGAGCGACGAGGAGGTAGAAACAAGCTGTTTGGGCATTTTTGGTGTCTCACTCGGCCGAGTGAAGGAGTCACTCGGCCGACCAGCGAGACCCCGCTCGGCCGACCAGATCGGACACGCTTCATGTGTGCACTCGGCCGAGCATCGGAAGCCACATCGGCCGAGTGATGAGACTCCGTCCGGCCGAGTGGCACTCAGACGACGCCCATCAAAAAGAGCCAACTTACTGTTTTTCGTCTGCCTGAGCTTCAGAAGACCCACTCGGCCGAGTGGTAAATGCCGACCGCCCGAGTGAATAGAAGCCATCGGCCGAGTGACGACAACTCACTCGACCGAGCGACCCCCGAAGTGAAGACCCCCGAAGACCCAGACTTACTGGAAATTCTCAGGGTTTCTTACTCGGCCGAGCGACTTTTGTCACTCGACCGAGTGAGCCGCTCTGCCTGTAGCGTAAATTGCGATTTTCAGGCTGTGCAGGGGCATTTTGGTCACAGTTTTTTGGACGATTTTGGGGGGTATTTAACCCCAGTTTTTAACCTAGGTTAGGGAGCTTTTCCCTTTGCTTTTTGCAGCTTTTTAGATTAAACTTTTTAGCTTTTGATTCTTGTGATTGGAGAGGAGATGAAAGTTGATTTTTGTTGGATTTTTGGAGAACTCTATTGGTTTGTCTCCCTCTCCATTAAAAATCTCATTTTTATTGCTTATTTGAATATTGCGATGAATTCTCTTGTTATTTCCATTGTTTATTCTTGCATTTGTGATATGAATTGTGAGTAGTCTATACGTCTTGGGGCGTGGGGATGAACCCTACGAGCCCAATTTCAGATTTGTGATGATTTGGTAGAAATATTGCTAGAATTGCTATTAGGGTTAGTTTGGGATCGATTTACTACGGATTGCTAGGTGTTCATATCGATTGGGATTTGCAAGAGATTGGATCCCAATTCGATAGGAAACCCTAGAAATCCGAATTGGGTTGAAATTGAGTTTCCATAGTATCGGTTTGCAAGAGATTGGACCGATACTAGGGTTCTCGGTTGCAATTCCATGCCGATACCCGTTTGCAAGAGATTGGACGGGTAGGAACTATCCCAATCTAGTTCGTGGCCCGAGTTTGCATGAGAGTGGGATCGGGGCGCGATTGAACGATGATGTTGATCCTAATGCTAGCTTACCTAGGCTAGGGTTTGCAAGAGATTGGACCCAAAACCTAGGATAGCTATAGACCGGCAACAGCGCGAGAGCGTGAGCTAGGTTTTACATTCAGTTGCAACTAGTTCATCCGAAATTCTACCCTAGCAATGTTGATGCCAACGAATCACATTGACGAGATATGGTGAGTAGCGGAGATTCCCCATTCCCTAGGCGTCCTTTATTTGATTTTATATCCCCATATTTTGTCTGACGATTGTGACAGGATCGCCAAAGGCAAATTCTCTCTTTTCCGTTCTTAATAGCCAGGTTGTTCGGAGCAAGCACTTTCATTTGTCCTCCCTGTGTTCAATAACCCGCTCGCCGCTACACCGTGCGCTTGCGGTAAAACTACAACCGTCGCTCTGGGAAGTGTTTCCGGGGTGCGATCAAGTTTTTGGCGCCGTTGCCGGGGAGGCGATTGCGTTTGACCCTACCACCCTAGCTATTTCTTTCTTTTTGTTTTATTTCTTTATTTTTTTTATCTAACCCTTCCATTGTGCTAATCACTTCTTTGAAACTATGTTTTCCCGTACATGTACACGAGATCCACTGCGGACCCTGAAGCTATATTATTTGATCCCGAGATTGAACGTACTGTGCGGAGAATCAGAGCAGAGAGGAGACAAGACCCGGAAGGGAGGTTTATGACCAACCCGGAAACTGCGGAACAATTAGCGGCAAGAATGGCGAGGATTTTTTCTATTCGAGATAGGCTTCAGCCTAAGACCTCTTCTACGACCTCATCTATTGCCATGCCGGAGTTGGTGGCTGACAAGAATTTTGAGCTGAAGACTGGACTAGTGGTTCTGATGCAGCAGGATCCATTTCATGGGAATGCCCATGAAAATCCCCACTACCACATCCAGTTATTTTTGTCGAAGTGCGCCACATTTCAGATGACGGGGGTCTCCATCGATGCCATCAGACTGCGCCTCTTCCCCTTCACATTAAAGGATAAAGAACTTTATTGGTTGAGGACGCAAGCTGAGGGAGTCTTTACCACATGGGATGAGTTGGCGAGCGCGTTCATTGACAAGTTCTATCCGCCCTCCAAGACGGTAAAGATTAGGAGTGCTCTTATGTCCTTCAAGCAAGGACCTCAAGAGACGCTCTATGAGGCTTGGGAGCGTTTCAAAGACCAGCAGCATCAGTGCCCGCACCATAGCATTGAAGATTGGGAGCTAGTTCATAGCTTCTACAATGGTCTCCAACCGGGGACCAAGCAGATTATTGATGCCGCGGCAAATGGTGCCATCCTATCGAAGACTCCCAACGAAGCTACGGCCTAATTGAGGAGATGGCCTCAAACAATCAATAATGGGGCGACGATCGAGGACACTCTTCGTCCTCCTTGAAGCCATCTAGCATCTATGAGGCGAAGGCCGTAGCGGAGCTGACAAACAAGTTTGATTCTCTCCACAAGGTAGTGGAGAGACTGGAGAAGTACATTAAGGAGCCCCAAGGAACCCCTCCCACATCCGCACCAACGAATCAAATGTGTGATTGGTAAGATCAATCCCAAGCTATGTATTTGGGAGGAGAACAAAGAGAGGGCTCTTTGGAGCAAGTTCAATACGTCGCGGGGAACCAATGATATTGGGCCAATCCGGCCACTCGAAACCATCCCGGTTTCTCCTATGCCAACAATGAAGGAGCGTTGAACCCGCCGCCACTACCTCAACAAGCTCAACCACCACCACAACCACAACAACAATATCCACCGAGGGGGCCTCCACAACAAAATTTCGCACCAAAGCAACAAGTTGGACCCTATAGGCCGCCCGGATACAATCAAGGGTGGAGAAATCAAAACCCCCCACAAGCTCAACAACGTTCCGACTTTGAAGCTAGAGTGGAGGAGTTTATGGTCGAGCAAAAGAAGATCAATGCCTCCTTGAAGGCGGGCCAAGACTCCCTTAAAACCGTTGTAGCCCAAATCTCGGAGCAATTGGCGTTGCTCAATCGAAATACTCAACAATTACCGGCTCAACCCGAGCAAAACACACGGGGCAACACCGGCCACATCAATGCCGTGGTTGCCGTTACAACTAGAGGCGGGAAGGATACCACTCCCGTCATGATTCCAACCGAGAAACCCGTGGAGGAGAATGTAGAGCCAATTGAGCCGGTCGTTGAAGTCGAGATGGAGAAAGAGCCGCAAGAAAAAAAAAAGTCTAGAGCGGAGCAATTGATTGAAGAGAGGCGTTTTATGCCACCGGTCCCATTCCCTCAGAGGCTTGCTAGAGCAAAAATGGAGAAGCGACTAGCGAAGTTTCTCGAATATTTGAGAGGGGTAAGCCTCAATATTCCCTTTCTCGATGCTATCGTTGAGATCCCGACATACGCCAAATTTTTAAAGGATTTAATTACGGGAAGAAAGATGAAGGAGAAAATTATGCTCGCCGAGGAGGGCTCTTGGTTCACCAAGAGAGAGAAGGAGCCGGCTAAATTCAAAGACCCAGGGAGTTTTCGAATTCCTTGCACCTTGGGCGGCGTCCCTCTACAAAAGGCGTTGATGGACTTAAGGGCTAGTGTTAGCCTCATGCCTCTCTCTATGTTCCTAAGGCTAAATACCGGCATGAAATTGAAGCCTACCGACATGCGGATACAACTAGCCGATGGTCGGATCACAAGGCCGGTAGGGATCGCAGAGGACATCCCGCTACAAGTCCCGGGGGCATATGTTTGCCATGTGACTTCGTGATCATGGATGTTAAGGAGGAGGGAGACACGTCGCTAATACTTGGACGCCCGTTCCTCGCCACTGCCGGTGTCATTGTCGACATACGTGAAGGAAGTCTAACATTGAATGTCGGCAACATCGAGGTGGAGCTTCATATTCCCAAGGCAATGAAACACATGCCTTATCACGAGGAGTAGGACTATATGGACCTCCTTGACGAGGTTATTGAGGAGGCGATCCCCCATTCGATCGGCGCTCTATTCAAGGAAGATTTTGAGGAGGAGCCAGATTTGGACCAAGAAGAGAAGATGGAGCATTCCCTCGACCTCTCCGTGAAAATTGATGAAGGCGACGCTGATGTCGCAAGGATTCGAGAGCTCTGCAAGCTCTCGAAGATGAAGTCTCCGAAGAAAGCTCCGCCGATACGGAAATCGGTGTCACCGGTGAAGCCGAGGACCGGAGCAAGTGCTAGCTTGGGGGAGCCACCCCCAAACACCATTCGAGACGAGAGATCGCCGAGGGAGAACACGTCGCCGCAACTTCCGAATCCAAGCGTTCTCCCCGGAAAATTTGACGGGTGCATCTCATATGCACCAAACATCCCGCATTAATTGAAAATCATAGGGGGTCGAGCTCACGACCTTAAACAAGCGCTTGTCGGGAGGCAACCAGACTGTTATAGCTTTATTTTTACTTTTCCTTTATTTTTTTAGAAATTATTAGTTTTTTGAGTCGTTTGCCCAAAAAATTTCGTGATAACGGGTCCTGTTTTTCTTTCACAGGAGAGGAGAACAAGGTACCCATCATTAGGAGGATGAACAAGGTGACGAGGAGCGCTCCAGGAAGGCGCTCGATGCTTAGGAGAAAGATGAAATCGACTGGAGGAAGAAAAACAGAGTTTAGAGCCCAAACGAAGCCAAACAGCAGAAAACAAGGTTCACTCGGCCGAGTATACTAGTCACTCGGCCGAGCACACAAGTTCGTCCGCCCGAGCGGCTCACGAACGAGGGAAGTCTGCTGTACCCAACTCTCTGTTTCTTTTCTTGATTTCTGTATAATTGCTACTCGGCCGAGTATATATATTCACTCGGCCGAGTAAAACTGATACGCTCCTAGGGCGAGTCTTGCCGGGTAGCTTGAGCCACTCGACCGAATGGACTTACTCCACTCGACCGAGGGTGGCAAGGCCACTCGGCCGAAGCGTAAGCGGGGAGGAATTTTTCCGTTGAGTTCACTCGGCCGAGCGACCTAGTCACTCGGCCGAGCCGTAACTTTTTCTATAAAAGGGGGCACGGTGGGCGCGTTTTTCGAAACGAGTTAAAATCCAAAATTTCCGACCCTTCGACTCCCCCAGCGCCCGATTCCCCCCTCGCTCGCCCGATCTCCGACCACGCGCCGGCGCTCGGCCACCAACCTCCGGCCGAACGTCGCCGCCCCTCGCCCGAGTCGCCGCCGGCGGCCACACCTCCGGCTCATGGTGTAAAAACGGCCCGCCGGCCCGCCGGCCCGCCGGCCCGGGCCCGGTGGCCCGTACCCGGGCCGGGTTGGGCCGAGGAAACCGGCCTCGGGCCGGGCCGGCCCGGCCCGGCCCGGGTTTTTGGGCAAAAAAAAGCCCCTCTGGGCCGTTTTTATAGTGAAAACTGCCGGGCCGGGCCGGCCCGGCCCGGGTTTTGGATGGGCCCGGCCGGGCCCGGGCCGGTTTAACACCATGACCTCCGGCCGAGCTTCGGTAACACGATTTTTCGCCTATTTCTCCTCTTTTGTGTATTTTTCGACGATCCATGTGTCTAACGAACCCCAAACCCAAATTAAATTCAATTTCTATCTATTATACCCCTAACCCCCCTTATGTTTTGAATATTACTCGCTGATATCTCCGTTTCATGCGCAGGTTCTATTGGGGAGCTTAGGGGAGCCCAGGGGAGCTTCCGGGGATTGTTTTGGGCTACGTGGAGGCGTCGTCTTCGCACGCTTCCATAGCTTTGCTCTCGCGGCGTGTCGCGGTATACTCTTTCCTTTATTTTACGCACGCCGCACTTTTCACGTTTTTGGTGAGCACCCGGGGGCCATATGCCGCCCCGGACACGGCCGCGGTCGAGGAGAGCTTCCGCCAAGCGGAAGCGGTCAGATGATGCCGGCCCCTCCCACGAGGTGGAGGACTCTCCTCCGCCTACTCCACCACACCACGTTCACCCAGCACAGCCTGCAGGCCCTGCACACCCCACACAGCCTGCAGAGCCCGCACAGCCCATTCACCCAGCACAGCCACTCCCTGCCGTCCCACAGCCACCACCACCGGCTCCACTTGTCGGGCCGCTGGGAATTACGTTCCGGGATGACGCACACCGCGTCGTTTTCGAGCGCATTTCCCAGCGCTCGATCGTACCCTCCAGGTTCGCACACCTTGCAGACCTAGGACGCCTGGGGGTACTCGAGGGGATGCTCACGTTGTATGACAACGTGGGTTGGCGAGATTTCTTCCAGGTGTCGGTGGACACGTTCGTCCGTCCGACACTTGAGGTGCTTAGTTCGATCGCCCGGACCGACGAGGGATGCTCGTTCAGGTTCATGGACCGAGAGTGCCAGGTCACTCTCAGTATGATGAGAGCCTTCTTCTCGTGGCCCGATGTCCCCAGGGCCGACTGTGGTTACGCCCCCACTCACATTCCCCCACCTTCCTTCGATGCCGGTGCTTTCTGGGCCCGGATTACGGGTCTTCCTGCTGCCTTTGACCCTAGTAGGGCCAAGGCCTCGGCCATCATCCACCCTTGCCTCCGCATAGCTCAGCGCCTCATGGAGACTACCTTTTTGGCTAGATATGAGCCTGGGACGATGTCCACGTCGGAGATTTATATGCTCTACGCGATGACGCGCCCCAGAGCTCTATCTAAGGATGGTGACGAGTTGGTCCCCGCCGTCGTGATTGATATCGCGAGCTGGTTTTTGGATCGTATCATCGTATCGGTGGGCGCCCGCTCACCGATATGCTGTGGCGGTCTGATCACCCTGCTCGCCATGATGACCGACGAGGACTTTCCTGCTGACGTGCGACGAGCCCCGGGCCCCACTTCACTGTCCATAGATGTTATGGCCCGGATGAAGATGCTTCGTCCGCATGGTCAGCGGCACTGGGTTTGGTTGCACGGTCCATTTGGTGTGAATTACATGATCCTTCCGAACCCAGCTCGGACTCAGATTGCACCAGCATAGGTGGACTGGCTTCCGGCGATGGATCTCCTGATCCCCGTCGCCTATGTGCTTGAGGCTGAGGAGGCTGAGCAGGCTGAGCAGGCCCACGCTACCCACGCTGCACCCGATATCACTGCTGCTCCTGCTGACCCGGTGGCCCCTCAGCAGCCTGATATTCCTGCTACTCCTGACACCCCTGTCCACACTTCTGCCGGTGTCGGGAGTACCCTCGCTGAGCCCACCTCCACTACCTCCACGCCTACGACCACTTCCACTACCTCCACGCCCACCACCACTGCTGGCCCTCTATCTGTTGAGCTCGTTTCCTCTGCCTTACCCGAGCGCCCATCGACTGTAGTTGAGAGCGGAGAGCCCTCTTTTGCTGCCGCCGTGGAGACCGTGGTATCCACCTCTGTCTCCACCGCTGCCGTATTTTCTGAGAGTGTCACGGCGTATGTCCACACGTCTGTGTCGCCGACCTCTCTGGCCGTCTCGTTGCCACTTTTATACTCCACTTCCGTTGCTGTTGCCTCCACTTCTTACCAGCCTGCACCCCGGCCTCACACTGAAGCTAGGCCCACACTTGGGAGCACAGCACCTTTCCTCCACCTACCTGCGGAGCCCATCACCTACGCCACCCGAGTACGCCACCCTCGTCCTGCACAGCACAGACCGGTGTGTCCCTCTGCACCACCTCCCCCCGACACTGTACTTCAGAGCATTCGTGCTCTCGAGGGGGCAGTGAGTGGCCTCAGAGGTGACCTTAGGACCCTGTCCGCCACCGTCACCGATATGGCTCGCTGCTTTGACCTACTTCCGCACATTCACTACTGCCTCACCCAGGTTCTAGAGCGGCTCCCTCGCGTACCCACCCCCACTACCACTCACACCCAGCCTGCTTCCACACCCACACCCACACCCGCTCAGCAGCCTGTTCCACAGCCACCACCTCCTCCTCCTCCGCCTCAGGACGGAGACGGCGCAGCCCCACCCTCTTAGGCACCCTTGATGCCATTGATTCTTTTTACCGTTGTGCTGCCCGTCTCTGCTGGGTCCTGTTGATTTTTGGCCACCCCCCTCCCCTCACTGTTTTTGGGTACACATTTTGTTCATATCTTTTTATATCTTTTTTGGGAGAGAGGGAGAGTTTTTGGTGTCACACTTTTATATCTGTATCACTCCTATATCTGCATGCATCTTGTCCGCATCATATTTTTCGTTTCATTGTTTTCTTTTCTTTTTCCTCATGCATGCATCCTCACCTACCCCTCACATTACACGTCTCTAGGTGTGCCACACTTCGCACATTGAGGACACTGTGCACTTTAGCTTGGGGGAGTGAGTTCTCACGTTCTTTTCGATTTCCCACCTTTATTTTTGGTTTTTCACGCCATTTTCCGCTTTTGCACTCACTTTCATCACTTTTTTCTTTTTTTTACCATGCATCACGTTTTTCTTATTTTCTTTGTGTGCTGCATTGTAAATAGCTTCATTTTCCCTCTTTATCTTTATTTCTTTTTCTTCTCATGCTAGAGATGACTTTTCTGTTATGATGATGACGTGGAGTTAGCTTTCTTTATATGCATGCTATATTTGTCATGTCATAGATTTTATTTCTGATATCATATGCTATGATTTTCCTTGCATTTAGAGATAGTAACCCACACCTTTTCCGCTTGAAAATGGATGAAATTTTATTATTAGCTGAGTCTGAATATTCATATGTATGCTATCGTAGAAAACACACCAAGATTCACGCATTGAATGCTTATATCTGGAGTACCGTTTTCTTTTCCTATATCACTTCTATATGCATGATTTGTACGTTTCACTTCAGGATGATTGAATGATGTTAGCTATGATAAATCTGGATTAGTTAGCTTTTTTGTGATCGAAACTGAGTAGATTAGATTACCCTGCTGAAGTTGTCGTGCACGTCTTATAGAGTGAACTGAGAGACATATTTATTTCTTTCTCCACATATCTTGAACATCAATTCTCTATTTTAAAATCATTGGTGAATCTCCCCTTAGCGATTCTATTATATGGCATTTCCCCCGCTATTAATTCCTAGCTCCAAATTCCCCAAAACCAAAGAAAGAAAAAGAAAAATTCTTGTATATCCTTATTTCTCTTTGATTTGGGATCATTGTGTACAAATGCTATTTGAAAAAAAAGGAAAAAAAAAGAAAAAAAAAAGAGAAAAGAAAAGAGAAAAGAATCTCAATAAACGATCATATCTCATGTTCTCTCTTTCTTCTCTCTTTTTGTTTTTATTTTCGTTACTTTTGGAGCTTCATAAAAATGGGGATGTAAATATTGTTCTTTGTGCCACCACGCTTATAGATAAGCTTGGGGGAGGGAATCCAATGATGTGTGAGAGAGTGACTACTTGACGTTGCACGACAACCTAGGCTAAGTAATATTCTATACTCGGTGAGATCGTTTAAGCTTTACGAAATCCAGAAATCTAAGCATAGCACTCATTTCATGAAATCCACACTTGTCTATTCTTTCTATTCTATTGCGTGATATTCTTATACTCCTCTTAGAAAGCGTTCAATTGAAAAGTGTGTGATCTGCAATGTTGTATACCGCTTTAAATGATTCAGACGATGTTAATTCTAAAATTATTCTGTTTTTCATGTTATATCATTATTCTTGGGTTTTCTATTTCTATTTGCACCATTATTCTATGATATCGTAATAAAATTCTTTGACATGTGTTCTACATTCGGTGCATGCTATATGAGTAAGCAAACCCCACGTCCAGAGAAAATGATCTAGCAGTTTCCATCTTCGCTTTCTTCTTTCTTCTTCGTTTTTCGTTTTTCGTTTTTCTTCGTTCTTCGTTTTTTTCGTTTTTCGTGGTTTTCGTTTTCTGAATCCACCGGGTTCGCCTTTTACTTATCTTCCTCGAGGACGAGTAAGAGGTAAGCTTGGGGGATTTTGATCACTTCATATTTTACACCTTTTTTCCGCATCATTGCATGCCATTTAGATCGCTCAAATCACGCTTTTCACGATTTATCGACAATATTGCGATGCTTTTCACGATTTGTTGTTTTTGTCGTATTTCAGGAGATTTGGAGCGATTTGGAGTGATCCCGAGATACGCCTACTCCAGAGTGTCACCGATGACTTCCCCGAGGGGTATTTTGTTATTGGAGAGGAGCGGAAGAAGAAAGAACGTCGTAGGAGCGACGAGGAGGCAGAAACAAGCTGTTTGGGCATTTTTGGTGTTTCACTCGGCCGAGTGAAGGAGTCACTCGGCCGACCAGCGAGACCCCGCTCGGCCGACCAGATCGGACACGCTTCATGTGTGCACTCGGCCGAGCATCGGAAGCCACATCGGCCGAGTGACGAGACTCCGTCCGGCCGAGTGGCACTCAGACGACGCCCATCAAAAAGAGCCAACTTACTGTTTTTCGTCTGCCTGAGCTTCAGAAGACCCACTCGGCCGAGTGGTAAATGCCGACCGCCCAAGTGAATAGAAGCCATAGGCCGAGTGACGACAACTCACTCGGCCGAGCGACCCCCGAAGTGAAGACCCCCGAAGACCCAGACTTACTGGAAATTCTCAGGGTTTCTTACTCGGCCGAGCGACTTTTGTCACTCGGCCTAGTGAGCCGCTCTGCCTGTAGCGTAAATTGCGATTTTCAGGCTGCGCAGGGGCATTTTGGTCACAGTTTTTTGGACGATTTTGGGGGGTATTTAACCCCAGTTTTTAACCTAGGTTAGGGAGCTTTTCCCTTTGCTTTTTGCAGCTTTTTAGATTAAACTTTTTAGCTTTTGATTCTTGTGATTGGAGAGGAGAGGAAAGTTGATTTTTGTTGGATTCTTGGAGAACTCTATTGGTTTGTCTCCCTCTCCATTAAAAATCTCATTTTTATTGCTTATTTGAATATTGCGATGAATTCTCTTGTTATTTCCATTGTTTATTCTTGCATTTGTGATATGAATTGTGAGTAGTCTATACGTCTTGGGGCGTGGGGATGAACCCTACGAGCCCAATTTCAGATTTGTGATGATTTGGTAGAAATATTGCTAGAATTGCTATTAGGGTTAGTTTGGGATCGATTTACTACGGATTGCTAGGTGTTCATATCGATTGGGATTTGCAAGAGATTGGATCCCAATTCGATAGGAAACCCTAGAAATCCGAATTGGGTTGAAATTGAGTTTCCGTAGTATCGGTTTGCAAGAGATTGGACCGATACTAGGGTTCTCGGTTGCAATTCCATGCCGATACCCGTTTGCAAGAGATTGGACGGGTAGGAACTATCCCAATCTAGGTCGTGGCCTGAGTTTGCACGAGAGTGGGCTCGGGGCGCGATTGAACGATGATGTTGATCCTAATGCTAGCTTGCCTAGGCTAGGGTTTGCAAGAGATTGGACCCAAAACCTAGGATAGCTATAGACCGGCAACAGCGCGAGAGCGTGAGCTAGGTTTTACATTCAGTTGCAACTAGTTCATCCGAAATTCTACCCTAGCAATGTTGATGCCAACGAATCACATTGACGAGATACGGTGGGTAGCGGGGATTCCCCATTCCCTAGGCGTCCTTTATTTGATTTTATATCCCCATATTTTGTCTGACGATTGTGACAGGATCGCCAAAGGCAAATTCTCTCTTTTCCGTTCTTAATAGCCAGGTTGTTCAGAGCAAGCACTTCCATTCGTCCTCCCTGTGTTCGATAACCCGCTCGCCGCTACACCGTGCGCTTGCGGTAAAACTACAACCGTCGCTCCGGGAAGTGTATCCGGGGTGCGATCAACTATCATCACCAACAACGACACCGTTGTTGAAGAGTTAAGAAAAGAGATTGTTAATCTCAAATCTAAACTTGAACATGTTAGCATTGAAGATCCGGAGGAACACAAGATAGCGGATTTAACTTCTCAAAACTCGACTTTGAGTATTGAGAATGAGAATCTTAAATCTCGTGTTTATGTGCTCACATCGCAAGTATCCAACTTGGATACCTCTATGCGTTCTCTCACCGAGAAATATGAGAACACATTAGGCCGAATTAATAAATTCAATAAGGGTAAGGACCATTTGGATAAAATCCTAAGTGACTTACTTCCGGCCAATCACCACATTGGCTTGGGGTATACGATGGGATGTTCATCCAAATCGGCCACTACTTTTGTTAGGCCAACTTCCGGTGACTCAACGAGTGGTAGCAAACACTCTATTGGTAGTTCTTCTACCAATGGTGCTTCCACCTCGTCCACACCCTCTTTCAGAAAGAAACCCACTTTGGGTGGACCTCCAAAGAAGGGGCATGCTTATATGTACACCAATACCATGCCACGTAGGAACACACGTCCTACTCCACCGGCTCACACATATGATGAATTTTATGCAACACATTCACGAGCACGTGCACACCATGTGAGACACCCTCACGCACGTGTTCCCCCACATGCATATGTTCACCCACAACATCATATGAATAATTATCCGCATGCACCATTCCATCATGTTCCTTATGCCTATCCACGACATGCATCACGTAGAAACCAACAACGCATGCATGCACCCAATAGGATGAGGGCTCCCAAGATTTTCACTATTTGGAGCCCAAAGGACACAAGCATGGATGAAAAACAAGTGTATATGAATACTTATTTTTCGGATGTTGTGCATAGTAGAAATTATGTGGGGAAGTCTAAGTCCAATTGGACTTGGCTTCCAAAGGTCTAATCTTTTGGACCCAATGACCTTGGGTACCATGATATGAAATTTTCTATCTTTAGGTACTCAAGGAAAAGAAAAAGAAAAGGAGCAACAAATTTAAATTTAGCTCCAAGGGGAATTGGATACTCGATAGCGGGTGTTCAAAACACATGACGGGTGACGCTCAATTGCTCTCTGGAGTGGTTCCCATTGCAAATGGAAACCGCGTCATATTTGGAGGCAACGAGAGCGGAACCATCATAGGTGTTGGTAAAGTGGGTAACCCATCTAAACCCTTAATTAGTGATGTTTATCTAGTTAATGGCTTAAATCATAATCTTATTTCAATAAGCCAACTTTGTGACAAAGGTTACAAAGTTAGCTTTGCGAAAGGATTGTGTCATATTTTAAGAAAAGATAATAATAAATTATTATTTTCCGGCACTAGTCATAAAGATATTTATATTTTGGATCTTCCTAAGTCTTATGAACAATGTCTCGTTGCCAACACAAGTGAACAACACTTATGGCATCGACGCTTTGGACATGTGAACTTTAGAACACTTTATAAGCTTTCAAAATTAAATTCCATTAAAGGTTTTCCGAAGCTCGTTTTTGAAAAGAAAAGTTTTTGTGATTGTTGTCAACGTGGCAAGCTTCCTAAATCTTCATTTAAACCTAAGAAAAGCTTTTCTACTAAACGGCCACTAGAGCTATTACATCTAGACTTATTTGGGCCAACTAGAGTTGCTTCCTTAGGAAATGCAAGATATGGACTTGTCATCGTAGATGATTATTCGAGATTTACATGGGTGTTTTCATTATGTAATAAAAATGATGCTGTTGAAAACTTCACAATTTTTGTTAAGAAAGTACAAAATCTCTTAGGAACCACCATTGTCACTATTCGTAGTGATCATGGAGGTGAATTTGAGAATGAGTCTTTTGAGACATTTTGTGATGAAGTTGGTATTACACACACCTTTTCATTCCCTCGTGCACCTCCTCAAAATGGTGTAGTTGAGAGAAAGAATAGGACGCTAGTGGAGTGTGCTCGCACTATGCTTGATGATAGCCAACTTGGCCATCAATTTTGGGCGGAAGCGGTACACACCGCTTGCTATGTGTTTAATAGAATACTTTTGAGGCCCGGCACTAAACAAACTTGTTATGAATTGTTGTTTGGTAGGTTGCCTCAAGTTAAACATTTTCGTGTTTTTGGTTCGAAATGTTTTATTAAGAACTCGTATGGTAGTTTGGACAAATTTGATCCAAGATCCGATGAGGGGATTTTTGTTGGATATTCTTCGCGTAGCAAAGCCTGCCGGATATTCAACAAACGAACCTCAACGATCGAGGAGTCGCTCCATGTCTCATTTAATGAAGGATTTGTTCCAACTAGAATTTCAAATGATAATGATTCTATGGATGTTTTATGTGATTCGTTTGATAATTCAAAGTCTAATGATTCTATTGATTCTATTGAGACTAACCCATCTAATGAAGTTGTTGAGAATGTTCCTAGTGATCAAGGTATTCCCAAACGGCTTCATACCGTTCGTGACCATCCTCATGAGCAAGTCATTGGCAATATCTATGATAGTGTCAAGACGAGATCGCAAGTGAACTACTTCGCTCATTGTGCCTTTGCCTCCTCGATAGAGCCAAAGAATGTTAATGAAGCATTCGAAGATAGCGCTTGGATCTTAGCCATAGAGGAGGAACTCATTCTATTCGAGAGGAATGAAGTTTGGGAGCTTGTTCCATTGCCATCGAAGAACCACACCGTCATAGGGACAAAGTGGATCTTCAAGAACAAAACCGACGAAAACCAAGTCGTCGTCCGGAACAAAGCTCGGTTAGTTGCTCAAGGCTACCGTCAAGAGGAAGGTATTGATTTCGAAGAATCCTTCACTCCGGTATCTAGATTAGAATCAATTAGATTATTATTGTCTTTTGCATGCCATAAGGATTTTAAATTATTTCAAATGGATGTTAAAAGTGCATTTTTAAACGGAGATGTCGTTGAGGAAGTTTACGTTTCTCAACCTCCGGGCTTCATAAATGAAAAATTTCCAAATCATGTTTTTAAACTAAAGAAAGCACTTTACGGTTTGAGACAAGCTCCTCGAGCATGGTATGATCGCCTAAAGAATTTTCTTTTGGATTTGAATTTTAAAATGGGAGAAGCCGATTCTACACTTTTTGTTAAGCATTCGAATAATGATATAATTTTAGTTCAAATATATATGTTGATGATATCATTTTCGGTGCTACTAACTTTGCTCTTTGCGAAGAGTTTTCTAATGTTATGAAGGAACAATTTGAGATGAGCCACATGGGTGAGCTCAAATATTTCTTAGGTCTCCAAATTCGCAAAATGGACGATGCAATCTTCATCCACCAAACGAAGTAGACGGTGGAGTTGCTAAAGCGATTTGAAATGGAGAGTGCCTCCGGGAAAAAGACTCCAATGAGCACGACTACGCATCTTGATAAGGATACGGGCGGTAAGGATGTAGACATTCGTCTATATCGAGGTATGATAGGTAGTTTACTTTATCTTACCACAAGTAGGCCCAATATTATGTTTGCCGTATGCGTATGTGCTCGTTATCAGTCTCAACCTAAGGAGTCTCACTTAGTAGCGGTAAAACGTATTTTTCGCTATCTAAGTTACACTTTAGATTTTGGATTACTTTATCCGAAATCTAGCACATATGAGTTAATCTCATATAGTGATGCCGATTATGCGGGATGCAAATCCGACAGGAAAAGTACTAGTGGCACTTGCCATTTTATAGGAAATTCCCTTGTCTCTTGGTTCTCCAAGAAGCAAAATTCTGTATCACTTTCAACCTCCGAGGCGGAATATATTGCCGCCGGTGCCGCATGTGCTCAAGTTCTTTGGATGAGACACACACTTAAAGACTTTGGTATAAATTGTGATACTTGCCCTATCATGGTTGACAACCAAAGTGCAATATGTCTTTCCAAGAACCCGGTACACCATTCCCGTTCGAAACACATAGATGTCCGACACCACTTTTTAGATGATCATGTTGCTAAAAAGGACATCATTTTAGTGTACGTTGAAACCCAAAAGCAAATCGCCGATATTTTCACGAACCCCCTAAAGGAGGACTCCTTTGTGCGGTTGCGTCGAGAATTGGGGATTATGGGTGAATCCGAGATATAGGATTCATGTTTCATTCAATAATCTTGCATGCTATTATATTTCGCAATATTTCATTCATGCTAGACTTATTGGATTTTTCGGGATTTTACGTCGAGCTAAGACCACCCAACCTTCGTCGTCTTCGCCTCCTCTCAAGAAGAAGAGGACGACGACAGCCAAGCCTAGAGGTCAACCCAAGCCCAAGCCTAAGCCCAAGACCAAGGATCTTGCCTCTCGCTCTTCTTTCCATACCCCTACCGATTCCGATACCGAGTATAAGCCCGAGACAGAGACTCATAGGGAACCCACTCCTCCTACCCATCCTGAGTCTAGCAGCCACCCTCGTACGTCTACCCGCAAGCCTAAGGGAAAGGCTCCGATGCCAGTTGGCGGTGTCGATATCTCGTTGTGTCGCGACGACCCTTTGTGTCTCGCGGCTTACAACCGTATCGAACATTGCCCACTGCTTCTGGAGCATTTCGTCCAGTTCAGTGACTTCATAGGGTTAGCTGATCTTCTGTCGTCCTCGGGTCTTCTCGATTACCTTCGATATGACCCGAAGGCGAATCCTCACCCCTACCCTCGATTAGTGAAGCTTTTCTACGCCAATAGGATCCGGGGTCAGTACGATGAGACCCACTCTGTTGAGACGACTGTTTTGGGGACTCCTATAGTCCTCACTGCAGAAATCTTAGGAGAGATTTTGGGTATCTCTTCGTCTGGCCTCCTCCCCTCAGATATTTCTATTGACGATATTTCTTCCCTTGATCAGACCGTCCTTTTTGAGATTTTCCATCAGATTCCTCCCACCATGATTGGCGTCCCATCTAAATCTTTCAAGCCGAATGCATGGGTCCTCAATCTGATTCTGAAGTCGTGCTTGCTTCCCAAGTACGGCTCCTCATCTTTACCGTCCCAGCCTTTTCTGAAGCTGATCTATGCTATCTTCATGGGGAGCTCGATTAATTGGGCTCGCATTATACTCGATAAGATTGATTCTTTCGAGTGTATTCGCAAGTCCTCTAAATCGGCTCATATCCCATTTCTGTGCTTGTTGACCCTTGTTTTCCGTCACTTCCGTGTCACCTTGCCTCGTGACGATGAGCGTCCCCTTGGTCCTCCCCTGAACGCGACGGCCGTCAAGAAATCTCTTGCGGCGCTTCGTCACGTTCAGAGGACGACACCTTCAGCGTCTGCCTCTGCCTCTGCCTCTGCCTCTGCTGCTCCCTCTGCCACCCTTGATGATGTCGTTCGGTTACTTCGTCATCACGAGTCTCGTTTGGCTCGTAGCGAGGAGGTAGTTTGCCGTATGGCGAGTCTGATGGGTGTTCAGCTTCCTCCTTCTGTTTCTGAGGATGAGGAGTTGGATGAGTTAGCTGAGGAGGACGTTGCGGAGCATTGTCGTGCTTCCACTCGTGCCCCCGAGGGCACTCCTGGTACTGCTGCTGCTGGTGCTTCCTCTTCTGGTGCTGCTGTTGTTGCTTCGTCTGCTGGTGCCCCCGAGAGCACACCCGTTGCCACCGCTCCTGCGATGGATACTCCGACTGGTGCTCCCGAGGCCACTGCTGTTGCTGCTCCAGAGATTGCCACTTCTGCCGTCGCTCCTGCTGACATTTCGGACGTTCCTACTGATCCAGTCACCACCTCTGCTCCTGCTGAGCCTGCAGTTGCTTCTGATCCTCCCGCTGCCTCTTGAGTTTCTTTGAGGCCTCTCCCGATACTCATTGGATGACATATCTAGTTGTGAGAGATGTTGGGTAGGATAGTGTGGGTGGCTATATATATTTTGGATCTTTTTGATGTACTTTTATGATCTTGTTGATGATGTATTTTGGAGCATTTTGATACTTTTGATGATGGTGTATATGTTTTATGACACTCCGATATCTGTGATATGATGATATATTTTTGTGCATCGATCAGTGGATCGATGTTTTCTATGTCAGTGATGTACTCTGGTTCAAATTTTATATATATATATATATATATATATATATATATATATATATATATATATATATATATATATATATATATATATATATATATATATATATATATATATATACATCGCAGTTGACATTTCATTCTATTGTGCAAAATTTATAATTTTTATGTCTCTGATGTTTGATTTCGTCGCTCGACGATATTAGCTTGGTTTAATAGAAATTTCTTCTATGGAAACATAGAATTGTTTTCCATGCACTAAATTAACCAAGAATGTTGATATTGGAGAGTATATTCCATAACTCAATCCGTAAAAATGATTTGAGTTTTGATGATTTCGTTTTACGATTTTCGACTATGGTTTCATTGACACACCTTGATTTTATTCGTATTTCTTTTGGTGTCACTTGAACCGTCGTCATATTCTATGACTCCCGTGCTTTTTTATTTGAGGCCATTGTTGTTGTCGGTGTTATCCTCCCGCTCTTTTTGCTTATGCCAAAGGGGGAGAGATATAATAATAACGATGTGCTAAATGATAATTTAAAGCATTTTTCCAAGAATCTAACTTGATGTGTTAGATTCAGGGGGAGTTAAGATATATAAATGGATTTTCAAATCCGATATTTCAATAACCTTCATTTGGTATTCAATATTTCAATAATCGATTCTCATTTTATATACTTCACTCGTCTGCTTGATGCGTATTATTTTTGTTTAAATTGGAATTAACGTGTCATCAATTCAGGGGGAGTAAGTAAATTTCATTTGAATTATTATTTTTGATTATTATTTATGTTGGTTTGTCATGACCAAAAAGGGGGAGAATGTTGGATATTGGACTCCCCGGATTTGGTTTTGGATGATGAACAAACATAAATATAACGTGAACTAACACTTTGTGAGCGCAGTTATGGAGATCGTCGCCAAATTCATATGAATATCAATTACGACGTCTCAAGACTTTTCAAATCACGTGATCGTATGCCTAAGGCTTCGTTGAAGCTTATGGACCTTTTTAGAAGTCATGAAGATTCGATTGAAGCTTTTGAAGACGGTATCGTCAAGTTTTATTTATAGTCTTTAAGCTTTTTTCGTAGAATGTTAAGCCTTGAGTAGGTCTTACGATTTAATTCTTCATAACGCTCATATCTTAGCTCTAGGATCTTAGTAGAAGTCCATACAATCCTTCCCGAAGCTTCGCGCTTCGATTCGGGACTTTTTGTGCATGTTAGTTGGTTCAAGAAGAAGAACTGACCGACTAGATGGTGATCTAGTCGGTCGGCAAAGCATCTTGGACCGACTAGTTCTTCTCAGTCAATTCTAAGCTCTTTACTGTTTACAGTTAGTCGGTCTAAGTTGACTCACCGACCGACTAGTTTGTGAACTAGTCGGTCAGTGATGCTTCTGTGACCGACTAGTTGAGCTTTCCCTGTACATGCACATTTGAGCCTAAGCTACTGTTTATCATTAGTCGGTCTGTGTTCATTGATCGACCGACTAGTTGATGAACTAGTCGGTCAACTTTCCTTCTTGGACCGACTAGTTTAGTTTTACTGTACATGCCAATTTTTCACCTAACTTACTGTTTATCGTTAGTCGGTCTATGCTCATTTGGCGACCGACTAGTTGGTGAATTAGTCGGTCAACATTTGTTCTTGGACCGACTAAGTCTATTTCTGCTCAGACTTCAGTTTTATCTGTTAGTCGGTCTCAGTTGAGTGACCGACTGACTAGTTGTGAAACTAGTCGGTCAGCTACTCTTCTTAGACCGACTAGTTCCATATGTCTGTGCTTTGATCTTTTCTCTGTTCACTCATTAGTCGGTATAAGTTAATTGACCGACCGACTAGTTGATGAACTAGTCGGTCGGTGGTTGTTCTTTGACCGACTAGTTGGGTTCAGAAAAGAGCCGTTGGAGCATTTAATGACTCGAATTTCTTTCTCTCTCTCCTCTATCCTATATATACTTGATGGGCTGCATTCATTGCTGCCAAGGCTGATATTATTGCAAGTTTAGAGATCAAGAGAAATCATTCCAAGCTCATTCAAAGCTCATTCTTTCCATTCAATAATCTCTCCTAACTCTTACTTCCAAAGAGAGATTCATTGAGTGTGAAGCCTTTGTAATGACTGGTTTTCTTGTATCTGAATTTATTATATTATAATATATGTTTTGGTGGATTTTCTCCTCATGTGTGGTTTTCGTCTCCGTAACTTTCATTTTCGATTGTTTCGTCGTGTTTTCTCGTTTCTTCCTTAGGATCGTCGATTTCGAAGTATGTCATTCGTGACGGGCTTCATAACGGTCGTATCTTACTGTTAGATCAAGCCTAGGAGTCTTAGGAATCGATCCCGGAGCTCCGCGCTCCGTATCGGAACTTTTGGTGCTTATTAGCCGGTGTAAGAAGGGGCACCGACCGACTAGATGACGATCCAGTCGGTCGGCAATCCTTCTTGGACCGACTAGTTGGCTTTCTAAATTTCTCAAGAGTTACTGTTTATCGTTAGTCGGTCTAAGAACGTTGGTTGACCGACTAGGTTGCAAACTAGTCGGTCAGCAATGCTTCTTTAACCGACTAACTCTTCAACTTATTTTTGGTATCAATACTGTTCATTCTTAGTCGGTCTAAGTTCATCTTTCGACCGACTAGTTGTTAAACTAGTCGGTTAAGTTTTGTACTCAGACCGATTAATTCTTGGTTCTTCTGTACAGTCGAGTTACTGTTCACTCTTAGTCGGTCTAAGAACGTTCACCGACCGACTAGATGTTAAACTAGTCGGTCAGTAGTTGTTCATCGACCGACTAAATCTGAATCCTATTTTCGTTCAGAAGTTACTGTTTACACTTAGTCGGTCTGCGTTGGTCGACCGACCGACTAGTTGCCAAACTAGTCGGTCAGTGGTTGCTCTTTGACCGACTAATCTGTGTTAAAACCCTAATTTCTGGGCAGCCGCCAGCCCATCCTATTTAAACCCCTCCCAAACGTTTTCTTCTTCCTCCACTCGACCCAAAACCCTAGTGTCTCCCCCATTGAGCCCCCTTCTTCCTCCAACCCTTATTCCTTCATTCCAAGCTCATCCTCCATCATCCAAAACATCCCTCAACACCTTCTACCTCTCATCTTCCCCAAAATCTCATCAAATCCCCAAAATCCCCCAAAAACCCTAGTTCTCCAAACTTCTCCATTCGTTTCCAGATCTGGTCCCTAGGTTCTCCGGAGTGTTTCTTCCGCCTCCTCACGGTAAGAAATCGATCTCTTAATGTTTTCATAACCTATTTGTATTTTTATGAAACCTTAATGAATAAATGTTGTTTTGATGGTTGTTTCCCCATGACAGCGATTCTCCCCGTAGATTAGCATCCGCGAGACGAACCTTCGTGATCGTCATCCCCGGTGCTAGGCAAGCGAAACTTGCCACTTAGGGTTTAGGCCATGTTTTAGGCCATTTTGCTTGGTGTAGGCGTAAAAGAGGCTAGGCGACGAAATGAAACTCGCCTAGGCTCAAATTGGGGAACTAGCTTGACAACGAAGCTAGTTCCGACATTTAGCATGTTGCACAATTACCATGTCATGTTTACTTTCCATTAACGGTACGCGAATTAATTGTCATGTCATTACATTCTTTAAGTGATCTCGTGATTGCGTAACATCGCTACAATACTTGTGTTTCCTGGCTCATGACCAGAAGCGAGCATAATGAGTTGCTAACCCCAATGCTCGATATTGAATTGTGAACTAGGAAAACAAGCTCCCGTGCGGGGCAACCCTGGCTCACTTGCTGGGCTCATGTACAGGGACCCTGGCTTGTTAATGTGTGGGATGGGGTAAGAGTTAAGCGGTCATTCAACTGGGGGTCTGCCTGATCAGCAACTGCAGTTGTAAGGCGTAAACTCTGGGGTGGGGTAGTGTTTAGTGCCGATCAGCGTGAATGTTGTACCATTCAGCTGAAGGGCGTAAACATCTACAAACAACAGTGAAACGTGAATAGTGAATTGATTGAGATTGTTAGTAGCTTGGCTACTCTTGTCTTGTCCCGATAATTGTTCTCTTGTACTTATTGTCTCGCCATGCCTTGCTTGTGCACTCATGTTATAACTGCCATGTCATGCATACTATAACTGCTAGGTTGCTAGTTGCCTTACTTTCAGTTTCCTTGCCCAAGTCTTTTAGACTTGCTGACATGTGCCCCTTTACTCTTTTGGGTGACACATGTTAGATCCTGAGCCTGAGTACCTTGTTGAGGACAAGGTGTTTGCTGACGCCGAGCCCGAGCTTGTGTTTGACGGGGAGTACGTGGACACTGGGGACTAGTCCTAGTGTTTTCGTTGTGTTTTCCTTTTGTTTAGACAGTTGTTTTGTTGTTGGTGCGTAGCACCTTTACTTTGTGGTGTTGTTGCTTTTGTTGGCCTTGTTCTGGGCCTTAGACTCTTTCTTTTAGCCTGGTGGCTTTTCTGGATGTTGAACTTATTTTCATGTTGGACAACTTATGAGAAATGAGAATTTTATTTCTGTCTCTCCTTTTATTATTATTGTTGCTCCGTTTGTGGTTACAGGGACCTGCTTATGTTTTATTGACGCTTATCAGGTTTGGGGCTTCACGGCTCCACTCTCGTGCGGACCTTTTCACATCTCGCCTCCATTTTAGGGAAGCGGGTCGTGACAGCCTTCCAAGCCAAGTGCTTGATTCTAGGTCACCAACATCCCCATAGCTCTCCATCGCTAATCTACATCTTGGAGCTAGGGTTTGGTGCCACTTCTTCTTCCTCAAAATCATACTTGCCCTAATTCGTAAGCAATACTCAAGGCATAGGTATTTTGTCGGTAAGAAGTTTTCTTATTTCATTTCATATTTGATTTGTAAGTTTCACTCTCGGTTGTGAGAGTGTGGTTGTGATCCCGGGTTGTGGGAGTCACAAATTACATTTTGTATGATTTGACTTGTGGAGGTTTTTTCACAAGTATTTCATAGTGGAAATCTTGAGTTAGGGTTTCTAACTCAAGTATCCGGAGGGGATCCGGGTGGTTGGGACATAGGATCACCGGGAACAAGTCGGGGAGACTTGGGTGGATCCAAACCCAGTAATATCATTTGTTAGCGTTGTTAATTTTGTTGTTGTCTTCAATTTAAGCTTCCGCAAATTGATTTGGTAGTTGTTTGCACTATAATTAGGAATTATACTCCTTGTTATTTTTAAAGTACTATTCACCCCCCCCCTCTAGTACTTGTGCAGTAGCTTGTAGGGCATTACAGACTTGTGGGGTAGGGCTCCAGAAGATTGTGCTACTAAGCTGAAGTATCTTTATGGTGAACTTTAGGTGTGGAACCAAACCTCCTTTGGAAATTTATTCAGGAAGAAAAGGTGGATTAAGTGTAAAATTGATGGGTTGCAGAAGGAGCTACTTTAGTACAGATCTCATCAATTGCACAAACTTGAAGCTATCCTAATTACGGAGCTCATCAAAACTATGATGCCGGCAGATCTTTTAGAACCAACCTTCTAAACCCCTTTATCAGCAAGAGGTGTTTTGGGCTCAGAAATCAAGGAATGAGTGGCTTATTCATGGAGGTATGAACACAAGATTTTTTCACATATCAACCTTACATAGAAGACGATGTAATCATATCGCTATGCTTCGAGAGGATTCTGGGGGTTGGATTATGGACAGGGAGGCTCTCGAACATCATATCACAGAGTTCTATAAAGTTTTATTTAGGAATGAGGTGTGTAGCGGTTTGGCTCTATTGCATCCTCGTTGTCCTTCTTTATCCTCCTCTTATAGAGACATGCTGGAGCGGCATGTTATGAAAGCAGAAGTTCAGAAGCTCTATTTCAGATGAAACCTTGGAAGTCCCCTTGTGTTGATTGTTTCCATGCTAGTGTGTATCAGAAAATATGGGGTATTATGAAGGATTCTTTAATATGGCTTGTATCTGATGCTTTAGTGGAAGGGGAATTTGCCAAAGAGGTGTGTAAGATATTACTGGTTCTTTTTCCTAAGGTCCAATGGCTGGAGAAGATTCATCAATTTTTCCCAATCAGTTTGTGTTGTGTACCTTACAAACTGATTACAAAGGTGTTAGTTAACAGACTTAGGCCATTCTTTAGTGATCTTATTAGGCCTTTACAAGCAAGTTTCATTCCTGGAAGGCATGCACAGACAATATTCTGGTGGCACATGAACTTATTCATACCATCAAGAAGTTTAAGAGTAGGAATGATTTTTTTGCCTTGAAGATTGGTTTGGAGAAGGCATATGGTCGAGTTTGTTAGGATCGCTTGGAGGAGACCTTAGCCCTTTTGGCTGTCCTACCTCATGGATCAAGTTGATCATGTTTTGCGTCTCCTCTTCGAAACTTTCATTGATGTGGAATGGTGAAACTTCTGAATAGTTCTTGCCGTCTCAAGGTCTACGAAAAGGTGACCCTTTATCCTTTTACGTATTTGTGCTATGCATGGAGAGGATTGGTCTTCTTATCAATGAAGCTGTTGTAGATAAATTAAGGAAGCAAATTATGATTGGGAAAGGGGGTTCTGTAATTACCCACTTGTTCTTTGCTGATGACCTCAGCTTATTTGGGAAAGCCACTTTGCAAAATACTTAGAGAGTTCAGGAGATTTTGGATACCTTTTGTGCCTCTTTTGGTGCTAAAATTAGCTTGGAGAAATCATGATGCAATGTCTCTATAACTACAGACGTCGACATAACTTGCATATCTGTTGTCATTGGGAGTTCCATCTACCACCAAATTGGGCAAGTATTTGGGAGTACCTCTCTTTCATGGTGGAATGTCTAAGGACACTTATAGGGAGCTGGTGTTAAAGATTAGCTCCAAACTATATGGTTGGAAATCGAAGTTGTTAAGTCTGGCTGGTAGAGCCACACTACTCAGCTTAGTGACATATGTTATTCCTACATATTCTATGCTCACTATTAGTTTGCCAAAGCATACTATCAAGGAGGTTGACAAGCTAAATAAATCGTTTCTGTATGGAGATATTGGGGGGCAAGATGAAGCTTCATCTTGTTAGTTGGAAGGAGGTGTGAAAGCCAAAGAAATTAGGAGGTCTTGGGATTCAATGCATGGCTTGGCATAATGATGTTTTTTGTGCAAAGATTGGCTTGGAGATTTTTGATGGAGCCAATTCTATTTGGGTTTTGCTTTTGAAGTTAAATTATAATGTGCATGGTGACATTATTGCTTATATTTCTACCGTGGACAAGCTACCATCGTCATGGTCATATTCTTAGCGAAGTTTAGTCCATGGGCTGCGAAGTTTGAAGGAAGGCCTTGTGAAGCAGATTGGTGATGGAACAACCACTAAATTTTGGGATGATAACTAGGTGGTCAAGCCTCTGGTGACTATTATCTCTCCCTCGTGTAGGTTAACTATGGCCTCATGACTTGTTCATGACTTTAGACATAATGGTTCTTGGGATGTGGGCAAATTATTATTGTATGTTCTTGATAATGTGGCTAAACAGATTATGTCATATCCATTGCCAAAGGTCGCGACTACGGGTAACATATACACGTGGCGCTTCACATCAAATGGAAAGTTCACTTCTCAATCTTCGTATTGAATGTTGTTGGAGCAACATAGCCCACCATTGGCTGATTACCATGCATGGATTTGGAAGTTGCCCCTTCTGTCTTGGTGGCTTTATTTCTTCTGGTTAGCCTTAAAGGTCAGGATTGTTACCAATCTCTTGTGTTTTCTCTGGGGTATTGTAGACTCATATTTGTGCTCGACCTGTGGACTAGTAGCGGAGACTATTATCCATGTATAATGTGATTGCGTTGAGGCTAGGAAGGTGTGGACTACCTTCTTTCATCATTCCAGTTCTGGTGGCTTCTATAACATTTCCTTATCAGACTGGCTAACCCCTTACTAAAAGAGTTTTCTTTGCGACTTGTGTGTGGACGATTCGAGGTGCCAGGTGGCAGAAGGGGGGATTTTAGACACTGTTGAAGGTACTGAGGATAATTACACTCAGCGACACATTGCTTCCATTGTAGAGAAGGTGGCATGAGTTTATGGCACAACTACGGATGCTCGACCCATTCCTTTGGTAGTTAGGTGGTGCCAACCTGACAGTGGAGTGGTAAAACTTAATTTTGATGGTGCAAGTAAAAGAAATCTAGGTATCTCCCGGGTCGGTGGCATCTTTTGCAATGACCTGGGTGGATGGCTCTGGGCTTTTTGGCTTATGTCGGGCATGGTACTAATCTTAATGTGGATATCCAAGCTATTTTTTGGGTTGGACCTTGCATGGAATCGAGGCTTTCGTAATTTTTTTCCAAATCAGGCTCCAAACTCGCTCTCTTGCTTCTGGATTCGACTGATTTTTCCTAGCATCCACTATTAATTTTGCGACTTGATATTCAGGAGCTCATTTCACGATTTCGACTTTGATCCACGCGACATGTTCTTCGAGTGGCTAACTTTTGTGTTGATGTATTGGCAAACATGGGTTGCCAACTGGATGATGATTTTCGGGTATGGGAAAGAGCGCATGCTTCCTTATCACAGTTGGTCCTGCCCGAGGAGCGGGATGTATTAGAGGCTCTACCTACTGAAACATTGTAATATGTTGTTTTAATTCCCATGAATAAAAAAAGAGCAGTTTGCATAATTTTATGTTAAATAATCTATCAAATACTTAAAATACATGATAATACAACTTAAAATTAGGAAATTAAACTTCTAAATTTCATTCTATAATTCTCAATTGTTGTGAGTTGAGGGAGGCCTTTGGCCTCCCTCCCCTCATCACTCTCCATTACTCCCCAGTAAGTTAGTGGGGAGGCCCTTGGACTCCCAACTCAACATGAGAGTTTTATAAATATAGTACCATGGCTATTTTTCATGGTTAATCCTCTTCTAACACGTTATCAGCACCTACGCTCTATTTTTGAGCTTTTTCATCGCGTCTCCCCTCACAAATCCATCCCCTACGCGCGAAGGAATCTCTTGTTGCGGCGGCGTTGTGGCAAACCGTTGCGGCGATCCATTACGGTGATCCTTTTTGGCATATTAGGAGCGTGGATTTTTCATTCTTCGGATCTTCTCTTTTTACAATCGTCCCTAGATCTTTGATCTAGAGGTAAACTCTTTTGAACCCGTAGAAAATTACAATATATTGATAACTATGATTTTCCCGTGCTTATTCTATAGGCATGTATAAATCTATGACAATTTGATAATCATTAAAATAAATATTATAAAAAAAACCTCTGTCCCTGGAGGGGGGAGGGGGCCTCTACCGTGATCCACCCTCGAACCAGGTCGGGGTCACTCATGCTAAAATCGATCCTCTCATCCGTTCGTAGCTTTCCTCCATCAAAACTATACAACTTGTCAACGGCTGTAAATGGAGAAATATCTTCATCTTTTGCACTGCTGAGAAGAAGTCCCCTTATGTCATCATATTCAATTACTGAATGGGTGAGGTTCATGTATTGCAACTGATTTATTGCCATCCGCATATCTCCATTAACTCTCCTTGCAAGTTCTTCAAGTGCCATTGGATTATTAATTTGAAGCCCTTCTGCTATGGCAATATGCATCTGCCTCTTTGCCATCTGCTGCTTAGTAGGCTTCTTGAACGTGAGCAGTAAGCAGTAGTTAACAAGACGCTTAAGCTTCTTGACTATAGCGGTCATTACAGATGCAAATGATTGGTAAATTAGATGGCCTGTTTATTGGGCATGAAGCCTATTACATAAACAATGACAATTAAAATGTGTTTAATTCTTCTTATGGGCCTGCAGTCCATATCACAACAATAATTTATGTTGATTGCTTATTTGGGCCAGAAGCCCAGATAATTTAAATTGTAAATTAAAATGATTTTTTCCTATGGGCCTGCAGCCCATTAGAATTATAATTTATCTAGTCTGTTTAATTGGGCCAGAAGCACAGTTAACCCAATTGAAAAATTAATATGTTTATTATTTTATTTGCTATCGGGCCTGCTGCCCGCTCCTAGCCCACAGGACTTGCGGTTTATGTAATTTAATCTGCTACTTTACAATTAATAATTATCTTAAGCATTGGATAAATACATTTATTTAAGTTAAATTGGTTAAACGGATCTCGAGACCGCTCTGTCTTTAGTTAACTAACCTAAAGATAAATGACGTTTCCCCGTGGTCCAATTAATCCCTTTTAACTTAAATATATAAAAAAATTATCCAATATTTAGCTTGATGATTTTTGTAATGTCCGTGATATTGCGCTATTATTTGCCTGTTGCATATATAAACTGCGTGGATGTTTTATAAACTAAAATGTGATTTTTGGGATCAGCCAGTTTGATACCCTTTATATTCATTGCAATTTTATTTTCTTTTTAAGAGAATTTGTAAGTGAGGATTATATGTATTTATGCCAAAGACCGGTGTACCGACAAAATGAAGACGGAAGCGTAAATTTGAAAATATAGGGACCCATTCTGGGTTTCCAAGTTGTATTTTTCTTTTCTTTATGGCCTGTATATTCGGACTTTGGACTTTGTATTTTTTATGGGTATCTGGTCGATCCCCATATTTTACTTATTTTATTTGTTATGCGTGAATTTCAATTTTAATTAATTCATGCTTATTTTAAATTGCGTAGATAAATGGCAAAATTGGCAGGTGTCGATTTCGAAGTACTCGATTCTGCAGGAAAAAATTACCTGAGTTGGCGAGTGGATCTGAAGTTCCACTTGCGTTCGATGGCCCTCCTTGGCTCCATTTTGGCTCCTCCTTCGGCACCAGCAGCGACCGATGCTTCTGCTACATCTAGCAGTAGCACTCCTACCACTGTCTCCGACGTGCTTAAGGCAAAAGCCATAATCTACATTAGGAAACATATAGATCGGAACTTAAAGGCCTTATACTTAACGGTATAGGACCCAAAGGAACTGTGGACAGCGCTGGAGACACGGTATAAACATCAAATTGATGTTATATTACCGTGTGCCAGTTATGAGTGGGAAAACCTCAGACTTCAGGACTATAAGTCCGTCGTTGAGTATAATTCTGCACTTCATAATATCACCTAACGCCTGAAGTTGTGCGGTGAAGAAGTGACAGAACAACGCATGTTGGAAAAGACATTTACCTCGTTTCACGAGAAAGATGCAATCCTCATGCAGCAGTATCGTGAACGCAACTTCACGAAATTCTCTGATCTGATCTCTTGCCTACTTAGGGTAGAGCAGAATCGAGATTTACTACTCGCCACTCATAACTTACGTCCAGCTGGTACTGCACATATCCCTGAAGCCCACCACGTTTGTCCCCAGAAGTGGAAAAACAAGAAGAAGGCTAATAATAACAAAGGGAAAGCTGTGATGGAGAATATACGAGGAGCAGCACCCCCATCCAACAACAACAATACAGGAAAGAGTAACTTCATATGGAAGCAAAAGAACACTGACCAAGTGTCACTTCCTAAGAAGAACTGGGAGGATAAATGCCATAGATGCGGCATGACTGGCCATTGGTCCAGAATCTGCCGCACTCCTCGCCACCTCCAGGAACTATATCTGTCACGCCCCGCTTCCCAAAAATGTGGAGGCGAGACATGAGAAGGTCCGCACAAACTTGAAGCTGTGAAGCTCCAAGTCTGATAAGCGTAAAAAAACACTTAGTATGGCAAGTCCTTGCAAAGAGAAACGAAACAACAATGATAATAAGGAAATGAGACGACATTTTATTGAATCTCCAAATGTCCATAAACAAATTACAATATCGCAAAAAAGCCACCAGGCTAAAGGAAAAAGAGTCTAAGGCCTAAACATGGCCAACAAGGAATAACATACATACGAGGGTGCCACGCACCAACAACTAACAGCAAACCTAAACAAAGAAGTGAACACGAGCGGTCTTCAAGACAGGCCCCTGGTGTCCACTCACCACCACAGCAACATCAGCATCAGCAACTAAACTCTGGCTCTGGGTCTAACATGTGACACCCAAAAGAGAGAGGGGCACATGTCAGCAAGTCTGGAAGGACTTGTGCAAGGAAACTGAAAGGAAAGTAAACTAGCAACCTAGCAGTTATAGTATGCATGACATGGCAGTTATAACATGGGTGTACAAACAAGACATGGCAAGACAATTTGTACAAGAGAACAATTATCGGGACAAGACAAGGCAAGAGTAGCCAAGCTACTAACAATCTCAATCAATTCACTATTCACGTTGTTTTGTAGGTGTTTACGCCCTTCAGCTGAATGGTACATCATTCACACCGATCGGCACTAAACACAATTCACGTTTCACTGTTGTTTGTAGATGTTTACGCCCTTCAGCTGAATGGTTCCTCATTCACACCGATCGGCACTAAACACTACCCCACCCCAGAGTTTACGCCTTACAACTGCAGTTGTTGATCAAACAGACCCCCAGTTGCCTGGCCGCTTAACCCTTACCCCATCCCACACTTAAACAAGCCAGGGTCCCTGCACATGAGCCCAGCAAGTGAGCCAGGGTTGCCCCGCACGGGAGCTTGTTTCTTAGTTCACAATTCAATATCGAGCGTTGGGGTTAGCAACTCATTATGCTCGCTTCTGGTCACGAGCCAGGAAACACAAGTATGGCGTAGGGGACACCTAGCCTCAATATCGAGCGTTGGGGTTAGCAACTCATTATGCTCGCTTCTGGTCACGAGCCAGGAACTATCAGTTTTGTAGCGTGAGCTACACATTCACGATGAACAATCGATTTATGCAATGTCATGAACAGATATTCGCATACCGTTAATGGTATTTAAACGTGTCAGGCAAAATGCAATGACATGAACAATATTCGCGTACCGTTAATTGTATTTAAACATGACATACAAGCATGATAAGGGTGACGGACCCAGCTTCGTTGTCAAGTTAGGTCAATGGCGTCTAGACGGCTATCCTTTCACCGTCTAGTCTCTTTTACGCTAAGCAAGGGAAATGGCCTAAGACATGGCCCAATTCAAGAGTTGCAATTTTCACTTGCCTAGCACCGGGGATAACGATCACGAAGGTTCGTCTCACGGATGCTAATCTACGGGGGAAATCGTTGTTATGGGGAAACAAGCAACAAAACAACATTTATTCATTAGGGTTTCATAAAAATACAAATAGGTTATGGAAACATTAAGAGGTCGATTTCTTACCGAGAGGAGGCGGAAGAAACACTCCGGAGAACCTATGGATCAGATCTGGAATAGATGGTGAAGTTTGGAGAACTAGGGTTTTTGGGGGATTTGGGGATTTGATGGAGATTTTGGGGAAAATGAGAGGTGGAAAGAGTTGATGGAGGGTTTAGTTGATGGATCTTGGGCTTGGAATGAAGGAATGAAGCTTGGAGGAAGATGGGGGCTCAATGGGGGAGATTTTAGGGTTTTAGGTCGTGAGGGAGGAGAAGAAAACGTTTGGGAGGGGTATAAATAGGATGGGCTGGCGGCTGCCCAGAAATTAGTGTTTTAACACTGGTTAGTCGGTCAAAGAGCAACCACTGACCGACTAGTTTGGCAACTAGTCGGTCGGTCGACCAACGCAGACCGACTAAGTGTAAACAGTAACTCGGCTGTACAGAAGAACTAGGAATTAGTCGGTCTGAGTACAAAACTTAACCGACTAGTTTGACAACTAGTCAGTCGGAAGATGAACTTAGACCGACTAAACAGATACAGTAACTTAGGTAAAATTATTCCAAGGAACTAGTCGGTCTGAGTAGAGTTGCCGACCGACTAGGTCTCAATCTAGTCGGTTGGTTCCCCTTCTTGAACCAACTAACGAGCACGAAAAGTGTCGATTCGAAGCGCGAAGCTTCGGGAAGATTTCTATGGCTTCTAGGATCGATTTATACTCTAAGATATGAGCGATTTGAAGCTCGTCACGAATGACTTACTCCGAAATCGACGATCGAAGGAAGAAGATAGAAAATCACGACGAAACGATCGAAAGTGAAAGCTATGGCGACGAAAACCACACATCCAAGGAGAAAATCCACCAAGCATATATTTTAATATAGATAATCCAATTACATGAAAACCAGTCGTTACATCCTACCCACCTTAGAATAAAGTCTGTCCTCAGACTTTCTAACTATAGCTATATCTAGTCACCCTAGTAATTACCCTCAATCAATATCACATCACAATTTCAACCAAGTACATTTATTTCAAGTGCTTATATATATACTCTAGGTAGTCAATTATTAACACCACGGAAGTAAATATATATTCACGCACATAGTACACTTATACTTATTATAATCAAACAACTCCATTCACGTATTCAAATCATTCATATAGGCAAATATATTCCATATAACTATAATACACTTATTACACACTATATGAAAATAACCAAGTCTCTTACTTATTTGAAAATAATTTCACACTAGAAAATACCATCAGAGTCTACACGTATAGGTAACTACCTATGGACAAGACAATAAGAGTACACTAGTCCCTATATCTCCTAGTATGCGCCAAACAATCAACATGAGAAATCACATCATACAATTGTTAAAACCAATTCACTATATCTATTATACATTCACCATCATTATAATTTCACAATTTATAGTCATTCAAATGCATGCACACATTTCACCATATTATCACTCCATATATTGTCATATAGCTATAATCACGACACACCACACATACCATAGTCACCAATTCCTATAACAATCACATACTTACCCGTGCATGGTGCACACACACACACGCTAATATTTCATTCATATATACACCAATCACACCACTATATGCTTAGCACATCCACGCACCTAGTTTAGCTAGCGCACATATATTCACGCAACCAAATCCTTAGTGAATAACTACACCATAAGACCAACTCACATAACTATATATTGGTATAGCTACCCACAGTCGTGTGCGTAACACAACCAGGCACAAACAATCCAAACATTATACATACATCGTCCATCACTATACACCAACCACATACAATACACCAATGTACCTAGAGTGTACCCACTCAAGCTTGAGTGAGACTCAAAATCATAGCGGAATAATTCCATATACATAACATAGCATCAATATATATATGCCAACTCTAGCTAATGCATACACGCCTACCAACATAACCACATACATATCTAAATGTCAAACACCCTTAATATCTAACCAGGTAATATCACATATTTCAATCACTTCATATACCATGATATTATTACAAACATCAGCACACCTATAATTACAATACTCTCCCTAATAAAAGTATTTACCTATAGTCACACCCAAGCATCGTATATATTCATACCATATCCATCCACCTTGAATTGGTACATCAATACACATTCACTTCATACATAAGTTAAGATATGCAGTAGTCGGGGATACCTCATGGTATACACGCATACGACATCTCATAAAAACAAGTAACACCAATCAAACATTATAATCCTACTATCATATGTATATCACACTTACACTCATGCAGCTAACACATAACTATCTACACACAATATACCAATGCCAACCACAACAACTTCATATGCACCATGAAATCAAATACACTATGACGACATATCAAATTACACTAATGGGGCCCACCAAACTATATTAAGGTCGACACAGCGACGACAAGCTCTATTGGCTAGACAAAAGGAAAGAAATTGAAATCAAGAGCGTAACGAATAGAAGGATCGAAAAGCATGAAAACGGTTGTGTAATGATGTAATGATGCTCCATTAGGACACATGGAAAATAGTGTAAATAACATATTCTAAAATACGAAAAGTTTGAAAACTGTCACACTTCAAAGTTGGAGTCCTTTTCCGTATAAAAATATTTAGAGGTCGACAAAACAAATTGTTTGAAATAAGTTTGAGTCGAATATACATAATAGGAGAAAACGGTTCATTGGCTCACGTAAGGTCATTAAAAGAAGGTGAATCATTCACACGAATTTTGAGGTCGTAGTTTAGAAAATATCACACGGTAGTAACTTAATAACGTTCGCAAAGTTGGAAATGAAATTAATTGAAAAAAGTTTAAACTCAGATTGAACGCTTTCAAAATCCTTAAGCCAGGGAAAATTTAAAGTAATCAATATTGAAACTACTTTTTAGAGGTATCAGGATTTGCCAAAAAGAGACTGTTTTACACAAAGCTCTTAACATACGAGCACCACGAGCCTGGTGCTGATATAAAAATAATTGAAATTCCATTTAGGTTAGAAATTCTTCTAAGGGCATGTAGGGTGAACGAAAAGATAACAATAGCTTATTAGTAGTATTATCAAAATTTGTAGCGAAACTTAAAAATCAAATTTATGGAGGGTCTAGATCAGAAAAGGTTATGAAATAATGATTTTTACAAAAATCTGAAATAGGGGAAACGAGGAGCATAACGGTCGTAGTACTGATATATAAAAATTAATTGAAGTTCTACTATAGAAATCATTTTTAGAAATATGTATGACGAATGGAAAGATAATAACATCTTAGTGGTATGGAAGTAAGTGGGGGGAAATATATACATATATAGAATTATTAAGTTGGTAGTAAGCTTTAAAACCGAATTTTGGAGGTCTAAATCAGGAAAGGATTTCGAAAAGTAATTTTACAAAAATCTGAACTGGGGAAAAAGTTGAGCATAAAATCGACTCGCTGAAAGCTGAGGTCCCATGTGACTTGAAAGGCATATAAAAAGCAAACATGATGCGGTATTCGAATAAGTTTTAATGGCATAAGTAAGAAAAGAAATTTATAATTCAGGTTAGGAAAAACAAAAGTACGGTTCAGAAGAAAATTGGTATATGAAAAGAGGCCAGTCATTTATATTGATATGAAAATATAGGCTGAAGAATATTATAAACTAATAATCAAGAATCTCGACAAAAGTTTCAATGTTTAAAAGAAGAAATAAATTTAAGTCGCGAAAGAGTACGAAACCTAATATATATATATTAAAAGTTAGCGAACAAATTCAAACTTAGCGAAAGAGGAACATCGAAAATACTTTTAGGGGAAACAAGGATTTGCCACAAGAATGGGTTGGTAAAAGATTTGAAGTACGGGTACGACAAACTTGTAATTAGTATATATTTATAAATTAATTGGAGTTCTATTTATCTTGAAAGAAGTATTTTAAAGTACGCATGGTAAATAGCTAAAATGAATTTCGCAATAGTAGAAAAGGTGGTATATCGAATTATCGAAATAGTACTAAAGTTTAAAATCAAGTGCGGACGATATATGTTAGAAGGATAGTTACCATATAGTAATTTAAAATTACGACCAAAAAGTCTTCAAATCTAAGAATGACTTTTAGCTCAAATGGAAGTAATGGAAATATATTGAAAGAAGGTTTAAAACAAAATTTAAAATCAAGTGGAAACTTTTTAATAAGGGAAAATTCGAAAATGACCTTGGAAGAATCAAGATTTGCAACGGGAAAGATTTGAAAGGTCAACGATAATAGTGATGAGGGGATCATGTGAATCGAGAGCAATGAATGTGGTTGAGTGAGGCATGCACCTAAATCACGATGCAAGAAAACCATGATGAAGATCTACGGTCAGTAACACCAAAGTGTAGTGACCAGGAAAGATTGAATCAGGGGGGTTCTAATCATCGGGTTAACTAAAGGCCAAGGGATTTTGGTCGGATGATCAAAACATAAATACGCCTAGGTTATGACTTAGGAAAATCTACGGAAACTCCTACGGTCAACCAACCAAGGATTTTGGAACTAAGCGCTATGACTCTCTAGGGCTAGACAGCGATGAAATGAGTCCAGCTGGGTCCGAAATCGATGAACCCAAGCGAACGGCTAAAGAAATCCTAGGAATCTATCATGGTCAGGGCTAGACAGGAACCACTAAGGTAACTCTCAAGACTATCAAAGAGATCACTAGCATGGAGTCTAACTAACAATCAAGGATCCCTAACTAGCAAGCACAAACTTCTAACTAAGTCTCACTATAGTCCTGACCTAATGGATTTCCTATCAAGCTGGGACAGGTGCTCGAACACGTCGACTAGCCACCTAAGGCATAGGAACGCTAAATTCCTAGACTCCGGGCTTATAACTTGGATGTTCTAATTTATTTAATAGACATTCTATAATTATTATTGTTGTTCCGATAGTTCGCATTTGCAAATGGACCTGCATGAGCCACCACTAAAACCTGTCACGCCCCGCTTCCCAAAAATGTGGAGGCGAGACGTGAGAAGGTCCGCACAAACTTGAAGCTGTGAAGCTCCAAGTCTGATAAGCGTAAAAAACACTTATTATGGCAAGTCCTTGCAAAGCGAAACGAAACAACAATGATAATAAGGAAATGAGACGACATTTTATTGAATCTCCAAATGTCCATAAACAAATTACAATATCGCAGAAAAGCCACCAGGCTAAAGGAAAAAGAGTCTAAGGCCTAAACATGGCCAACAAGGAATAACATACATACGAGGGTGCCACGCACCAACAACTAACAGCAAACCTAAACAAAGAAGTGAACACGAGCGGTCTTCAAGACAGGCCCCTGGTGTCCACTCACCACCACAGCAACATCAGCATCAGCAACTAAACTCTGGCTCTGGGTCTAACATGTGACACCCAAAAGAGAGAGGGGCACATGTCAGCAAGTCTGGAAGGACTTATGCAAGGAAACTGAAAGGAAAGTAAACTAGCAACCTAGCAGTTATAGTATGCATGACATGGCAGTTATAACATGGGTGTACAAACAAGACATGGCAAGACAATTTGTACAAGAGAACAATTATCGGGACAAGACAAGGCAAGAGTAGCCAAGCTACTAACAATCTCAATCAATTCACTATTCACGTTGTTTTGTAGGTGTTTACGCCCTTCAGCTGAATGGTACATCATTCACACCGATCGGCACTAAACACAATTCATGTTTCACTGTTGTTTGTAGATGTTTACGCCCTTCAGCTGAATGGTTCCTCATTCACACCGATCGGCACTAAACACTACCCCACCCCAGAGTTTACGCCTTACAACTGCAGTTGTTGATCAAACAGACCCCCAGTTGCCTGGCCGCTTAACCTTTACCCCATCCCACACATAAACAAGCCAGGGTCCCTGCACATGAGCCCAGCAAGTGAGCCAGGGTTGCCCCGCACGGGAGCTTGTTTCTTAGTTCACAATTCAATATCGAGCGTTGGGGTTAGCAACTCATTATGCTCGCTTCTGGTCACGAGCCAGGAAACACAAGTATGGCGTAGGGGACACCTAGTCTCAATATCGAGCGTTGGGGTTAGCAACTCATTATGCTCGCTTCTGGTCACGAGCCAGGAACTATCAGTTTTGTAGCGTGAGCTACACATTCACGATGAACAATCGATTTATGCAATGTCATGAACAGATATTCGCGTACCGTTAATGGTATTTAAACGTGTCAGGCAAAATGCAATGACATGAACAATATTCGTGTACCGTTAATTGTATTTAAACATGACATACAAGCATGATAAGGGTGATGGACCTAGCTTCGTTGTCAAGCTAGGTCAATGGCGTCTAGACTGCTATCCTTTCACCGTCTAGTCTCTTTTACGCTAAGCAAGGGAAATGGCCTAAGACATGGCCCAATTCAAGAGTTGCAAGTTTCACTTGCCTAGCACCGGGGATAACGATCACGAAGGTTCGTCTCACGGATGCTAATCTACGGGGGAAATCGCTGTTATGGGGAAACAAGCAACAAAACAACATTTATTCATTAGGGTTTCATAAAAATACCAATAGGTTATGGAAACATTAAGAGGTCGATTTCTTACCGAGAGGAGGCGGAAGAAACACTCCGGAGAACCTATGGATCAGATCTGGAATAGATGGTGAAGTTTGGAGAACTAGGGTTTTTGGGGGATTTGGGGATTTGATGGAGATTTTGGGGAAAATGAGAGGTGGAAAGAGTTGATGGAGGGTTTAGTTGATGGATCTAGGGCTTGGAATGAAGGAATGAAGCTTGGAGGAAGATGGGGGCTCAATGGGGGAGATTTTAGGGTTTTAGGTCGTGAGGGAGGAGAAGAAAACGTTTGGGAGGGGTATAAATAGGATGGGCTGGCGGCTGCCCAGAAATTAGGGTTTTAACACTGTTTAGTCGGTCAAAGAGCAACCACTGACCGACTAGTTTGGCAACTAGTCGGTCGGTCGACCAACGCAGACCGACTAAGTGTAAACAGTAACTCGGCTGTACAGAAGAACTAGGAATTAGTCGGTCTGAGTACAAAACTTAACCGACTAGTTTGACAACTAGTCGGTCGGAAGATGAACTTAGACCGACTAAACAGATACAGTAACTTAGGTAAAATTATTCCAAGGAACTAGTCGGTCTGAGTAGAGTTGCCGATCGACTAGGTCTCAATCTAGTCGGTTGGTTCCCCTTCTTGAACCAACTAACGAGCACGAAAAGTGTCGATTCGAAGCGCGAAGCTTCGGGGAGATTTCTATGGCTTCTAGGATCGATTTATACTCTAAGATATGAGCGATTTGAAGCTCGTCACGAATGACTTACTCCGAAATCGACGATCGTAGGAAGAAGATAGAAAATCACGACGAAACGATCGAAAGTGAAAGCTATGGCGACGAAAACCACACATCCAAGGAGAAAATCCACCAAGCATATATTTTAATATAGATAATCCAATTACATGAAAACCAGTCGTTACACTATCAGGCGAGCCAGAAGTCTCTGCCTGAAACAAACTTGGCGGCTGTTCAGCCACCAATGATGTTCACTGCAATAGACTTCGAGAACGACGACCTGCTCGATTAAGCTTCATCTTTTATCTATGCATTTAAAATTCAATGTTACTTCATCTTTAATTTGCTTAAGTTCGTCTTTTTCATTGACTTAAATAAAATTTCATTTTAATTATAGATGAAGTATGGAATATTGTGGACAGTGTCTCGTTGCACTGGTGTAGCATTGATATTGCTCCCACATACAACGAGACTATAAGATGCAAATTCTCCTCATAAACATATAGGAAATCTCCAATTTTCAAGGATATTTCTTTTAAAGAAAATAACTTGAAAATTGTGGATGATATATATTGAATATCAATATGTAACTCGTCAAGAAAATGGCCAGAGGACCATCTACTTACGATTTCATTGGACCCTCGTCGGGCCCCTATAATTACAGATATTCATCCTATAGAAAGCCAACTTGACTAAGCACCAGAAGTGCCTTTCATTGCCATAGTTTTTAACTCTGGCAAAATGGACTTGGTCATCCTGGATCAGCGATGATGGATGCATCATCAAATGAATCCATTGGAGAACCTGAAGATTCTTCAAAAGGTTGAGTTTCCTTGTCCCCCTTTGTCATAAGGGAAAACTTAGAGAGAAACCTTCCCTCCTGAAAGTGGGTTTAGAGTCTCCTGGCTTCATTGAGAGAATACATGGTGACCTTTTGCGGGTCTATTCACCCCGCAAATGGACCATTTTCGGTACTTCATTATTGTACTGATATATGCATCTACTAGATGGTCTTCTGTGTGCCTTCATATTCACTCGCGACATAGCTTTCTCAAAGCTAATAATGAGGGTGAATTCACTACTCGTATCATTCAAGACTTCTGCCAAGCAACTGGCATTGAAATTGAACATCCTGTAGCATGTTCATACTCAGAATGGGTTATCAGAGTCTCTGGTAAAGAGACTCCAATGGATTTCACGTCCATTGTTAGATTTCAGTTGCCTGTTGATATTTAGGGACCAACAAGCTGCACTCCGCATCGCTTATTACGATACGGCCCGCTTGTGGCCATATCTTATTGCTGATGCCGCTTCCTTATGGTTTACCACCAAGTCTTGATAAATGTGAATTTGATGAGTAAAGTCTCATTGTAATAGGCACGCAGTCTAAAGAAGCCTGAAGCTTCTGAGACCATATCATGGGACACATAAGTCCTCATCTCGTTATGATCCGCATACTTTTTCTGTGTGACGTTGAGATCCAGAAGATCCTTCACATTCAGACTAAAGTAAATCAATTGACGGATAAAATTGCGGACAACCAGAAGATTGTTCGTTCACACGTCCCTGCTGCCAACACGCTAGCTAGGATTGACATTCTCAAAGATGGATCAATCCACCGACAGCAGAATTGGCTGTACCTCATTTGAAAAGAGGACGTCGGCCAGGTTCAAAATAAAAATTTCCTCATAATAGGAAGATTCCTGGATATATAAAAATGATCCAACCACAGGATGTTGAGCTCAAACCAGCAACCTCTCACCTCCTAATTTCCCCTGCAGAGGAAACAACAGGAGAAACATCATTATATTACGTACGTACTGGAGAGGTATTGGACAGATATAGCACAGTCGTCGATGACGGTTTTGCTTTCTCTATTGTCATTCACGTCGCTGAATACGACGATGACGTCTACCCACTTTTCTATAGCGTAAACGCATAGAATGGCCAAAGTGGGACGAGGCAATAAGAGTAGAGATGGACTCACTCTTGAAAAGCAAAGTCTTTGGACCAATAGTCCATACACCTGAATGTGTAAAAACCTGTGGAATATAATTCGAATTTCATAAAGAAATTGAAATGAAGGAAATGTGATCATTTTCCTACTAAGCCTACACTTCTCTGCAAAAGCCAATACATGCAGCTCATGGACGTTGTGACTGCATATACAGCAATATAGATATAGAGATCTATATAAAACTTCCAGAAGGGTATACTCTACCCCCAGAGATGAAAGAGAAACGTAGAAACGTCTTCTCCATAAAGGCTACAAAGATCATTAGTTGATCTTAAGCAATATTCTGCCCTTGTATCTTTTTCGAAAGATCGTTGACAGGATTTGTTATATTTGCCTTACATATGGTCGACTTAAAGCTAATAGGATCTCCAGCAGAGACCATTGAGATTTCAGATAGCTTTAAAGAGTACCTTGGAAATGAAAAAACTAGGTATAACGATCATCCTGACGATGACATTAATCATCCTGAAGATGGCAATAATCATCATGTGTAGGGATCGTCTACCCCTTGCAATACTAACAACACACACTAGAGGGGGGTGAATAGTGTAATGGCAATAAGATTGTCCAAATAAAATTAAACTTGCAAATGCGGAATTATAAGTGCAAGAGGAGATAAATGGCACAATCAATCCAAACGCAAACACAAAGTTTTACCCTGGTTCCCCAAACTTGGGTACATCCAGCCACACCAATATTCACTATATTCCCACACAGAGAAGTGAATACAAATCCCACAAAGAGATACCCCACAAAGAGAATTTATGCCCTACACAAGGACCCAACCAATCCTTCACAAGGATCAAGATTCCCACACAGAGAATCACTAACTCCCACTCAGAGAATTAGGGTTAGTCCTACACTAGGACACTAAACTCCCACAAAGAGAGTTAATTCCCACAAAGAGAATCACCTAAGTCCCACAAAGAGACAACCTCCCATAAAGAGAGAAACTCCCACAAAGAGAGTATCCTAATCCCACAAAGAGAAAAGGAGAACAATTTACACCTTGTAAAGTAAATACGCTTACCTATGCCTTGAGATGCTTACTCATGAATGAATGCAAGGCATGGAAGAGGATCTCCAAGTGTTGGAATATGCTTGAGAGCACTTGGATGATTTCCCTTGAGCTGGACTTCAATGCATGAAGAAAGATGAATGCTCAAATAGAGAGAAATGAGGGAGCTTGAGAGTGGCTTATTGGTCTCTAGAGATTTTCTATAGAATCAAGAGTTTATCAAATGTTGTCAAGAGTTCTCAAGAATGGCAGCACACTCATATATATAGGAATCCTATATCAAGCCCAAAAACCCAAAGAAACAGCCAGAAAATCAAATCTGCAACGGCTAGAAACTGGGTGAAAACGACAGGAACAGTCGACTGATGATCATAAGACAGTCGACTGATCAACGGCTAGAAAATATCCAACGGCTATAATCTGAGCCAGGACAGTCGACTTAAGAAGACAATACAGTCGAGTGACAAACAGGACAGGCGCCTATTAATCCTTCAGCAGACGACTGCTGCAGGGGATGGATCGAAACAGAGAGCTGCACTCTTTCTCCACTTCTTTGCACAGGCGACTGATGTTAATACTACAGTCGACTGTCGAATAGTCAGGCGACTGTATATTCTTCATCAGTCGACTACTGTAAAGTATGGAGAGAAGACAGAGAGATGCAGAGATTGCACTTACGCTAGACAGGTGACTGTTGACCAAATCTCAGGCGACTGTAAATGTACAGGCGACTGGGAACTGATTGACAGGCGACTGTGTGTAAAGCTCAAGTGTGAGTCAATAGAAATGTTGACTTGAGCAGTGCATATCAGGCGACTGTAGAATGATCTACAGGCGACTGGAAATCACCCAGTCGACTGTGTTTCCCTCAACAGGCGACTGACAGAAGAAGTGAACTTATTGGGTTGGATTCTATGATAATCCTAAGGTTCACTAAGATGGTTAGATGCATGAGCATGAATGAGTAAACCATCTAGCAAGGCATTACATCGATCCTAGACGCAAAAAGAGAGAGAAAGCAATAAAGTAAATTACATGGATTACAATGCTCTCAAAAGAGTCTAAGTCTACAATCTTGATGCCTTGAAATCTCTCCATCATCTCCAAGCTTTGGCACTCCTTGAGTCCAAACTTTGGCCCTTCTTCACATGATGTCCATCCTTACACCAAGTGATTAGTCTCCAACAAAGATATCCTTGAAATAAACTGAGAGACTAAAACATGAGATTCATTAGCAACAACATAATGTTGTGATCATCATCAAAATAAGATTGGTATAAAACACCAATACTCAATATCCTGAAGATGAACTATCATCCTGAAGATGACATTAATCATCTTGAAGATGAACTATCATCCTGGAGATGAACCATCATCCTGAAGATGACATTAATCATCCTGAAGATGAACTATCATCCTGGAGATGAACTATCATCCTGAAGATGACATTAATCATCCTGAAGATGAACTATTATTAATCATGCCGAAGATGTCTCGGCTTACATATTAAACACCTTTGTGGTGGAACCCTTTCATATTCTTCATACACATGGAGTTTATGAAGAATGATGTCCTTTTGCAACCTATTAAAAATGGATACTTATTTATGACACCTTTCAGTAGATGAAAGAGGGGGAGGACATCCTATGTCCCGAAGAGCCTAGCTCTAGTGTATTATCTGGCCAACTGCACGTATCTTTGATAGAACATCTCTAGTAAAGTTGTTAACCAGATATAGTGTTGTCCTGGAGAGCAACACTAGACCAAGGATAAGCTGCTTTTGCGCAACTTCCAAGGGTCTAGGAATATATATTGCATATGCAGGTTTAAAGATCATCGCGATGACTGAAACACAATAGGCCGGCCACCTCCTAAATATATACACATCATCATCCAATGTCTACATCTTCTGAGAAGCTCATCATCCAAGAAGCAAGTATTGAAAACGCTCAGCCAGGTCTAGCAGTACCTTGCAGACACACTGAAGACTGATTCAAAGAATACTTTAGTGGAGTCATCTACCAACTTCGAAGAGCATTACACTCCAGAGCGATGCTGCCTTCCAATAGCCGCTAGATGAGTGAAACTTATGTAGATGAGTGATAATTGTATTTTCTTTTAGAACATGATGGATGTATAGACGAATAGGAGATGATTGTATAGATACATAGGAGATCTGCAAGCCTGAAGCTTGTACATATCAGGGGGAGTCCCTCGATAGTTGTACTCTTTTCCCTTAAGCTGCTGGTTTTTCCCACTGGGTTTTTCACAGCTAAGGTTTTAACGAGGCAACCACAGTGGCTCTGGATCCAGAAGTATCCACCCCATTGGCATACTGAATCCTGAAGTATTCATATGCTTAACCCAAGGTAATGGAGAGATGAGGGGGAGTGTTGTGAGTTGAGGGAGGCCTGTGGCCTCCCTCCCCTCATCACTCTACATTACTCCCCACTAAGTTAGTGGGGAGGCCCTTGGACTCCCAACTCAACATGAGAGTTTTATAAATATAGTACCATGGCTATTTGCCATGGTTAATCCTCTTCTAACATCAATCAATTATTATTAGGACAAATTTATTTATAGCATCTCTTTTAGATCAAATATTTAACTAAAGCAAACTCATAATCCCTTTAGAATACTGAATCACGCATGGTTTCTCCGAAGGCTGGTAAAATCATATCATATTTTTATTTAGGGATTAATGTAGAGCAGGTGGAACCTGATCCATTGGATCAGGTGCAAGACACAAAAAGGTGGGGCCACATGTGGGGGCTTGTACTTTCCACCTTTTTGTGTCTAATCACCTGATCCAATGGATCAGGTGCCACCTTTTCTACATTAAATCCTTTTATTTATTATTTGCTTATTTTAATTTTAGGCATATAGTTCCATATTTTACTATTTCTCTTATGTTGAAGGATTTTGGAGAAGATTAACCATGGCAAATAGCCATGGTACTTTATTTATAAAATTCCATAGGTATTCCAAGAGACTTGGATACGAAAGGTCTCCACCACATTAAGAGTGGTGGGGTAATGGGTGGATAAGTGGTGGGGAGGCCAAAGGCCTCCCCCCACTCACAACACTCCCCTTTATCCATCCATTACTTTGGTCTTAGCGTATAAGGTTAAAAAGGGGTGGATACTTCTGGATCCTGAGTAATCGTGTTTGCCTCGTTATAACCTTAGCTGAGGAAAACCCAGTGGGAAACACCAACAGCTTAAGGGAAAAGAATGCAACACACAAGTTACTCCCCCTCATCCGTACAAGCTTCAAGCTTGTAGGTCTTTCAGTTGTCTCATACTGATTCCTTTTACAAGTTTTACAAAAATACATTTTGGTAAAGATTTGGTAAAAAGATCAGCTAAGTTGTTGCAGGACTGGATCTGCTGAACTTCAATCTGCTTGTCCTCTTTTAGCTCTGTGTCCAAAAAAACTTGGGAGATATGTGATTCGTCCTGTCGCCCTTGATGTAGCCCTTTTGAAGTTGAGCAATGCACGTAGCGTTGTCTTCAAACAGGACAGTAGGCTCCAAATCACCGGTCTTCAGGCCAGTGGATTGAAGAATGTGGTGGACGACGAATCGTAGCCAATAACACTCTCTGCTTGTTTCATGGATCGCAATGAGCTCTGAATGGTTGGATGACGTAGCAGTTGTGGTTTTCTTTACCGATCTCCAGGATATAGCAGTACCTCCATAGGTAAACACAAAACCTATCTGTGATTTTGCCGTATGCGGATCTGAAAGATAACCTGCATAGGCATAACCAAATAATTGCGGGGAGGCAACTCTCTGGTAGTAAATTCCCATATCTATTGAACCCTGGAGGTATCGCAGAAGATGCTTTACTCCATTTCGGTGGCGCTTTATAGGCGATGCACTGTGTCTGGCTAGGAGATTAACTGTAAATGCTATATCGGGAAGCGTACAGTTAGCCAGATATAGAAGTGCTCCAATGGCACTGAGGTAGGGTACTTCAGGACCCAGTATCTCCTCCCCCTCTTCCAGAGGCCGGAAGGGGTCATTATGTACATCTATTGATCTTATGACCATAGGAGTACCTAAAGGATGACATTTATCCATATGAAACTTAAGTAGAAGTTTCTTTGTATAATTAGATTGGTGTAATAGGATTCCACCTCTTAGGTGTTCAATCTGTAAGCTAAGACAATACTTTGTTTTGCCTCGGTCTTTCATTTCAAAAGTATGTTTTAGGCTTTCAGATATCTCATTGATATCTACAGGAGATCCTATGAGGATTAAGTCATCAACATATACTGCTATGATGACGAATCATGTTCCCGTTCTTTTGATAAAGATACACGGGCAGACTTCATTATTTGTGAATCCTTACTGTGCAAGGAAATCACTAAGTCTGTTATACCACATTTTTCCCGATTACTTTAGACCATATAATGATCTATGCAGCCTTACCGAGAATACGTCCTGAGGTATCTCTTTCATCTCTGTGGGTAGTGTAAACCCATCAGGAAGTCTCATATAGATTTTTTTATTTATATCGCCATATAGATATGCAGTCACAATGCCCAGCTGCATCTCTAGGCTTTCCAGAGAAGTTAGGCATACTAAAAATCGAAATGTGATCGAATCCATGACCGGGGAATATGCATCCTTGTAATCAATCCACGGTCTTTGGGAAAAAACCTGGGCTACAAGGCGTGCCTTGTAGCGAACGATCACATTATTTTCATTTCTTTTTTTATGAAACCCCACTTATATCCCACAGGCTTTACACCTACTGGTGTTTGGACTACTGGTCCAAGGACTTTGCGTTTCAAGAGTGAGTCCAGCTCTACTCTTATTGCATCGTCCCACTTTGGCCAATCATCTCTGTGTTTACATTCTGCTAGAGCTCGTGGTTCGACGTCATCGTCATATTCAGTGACGTGAGCGGTAATATCGAACGCAAAATCTGTTGGATCTGGATCCCAGCCTAGAGGGGGGGTGAATAGGCTAATAAAAATAATTCGTGCAACCCACGAATAAGCACACGCAGTTATAGCACAACCGGAGTAAATAAAAAGCAGCCACAGAGTACACATCAGATTTACCCTGGTTCGGTCGTCCCAACGACCTACTCCAGCCTCCAACGCAGAACTAGTATTGAATAGCGCAATAGGTACAAAACCACAAGTTAGAGCACGCTCAGAGCACCCTTTAGGTCTCTACACTTCGCCAGGCTCTCAGTACCCCACACACAGTATTTTCTCTCACTATCAATCCTAGTAAAGCTTTCTACCAGCTAGTCCCAAACTAGCTGGGTCGCACTTGTCTAGTCCCAACTAGACAAGTCCCAAAAAAGTCACAAAAGATGGTAAAATTTCTCCTACAGAGAACGTTACACTAAGACACAAATAAAAGAGTTTAAGGGTTTAGAAATCCTCAGTTTGTGTCCGTGTAGGCGTCTCTGTCAATCAGCACGTCGTCAGCTCCAATCTGACGCAAACGGTGTCTCAATCTGACTCCTGGATGTCAAGTTATGCACTGGTCTATGCACAAAGCAATTCAGTTCAAATCCTTATAAAAGCATATGTCTGTGCGCTCAGCAATCCTTAATAAATTGGCAGTCGGTGCGCAAGGTAATCCAGTTCAAACACTTTTCGTCTTCGGTCGGTGCGCAGAGCAAACTCCTTTAATTTCCCCGCCACGTCAGCACGTAAGTCTCGTGCGGCTTCGTTTCTATTTTGATTGCATGAAAAATCCTCGCCGTTGATTCGTTTTGCTTTGCGATCTAGGCCGTCGACTCGTTTTTCAATCATGCAGCGACGGCGAGACTTTGCGTCGATGCGGCGACCTCGGCGAAGACTTCTCCGGCGGTGGTTTGATTCAACAGGAAGCGGTGACGGTGGCGATCAGAAGCTTCAGTAGTGGGACTCCGGCGAGCGCTGATCTTCAGTGGATTATGACGACGGCGAGCTTCTACGGCAGCAGCGGCAATCTCCACGGTGGCGTTCGACAGTTCCGTCAGCGAGCTCGGCGGCGCTTCGATCTTCCACGGCGATCTCTTCTTCGAATCGATGACAACAGGAATGTGGCTAGCTGCGACGTCGAACGGCGATCTCTCGGCGGCTGTGACTTCTTCGCTGAACGGCGACGGCAGCTTCTCAGGCGTTCGGGCTTCGGAGTTAACTTCTCCGACTCTTGGCAGCGGCGACGAAGCCTTCAAGTTCTTCTCGATCGACGGCGCTGTGTAGATGGAAGCGACGATGCCAGCTGCAACTCGACGGAGACGGCAACGGGTCACGGCAATGAGGGTTTCGGCCTTCTCCGACGGGATAGCGATGTCGTGGGTTCTTCAACTAGCGACGATCTCCACGCAGGCAGCAGCGCTTGACAGAAATGCCTTCGAGTGCTCCTTCACGGCGGCGGCGCTTCGAGATCTCCGACTTCTTCTCCGACGATCTGTGCTCACATGACACCGACCTTAGGGCATGCAGCGAAGCTTGATCTCGTCTAGCGTCGGTACGATGATAGGTTTTGTAATGGAAGAAGAGTTGTGGCACACCTCCCTTTGCATGAGCTCTTGATGAGGAACATGAGTTGTTTTCTTTTGAGTCTTCGTGAGGACATGGTATGGGCTCTTTTATTTCGCAAGGAAGAGGATGCGTGGGATCAATTTTCTTTCTTTGTTTAGCCGCACAAAATGTTGCCTCTCTCTTGATATTGTTGTATTGCCGCACTAATAAAATTTTGAGGCAAGCTTTATATAATAGAAGGTTCTAGGGTTTTCAAGTTGACAAAGGAGTTTTAATTTTGCTAGGATAGGGATACGCCAATTTTGAAATTTGTAATTGAATAGAGATTTTCTATTGGAGAAGGATAGAATCCCTTAAATCAAGGAGCACGACATTTGTATCCGACTAGGAATAAGGACATGAATTTGAATAGGGATATGGAGAGGATTTATAAAGATTTGATCTTATCAATCCTGATGACCAAGTCAAACTGCTTTGTGCACACACACTCCCTTTCTCCCAATACGCTATACGAATAGCAATTCCGCCAAATAGTGAAAGTATATTGTTTCGCCAAGCCTGAAACACACTAAGCACACACATTAGATATAACGACACGTTTTTCATCATCAAACCAAGATCCTAGATCGTTGCTCCCAACAATCTCCCCCTTTTGGTGATGACAAACCCATAAAAGATTTGAGTAATGAGTATGGGTGTGTGAAGTGTGTTGAAGGGTGTAATGCAATATGATGTATGGATAAGTCATTCAAACATTACAAAGCATGCACAACAAATAGTAAATATAACAGCATGCTCCCCCTTCTCTCAAGCTCCCCCTTCAACATATATTCAAGTATCTTCCCATGCTCCCCCTAAAACAAATAATACCGGCATCAAGTCAAATCTTTGTTTTCTTTCTCCCCCTTTGTAATCACCAAAAGTGGATGAATAAAGTCACAAAAGTATTCCATGCAAAAATAGACTATTATTGAATGGAGCGTGCAATTTGCATGAGTTTTCCAAGGAATAGACAATTCAAGCTCATAGAATTTCATAACAAGACTTCTCCACCTTCGTGTAAGTGTAATGATATAGACAATAATGTACTAAAGGAGATTCAATTTCAAAAAATCAACCAAATCAATCCACACTTTCCATTTTTCATGAATATCGCTAGGATTGGTTTTTCCCACCTCATCAAAGATGACTTCAAGTTACCGAACCCCGAACCATGGCCTAAAAGGACTTTTAAATGCGGGGTGGCATTGCTTGACGAGTTATACACACCAACGCTAATGATTACCCATGTAGCACAAGTTGGATACTCGTGGGTTGTGTATTAGCCATGAAGTGTATCCATTTTTCAAACGGAGCAATTTTCATATATATATTTTTTTCATTTGCAGTTCTTTTGTGCTCAATTTTTATTCATGGCTAAACACTTCATATCCCTTAGAAAATTTCAGAAATTAATCATTCCTACATTCACTTTCCATTATTCTTCAAAAGAATCTCCAAAAGTACTAAAAAGTCAAATATCGTGAAAGTGCAAATGTAGGTGTAGAAGTCAAGTTTAAAATTTATGAGACATGTCATGGCTACTAAAAAGAATACCATCATGTTCATGAAGCTACAACAATAATGAATTGACTTCTACAAGGGATAGATTGATCATTCATACACTACCACTTAAGAGATACATAAGAGGATAATCAATAAGCACAATTTTTTTTTATTTTTTTTGTTTTTTTGTTTTCAGAAATAAAAAAATTTAAAAAATCATGCATGCAAGCACACAAAATAAAATAAAAACAAGCACACAAAAAATCTATGAAGGTAAGCAATGAAATGCAAAGAGGGATAAAAATTATACCTTCTCGTCGCTATTTGGCTAAAGAGCTATAAGAATGAAACATTGAATTTATCGCTCCTCGTCAAAACTCCATCACACCTACATGAAAGGTGTTAAGTGTGACCTTGGAATCCAACAAGGTCCACTAGTGTTAGCCAATATTGTTTTAGGAACCTACACTTGTTTAAACTTGATATTAGTGTTCCTAAATTTGCAATAATATGAAGTGTGGCCTACACTATCACAAGTAAAGCACTTTGCATATAAGTTCTTTGCAATAGAAGGTGCATGGTGGAATTTCTTGAATTTTGACTTTTCAACGTTTTTCAAACCGAATCCAAGTCATCTTCTATTATTGCCATATAGTTGATTCTCTAAAATAGTATCCAACGATTGTTTTCCCATAGAGAATTTCTTAATGGCCAATTCAAGATTAAAGACTTTGGATTTCAACAATTTATTTTCTTCCACAAGCAATGTGCATTTACTAATAAAAGTTCTCTTGTTTTCCTCTTCCTTCTTTCCAAATTCAATCATTTTCCTTTTAAAATCATTATCCAACATGCAGAATTTATCATTAAGCTCTCTAATCACATAGTCTTTTTTAGTTTCGAGCTTAATCATATCAAGTTTAAGCATGCTAATATTATTCATCAAGGAAGGGCAAGAGAGACAAGGTGCTTCATCATTAAAACTGGACTTTTCCTTTTTCAAAGTGTCAATAGTAGAGTCACGAGCAACAATATCAATTTTGAGTTTTTCAATCTCTTTAGACATTTCATATTCAGATTGTTGCATTTCAAAATTCTCATTTTGATAATCATCTATAGTGGATTCAAGCTGTACTATTTTATCTTGCATTTCTTTACAAAGAGTAAGGAGTTCAGTTTTACTACCAGAAATTACCTCATCGTGTATTCCCATCAATGCCATGCATGAGTGGGCTTCGTGTTCCTCCTCCTCACTCTTAGCTTCGCTGTCCATATCCCAAGTTAGCACCTTGGATTTTCCCTTTTCTTTAGCTACCTGAGCTGTCTCATGTGGGCAAACCCTCATTCGATGTCCTCTTTTCTTGCATTTAAAACAAGTCATTCTATTAGTAGCATTCTGATCATAAGTTTGCTTAGAAGACTGGAAAAAGTTAGAGCGATTAAACCTGGGTGCCATTTCTGTTCTTCCTTGCTTGGTCTGGACATATTTTCTGAAATTTCTGACCATTAGCGCTATGTCATCATCATCATCTTCGCTTTCGTCAGCTTTCAGAGCAAGTGGCTTGGTAGCTTTCTCCTTCTCCTTAGGTTTATCCCTTTTATCCACGTTTTGCAATTCAAGCTCGTGGGACATTAGATTACCTATCAAGTCCTCCACCCTCATCTGCGATAGATCCTTCGCTTCTTGGATGGCAGTAACTTTCGGTCTGAAAGAGCTTGGCAGTGCTCTTAATATCTTTCTCACCTGCTCAAGGCTAGAATATGGCTTACCGAGCGAACTAGACTTGTAGACAATGTTGGTGAACCTCGCAAACATTTCTGATATGGTCTCTGATGGTAGCATGCGAAATCCCTCGTATTCCATGCTCAGAAGTGCAAGTCTGGACTCATTCACCTGTGACGTTCCCTCATGCGTCACCTCCAAAGTATGCCATATTTCCTACGTAGTTAGACAATGTGAGATACGATTGAATTCAGATTTATCTAATGCACAAATGAGAGCATTTATAGCTTTAGCATTAAGAGAATAAAGCTTCCAATCATTATCATCCCATTTATCATCGGGTTTAAGCATCTCATTATTTTCAATTTTAATAACCGGCGATTTATATCCTTTTTCAACAATTTGCCAAGCTTTATAATCAATAGAAATCAAGTAGATTCTCATACGATTTTTCCAATAAGCATAGTCTACTCCATTAAATCTAGGTGGACGTGAAATGGACTGACCCTCAGCAAAAGCACTATCAATGTGGTCCATGGTCAAACTAGGCTAGATCTACTAAACTGGCTCTGATACCACTTGTTGGATCTGGATCCTAGCCTAAGGGGGGTGAATAGGCTAATAAAAATAATTTGTGCAACCCACGAATAAGCACACGCAGTTATAGCACAACCGGAGTAAATTAAAAGCAGACACAGAGTACACAGCAGATTTACCCTGGTTCGGTCGTCCCAACGACCTACTCCAGCCTCCAAGGCAGAACTAGTATTGAATAGCGCAATAGGTACAAAACCACAAGTTAGAGCACGCTGAGAGCACCCTCTACGTCTCTACACTCGCCAGGCTCTCAGTACCCCACACACAGTGTTTTCTCTCACTATCAATCCTAGTAAAGCTTTCTACCAGCTAGTCCCAAACTAGCTGGGTCCCACTTGTCTAGTCCCAACTAGACAAGTCCCAAAATAGTCACAAAAGATGGTAAAATTTCCCCTACAGCGAACGTTACACTAAGACACAAATAAAAGAGTTTAAGGGTTTAGAAATGCTCAGTTTGTGTCCGTGTAAGCGTCTCTGTCAATCAGCATGTCGTCAGCTCCAATCTGACGCAAACGGTGTCTCAATCTGACTCCTGTATGTCAAGTTATGCACTGGTCTGTGCACAAAGCAATTCAGTTCAAATCCTTATAAAAGCAGATGTCTGTGCGCTCAGCAATCCTTAATAAATTGGCAGTCGGTGCGCAAGGTAATCCAGTTCAAACACTTTTCATCTTCGGTCGGTGCGCAGAGCAAACTCCTTTAATTTCCCCTGCCACGTCAGCACGTAAGTCTCGTGCGGCTTCGTTTCTATTTCGATTGCATGAAAAATCCTTGCCGTTGATTCGTTTTGCTTTGCGATCTAGGCCGTCGACTCGTTTTTCAACCATGCAGCGACGGCGAGACTTTGCGTCGATGCGGCGACATCTGAGAAGACTTCTCCGGCGGTGGTTTGATTCAACAGGAAGCGGCGACGGTGGCGATCAGCAGCTTCAGCAGTGGGACTCCGGCGAGCGCTGATCTTCAGTGGATTACGACGACGGCGAGCTTCTACGGCAGCAGCGGCAATCTCCACGGTGGCATTCGGCAGTTCCGTCAGCGAGCTCGGCGGCGCTTCGATCTTCCACGGTGATCTCTTCTTTGACTCGGTGACAACAGGAACGTGGCTAGCTGCGACGTCGAACGGCGATCTCTCGGCGGCTGTGACTTCTTCGCTGAACGGCGACGGCAGCTTCTCAAGCGTTCGGGCTTCGGAGTTAACTTCTCTGACTCTTGGCAGCGGTGACGAAGCCTTCAAGTTCTTCTCGATCGACGGCACTGTGCAGATGGAAGCGACGATGGCAGCTGCAACTCGACGGAGACGGCAACGGGTCACGGCAATGAGGGTTTCGGCCTTCTCCGACAGGATAGCGATGTCGTGGGTTCTTCAACTAGCGGCGGTCTCCACGCAGGCAGCAGCGCTTGACAGAAATGCCTTCGAGTGCTCCTTCACGGCGGCGGCGCTTCGAGATCTCTGACTTCTTCTCCGACGATCTGTGCTCACATGACACCGACCTTAGGGCATGCAGCGAAGCTTGATCTCGTCTAGCGTCGGTACGGTGATAGGTTTTGTAAGGGAAGAAGCGTTGTGGCACACCTCCCTTTGCACGAGCTCTTGATGAGGAACAGGAGTTGTTTTCTTTTGAGTCTTCGTGAGGACATGGTATGGGCTCTTTTATTTCGCAAGGAAGAGGATGTGTGGGATCAAGTTTCTTTCTTTGTTTAGCCGCACAAAATGTTGCCTCTCTCTTGATATTGTTGTATTGCCGCACTAATAAAATTTTGAGGCAAGCTTTATATAATAGAAGGTGCTAGGGTTTTCAAGTTGACAAAGGAGTTTTAATTTTGCTAGGATAGGGATACGCCAATTTTGAAATTTGTAATTGAATAGAGATTTTGTATTGGAGAAGGATAGAATCCCTTAAATCAAGGAGCACGAAATTTGTATCCGACTATGAATAAGGACATGAATTTGAATAGGGATATGGAGAGGATTTATAAAGATTTGATCTTATCAATCTTGATGACCAAGTCAAACTGCTTTGTGCACACACTCTCCCTTTCTCCCAATACGCTATACGAATAGCAATTCCGCCAAATAGTGAAAGTATATTGTTTCGCCAAGCCTGAAACACACTAAGCACACGCATTAGATATAACGACACGTTTGTCATCATCAAACCAAGATCCTAGATCGTTGCTCCCAACAAAATCGTCGACGACGACTATGCTATGTCTGTCCAGGCCCTCTCCAGTACGTACAATATTTAATGAGGTTTCTCCTATTGTTTCCTCTGCAGGGGAAATAAGGAGGGGAGAAGTAGCTGGTCTGAGCTCAGCATCCTGTGGATGGATAATCTTATTATCTCCAGGAATCTTCCTCTTTCGAGGAACTTTATCTTTTGAACCTGGTGGGCGTCATCTTTTCAATTGAGGTACAGCCAATTCTGCTGCTGGTGGATTGCATCCATCTATGGGGATGTCAATCCTAGCTGGCGTATTAGCAGCAGGGACGTGTGAACGGACAATCTTCTGGTTGTCCGTGAACTTATCCGGTAAAAGGTGTACTGTATTCTGAATGTGAATGATTTTCAGGATCTCATCTTCACACAGATTAGTACGTAAATCATATAGGGACAAAGACTTCTGGTTCCAACTAATGGTCTCAGTAGCTTCAGGCTTCTTAGACTGTGTGCCTAGTTTAGGAAAAATTTTCTCATCAAATTCACAGTCAGCAAAACGTGCCTTGAATATGTCCCCCGTGAGGGGTTCAATGTATCTGATAATAGGGGGCGAATCAAACCCATTATAGATACCTAGACGATGCTGAGGACCCATTTTGGTCCTCTGAGGTGGTGCTATTGGGACATATACCGCACAACCAAACACTCTCAAATGAGAGATATCCGTAGGTGCGCCATATGTAAGTTGCATCGGGGATAATGTATGACCTCCAGAGGATCGTATCCTAATAGGTGATGCGGCATGTAAAATAGCATGTCCCCAAGCATCCACTGGAAACTGGGATTGCATAAGTAATGGACGTGCAATCCATTGGAGTCTCTTTATAAGGAACTCAGCTAATCCGTTCTGGGTGTGAACATGTGCTGCAGGATGTTCAACTTCAATACCTGTTGCCCGGCAATAGTCTTCGAAGACTTGTGAAGTAAATTCGCCCGCATTATCAAGACGTAGTTTCTTGACATGGTTATCGGGGAAATGAGCCAGCAACCTTATTATTTGTGTCAATAGCTTTGGAAAGCTAGGTTGCGGGTGGACAAGAGGCACACATAAGACCATTTAGTTGATGCATCAATCAGTACCATGAAGTACCAAAATGGGCCACTTGCGGGGTGAATAGGCCCACAAAAGTCGCCATGAATTCTCTTAAGGAAGCCAGGAGACTCTAATCCCACTTTCGGAGGGAGGGTCTCGTTATAAGTTTTCCCTTGAAACAAGGGGACAAGGAAATTCACCCTTATGAAGAATCTTCAGGTTCTTCGATTTATGTCCACGGGATTCAGTGATGATGCGTCGCATCATTGATGATCCAGGGTGCCCAAGTCTGTTGTGCCAGAGTTGGAACTCTGGCAGTGATGGGAACGTCTAGTGTTCAGTCATATTGGCTTCTATTGGTTGAATGTATGTAAGGTAGAGACCCGACAGGAGTCCCTTGAATCGTTCGCAGATGATCTTCTGGTCATCTTTTTGACGAGTTACATACAGATATTCAACCTTATTTTCATCTCTGGTTTCTAAGTGATATCCGTTTAAACGAAAGTCCTTGAAACTTACAAGATTCCTATTTGATTTAGGAGAGAATAATGCATTTTTTATTTGAAGTCTTGTGTTATTTGGATATCCATTTTTTATTTTTTATAATATAGATATCTCTTATCCAATTTCACTTGATAACATCACTCTTATCTAATTTCTACTGTCCAATATCTCTTATTCAATTTCTCTTGATAACATCCATCTTTTATAATATAGATATCTCTTATCCAATTTATCTTGTCCAATATCTCTTATCCAATTTCTCTTGATAACATCCCTCTTTTATAATATAGATATATATGTGTATATATATATATATATGTATATATATGTGCGTGTATGTATGTATATAAATATATATATGTATGTACATATATATATATCTATATTATAAAAGAGGGATGTTATCAAGAGAAATTGGATAAGAGATATTGGACATGAGAAATTGGATAAGAGATATCTATATTATAAAAGAGGGATGTTATCAAGAGAAATTGGATAAGAGATATTGGACAAGATAAATTGGATAAGAGATATCTATATTATAAAAGAGGGATGTTATCAAGAGAAATTGAATAAGAGATATTGGACAATAGAAATTGGATAAGAGCGATGTTATCAAGTGAAATTGGATAAGAGATATCTATATTATAAAAGAGGGATGTTATCAATAGAAATTGGATAAGAGATAGTGGACAAGAGAAATTGGATAAGAGATATTGGACAAGAGAAATTGGATAAGAGATATCTATATTATAAGAGAGGAATGTTATCAAGAGAAATTGGATAAGAGATATCTATATTATAAGAGAGGGATGTTATCAAGAGAAATTGGATAAGAGATATTGGACAAGAGAAATTGGATAAGAGATATCTATATTATAAAAGAGGGATGTTATCAAGAGAAATTGGATAAGAGATATTGGACATGAGAAATTGGATAAGAGATATCTATATTATATAAGAGAGATGCTATCAAGAGAAATTGGATAAGAGATATTGGACAATATAAATTGGATAAGAGATATCTATATTATAAAAGAGGGATGTTATCAAGAGAAATTGAATAAGAGATATTGGACAATAGAAATTGGATAAGAGTGATGTTATCAAGTGAAAATGGATAAGAGATATCTATATTACAAACGAGAGATGTTATCAAGAGAAATTGGATAAGAGATATTGGACAAGTGAAATTGGATAAGAGATATCTATATTATAAATATTATAAAAGAGGGATGTTATCAAGAGAAATTGGATAAGAGATATTGGACATGATAAATTGGATAAGAGATATCGATATTATAATAGAGGGATGTTATCAAGAGAAATTGGATAATAGATATTGGACATGAGAAATTGGATAAGAGATATATATATTATAAAAGAGAGATGTTATCAAGAGAAATTGAATAAGAGATATTGGACAAGAGAAATTGGATAAGAGATATCTATATTATAAAAGAGGGATGTTATCAAGAGAAATTGAATAAGAGATATTGAACAATAGAAATTGGATAAGAGTGATGTTATCAAGTGAAATTGGATAAGAGATATCTTTATTACAAACGAGAGATGTTATCAAGAGAAATTGGATAAGAGATATTGGACAAGAGAAATTGGATAAGAGATATCTATTATATAACAGACGGATGTTATCAAGAGAAATTGATAAGAGAATTTGGACATGAGAAATTGGATAAGAGAATTTGGATATCTATTATATAAAACCAGGAAATTGGATAAGAGAAAATATAAGAGATGAGATTTTGAGGGATAAAAGAGGAGGTGGGGAATTTTGCACATACAACCCTGGTTTTTGTATTTTTACCCATGGACCCTCCCCACACACCCACCTACACTTTTTATTCCCCCCCCCCCCCCCCCGTCCGACCATTTTTTTCCAGTTCTATGAAAATTTTGAATCTTTTCCTACTAGGACAAAGCTTTGTCATACGTGGCAAGTTTGTCCTAGGTGGTAATGACAATTTTGGGGAGACTTAAATTTTGGGGGAAAACTTAAATTTGGGGGGAAACTTGAAATTTTGTGGGAAAACTTGAAATTTGGGGGAACTTGAAATTTGTGGGGGAGAAAAACTCAGCCATTAAATAAACCGTGCCCTATGGGCACGGGTAATGACTAGTCTATATTATAAAAGAGGGATGTTATCAAGCGAAATTGAATAAGAGATATTGGACATGAGAAATTGGATAAGAGACATCTATATTATAAAAGAGGGATGTTATCAAGAGAAATTGGATAAGAGATATTGGACAAGAGAAATTGGATAAGAGATATTGGAAGAGAGAAATTGGATAGGAGATATCTATATTATAAGAGAGAGATGTTATCAAGAGAAATTGGATAAGAGATATCTATATTATAAAAGAGGGATGTTATCAAGAGAAATTGGATAAGAGATATTGGACAAGAGAAATTGGATAAGAGATATCTATATTATAATAGAGGGATGTTCTCAAGAGAAATTGGATAAGAGATATCTATATTATAAAATAGGGATGTTATCAAGAGAAATTGGATAAGAGAAATTGGACAAGAGAAATTGGATAAGAGATATCTATATTATAAAAGAGGGATGTTATCAAGAGAAATTGGATAAGAGATATTGGACATGAGAAATTGGATAAGAGATATCTATATTATAAAAGAGGGATGTTATCAAGAGAAATTGGATAAGAGATATTGGACATGAGAAATTAGATAAGAGATATCTATATTATAAAAGAGGGATGTTATCAAGAGAAATTGGATAAGAGAAAATTGGATAAGAGATATTGGACAAGAGAAATTGGATAAGAGATATCTATATTATAAGAGAGGGATGTTATCAAGAGAAATTGGATAAGAGATATCTATATTATAAAAGAGGGATGTTATCAAGAGAAATTGGATAAGAGATATTGGACAAGAGAAATTGGATAAGAGATGTCTATATTATAAAAGAGGGATGTTATCAAGAGAAATTGGATAAGAGATATTGGACAAGAGAAATTGGATAAGAGACATCTATATTATAAAAGAGGGATGTTATGAAGAGAAATTGGATAAGAGATATTGGACAAGATAAATTGGATAAGAGATATCTATATTATAAAAGAGGGATGTTATCAAGAGAAATTGCATAAGAGATATTGGACAATAGAAATTGGATAAGAGTGATGTTATCAAGTGAAATTGGATAAGAGATATCTATATTATAAAATAGGGATTTTATCATGAGAAATTGGATAAGAGATAGTGGACAAGAGAAATTGGATAAGAGATATTGGACAAGAGAAATTGGATAAGAGATATCTATATTATAAGAGAGGAATGTTATCAAGAGAAATTGGATAAGAGATATCTATATTATAAAAGAGGGATGTTATCAAGAGAAATTGGATAAGAGATATTGGACAAGAGAAATTGGATAAGAGATATCTATATTATAAAAGAGGGATGTTATCAAAAGAAATTGGATAAGAGATATTGGACATGAGAAATTGGATAAGAGATATCTATATTATAAAAGAGGGATGTTATCAAGAGAAATTGGATAAGAGATATTGGACATGAGAAATTGGATAAGAGATATATATATTATAAAAGAGGGATGTTATCAAGAGAAATTGAATAAGAGATATTGGACAAGAGAAATTGGATAAGAGATATCTATATTATAAAAGAGGGATGTTATCAAGTGAAATTGAATAAGAGATATTAGAAAATAGAAATTGGATAAGAGTGATGTTATCAAGTGAAATGGGATAAGAGATATCTATATTACAAACGAGAGATGTTATCAAGAGAAATTGGATAAGAGATATTAGACAAGAGAAATTGGATAAGAGATATCTATTATATAAAAGACGGATGTTATCAAGAGAAATTGATAAGAGAATTTGGACATGAGAAATTGGATAAGAGAATTTGGATATCTATTATATAAAACCGGGAAATTGGATAAGAGAAAATATAAGAGATGAGATTTTGAGGGATAAAAGAGGAGGTGGGGAATTTTGCACATACAACCCCGGTTTTTGTATTTTTGCCCATGGACCCTCCCCACACACCCACCCACACTTTTTATTCCCCCCCCTTCCGACCATTTTTTTCCAGTTCTATGAAAATTTTGAATCTTTTCCTACTAGGACAAAGCTTTGTCCTATGTGGCAAGTTTGTCCTAGGTGGTAATGACAATTTTGGGGAGACTTAAATTTTGGGGGAAAACTTAAATTTGGGGGAAACTTGAAATTTTGTGGGAAAACTTGAAATTTGGGGGAACTTGAAATTTGTGGGGTAGAAAAACTCAGCCATTAAATAAACCGTGCCCTATGGGCACAGGTAATGACTATTCTATATTATAAAAGAGGGATGTTATCAAGAGAAATTGGATAAGAGATATTGGACATGAGAAATTGGATAAGAGATATCTATATTATAAAAGAGGGATGTTATCAAGAGAAATTGGATAAGAGATATTGGACAAGAGAAATTGGATAAGAGATATTGGACAAGAGAAATTGGATAAGAGATATCTATATTATAAGAGAGGGATGTTATCAAGAGAAATTGGATAAGAGATATCTATATTATAAAAGAGGGATGTTATCAAGAGAAATTGGATAAGAGATATTGGACAAGAGAAATTGGATAAGAGATATCTATATTATAAGAGAGGGATGTTATCAAGAGAAATTGGATAAGAGATATCTATATTATAAAAGAGGGATGTTATCAAGAGAAATTGGATAAGAGATATTGGACAAGAGAAATTGGATAAAAGATATTTATATTATAAAAGAGGGATGTTATCAAGAGAAATTGGATAAGAGATATTGGACATGAGAAATTGTATAAGAGATATTTATATTATAATAGAGGGATGTTATCAAAAGAAATTGGATAAGAGATATTGGACAAGATAAATTGGATAAGAGATATCAATATTATAAAAGAGGGATGTTATCAAGAGAAATTGAATAAGAGATATTGGACAATAGAAATTGGATAAGAGTGATGTTATCAAGTGAAATTGGATAAGCGATATCTATATTATAAAAGAGGGATGTTATCAAGAGAAATTGGATAAGAGATTGTGGACAAGAGAAATTTGATAAGAGATATTGGACAAGAGAAATTGGATAAGAGATATCTATATTATAAGAGAGGAATGTTATCAAGAGAAATTGGATAAGAGATATCTATATTATAAAAGAGGGATGTTATCAAGAGAAATTGGATAAGAGATATTGGACAAGAGAAATTGGATAAGAGATATCTATATTATAAAAGAGGGATGTTATAAAGAGAAATTGGATAAGAGATATTGGACATGAGAAATTGGATAAGAGATATCTATATTATAAAAGAGGGATGTTATCAAGAGAAATTGGATAAGAGATATCTATATTATAAAAGAGGGATGTTATCAAGAGAAATTGGATAAGAGATAGTGGACAAGAGAAATTGGATAAGAGATATTGGACAAGAGAAATTGGATAAGAGATATCTATATTATAAGAGAGGAATGTTATCAAGAGAAATTGGATAAGAGATATCTATATTATAAAAGAGGGATGTTATCAAGAGAAATTGGATAAGAAATATTGGACAAGAGAAATTGGATAAGCGATATCTATATTATAAAAGAGGGATGTTATCAAGAGAAATTGGATAAGAGATATTGGACATGAGAAATTGGATAAGAGATATCTATATTATAAAAGAGGGATGTTATCAAGAGAAATTGGATAAGAGATATTGGACATGAGAAATTGGATAAGAGATATATATATTATAAAAGAGGGATGTTATCAAGAGAAATTGAATAAGAGATATTGGACAAGAGAAATTGGATAAGAGATATCTATATTATAAAAGAGGGATGTTATCAAGAGAAATTGAATAAGAGATATTGGACAATAGAAATTGGATAAGAGTGATGTTATCAAGTGAAATTGGATAAGAGATATTTATATTACAAACGAGAGATGTTATCAAGAGAAATTGGATAAGAGATATTGGACAAGAGAAATTGGATAAGAGATATCTATTATATAAAAGACGGATGTTATCAAGAGAAATTGATAAGAGAATTTGGACATGAGAAATTGGATAAGAGAATTTGGATATCTATTATATAAAACCGGGATATTGGATAAGAGAAAATATAAGAGATGAGATTTTGAGGGATAAAAGAGGAGGTGGGGAATTTTGCACATACAACCCCGGTTTTTGTATTTTTGCCCATGGACCCTCCCCACACACCCACCCACACTTTTTATTCCCCCCCTTCCGACCATTTTTTTCCAGTTCTATGAAAATTTTGAATCTTTTCCTACTATGACAAAGCTTTGTCCTACGTGGCAAGTTTGTCCTAGGTGGTAATGACAATTTTGGGGAGACTTAAATTTTGGGGGAAAACTTAAATTTGGGGGGAAACTTGAAATTTTGTGGGAAAACTTGAAATTTGGGGGAACTTGAAATTTGTGGGGGAGAAAAACTCAGCCATTAAATAAACTGTGCCCTATGGGCACAGGTAATGACTAGTCTATATTATAAAAGAGGGATGTTATCAAGATAAATTGGATAAGAGATATTGGACATGAGAAATTGGATAAGAGATATATATATTATAAAAGAGGGATGTTATCAAGAGAAATTGGATAAGAGATATTGGACAAGAGAAATTGGATAAGAGATATTGGACAAGAGAAATTGGATAAGAGATATCTATATTATAAGAGAGGGATGTTATCAAGAGAAATTGGATAAGATATATCTATATTATAAAAGAGGGATGTTATCAAGAGAAATTGGATAAGAGATATTGGACAAGAGAAATTGGATAAGAGATATCTATATTATAAGAGAGAGATGTTATCAAGAGAAATTGGATAAGAGATATCTATATTATAAAAGAGGGATGTTATCAAGAGAAATTGGATAAGAGATATTGGACAAGAGAAATTGGATAAAAGATATCTATATTATAAAAGATGGATGTTATCAAGAGAAATTGGATAACAGATATTGGACATGAGAAATTGGATAAGAGATATCTATATTATAAAAGAGGGATGTAATCAAGAGAAATTGGATAAGAGATATTGGACAAGATAAATTGGATAAGAGATATCTATATTATAAAAGAGGGATGTTATCAAGAGAAATTGAATAAGAGATATTGGACAATAGAAATTGGATAAGAGTGATGTTATCAAGTGAAATTGGATAAGCGATATCTATATTATAAAAGAGGGATGTTATCAAGAGAAATTGGATAAGAGATAGTGGACAAGAGAAATTGGATAAGAGATATTGGACAAGAGAAATTGGATAAGAGATATTTATATTATAAGAGAGGAATGTTATCAAGAGAAATTGGATAAGAGATATCTATATTATAAAAGAGGGATGTTATCAAGTGAAATTGGATAAGAGATATTGGACAAGAGAAATTGGATAAGAGATATCTATATTATAAAAGAGGGATGTTATCAAGAGAAATTGGATAAGAGATATTAAACATGAGAAATTGGATAAGAGATATCTATATTATAAAGGAGGGATGTTATCAAGAGAAATTGGATAAGAGATATTGGACAAGATAAATTGGATAAGAGATATCTATATTATAAACGAGGGATGTTATCAAGAGAAATTGAATAAGAGATATTGGACAATAGAAATTGGATAAGAGTGATGTTATCAAGTGAAATTGGATAAGAGATATCTATATTACCTACGAGAGATGTTATCAAGAGAAATTGGATAAGAGATATTGGACAAGTGAAATTGGATAATAGATATCTATATTATAAAAGAGGGATGTTATCAAGAGAAATTGGATAAGAGATATTGGACATGAGAAATTGGATAAGAGATATCGATATTATAAAAGAGAGATGTTATCAAGAGAAATTGGATAATAGATATTGGACATGAGAAATTGGATAAGAGATATATATATTATAAAAGAGGGATGTTATCAAGAGAAATTGAATAAGAGATATTGGACAAGAGAAATTGGATAAGAGATATCTATATTATAAAAGAGGGATGTTATCAAGAGAAATTGAATAAGAGATATTGGACAATAGAAATTGGATAAGAGTGATGTTATCAAGTGAAATTGGATAAGAGATATCTTTATTACAAACGAGAGATGTTATCAAGAGAAATTGGATAAGAGATATTGGACAAGAGAAATTGGATAAGAGATATCTATTATATAACAGACGGATGTTATCAAGAGAAATTGATAAGAGAATTTGGACATGAGAAATTGGATAAGAGAATTTGGATATCTATTATATAAAACCAGGAAATTGGATAAGAGAAAATATAAGAGATGAGATTTTGAGGGATAAAAGAGGAGGTGGGGAATTTTGCACATACAACCCCGGTTTTTGTATTTTTTGCCCATGGACCCTCCCCACACACCCACCCACACTTTTTATTCCCCCCCTTCCGACCATTTTTTTCCTGTTCTATGAAAATTTTTAATCTTTTCCTACTAGGACAAAGCTTTGTCCTATGTGGCAAGTTTGTCCTAGGTGGTAATGACAATTTTGGGGGGACTTAAATTTTGGGGGAAAACTTAAATTTTGGGGGAAACTTGAAATTTTGTGGGAAAACTTGAAATTTGGGGGGAACTTGAAATTTGTGGGGGAGAAAAACTCAGCCATTAAATAAACCGTGCCCTATGGGCACGGGTAATGACTAGTATATATATATTACTGCATCCAACGCCAACAAGTGGTATTAGAGCATTGGTGAAAAAAATAGACACTGTCTATGGGGAAAACACTAGAAGGGGGGTTGAATAGTATTTATTCAAATTTAAATGGAATTTACGCCAAATAAAATGCAATCCAACAAATAGTGCGTAATAGAAAAACAACCCAAAAAGAAACACACGTAAACACAGAGATGTTTCAAGGGTTCGGATTACCCAAGTCGACTCCCGACTTGTTCCCGGTAATCCTACGTCCCTACCACCCAGATACCACCGGATACTCAAGTTAGAATCCTAACTTAAGGTTTCTTTAAAGCCCACTTGTAGCAACCCTACAAGTGCAATCGAATACAATCGATGTCCTTGACTCCCACAACTTGGGGCAAGCAAACCACTCTCCCAACTGAGAGCACAACTCAAATAACGAATGTTATGAAATAATGAAAACAACACTTACAACCACCTATGCCTTGAAGTAGGAGGAGTGTGATGTGTGTTGAAGAACTCTCTTAGAAGAGAGGATAAGCCCTTTCTCTTGACTGCACCAATTGCCTAGATGATCACTCTTTGGTTCTATGTTGGAGAGCAAGAGAACAAGATTTGGAAATACTTAGGGCTTTGGATTTGAGAGCTTTGATATTTGGAAATGAAAGCTTGAGAGATTTTGCAATGAATAAGTAACCTTTCAATGGAACAGTAGAAGCTCTACTTATAGCTTTCTCAAATCCACAAAACAGTTTAGGCAAAAACCCAATTGGAATCCGTGAGAAAAATCTCAACGGATAGAATCTGAACTCGCGACAGTCGACTGTTGAACAATCCACAGTCGACTGTTGCACAGTCAGCAAGGGTAGGTGAGAATTCATAACGGTAACTTACCACGTGGACAGTCGACTGGTGAAGCAAAGACAGTCGTCTATTAAATCAACAAGCCACTGTAATTCCTTCGACAGGCGACTTACCGAGAGATGGGTAAGTTAGATAAATACTGGAAATCTCACAAGTAGCAGGACAGACGACTGATGCAAAGAACACAGTCGACTGTTAATTGGAGCATGCGACTGTAAATCCTTATACAGACGACTGTCAAAAGCATGAGAAATTTCCAGAGAACTGAGTCAAAGAAATGACTTACAGACAGGCGACTGTTGCAGCATAGACAGTCGACTGAACTAATAGACAGTCGACTGTATATACAGAATTAGTTGACTGGCCGTAAAATTCAGATCAAACAAAGTTTGGGCAAGGATAGACATGCGACTGATTTACAACACACAGTCGACTGTCATTTGGACAGGCGCCTGTTAATCGTTCAACAGTAGCCTGTGCGAAGTATTCAGAGAAGGCCCAAAACAATATTGTAAAAGTCTGTGCATAACAGGCGACTGTAGAACAAAATACAGTCTACTGTTTTTGAGACAGGTGACTATAAACTGTTAAGCAGTCGACTGTTATAAACAATCCTTACACAACCAATAGAGAAATGAATTGGAGTCAAAGGACAATTGATCTAATGGAGTCCTATGACTGCATGTAGATGTGTGTGAGTGCTCCATCAAAGTTCTACTTCTAAGATACATAATAGAAGAGATAAAAGAAAAATTACATTGACGAATAATCTCTTCTTTTCATCGTATGAGCTTAAAGTCTTCACGGAGCTTCCATCTACGATCAACCAATTCATGTTATTTGCCTTCAATGACGTTTGAGAGTCATCCATTGCAAGTAGATCTTCATAAATAGCTTAGGCAATGGATTAACTGCAAAATAGGGGATTAGTCACAAGTATTTATGTTTGCTCATCATTAACACCAAGTAAGGAGAAGTCCAATACTCAACACATATCAGATTGTCTTTGAGAAAGACAAGCTTGATAAGGACATCATGGAAGCTCGAACCAAAAACAGAGAGAAATGCACTGAGTGCACTGCATTTTTCATTGTCTGATGAAGTACTCAGGAAGGTGTATGAGGAAGAAAACTACAAACATGAGTTGGAAGAAGCAGGTGGCACTATATTCGACGAAAAATTTGTCGCGCCAGCTATACTTCATTCAACATCTGTACGTGTTGTAGATGAGGGAGAGACTCATATCGAGGATCTTGTTAATGCGTTCACGAAGATCGTGGCAGATTTGTTGAATATGTGGTGAATATCGAGGCCAAACAGTGGGTGATGATACTGTTGTGTTCTCTGACAGATGACTTCGACCCATTGGTCTGATCCATGGTATATGGGCATGACACACTATACTTGGAGGAGTTTAAATCTGCATACACTTTGAAGTTCTCCATGTGAAGGTGATTGGTCGGGACAATGGTACTCAAGGAGATGCTCTATTCATCAGGAGACGTTAGGATTCAACGAACAGCCATGGTTCAAGTAAGGGCAAAGGTCGGTCGAGATCAAATTCATGTGGGTGCAAGGACCAATGTCAGTTGCGCAAAGAGACGAGACACTGGAGAAGAGACTGACCCAAATTGAAGAGAAAAAGAAGGGAAAGGATGAATCTTCTGGTTTCGATTATGTAGGTATCAGTTGCAAGGATAGAAATGAATGAGAGAATCTGATGGTAACTATGTCTGGAGATCATACGATCTCATGGCTCTTGGATTTAGGATGCTCCTTCCACATGACATCGCATAAAAGCTGGTTTAGTTCATATTGTTTTAGAGAAGGTAGAAACATGCTGATGGGGAACAACATGGCTGGTAAAATAGTAGGAGTCAGAGAAGTAAGAATCAAGATGCATAATGGATTCATTAGAACATTGACAGATGTTCGTCATGTGCCAGACTTGAAGAAGAGTCTGATTTCTATTGGAGCTTTATCTGGATTGGGGTGTAGGACATTCATTGAAGGGGACTTGCTAAAATTATAAAAGGGGTCTCTGATCGTGATGAAGGGAAGAATGATACAGAACCTATATGTGTTGCAGGGACACACCGTTGAGGGTGAAACTAGCATCTCTCAAGGCTCAAGTGGTGAATAGTCGGCCAAGTTAGGGCATCATTGCCTTTAACATTCAAGCGAGAGGTCTCTTGATGTGCTTCATAGGAGGAAGATGATTCAAGCCATGGATGAGAGAATGGAGTTCTGCGAGAAGTGTGTAGAAGGCAATTTAATGAAGACACGGTTTGGGACCATAGAACACAACAGCACGGGACAACTTGATTATGTGCAGACACATAGGGGGGCCAACGTACGTACCTACCGTGGGGGGCGAAGTATTTCATGTACTTCGTCGATGTTTACTCGAGGAGGGTATGGATCTAATTGATTTGTATAAACCAGATGCTTATGGTACCCAAGCAAGTTAGGTCTAAGGGGATTAGCCCTTTGGAAACCAAGTCTGATTTCTATTGGATAAGAGTCTGATTTCTATTGGAGCTTTATCTGGATTGGGGTGTAGGACATTCATTGAAGGGGACTTGCTAAAATTATAAAAGGGGTCTCTGATCGTGATGAAGGGAAGAATGATACAGAACCTATATGTGTTGCAGGGACACACCGTTGAGGGTGAAACTAGCATCTCTCAAGGCTCAAGTGGTGAATAGTCGGCCAAGTTGTGGCATCATTGCCTTTGACATTCAAGCGAGAGGTCTCTTGATGTGCTTCATAGGAGGAAGATGATTGAAGCCATGGATGAGAGAATGGAGTTCTGCGAGAAGTGTGTAGAAGGCAATTTAACGAAGACACGGTTTGGGACCATAGAACACAATAGCACGTGACAACTTGATTATGTGCAGACACATAGGGGGCCAACGTATGTACCTACCGTGGGGGGCGAAGTATTTCATGTACTTCGTCGATGTTTACTCGAGGAGGGTATGGATCTAATTGATTTGTATAAACCAGATGCTTATGGTACCCAAGCAAGTTAGGTCTAAGGGGATTAGCCCTTTGGAAACCAAGTCCAAGTGGATTTAGGCTTCCCAACATAATCACCATTATTAACTACATTGTAAAAATATGATTGTATGTATAAACCCTTAACATAGTTGCTAGTGTTCTTAGGACCCCAAATGGTATATGTTTTGGGTGTCCTACGCCTAATAGGGGTATGCACAAGAGGTTGGGTTCTATGTGGTGCATGTGGAGTGTAAGCATATGTTCTAACATATGCATGTGTGTGTGTGTGTGTGTGTGGAGCATGGGTTTATGCATGATCATGATGATGAGATTGTCAATAATAATAAGCATGTGGTCTAACATGATGTGTGTGTCAGTGTATGGAACATGATGTGTATATGCATGTGGTTGAACATAAGTAGCATGAGGATGTGCATACATATGTGTATTGTGTGTGAGCATAAGCATGAGCATGAATACGTGCATGAGGGTGTCTCATGTGAGTGTTATCATGTGCTCATGGATGTTGTTCATAAAGCTAGCATACATCAGAATGTGAGGTGTATGTGCTTTCCTACGTGTGTGAGTGTTTGTGTAGACATGACCTTTCCTTTGAGGTCTACCCTTGGTGTGTTTCTTTCCAAAGGAAGGTAGGGTAGGAGTGGTGGTTTCCTTGGTAGTTGAACTAACCAAGTTGTTATAGACACCACTCGTGGATGCACTAGATGATGGCCTCACAAAATCTATAGTGACACCACTATAGGTAGTGCATGCATTGGTTGCACTTGCCTTCGAATTACCTAGGCCAACCTGATAGTTTGCCCGTAGTTGCTTAAGCAAGGCATATAATTTGTCATTGCCTTTGTTGAATCTCTCAACATTGGTAGACATGAGCTCATATTTCTTCTAAAGTGAGGAAATAGTGATATCCAAGGTGGATATACGTGTGGTGATCTCGTGAACTTCGGTTATGAGAGCCACATTCTCAACCTGCAAGAGAGTGTTTAGAGATAAAAAAAGCATTTACCTAAACATTGTCACTATCCTCAATAGCAACACAATGTAGTTGAGATTTCAGGGTTTCCACCTCTTTTCTCAACATGCCATTTTGAGTAAGCAAGGTTGCTTTCTCATTGAAAAGTGTGTCAATAAAAGTGTCATTATGTGTTGTGTTGGGTATAGATGTGTTGGTGAGACTACTAATCTTATCCTTAGCATCATTATATGAATTAAACAATTCTTGATATTTACCAAATAATTGTTCATTAGCAAGTATAAGATCGTGCATAGTTACATCATCCATCGCTCTCATTTTCGTTTGAATCCTCCTTTGTATCATCATCTCGTACCATAAATCACATATGCTCTACTTCTCCCTTCTCATTTTCCGACTTTTCGTTACTTGAGTCATCGCTAGAGGAATCGTCCCATGTGCCGACGAGTCCATTCTTCTTCTTGCCCTTGTATTTGTCTCCCTTGTTGTACTTGGCAGCGTTCCATTTCTACTTGTTCTTTAGCAACGAGCAATCCTTGTTTATGTGCTCTGGCTTGTTACATTTATAACACACAGTAGAATTGTTTGATAAATCAATCTTATCTTTTCGAAATTTAATTTGGAATTTCTTTACCATCAATGCCATGGATTCAAAATCCTCTTGTGGAAACCCCAACAAGAGTAAGTTGAAATACAATCGATGTCCTAATTCTCACAAACCGAGAATACGCACTCTCACAACCCGAAAGTTCTCTCAAACAAATGAATGAGAAAAGTATAAAATAATCAACTTGAAATAGTTTACACTTTCCTATGCCTTGAGGTAATACTTACTTGTGGAGGTTAGGTGAATGAGAGTTGATGCACAAAATGAGCTTGTCCAAACGTTGAAGCAATCAATGCTTGAACGAGAGCTTTATAGCGTTAATTGGACAGTCGAGTAAATGAGAACTTAAAGGAGAAGATGAGCTAATGAATGAGTATTCAATGAGTTCTAGCCCTCACACCAAATTCGACTCACTAACGCACTTGTTGGTTGTGATGTGCAGATCATATGGCCATCCATACACATGTCTGCTACAAATCTGACCAGCCTCATTACCTACTATACGTCATAACTTAACCAACAATATATATTGCTTTCATCTAAATAATGCAGTCCCTTGCCTTAATCTAGATGATTCTCAACCCTTTTCATGCAGCTTGACTGTCTGCGAAAAGCAAGGCATATTAAATTCCCAATAAAAGGGCTATTTACTCTCTTTCAGTCAGCCATGAAAATGCGGGATACGTGTTTAATATTGACTAAAACCTACGGCTAGGAACAATAGTAGATTGAAGATTCAAAAGAGCACTCAAATTAATGGAGAAAAGGGAGAACATTTCGACACGGCCAAGTCCTTTCAGCTTTACAATATAGCACTACTCAACGCCCTACGAGCCTCCTCTTTTTCATCCCACACTCACTGTAAAAATATTACAACCTGATCCTTCGTCTGCTTCTGCTTCTCTCTCTACACTATATAACATCATTAAGTCGCTTGTTTCGTCGGCTCTTCAATATTGCTCACTTGCCCTGAAGACGTGACAGCAGAGATATCCTGTTGATGTGCACTGTGTCTCTGGCCCCTATTGGTCACAGGAACGTGACTGCTGGCAGAGAGACAAGAATACGAACAAACAAAACAAAGGAAGTGATATTTCGATAAGCTTCGATATAAATCAATTAAAAGCATTAGAATTATTTATTTTTTTGAATATATACACACTCACCAACAAACGTTTGTTCGGCTCACTGTGAGTGCAGACGTTGTTTAGCTCCACTTGCATTAGAAAACCCTCACTGCCCTGCGATCATAATGATATATGTAATTTTTAAGTATCTGTGTATATACAAGAGACAGCTGAAAATTAGAAATAAAATAATAATAACAAAACCTGATTGAAGTCGTGGGGAAAAGGAGCCGCAGGGTCTATCACTTGTTGTAAGCTGTTGTCTGCTGCTCCCTCAAATGCTGTTGGGGGGATGTGAATGCTTTGGATTACAGATGGAATTGATTGTGATATGCTCCCCATTCCCTTAAGAGATCAACATCATATAATATCAACTCATTTTGAGTTGGGTTTTGATGTGCGTATATAGTTGAATATAGTGGCTAACTCTTGGCATTTTTTTTTGTTTATATGTATACCTCTGCTTGAGTCATGTAGTCTTCAAAGCCTCCACCAAAGTCATATAGAACGGGATTTACTGAAGCAAGCTTCATTGAGAGAAACTGAAACAGTAACCATTTGTTCCCTTCAGTCACATTTACTCTTAAGTTTATTTACTGTATGTAAAAAGGGGGGAATATATTCAAATTACCTCAACTTGGTTGTGCAAGGACTGAACATAGTTGATGATCTCGTCCAGGACAAGTGCCTTTCCAATGACCTGAGAAACAAATTAATTACTGTTAACTCAACACATGAAATTAAGTCTCATTTGCAGGTTAAATTAGCACTTGAAGCCAACTCACGTTCTCACACCCAGGGACTAGGCCTTGCAATTTCTTCATCCTCTCACTTATCCTCTCCCTTCTCACCTAAAACCAAGACATGATCACATTAACAACCAATATGATTAAGTAATGCTAATGTAATTTTTTTTATCAATACTTGAATTTATTATGAAGAAAATAGAGTACCCTCTCAGCTAAGCTGTGGCTATCAGTTGCTTGGCCTCTCCTAGCCCTCACATGAATGTAACCTGCAGGTGGCTCCTCATTTTTAGCATTTTTGGCCTTCAATAACTTTGCTTTCTCATTAATCAATGCACCGCTGGGCTTCTTTCTTCTGTTTTTACTCTCCTTCACACCCTTGAATAAATAAACAAACCCATACTTACATATATATACAGAAGAAAAAATTGGGGGAAGAAGAGAGAGATAATGGTCCTCGAGCTTAATCATGTTATACCTTTGATTGGCCAGTGCTCAGGCAACTCCCATCACTGTTCTTTCTCTTCTTGTCCGAACAGACTTGAGGCTTAGGGGAGCTGGTTGAGTCCTCTTGCACGCATGGTTCAGATGAGTTGTAGCCAGTGAAGCATGAGGAGGAGGCATTGCTCATCTCTCCTGCAGCCTGGAACTGATGAACTTGGAGGAGAGAGATGTAGGATGCAGGGTCAAGGAGGAAATCAGTCAGCTGCTGTTGTTGATATAAGAATGCTTCCATTTGTGATGGAGATTACGAAGAGAAGAAAGATTGGGTTTTTGGAATGAAGAGACAACAAGTGGACAGAGAGAGGGAGAGGTCACTGGCTATTAGCTAGCTGCAAACTTTGCAATGAAGAGCAATGTGGGTCTTGCGGCAGGCTCTCTCTTGGTTTTTATAGAGAGTTGAAAAGACGAGTCAAACGTCAAATCTTAGCTAGTAGGGCCCACATGGACGGTGAGGTGGATTTCAATAAGGGATGATTGGCATTCATGGCCAAAGACTTTTATAAGCCATATCAGATGAAGCCAGGAACTGATGAAAGCATAGGCAGCACCCCAAAAAAAGTTGGCAGATGCTCCATGCACCTCACGAATGAGGTGCATGCACTTTGTTTTTTCCGAAAAATAGGTGGGTATGTCATTTCATGACATCAAATCATTTCTTCTTCTTACTAAAATTAGCAAAATTATACACGGATTCTGAGATGCACCTCATTTTTGAGGTGCATTTAGCAATTGAAAAAAAGTTCAGGTAAGAGAAGGGACATCATAGATTTCAGTGTTGAGAGAGCTGAATGATGAGTTTATTTTCCTAGCTTTTCTATCGTTGTTCAGCTTTTCATGATCCCTTTGTGGATGGGTTAAAATGGTGGAAATTTGGGTAAACTGTTGCCTCCAGGCTTGAGCATGTGAGGATGTGTTGGATTTGGTGGATGGAGATTGAGCCATACGAGAGGAGTGCTAGCTCTTAATAGTAAGAAACATAGGTGACAAGACAGCTCATATTGGGAAGCAAATGTATAAAGTGGGAAAAGGGAGCCCTCCATCTTTTGTGGCTAGTCATCTTTGCATGTTGATAGCAATCTATGAATGGTCTTAGGTTATTCATTGGTGTACTATGTTTTTTTTCCTTCTTTTTTTCAGAGAGGAAATGATGTGAGAACCCAATCCAGTGTTATAACCATTTTATTGGATTTGAAATAAAATCTAAAAACTACAAAATTAACATTACATTACAACCCCATAGCAAAGTAAAACCAAAAATAACATTACATTCCAAGCCTTGCCTTCTCTCAAAACATGTACAAACCCGGAAAGAAAATACAAAAAAAAACAAATCATATGAAATCACAGCGGCAACACTTCATCTATGTTCGTTTCCATATGTTATGAGGATTCATCCCGTTTGAATTCCAGACAGAAGCGTCTTTTATTTTATTTTTTAATTTATATAATTGAGGTAGAAATAGAGTTTGTTTGTCTTGATTTTTCTATTTATTTTGATTCTTTTGTCTTCATATTTTCCCTAGATTTTAGAGTTTTTTAATATCTCAGTAGTATTTTAACTGTATTTTTAGTATATTTTGATAATTCTACAAGTTCAAGAGGTATCATGTGATAATACAAATATGATCTTCTTTCCGGATAATATCTAATTTGAACAAATAATTACTTATTAAATTTCAAAAAATTATGTATTTGATTCTGTTCAGATTAGTTGATTTCACTGGTAATTGCATCATTTTCTAGTCTCGATCGGTGTGTTGCATTAATATTTTAGGACTATACTTTTATCACATATATATTCAGACCTTGTGATTTTATTTTATTTATTTACGTAATTAGTGCATCCATCTAGTTGGTGTTTAGGTTCTTGCATCTGCATTTGTATGACTGATTGACATTGAATGTTATTACGTAGTGGCAAAATCTAAGGATCATGCCAAGATGACAATGCAATTCAATGGTATAGAAAATCAATTTTAAGAGATATATGTAGGACTAAAAGCTGACAAATCGAAAAGGAGATCGTTAAAGCCGTATAGAGAACAAGTTGACTAAAGAACCAAATTGAAGCATAAAGTACATTTGATGATGAGCCTAGAATGATTAGTAATGGATATACGAGATAAGATGAGACTTTTGATGATAACCTTCGGTGAGATAACATTACATGCTAGATTAGGATAGATACTCTTAATTTTGATAGAACATATAATGCTCAGACATCTCAGAATTTCTAGAAGAAACGAAACATTTGTTCGGATGGTATTAGTTATCAAACAACCGAAAAGTCTAATTTTCTAAGATGAAACTAATATGGTAGGCCATAATTTTTTGGACATTAATAGAGAGACAACAAGTAAGAGAGAGCATCTGAGAACTTTACAAACTAAGAGTGAAATAAAAATCAAACTCAAAGAAATATTTACCTCTTACATATAAAGATCACATACTAGAAAAACTAAATGACATATATCAAGAAAGCATGATTGTGAAAGAATGCATAACTAAGTTCAATGACCTATTTGTTATGAGTAAGCCATTATGTACACTGGGTATGTTTCATTTCGGATTGAGAGCAAACTTTAGATGATAGATGCTTCCCCATGCTATAGAAAATGAGCAACGAGCATTCAATCTAATCTTAAATTTAGAATCCATGAGAATTCTCATAGATAATGAGATTACTTATAGAGCCAAGAAGCAACTTAAGTAGTTAAATAATTATATGATATAATCTGAAACTAATACGATAATAGAGACAAATGAATAGGCTACGATTGGAGAATTCTTATAGCAAAAACTTAAAAGGAGTGCAATGTTTCAAATAGCATGATTTTGATCACTTTGCTTGTAAGTGCCCTAATATGAGCTTACTTATGAGAGAGATTAATAATGAGTATGAATAATCGAAGAAGAATACATTCCACCTAATGAAAGATAAATGATCTACATGAATATAGCATCCTCTTACAAGTCATTAGGTGTTTAGCTACCACTCATAGGAATGATGAAGATTAGTGAAGAATTAATATATTCTTTACATACATCAAAATTAAAGATAGATCTTTCAAAGTGACAATTAATGAAGGTAGTTGTATAAATTAATCGTCAAATCAGCTTTAAAAAAATGAGACTAAAAGATGGCTCTCATTTGCAGTCTTACAACATTACATATGTTGATGATAGTGTTGAAACTAAAGATCTAGACATGCGTTCTAGCCAAACAATACAGAACTAGATATATAACATGCGGAACCTTAAATCATTACATACTCTGATTTAGCGGAAGCGTACCTGAGTCCATCGCTAATAATCTGAAAGAGATCCTAATGATAACACAACGGACGATCTTCCAGAATAGCACGAATCAACCGTTGGAGAACCCCTTTAGCTTTCTCCTGGTTTCTCTCCTAGCGACGAGACGTAGAAAAGACGGCTCAACTTTGTTCGTGTATTCCGGGGACCATGACCGCAAGTATTTATAGGCTAGCCTCCATAGCCCTAGGGTTTCCAACTCGGCCCATCAACGAGTTGAAGCCCAATAGTCTCTGCACATAAAGGTCCCACAACATGTTTAACTCATTTAGCCCATTTAATTAATTAAAACCAGATCACTAATATATTGGGCTTAATATGACAGCGTAGCACTTATATAATTATTTACTGCATATTAGCCCAACGTTGGATTAAGATCCAACTTGTTGGATAAGTTCCAACAATCTCCCACTTGGGCTATATGCTAAACTTTATAATTATATTTCATAGTGCATACAACCAAATAAGATCTTAACTTACTGTCATTTCTTTAATGAGTGAAAAACAATCCGGTGCATCAATTATATTAGCAAGGGATCAAAGAGATCTTCGCCGCAGCAATTGCAGCTCGACCCATCAGTGGTCACTGATTCGGGATATAAATTGCATATTTTCCTCCCTAACTATCCCCATTTTGTGCCAAAGATTAGGCTTAATTGTGCTCTTTTTGGGTATATTTTCATTTCATATCAATTTTAGGGCTTATTCTCATTCTTGGTACAAAATACGGATTTTATCGTCGTTATTGGCTTCCTATTATTTTTCATATGCTCCTGGTATTATTGTGATTATATGGTAAATTTTTGAGAATTATTGGAGCATTGGAATTTTTTTATATAGTTTATTGGGAGGTCAATATTGTGTTTTTAATAGTCATTTAATTTATTGTCATATCAAATGGACTAATTTCTCCTTCTCATATTTTTCAGGTACTCCTGGGAGTCTTAGAAATTTTCCAGAATTTTTTGGGATTTTTCTGAGATTTCTGGGTATTTTTGGTGAATTATTTGGATGAGAAAGGGGTTTTAAAAACCCAGAAAATAAATTAATTGGGTGTGCCACGTGGCGCAATCTCGTTGCGCCACGTGGCAAAAATCTGGCCGCAGATCCGATGGGCCGCTGCTGTTAAAACTTAAAAAAAAGGTTTTTTTTAAAGCGGGCCGGCCCAGTGGCCGGCCCGCTCCGCCGCTGTTCGAAAAAAAAAAAAGATTTTTTTTTTTTTAAACAAAACTTTGCGGGCCGGCCCAGCTTGGCCGGCCCACCGAAGATCAAGCGGGCTCAACGCCCGCTCAAATTGAGCGGGCCGAGATCCCGCCCGCAGCTGCGGGCGGGTTGGAGCGGGCGCGCGCGCGGGTCGGATCCGACCCGATCCGACCCGCAATGCCTGTAATATGGCCTGGAATGCGAAAATTAGAGGACTCTCGGTTTTTGGGGGTTTTTGCTTGCGTTTTTAGGGTTCTTGGAGCCCTAGCTCCAATTTTCTAGTGCTTGGAGGGGGAAGAGGCCATTAAAGGATGAAGGAAGCTAGGAGGAGGAGCTAAAGTGGAAGGGGATGCTTCATTTGGAGAGATTTGGGTGAAATCATTCCTCTCCCTTTTGTAATTTCATATCTCTCAATTTGTATTGAATATTGGGTTATTTTTGAATGAGAATTCCATCTTTGATTTCATAATGATTGAGTAGTGTAAGATTGCTTGGGATGTGATTTATTGATGTTGTGTGTTAATTATTGCCCTAACTCCCTCTTGCCTATTATATTGTTAATGTTGGATGTATAATTAGGGCACAATTTCATTGGCCAAGTCCCGAGAGGGCAATTTGAGAAAATGTCATGCTCGTAATTTGATTAGTGTTCGATTATACGTCCATCCCTATTGCTAATTGTGATGTCCTTTAATGTTAAATTCTCCGATTGGGCTTCCTTAGCCAGATGACCAATTGAAGTATATGAGGGTAATTTGTGTTTAATTAACACCAACATTAGTGAATTCACAACCCATGCTTCTCACCTTGCTACCCTAATTTCTCCCTTTGGCTCTCTAACCCTACCAATATAGGTTAGGATTTTTAGTTTCACTTCACGTTTTTCACACTTCCACCCATCGTAATTGAGATTATTGTAGCACGCTATTATTTTCTTTATCGATCAAAATTTTGTGAACGTAGAACGACTTGTCCCTGTGATCCGACCCGGTACTCACCGGTTATTTTTATATTGCATTGACGCTCCTACGCTTGGGAGCGGAAGGCGTGCCCAGTGCGCGTTTTCCGAGTCAACCAATTGGCGCCGTTGCCGGGGACAACGGTTTTTATTAGTAGCAATTTTTGATTGATTTTGAAAGTTTTAGTGTGATACTCATATCTCTTAGTGTGTGTCTTTCCGTTTATTTATTTTTCACTTATTGAGTCGTTTGGTTGTTTACTTTCATTTTTCTTGAAATTTTTTTTAAAAACTACAACATGGCATCTTCTTCAGATTTTTCGGACATTGATTTGGAGGATATCCCACTTCCGCCATACTTTCATGGCACGGAATGGGAGAACCCTCATTTACATATTAAAAATTTTGAAGAGTGGATGTTTTCATGTCTTGGTGGGAATATTGATGATGATTGCATATATTTTAGATTCTTTCCCGATTCTTTACAGGATGATGCTAGACTTTGGTTTGATTCATTGTCTCTGGACTCACATTTTACCTGGTTATCATTTCAGGCTGAATTTCTCCGGGTATTTTTGCCTATCTTTTTGGAGCAAGTACGGGGGCGGCAGGCCATGGAGCATGTAGCGAGCTTTATCCAGGCTGAGTGGGAGGCCTACCATCAGGCTTGGCAGAGGTTCGCTGATTTGGTGCTTGCATGCCCACACCAGAGCTTTCACGAGGATCATCTTCTGCAGATCTTCTACACAGGGTTATCGCCATCTGGGCGAGATTTGGTGCAGATGAGCTGCGGTGGAGAGTTCTTTGATTATTCGACCGAGGATTCTTGGTTGTACCTGAGAGACCTTGCAGAGTGGGAGCAGACTGTACCATCTGGAGAGCAGTCACTTGGATATGAGGATGATGGTCAGTCTCAGCTTCTACTTCAGGATGCAGAGCTGCAGGTCCAGTGCCAGCCTGAGGAGCCAGCTGAGGGCTCATTCCAGTGCGACCCTATGGATTACCTAGAGAGACCTATGAAGAGGGTGCATTGGGGCCAAGTAGAAGAGTTTGAGCATATATATATTGAGGAGTCAGAGGAGACAGATGACGGAGTGCGTGTCGACCACGACGGTGACACGATGCATTTTCATTTTGAGGTTGATGATGAAGTGGATGTGCATGATGGCCGAGAGCAGATCGAGTACACCATGGAGCCTGAGCCACAGGCCACTTCAGAGTTAGCTTCACAGGTCGAGGCGGTTGAGTATTTTGGGAGGACGACTGAGCTGAGCTATTTCTGGGATGGCGAGGATGATGCGTGCTTGGATTTGCCCGAGATGTGTCTACCTCCAGTCCTGTCACAGATGTCACTTCCCTCGCCTCAGGATGCGCACTTGCCAGTCATCGAGAAGGTTTGTCAGGAGCGGTTACCAGTTGTGGGGAGTGCTGCAGAGATTGTTGATATTGACGTCGAGGAAGAGGATAGCGACGGAGATTACGAGATGGTATATTCTGAGCCCGAGCTCCCTCTGACTCCAGTTTTCCCTCTGCAGCCACTTCCACCTCCTCCTGAGGCCGTGCATCATTCCACACCTAGCACCGTTATTCAGGGAAGTTTCCACCATCTCATGCCTTGCATTTCTGAAACCAAATTTTCACTTCCATATACATTTGTTTCAGATTGTCGTTCATTGCATTTAAATTCTTTTATTTGTTTTGACGACCCGTTTTGGAATGCTTTTGCAGGGCATGAGGACATGACTTGGATTGATGCAGCTCGTCTCCCACGTGATCCATATTATCCAAAGGAGATGCTTGGAGTTGCATTGCTGGAATCCAAGGAGGCAGGTGGTGGCCTAGCTCCAAAGCAGCTGGCGGAGGAGCAAAAGGATATGATCGAGCAGCTACCACCACCGTTATACATTCGAGATCCGCCATTTGCCACGGTGTGTTCTTTCCATGTAGTGTAAATAAATAAAATTAAAAGTTAGTTTGCTTTTGCATTTTGCTTTCGTATGCTTTTCTTTTTCTTTTCTAGGATCTTTTGCCGAGATCTAGTACTCTCCCAACATTGAGGACAATGCTTATTTTAAGTTGGGGGGAGAGTGTTAGAATCTTTAGGTTTGTTAGGATTTTGGCCTAATTTTTTTTTTTTTGAGATTCCTCCAAGTCTCGCCTCATTCCATGAATTCATTGCATATCATATTTCGGCCTCCTTGTCCTTACTCCATCAGCTTTGTTTAGTCCCTACTTGCTTAATGCCATGCGATTTTTCGGATTATCATTTTGGTATCAATTTCTCGATGTTCGATTGGCACGTTTTCATTTCTTTTCCATTTTGGATTCATATGTTAATATACCATGTATGAAGCTATTTCATATGTCGTGATGCTCTTTTTGAAACAATTTGGGAAAAGTTTGGTGTAAGTGATTGCATTTGTTGGGATGAATGGTGTAGTTTTTAATTGGATTGGATTTGGCCAATTGTGCGTGCTTTGTTTTCCTCTTAGGAGTGGGTGGATGAGTTGATAATATGTGTTGGAATGAAAAAAAAAAGTTAGTATAAGTGAATGTTTCTTTCTAATCGAATCAAGTAGCCGGTGCCCCACGAAACATTGGGGAGGAAGCCAAAGATGTGATTTAGAAGATCATTCCATCCATTTGCATATATAGTGTCATCGCGTGTATGCAAATGTGTCGGTGTTTGCATTTATGGCGTTATCGCGTGAATGCAAAACATAAACATCAAAACCAAAAAAGAAAAAAGAAAAAAAAGAAAAAAAAGAAAAGAAAAGAAAAATGCATGAAAAATGAAAGAATAAGCAACATGAGTGATGCAATCTCATCTCCCACAACTTAGAGGAAATTTCTTTTGTTTTGGCCATTTCCATGAAAATTGGAAATTTTGACATCGTGATATTTCCCGATACGTGTGATACATGGCTTATTTCCTTACTTTTCTTTGAAT